>CM038048.1:6307500-6907500 GCA_021397845.1 Areca catechu
AAGCCAAATCCTAGGAGGCCCAATCCTAATCGAGTCCATGACCCGAATCCTAGGAGAGCACACCATGACCCAACCTATAAGCCACACCCTAGGAGACCCAATCAGAAACAAATGGACCATGATGATCGAACCCTTAGGAATATTAGGTTAGAAGCACCAAATTTGACAGAAATCTGGATCCTAAGGTTTACATAGACTGGGAGCGAGAGATGGATCAGTACTTCATTGGTATGACATGACTGAGGAGAGAAAATGCAAATTTGCAAAGCTTAGATTAATTTATCAGGCCAGACTTTACTGGGAAAATGTCGAGAGGTTCCTTAGACAAAGAGGTGATGTTCCCATAGTAACCTGGAGAGCAATGAAACTTAGGCTTAGAGAGAAATACCTTCCCATGTCCTACCATCAGAGACTTCTAGACCAGTGGCAAAGATTGACCCAGGGAACCAGGAGTGCAGCTGAATACATTGCAAAGTTTGACAAATTTGTGATGAGATGCAATATAGATGAGTCTGAGTCAGTTACTTTGTCTAGATTTAGGGTCAAATTAAGAGAAGAGATTCAGAAAGAGTTGTTTATGAGAGAAGTTTAGGATTTAGAGTTAGCCTATCGGTAGCACGAGATGCTGAGAGAATTCATAGGGGACCAATTTATCGGAGACCAGAATCCCCTAGAACTAGTGCACCTAATCATCAGCCAGGATCAAGTCATATGCCACCCAATTGACCCAACCCTAATACACCTCTGACCCATATAAATGATAGGGGTAAAGCACCAGAAGTTCAGAAAATCCCAAACCCTAATAATCCTTGCTTTAGATGTCACAAATTAGGCCATTATGCTAGCAATTGTCCAACTAGAGCCTTGCACATAGGAGAATTAGAAGAGAATGAGTCTGAACCCATAGAGCCCCTAGGGGATAACATTGAGGAGGTATATCAGGCTGAGGATGATTTGGCTAAAGAGTATGAAGGTGACGAGGAACATGTAGAGTCTGATCTTTTGGGAGTAGTTAGATGCATCCTTACCCAGACCATGACACAGGAAGATTGGCTAGGACTAACATCCTACAAATATTTGTCAAGTTACGAGATAAGGTATGTAAAATAATCATAGATAGTGAGAGTTGTGTAAATGTCGTATCCACTAATGCTGTCAAAACTTTAGGCTTGTCCACAGTTCCCCATCCAACTCCCCATAAGGTTTCTTGGATAGACTCCACTTCAATTCCTATCAAGCATAGGTATCTAGTCCAAATCCAATTGCATCCTATCAGGAGAAAGTGTGGTGTGACGTCCTACCAATGGGAGTGAGCAGTATCATCCAAGGTTGACCCTGGTTATTTGACCATGATGCAACCCTATATGGCCGATCAAATTCCTGCTCATTCATGCACCTTGGAAAGAAGTTTGTGATCAATCCAACACCACCTAAGGACACTGTTAAGAGAGGATTGAGTCACCTAAAGGAAAAGAAAACTGGAGTCAATTTGATAACTGATAAGGAGATTGAGAAAGAACTCACTGAGGGTACACCTGTTTGGATTTTAGCCACTAAGAAAATTCAGGAGCCTTCCAAGAAAGAATGCCCTCAAGAAGTGGTTAAAGTGTTAGAAGACTTTAAGGATGTGTTTCCAGATGACCTACCTGACCACCTTCCACCACTTAGGGACATCCAGCATGCTATTGATTTAGTCCCAGGAGCAACCCAACCCAACCTTCCACATTATAGGATGAACCCTACCGAACACTTAAAGTTACAAAGATAAGTAGGGGATCTCCTTAGGAAAGGATTTATTAGGGAGAGTTTGAGTCCTTGTGCAGTACCCGCATTACTGACCCCTAAGAAAGATGGCACTTGGAGGATGTGAATTGACAGTCGTGCCATTAATAAGATCA
Source organism: Areca catechu (assembly GCA_021397845.1). Lineage (NCBI taxonomy): Eukaryota > Viridiplantae > Streptophyta > Magnoliopsida > Arecales > Arecaceae > Areca > Areca catechu. The sequence goes on from CM038048.1 coordinate 6,309,399, forward strand.
CAACAAAATATAGGTTTCCCATACCCCGTTTGGACGACATGTTAGATATGATGGCCGGAGTAATCGTATTTTAAAAGATTGACCTTAAGAGTGGCTATCATCAAGTTAGGATTAGACCTGGGCATGAGTGGAAGACTGCATTCAAGACCAAGGAGGGTCTTTTTGAATGGGTAGTAATGTCTTTCAGAATATCCAATGCTCCTAGTACCTTTATGCAGATTATGAATCAAGACCTACAGTTATTTATAGGAAAGTTTGTCATAGTTTACTTCGACAACATTCTTATATATAGCAGGATCCAGGAGGATCATTTGGACCACTTGAATCAAGTCTGTTTAACTCTTAGGGAAAATAGTCTCTTCGCAAACCTTAAAAAATATGATTTTCTCACCCATAGAGTCATTTTCTTAGGTTTCGTTGTCACACCTGATGGAGTTTCTGCTGACCCCGAAAAGATTAAGTCAATTATAGAGTGGCCTGTGCCAAAAAGTGTTCATGAAGTACGAAGTTTTCATGACCTAGCTACTTTTTATAGAAGATTCATTCGGGGGTTTAGTACCATAGTTGCGCCAATCATGGATTGCATTAGCAAAGGCCATTTTGAATGGATCAAAGCTGCTGATGGGGCCTTCCTAGATGTTAAGAAGAAAATGACACAAGCACCTATCTTAAGATTGCCTGATTTTTTCAAGATTTTTGAGATCGCTTGTGATGCATCTGGAGTTGGAATAGGTGGAGTTTTAATCCAGGAGAGCCACCCCATAGCTTTCTTTAGTGAAAAGTTAAATAAAGCTAAGCTTAAGTATTCCACCTATGATAAGGAGCTCTATGCGGTAGTGCAAGCTTTAAGGTATTGGAGACATTATCTTCTACCGCAAGAATTTGTTCTATTCTTCGATCACGAAGCCCTTAGATTTCTTAGTTCCCAGAAAAAGCTGAATTATAGGCAGGCCAAATGGGTAGAATACATCCAAGCCTACACTTTTATCCTAAAGTACCATGCCGGAATTGAGAATAAAGTAGCCGATGCTTTGAGTCGTAGAGGCTTACTCCTGAATTCGATCAGCACTGAAGTCATTGAATTTGAGAAACTTAAGAATGAATATGAAACCCGTCCAGACTTTAGTAAGGTTTACCAGGCTTTGAGTCAAGGACCATCTAGTGACCATAGTGAGTATATCCTTCTAGATGGTTATCTGTTTAAAGAAAATAAGCTCTGTGTTCCAAAAACTTCCTTAAGAGATTTTTTAGTTTGGGAGACACATGCTGGGGGTCTAGCTGGCCACTTTGGAAGAAATAAAACCATATTAATAGTTGAAGAAAAATTTTATTGGCCAGGCCTTAAGAAACATGTAGCCAATATTGTTGCCCGATGTAGGACGTGCGCTGTTGCCAAACATCAAAGACAAAACACCGGGTTATACACTCCATTACCTGTGCCTGAGTGTCCATGGTAGGATCTTAGCATGGACTTTGTTTTACGATTGCCCAAGACCCTTAGGAAGCATGATTCGATCTTTGTAGTTGTCGACAGATTTTCAAAGATGGCTCATTTCATACCCTGTTCTTAGACTTTTGATGCCTCTAGGGTAGCCAAGCTTTTTCTCGATCAAGTACTCAAATTATATGGGTTACCTAAGACCATTGTTTCTAATATGGATGTTCATTTCATGAGTTACTTTTGGAAAACCCTTTGGCACCTACTAGGAACAAAATTTAAATTCTCAACTACTTACCACCCTCAAACTGATGGACAAACCGAGGTTGTAAATAGAAGTCTAGGGAACTTATTGAGGTGCCTTGTTGGAGAGAGTATGGAAAACTGGGATTTGCTTTTGCCTCATGCTGAATTCGCTTACAACAGCTCAGTCAAAAGGTCTACTAGTAAAAGTCCCTTTGAGATTGTCCATGGTTACAGACCTAGGAGACCTATCGACCTCATTCCATTACCCACACATGCACGAATGTCTGAGTCCACCGAGTCATATGCACAGCATATTAAAAAATTGCATAAGGAAATTAGTAAAAAAATTAAAATGAGTAATGAAGTCTATAAACATATGGCCAATTCACATAAACAGGTGAAAGAATTCAATGTAAGGGACTCTATAATGGTTAAACTTAGACCTGAAAGGTTCTCATCAGGAACTATGAACAAACTGCATGCCCGAGGAGCTGGACCTTTCAAAGTATTGAAGAGAATCGGACCTAATGCATACATGTTAGAGTTACCACCAGATTATGGCATTAGTTCCACATTTAACATTTCTGATATGAAAGAATACAAAGAGCCAGCATTAATTCCTAGCAAGCCTTTTGGACCTTACCCAACCTTTGAGAGTGAAACCCTACCTGAGTGTCCACCAGCACTTCAGCTAGAACGGAGAGATAGGATTGAAAGTATCTTGGATGACCAGGTAATTACCACCAGAAATAAGGGCTATCAGCGTTATCTGGTTCGACTCTGAGGAAGACCCAAATCCGAGGATTCTGGATCACCCGAGAGGATCTGCAACAAATCGACCCAGACCTGCTAGAAAAGTACCAAAGTCAAATCAGTCCTTACTAGACAGGGTCGAGTTTCTCCCACCCCATGAGAACTGGTACGGGCACCAAAGTCTGGAAGAGGCTTCAGTCTAATTCAGTATGGCTTTAATTATTTCATGTCTTGTAAATAGAGTCAGTTTATTTCTATAATTAAATTTGAGTCATGTAATTAGAGTAGGTTTATTTCAATTTGGCTTCTTTTGAGTCCAATTAGGATTAAATTGGTCTTGTAATTATTTGAGTCCAAAAAAGGTTTGAAATTGAGCAAGCTCAATTGAAGATGGAATGCACTCAACCACTTCAACCATTTAAGCCAAAGAGGACGCCACCTCAGCAAGCCATGTGGGATGCCATGTCAACCCCCCCAAACCATGTAGAGTACACCTCAGAAAGCCACCTCATCACACACCACATCACCAAGGATTCAAATTCAAAGTGGGTGGCCAAGGAGCTTTACTCTTCCACCATTTTAGCTAGCTATCCCATAAAATTCTCCATGTAATTTGAATCCCACCCTTACAGCTAGGAACCTTCCATGAAAATCTCCTTGTAATTTGAAATTTCAAAAGTCCTTGGAGGCTTATAAATCTACTCCAAGTTCTCTTGTAAAGGATTGATGAATTTGAATGAAAAAAGGAGTGTTTCTTCTTCCATTTGGTGTTATCCTATGTCCTCCAAGAGGGAGTGGGTGAGAGACCCTTAGTTACTTCAAGAGAGTTCTTCTTCCACGCCATTAGCCATTAGCATGTCTTCTAATCTATCCAAGCTCTCCATCCCCAATGTCCAAGTTGCAAGAAGATGCATTCCAAGAGGGCCGGCCAAGCTTCTTCAAATCCAACAGCTTCTTCTCAACTTCAACCATGAATTCCATTGTTTCCTACCTCTCAAGTTATTTCTTAACTCTGCTATGTTTTGTGCAAGATCCTCGAGATATCCAGGTTCCAAAGAAGAGGGTCTTCCAAGGCAAGAAACAGAGACTAGAAGTCCTGATATGTGAAGGAATCACCCTGTCATTCAAAGACTTCGTCCTTGAGTATCTTTTCAAACCCTTGAGATATTAATGCTTGGTTATCCCTCTTATAATGTTTTTCCAGATCTGAAATGTTAATTTAATTAAGCCCTATCCTATATGGTTTCCTAACCACGAAGATCTATTCCTCTTTAATATTATGAAAGTTTTCATTCAGGTTTAGTTTATATGTAGAATTCCTTCGTGACAGTTTCATTTCTTTTATATGAAAAGTAGCCGTGCTTTACTCCATTTCTTGTTTAATTATTATTATCTCCTCTTAGATTGCATCATTTCATCTCATCCCACATCATGAGCTCCGCCTGTCCTTTGCCCGACCGTGCTCCCTCTGGGTCGAGATGCCGAGGCCGAAGTTGAGCTCCGCCCTCCTTCGCCCGGCCACGTTGCCTTCGGGTCGAGACGCCGGGGCCAAAGTCGAGCTCCGCCCTCCTTCGCCCAGCCACACTACCTTCGGGTCAAGACATTGAGGCTGAAGTCGAGCTCCGCATGTCCTTCGCCCGGCCGCACTTCCTTCGGGTCGAGATGTCGGGGTCGAAGTCGAGCTCTGCCCTCCTTCGCCCAGCCGCGCTCCCTTCGGGTCGAGACACCGGACCGAAGTTGAGCTCCACCTCTCTAGATCAACCCCACCTCGAACAAAGAGATCTGCTACTGAAGGAGGTCACCGCTCTCCTAGGATGATGGCCCAGTGCCCGAGGACCATGAAAAGATGCCTGCCGGGCTGTGATGGTGACCCAAGCAGCCACTTGCACCGGAATAGAAGGAATCCTCCATCGAGGCTCTGCATTCTCCACCAACCGCCTACACCCTCCAAAATTAGAAGTCAACCAGTAGATCCGAATCCAGGAGGTGGAGGCCCGTCGATCGAGATCTTGCAAAGTTGCCCAAAAGGGAGCGACCAGAAGGAATGTCAGTACAAACGGTAGCTTCCATGTCACCAGAATGGAAAGACAACCCCTTCATGGCACGAAACATCACCGCACGTGCCCATAAGCATGGGGGAGATCCCGAGGTAAGCGGCAGGCAACGCCCCAGCAAAAAGAGGTCTTCCAGGTTCAAACGTGGTAAGGCATGCACACATTCAAGCTAAGTTTCAGACGAGTGAGGTCCAACGGGCAAGAACGGGGTAGCATTCAGGAAGATAATGCTCGAGGCTATCGTGAAACCTCCAGGAGGGGTCTAGACGGATACAGCCACCTAGTTCGAGCTTTCCTTTGCTGTCACTCCCGCAATCTGTGCTCGGCCCGCTCGCACCCTTTCATTTCACAACTCCTCCTCCTAGCGTGGAGTCCATACTCGGGGCTCGACCAGGAAGATCTGTTTCCCTGGATCGTTACTGACTTGAACATCGAAGTGCCCCCACCGGAATCCCCGACCCAGGCCACTGACTCTATTTTGCAAGTTCGAGCAATCGAGCAGGATCCCGTAGGACGGTGATAAGTTTCGACCTCGACCTCAACTATGGGCCACGATGATCTTGGTAGCAACACTTAATAAATTATGCTTCAATTTATCTACTAGCAGCACATCTTCAATAAAAGTATAGGAGGTTATCTTTATCTTACCGATTGTGATTATTTTTTTCTTGCCATTATTATCGAAAGTAACCAAACCTCCTTCTTTCATTTATAGGGTGATAAACTGCACTTTATCACCGGCCATATGCCTTGAATAGCCGCTGTCTAGATACCATCATTTCTTAGTATTCAGTGCTGCAAGATAATCCTGCAAAATAATTAAGGAGTGGTTTTAGGTATCCAAGCTAACTTGGATCCTTTCAGGTTAGCAGAATTTGTTCCTTTTGGAACCCAAATAGTTCTATATTTCAATGCACCAATCTTGGAATTTTTCAAAGAATTGCATTAAAGAAATTTGTGCCCAAATCTATAACATGCATAGCAAACAATTTTATCATTTTTGAACAATGCATGCTTTGAAGCTTCAATAGATGCAGAAATGGATATGTTTGGTTTGAAAGATTTTTGAGTAGAATTCTTAAGAATGTACTTTAAGCCTTTTGAAACAGAGTTTGAAGGAAATGAACTAAAAGCCTTTTGAGATTTAGAATTTGAAGCTGAAGCTTTTGAAGATACAAATTTTGTTGCTAAAATTTCTTTGGCATTTAAAGCATTAAATCCAATTCCAGCTTTGCTTTTTGAATATCTTTGCTTATTCAGAATTAGCTCAAGCTTATTAGAACTCAAAATAAGTTTTTCTACAAGAGGCTTAAGCTTCTCAACCTCCTTTTTCAAATCATTATTCTCGTTAACTAAAACTTTGTTTATCTCAATTAAAACATTCTTTTCAATTTTCAAAGCAATAACATTGTCAAAAAAGGTATTCAATTCTTTTTGCAAAATGTTACTCTTTTCTGAAATTTTATCCTTGTCTTTTAGTAAAAAAAATTTTGTTTCTTCAAGGATTTGATTTTAACCCCAGCTTTTTTGAATTCAACAAGTAGATCATAAAAAGCAGAATTCAATTCATCATAAGTAAATTCAGTTTGAAGCTCAGAGGATGATACCTCATTCTCAAGACCCATTAGACATAAGTTCGCAGATTTTGTGGTCTCTTCTTCTTCAGTTGATTTAGATGCTTCGCTATTGCTCCACGTTGCTACCATAGCTTTTTTTTTTTCTTGAAGCTCTTTTTTAGCAAAGGATAGTCTGGTCGAATGTGCCCTGATTTTTTGCATTCGTAGCAGGTCGGCAATTCTTTTTTTTTCTTTTTCCTTGTCCCTTTCTTTGCTGTATTCTTTGTTCTTAGGGAATTTCCTATAGTTTCTTCCTTTCTGTCTTCCCAAGAACCTTTTGAATATCCTAACGACCATGGCAACATCTTCATCTTCCACGTCACTTTTAGTGGAGAAGCATTCTTCTTCTAATTCATCATCATCCTTTCTTGAATCCATAGCAGCTTTGAAGGCAATAGATTTTTTCTTCTTTTGATCATCCTCAGTTCTGTGATGCATGGTCAGTTCATGTATGATGAGAGATCCTAGCAGTTCATCCAGCAGTAAAGTATTTAAATCTTTTGCTTCCTAGATGGTGGACACTTTTGGATTCTATTTGTCCGGAAGATATCTTAAAATCTTCTGCATAAGGTCAGCATTGAAATATACCCTGCCAAGACTTTTTAAGCCATTAATAATATCAGTGAAGCATGAAAACATGGCAGAGATTGTTTCATTAGGTTCCATTTTAAATACTTCGTAACTGTGCATAAGAGGATTAATTTTTGAGGACTTCACTTGGGAAGTTCCTTCGTGGGTCACCTCAAGTTTATCCCAAATTTTCTTTACAGAAGAGAAAATGGAAATTCGATTAAACTCATTGCTGTCCAAAGCACAATATAGAAAATTCATTACTTTGGCATTTAACTCCTCCATTTTCATGTCATGTTCGTCCCAATCCTCTTCAGGTTTTGGAACGTCCACTCCATCAATTTTAACCATGAGAATATATGGACCCTTCAGAATGACCTTCCAAAACTGAAAATCAACTGCTTGAATATAAATTTTCATTCTAGCTTTCCAGTACGCATAATTTATGCCAGTGAAGAGTGGAGGTCTATTGGTTGATTGGCCTTCGGCCAAGGATGTACTCATGGGATGAGCCATCAATCTTTACTCAAATGTAATTAGAGACACTGCTCTGATACCAATTGTTGCCCAGGTGGCTACCCAAGAGGGGGGTGAATTGAAAATTAAAAAATTTAAGCAGATAATGTGCTCTAGAAAATCCCTTTTAGAGTGTTAGGTGCTGTGACAGAGTAATTAATTGTAGAAGCTAGATAAGATCAAAGAAGCACAACACAAACACACAAAAGTTATAGTGGTTCAGAGTAACCCAGCTCTTACATCCACTACCCAATATACCACTTGGAATTTCTACTATATTCACACCCGAATATAATAGGATTGTTTTACAGGCTCACAATCCAAAACCTCTACACTTTGGTTTTACCGGGATCACCAAAGAAATCCAACTCCCTTTGGTTTTAAACAGGATCACCAAAGAAACCTAACTTGGTTTTACCAGGATCATCAAGAACCCAACACTTAGTTTTTAGCTAAGGCTCATCAAGAACCTATTTGGTTTTTCAACCGGGCTCACCAATAACCCAACAATTTAAGAATGAATTGAAAATAAATGCAACAATAAATGGCAAACTCTTTTTGTCGGATAGTTGCCACTGTAGCACTAATGAAGCCTTCTTTAACTTCTCTTTAATGCACTTGAGAGGCTTCCTTTCTTTCTTCAGTGAATGCTTCAATGTTCAGATGGGAGTTGGTGAAGAATAAAGATGCTTTGAATGCTCACTTATGCTCACTTCCTTGTTGATAGGTTGGATGTTTAATAAAGCATTAAATCTTTGAGGAACTTTCTAACTCTTACTTCAAAGAAGTTCAAATCCCTCAAATATATGGCCTTCCATTATCCCAAGGCAGTTTTAATCATTGTAGACCGTTGGGATGTGACATTTGACCGTTGGAGCACCTTTTTGCATTCAAAAAAGAATTATGGAACTAGCCATTGTGTACCTGGAAACAATATTCGAGTCAGCTTGGATTCTTCGAGTCGACTTGGATCCTTCGAGTCAGTAGGTTGAGTCGCCATTTCTTCAGTAGGGTCGGCTCTTTGTCTTAGGGCGCAAAAACTTCACTCTGGATGAGTCGGCTCTTGACAGTTCGGGTCGGTTCGAACTTCCATCATTGAAATCATTGAACTGGATGAGTCAGCTCGCTTCTACATGGGTCGACTCTTCATCTCAGAATCAGAATTCTTTACTCTAGAGGAGTCAGTGTTGGGAATTATGTCCCAAAGCAAATCGCCTAGGCTGTAGGCGATTGTGCTCAGTATTGTAATTTGTATATGAATTAATAAAAATTTATTTTGGCGGCTCATCACATTATTCATTTTCCTGTATTGAACTCTATTTATATGATAAAGTCCTTAGGACTGTACTGACTTTGATATAGAGAGGATATATCAAGTGGTCCTTTAAAAGGTTCATAACCAAAGGATACATTGTACAGGATGGTAATGTATCAAGTGTAGGTTGTTGTAGTTCGCATCGTTTGGTTGTCCTCTTGACCAAAGGAGTGTGGTGACACTGATGTGATATGCAAGTGGGATGTGTGACATCTCATTGAATGTGACTCCATGAAGCTCCTTTCTGTCAAAGAATTGCTCATAATTGGATATGGGTATATGTGTCCCTCCGACCTGAGATCACCATGGTAGCTTGCAAGCAACTCCCTGTGCTTTGGTACCGGACTACCCGGATTTCTAATCCGATGATGGAAGGTTTTTAGGTACAAGTAAGTACTTGTGGAGCAGTGGTGGACCAAGATGGATTGACCTGTCCAAATTGTTTGGATTGAATGTCTCGTAGTGTCTCAATTTAGCAAATCCTTGGCCAAGATAGTCCTAGTGAGGAGTCACTAGACTTGCGAGGTTGAGACATGTTATGGATTGACTCGGTTAGGGTTGGTAGTCTAACCCTAGATCATCTTGAGCATTGGAGGTCAAAGGGATGAATTATACGGTAACCATATGCTAGAGGTTCGATAGATTGCTCTCGTATTTTTGGCTTGTCCGGATGCCGAAACCCATTGCTAAATGGTATCTTGTGCTGGTACTGGAAGTGTTCCAGTATTACCATTTAAAATGGTTCAAGCCTATGAGGTCACATGCCATAAAGGATTTCTTCCTAATCCGGGAGCCAATAAATGATTGGAAATCATTTTGGTATTAAGGTCAAACGGTCTGATTGAGCACACATTGAATTTTTTTTATCAATCTGGTCTGATTTGGATCGACTAGGATTGGTTTGGATCAACCAGGAACTGTTCCTAGTAGACCAGGACTGGACCCAGTTTTCTTACTGATCAAGTTTGGTCGGACTGGGGTTTTTATGAACTAGTTTTTTGTTTTGTTGAACTGGTTTATATCTTGGCCGGTTTACACGGTGTTTTTGGCTCATCGCATTTTGTTTTCTCCCTTTTCCCCTCTCTAGCTTCCCCTATTTTTACCTTGTGATTGGATAAGAGCAGCATGTTGATCGGATTGTTTGATGTTTGCGTTTTTATCCTTAGCATAGTGTTCTGGTTGGAGTCTCATCGTGTTTTTCTCCCGCATGTCTTCCTCTCTCTTGGACTCTATTTTTTTCACGGTGATTCAGCCCTCTTCCAGCCAGCAGATCTCAGATTCTCCATCGATTCAAATGAATTTCAAATGGGTTTTGGTTTTATCTAAACTCCTCTCACAATTTCTTTCCTGGCCTTCACGAGTTTTCTCGACCTCTGTTTTTTGGTTGTTGGCTGTGAGATGTGAGAGAGGTCAATGAAAAAGAAGAAACAAAGCTTGTAAAAATAAGAGAGGAGTAGAGAGTGATTTATTATGGCCTGTGAGAGAGTTTATTGGAATGAATTTCGAAGTGCAGAAATTCGTTGAAGCATCCCGTGAAATCCTATTTGTTTTTAAGTTGTCTTTGTGTGCTCTTCGTGGAGTTTGGGCGGTCTTGGAGAAGACCGTCCGTGAAGTTCTTTTTGGTTTTCCCTGCTCCACCTATCCACGACCTATTCGTTGATTCCTGTAGGACTAGCATCCATCCGGAAGTTGGATCAATGAGAGCCCGTATGTGGATTCTCTAAAGGGTGGACATTTGGACACCTTGAGAGATTGGATCGATCTCTTCCAGATCTGATTTGCTGTTGAAGGAGTTCAACCGGCTACCTTGATTTGCTGTTAAAGGAAGCTCTATAAGGTATGTTATTTACTTTTTGTTATCATGCATATTTAGATCTAGAAATTTTCATATTGTTTATAATTATTGCACTTGCCTATACATGCCTTGTATTTGTTACATGCATCATGTTTATGTTAGATCCTGTGCATGAGTAGGTTTTTTCATATGCATGTTTAAAAATTTTAATTATGCAATACCTACTCCCTAGTGTAGCGTGCCTAGGGTAGGCATTCGATGCACTGGTTTTCCTTCAGTGGTATCAGAGCCACAGGTTCCTATGTAGCATATTATGATTTCATGTATTGTTGATTTTGGATTTGTATCCTGATTAGGGATTACTTTTAGGAACCTAATTGAGACCTTCACCATGGCCGTGTGTTCGTAAAGATTAATCAGGGTTTTAAATCCTTAAGTTTCTATGGCACGAGGTGGTTCGTCTGTGTTGGCCTTTTCAGAAGAATCCTTAAAGGAAACCTACGGTATTAAAAATGTTTTAATCCTGATACATAATTATACAATGGCATGTCTGTAATTGTTAAGGCTTGTAATATTATAAATTGATAAGATAGGACTAGATATGATGCATGAAAGATGTAAAAGGGTTTTACATGAATTTAATTAAAAATATTTTAATTAAAAGTTGGCTTATAATCTAACAATTATGAATTGAAAGATTAATTAAATGACAAGCCAGATTAGGGTTTATGAAACCTAATGTCATTTGAATAAGCCATCTGGGTTAATTGGGTTAACTATTTGACTGGGTTTATTTATTCGGTTAGACCTAAGGTTAGTTGAATTGGACTTAAGAGAACTAATCAAATATTGATTAAGGACCTTCTCTTTAGTATCTATCTAATAGTTAAATGGGTTAGTCCATTCTTCTAAAATGGATCTAATTAGTGGCTCTGTGGTAAGCCCAAGTTCTTAAGCTGGTCTAATCAAGTCTGGTAAATCGATTGGTGTCTAGGCAGGTTTGGCAGTTTTGATCATGGTTGCATGAGGCTACCTCTTTCCAGACCAACTTGGTTGGTGTCTAGGAAAGATGGTTAATGGCAGAACTTACCCATGATCTCACCTACCTGGCCAGTCCGGTCAACCAAAACTGATTAGAAGAGCTTATTGATTCGAGTTAACTCATGTCACCCAAGTTGATCAGCTTGTTTGATTTTTAGGTGCCCATGGACCAACTTGTTGAATTTATTTCAACCCTTCTGAGAATTGATTTATTCAGTGGAAGGTTGATCCATGTTCTTTTCTCTATTCTTCTATCATAATTTAATTAAAATCCTCTAAAATTATTAGGTCCTAAAAAAGACTAAGTCAATGAGTTGATGGTGTCTTAGCCTCCCATTAAGTGGGTTAGTAATGGTCCTTTAGCTTGGTGTACATCGGTAGTTCCAAAGAATGGGTGTGCATCCGGTTACTGGGATTACTCTCCCATAGATGATGATTTAGTGCAACCTTTTTAACGGTGATCAGGTGGGCCGGCCAAAGTTAGGCTTGGTCATTCGTTAGCTGGAAGCATTGGATTTGTTATATTAATGGTTGGACCTAACCAGAGACCCGCAATAGGAGGCCCCAAGGCTGATTGGGGGTTCTGTGGGGCAAAATTTACTACTGGAAGTTGCCTAGGAAAGCAATTGGTTAGAGAACCTACCTTTGGCGCATATGGGTGAGCCAGCCAAAGTCGGGCTCATACATGGTCTATTGAATTTCAGTACCCACTATGAAATGATGATTTCATGGAGTGAAGTTAGAGGCTCCCAATCTGAAAAATTAGTGGGAGTGACCTTTAGACTAAAGTCCAAGTCTTTTGGTTTAATTGATTAATTTATATAATAATTTGGTCTTAATTTTCCTTTCAGATGTCTTCAAACCTTTCGCTCTGGTCACTTCTCGATAGCGAGAAGTTAAAGGGTCCAAATTTCGATAGCTGGTATCGAAAAATGAGGATTGTCCTGGAGCACGAGCGGATCCTTTATATGATAACGGATCCAGCACTCAAAATCCCTCCTGCCAATGCTCGGAGTTCGATCAGGGACACTTATTTGAAGTGGGTTTCTGATCGGACTCTGTTCGAAGCATAATGTTGGCGGTGACGAACGATGAGTTCAGTCGCAAATTCGAGGAGGCCCAACCAGACAAGATTCTTCAAAAGTTGAAGGAATCTTTCGGTATGCCAGATAATGTGGAGCGATACAAAGTATCTTGTACCATCTGTAATGCCAAAATGCGAAATGGTGCTTCGGTCATTGATCATGTATTGTACATGATCGAGATGATCGAATGATTGGGCAAGCTCGGATGTTCCTTGCACGAGCAACTCGGCAAGGATGCGATCATGAATTCTCTACCCTCCTCCTATCTTGACTTTCTCGATCATTATAGAATGAATAAGCCTGCAGTCAATTACCATGGTTTGATGGGGTTGCTGCAGACTTACGTGAAGGACCACCAACTGAATAAGGGGGTGGTGAATTTAGTGGGAGGTTTTAGAGGTCATCGTCCCTTTAAGAAAGGGAAGAAGAAAGGTAAGGGAAAGAAGGTGCTGACTGCTCCTATCCCAAGTCAGACCAAGAAAGTGAAAGCTGATCAAGCTAATGCAGAGTGCTTCTATTGTAAGAAGCAGGGACACTGGAAGAGGAACTATCCTCTTTATCAGGCATCCTTAGACCCGAACAGGCCAAGGAAGGGAAACCAGCAGGGTGCTGGACAAGGTATTTATATGATGAAACCTGATAATTTCTCTATTTGTGACACTGCTAACTGGTTATTGGATACTGGTAGTCCTATGCATGTTTGCAATTCATTGCAGGGACTACAGGCTAGCAAGAGATTTGAGGATGAGGAGCAGTTCCTTAGTGTCGGAAATGAAAATCGTATTCCAGTGCTGGTGATCGGAGTTCTGAGTCTTGTTTTTGAGTCTAGTACTGTCGAATTAGTCGACTATCATTATTGTCCAAGTTTTATTATGAGCATTATCTCTGTAGGCCTATTGGTCAATTATGGTTATGAACTTTCGATAAAAGGAGATTTTTGCCAAGTTATTGTGAATAACTCTGTGATAATGAAAGCTAAGTTAAATAATGGCATTTATGTTTTGTCACGGCCTGTTAATGTAATGTACATGTCTAGCAAACGTCCAAAGATAGAAAATGTCAGTGACCTGTATCTATGGCACTATAGACTAGGTCATGTTAACCAGAATAGGATAAACAAGTTGCGAGGAGATGGCCTCCTCGAGGTCAGTGATTCTGACTCATTGCCCACTTGTGAATCCTGTTTGCTTGGTAAAATGACCAAGTCACCTTTTACTGGAAAAGGTGAACGAGCTACAAAAATTCTGAGTCTTATACATACTGATATATGTGGACCCATGACAATTAGTGCCAAAGATGGATATAGATATTTCATTACATTTACAGATGACCTTTCTAGGTATGGTTATGTATTCTTGATGAGACATAAATCTGAGTCATTTGAAATGTTCAAACGATATCGTAATGAAGTAGAGAAACAAACTAGAAAGAGTATTAAAACCCTTCGATCTGACCAAGATAGTGAATACCTATCCGGTGAGTTCATGACATATCTTGAGGAGAATGGGATTCTCTCTCAGTGGACTCCTCAAGGAACACCCTAGTTGAATGGTGTGTCCGAAAGGAGGAATCGAACGCTGTTGGACATGGTTCGATCCATGATGGGCTTTACAACTCGGCCGATGTCCTTCTGGTGATATGCACTTAAGACAGCTTGTTATTTACTGAATGATGTTCCGAGTAAGTCTGTTTCTCCACTCCATATGAGTTATGGACTGGACGTAAGCCCTCAATTTCATACCTTCGGGTCTGGGGTTGTCCAACTTATGTAAAGCATTTAGACTCAGATAAACTTGGTCCTAGGTTTGATCGGTGCTGGTTTATTGGGTACCCTAAGGAAACAAAAGGGTATTTCTTCTACTTGGAGAACGAACAGAAAGTGTTCGTTGCTCTTAGGGCTATCTTTTTGGAAAAAGAGTTCCTTGGAGAAGGAACTGTGGCCTCTAAGATTGAACTTGGTGAAGTTCAACCAGTAGAAGAAGAACCTGCACACTCTATGGACATCATAGAACCGGCTGTGATTGGATCACACACCCAGAACCCATTATTAGGAGATCCGGCAGAGTATCGCATCAGCGGATAGATACTACGGTTTCTTGGTCCAAGACAATGATCCCATTGAGCTCGATGAGAACGGTGAGGATCTGATCACCTATATGGATGCACTTCAAGGATCTGACTTTGAGGCATAGCTTGGAGCCATGCGATCCGAGATGGAGTCCATGGAGATCAACAATGTATGGACATTGGTTGATCCACCTAAAGGGATAAAATCCATCGGGTGCAAGTGGATTTTCAAGAGAAAAAGAGGTACAGATGGAAAGGTGAAGACCTATAAAGCCCGTCTGGTAGCCAAGGGATATCGTCAGCGATATTGTATCGATTATGATGAGAGTTCTTCCCTGTGGCAATGATCAAGTCCATTCGGGTCATGCTTGCTTTGGTAGCACATTTTGACTATGAGATCTGTAGATGGATGTTCGAACTGCTTTCCTAAATGGGAAGCTAGATGAGGAGGTGTATATAATACAGCCTGAAGGGTTCACATCCATAGACGAGTCAAAAGTGTGCAAATTGCAGAGGTCCATTTATGACTCAAGCAAGCATCTCAAAGTTGGAACATGCGATTTGATAGGTGTATCAAATCATATGGCTTCGTTGGGAATGAAGAGGAACCCTGCATCTATTAGTGGGTTAATGGTTCTGTGATTGTATTCCTAGTATTGTATGTTGATGACATTCTTTTAATCGGGAATAACAATGTAGCATTGCAAGGAATAAAGGTCTAGTTGTCATCTCAGTTCTCCATGAAGGACTTGGATGAAGCTTCTTACATACTGGGAATGAAGATCTATAGAGATAGATCTAAGAGGCTTTTGGGATTGTCCCGGTCTATGTACATTGATACCGTGTTGAAACGGTTCAGCTTGGAGAATTCCAAGAAAGGCTATCTCCCGATAGGTTTTGGAATTACTCTTTCCAAGAAGAATTGTGCAACAACTCTTGAGGAAAGAGAGCGCATGAGTAGAGTTCTTATGCTTCTACAGTGGGCTCTATCATGTATGCTATGACATGTACTAGACCAGACGTGGCATACTCACTAGGAATGGTGAGAAGATACCAGTCTGACCCAAGGGAGGCGCATTGGAAGGTGGTTAAGACCATCCTGAAGTATTTGAGAAACACTAAGGACCAATGGCTGATTTATGGAGAACCTGACTTGAAACTTGTGGGGTATACTGACTCCAGTTTCCAGTCAGACAGAGATGATAGCAAGAGTATGTCAAGGTTTGTGTTTTCCCTGAATGGAGGAGCGATCTGCTGGAAGAGTTCCAAGGAGGCAATAGTTGCAGACTCGATTGCGAAAGTTCCTTGGAGAGCTAGGGGTGGCACCTTCCCTAGATGGTCCTGTTCCTATGTATTATGACAGCACAGGAGCCATTGCTCAAGCTAAGGAGCCAAAGTCTCATCACCGCACTAAGCACATTCTGCAGCACTATCACCTCATGCGAGAGATCATGGATCAAGACGACATCAATCTTATGAAGATCAATGGAAAAGAGAATCTGGTCGACCCCTTCACTAAAGCCCTCAGAATCAAAGAGTTCGACTATTGTAAAAGGGAAATGGGTATTAGATACTATTCTGATTGGCTTTAGTACAAGTGGGAGTTGTTGGAAATTATGTCCTAAAGCCAATCGCCTAGGCTGTAGGCGGTTGTACTCAGTATTGTAATTTTTATATGAATTAATAAAATTTTATTTTGATAGCTCATCATATTATTCATTTCCCTATAATGAACTTTATTAATGTGATGAAGACCTTAGGACTACACTGACTTCGATATAGAGAAGATATATCGAGTGGTCCTTTAAAAGGTTCACAACCAAAGGATACATTGTACATGTGGTAATGTATCAAGTGTAGGTTGTTGTGGTTTGCATCATTTGGTTTCCTATTGACCAAAGGAGTGTGGTGACACTGATGTGATCTAGAAGTGGGATGTGTGACATCGTATTAAACTTGACTCCGTGGAGCTCCTTTCTACGAAAGGATTGCTCGCGATTGGATATGGGTATATGTGTCCCTTCAACCTAAGGTCACTATGGCAGCTTGCAAGCAACTCCCTGTGCTTTAGTGCCGGACTACCCGGATTTCTAATCCGGTGACGGAAGGTTTCTAGGTACAGGCAAGTACTTGTGAAGCAGTGGTGGACCAAGATAGAATTGACCTATCCAAATTATTTGGATTGAATGTCTCGTATTGTCTCAATTTAGCAAATCCTCGACCGGGGTAGTCCTAGTGAGGAGTCACTGGACTTGTGAGGTTGAGACATGTTGTGGATTGACTTAGTTAGGGTTGGCAGTCTAACCCTAGGTCATCTTGAGCATTGGAGGTCAAAGGGATGAATTATACGTAACCATATGCCAGAGGTTCGATAGATTGCTTTCGCATCTTCGGCCTATCCAGACGCCGGGACCCATTGCTAGATGGTATCTTGTGCTGGTACTGGAAGTATTCCAGTGCTATCATTTAGGTTCGAACCTATAAGGTCACACGTCATAGAGAATTTCTTTTTGATCCAGGAGCCGATCAACGATTGGGAATCATTTCAGTATTAAGGTCCAACGGTCTGATTGAGCACACATTAAATTTTTTTGATCAATCTGGTCTGATTTGGATCGACCAGGATGGTTTGGGTCAACCAGGAACTGTTCCTAGTAGACCAAGACTGGACCCAGTTTTCTTACTGATCGGGTTTGGTCGGACCGGGATTTTTATGAACCGGTTTTTGGTTTTGTTGAACCAGTTTATATCTTGGCCGGTTTACCCAGTGTTTTTGGTTCATCGCATGTTGTTTTCTCCCTCTTCCCCTCTCTAGCTTCCCCTATTTTTACCGTGTGATTGGATAAGAGCAGCATGTTGATCGGATCGTTTGCTGTTTGGGTTTTTATCCATAGCACCGTGTTCTGGTAGGAGTCTCATCATGTTTTTCTCCCGCATGTCTTCCTCTCTCTCAGACTTTGTTTTTTTCACGGTGATTCAGCCCTCTTCCAGTAAGCGGTTCCCAAATTCTCCATCGATTCAAATGAATTTCAAACAGGTTTTGGTTTTATCTAAACTCCTCTCATGATTTCTTTCCCGGCCTTCATGAGTTTTTGCAGCCTCTGTTTTTTGGTTGTTGGCCATGAGATGTGAGAGAGGTCGATGAAAAATAAGAAACAGAGCTTGTAAAAATAAGAGAGGAGTAGAGAGTGATTTATTATGGCCTATGAGAGAGTTTTTTTGAATGAATTTCAGAGTGCAGAAATTCGTTGAAGCATCCCGTGAAATCTTGTTTGTTTTTAAGTTGCCTTCGTGTGCTCTTCGTGGAGTTTGGGCGGTCTTGGAGAAGACCGTCCGTGAAGTTCTTTTGGTTTTCCCTTCTCCACCTATCCGTGACCTATTCATTGATTCCTGGAGGACTAGCATCCATTCGGGAGTTAGATCAGTGAGAGCCCGTGCATGGATTCTCTAGAGGGTGGACATTTGGACACCTTGAGAGATTGGATCGATCTCTTCTAGATCTGATTTGCTGTTGAAGGAGTTCAACCGTTTGCCTTGATTTACTGTTAAAGGAAGCTCTATAAGGTATGTTATTTACTTTTTGTTATCATGCATGTTTAGATCTAGAAATTATTATATTGTTTATAATTATTGCACTTGCCTATACATGCCTTGTATTTTTTACATGCATCATATTTATATTAGATCCTGTGCATGAGTAGGTTTTTCAGTATGCATGTTTAAAAAATTTTAATTATGCAAAACCGGCTTCCTAGTATAGCATGCCTAGGGTAGGCATCCGATGCACTGGTTTTCCTTCAGTTGGCTCATTGCAGATCAAGTCGGCTCACTTTCTCAGATCTTTAAAATTTGTTCTGGCAGAGTCGGCTCGTTCTTGTTGGGGTCGACTCGCTTGGCTTATTGTCAGAAAATATTAGGAATGGACTCTAGATGAGTCATTTTGGTTCTTCTCGAGTTGGCTTGGATTGCTACGTGCCAGAATCCTCTGTGCATGCATGAGATAAAGTTGGCTCTTCTTCAGATTGGGTCGGCTCGAGTGACTTCTTCGGGATTTTTACAATTAGAATAGAGAACACTCTCTCACCAACACTCTCAAACTTTTGATACAAACCAACTCAAATTATATCTAGAGCACAACACTCATAGAAGTAATCCATCTTTATTATTTTACAAAGGTTTTTCAAGGGGTTCTTCTTTACATCATACTCATACAATATTACTTAACACACTGAACAGAATGAAGTAGGAGTAGTTGATAAACAATAAGAATCATCCTACAAAACTTGTGACACACTTGAGAGTAGTTAGTAATATATGTGCATGCTCCAATGTTTTGTTATCATCAAAATCACTCAAGGGGTAAACAGAGGCTTAGGTCAAGTCTAATTGAATTTGGTTCAATTAGAATTTATCCGATTAGGTTATTTGATGATCTAATCACTAAGGATTTTTAATTACGGTTGCATTCGGGCTTGGACTCAGTTAGTTTTAGATTTAATTAGAATTTAATTAAACCTAATTATAACCTAATTCGATTGAGTCCAAGTTGATTAAATTAGTTATAACCAAATTAGTTTTAGTTCATAACAAATTTTTGTCAAAGCCTAGTCAAATCCTTATCGAGCCCAACTAGATTTCTTATTGGATTTCTCCATTGCAATTATTTGAATAAATTAATGAAAATATATGCCAAATATGTTTTCATGCACTTCCTACTTCCATATCTAATTTTTATTAATTTAGGATGAGTTTTAAATTTAAATGAGAGAAGTTTGACTTGGAATCAAACTCTTTGCCTTATCCTAACTCTACTTGGTCTTAAACTAGTGCAGACACCAACAATAGCCTTCAATCAAATTTCTTATGGATTGAATTATAAGGAAATTGAAGCAAGATCAGAAGCCATTTGAAGCCATAACAAGCCACAACAAAATCAAAGCCAATCTAACCACAACCTCAAGAGCCGACTCGAGCACTGGAACTTACTTGATCAAAAAATTTTGCTACCTCAATTTTCTACTTCAACATTTTAGCTATTCAGCACTTATTCAGCTACTTGGAATAACTCAACACTTCAGCACTTATTCAGCAACTTGGAATAACTTCAGCTACTTGGAATAACTCAATACTTAGAATAAATCAGCAAGTCAACTACTTTGGAGTAACTTCCCAACAACTAGGCCAAGTTGGACTACCACATCACCAAGCTAAGGTGGCAACCATGACAACATGGAGGACACCTCACACCCCCCTCCACTTGGGCACCTACATTCAAATTCAAAAATGAGTGGCCGACCCTCATTTCTCTCCATGAATCAAGCTTTGGTTGCAACTCTCCACTCTCTTCTCCATATATTTTGCTTAACCTCCCATATTTTCTTCCATGTATTTCAAAATTTCAAAAACTTTGGGAGGTCTATAAATATCCTCCAAAGCTCCTTGTAATGTATCTTATGAATGAATGAATTTTGAGTTCCAATCTTTTTCCATTTGTGCGATGCAAATGTCCTTCATGAGGGAGTGAGTATGAGGCTCAATCTAGCTACCGCATAGTTATTAGTCTACCTAAGCAAAGTCTTCCTTCCATCATCCCAAAACGCCATCACCAGAAAGCTTTCAAGGTCGCCATCACCAAGATCACCATCTCCAATAATCCTTCAAGGTCTCCATCTCTTCCTCCCAAAGATGCTAATCAACTTCATCCCAGGAATGCCATTCATCCACACTTCTAGAAGACATCCTCTCTTCCATCTAAGGCACCATCTTCTTCACTCCAAGGAGCCAACTCTTCTTCCATCCTGGATGCCAGCACTTTCCCCACTCAAGCCATCACTCATCTTATCCAAAGGACACCCTCAATTCTACTTCTACCTTTGGCCTCTTCTTTCAATTTTCCTTATCCATACCATGCCACTAATGCCTCTCAATGCAGGGTCCCCTATGATTTCGAGTTAAAGATAGGGCGTGCCTTGCTTTGGAACCAACTTTGGAGGGAGTCATCATTCCAAAAGTGATAGTCTTCAGTTCCAGTTGCAGCTCCATGGAATGCTAAAATTAATCTACCATCAAAGGAGTGAGAGCTCATCATTGGATAGTAAACCCATCGAGTCTCTTAAGTATGTTCATCTGAAGGTTTATGTCCTTGTTAGAGTGGTTTCTCAGCCATTAGGTCCATTCTTCTTTGATTAAAATTGAACTACATTGCGGGTAAGTTTTATTTCATTAAGTAGTCTCATCATTTGGTTTATTTTGGCCCTTTCTTATGCATGAATTTTGCTAATGTAAGTAGGTGTCATTGCTTAATTTAAATTGTTAAATTGTTAAGTTAGAATTCCTCTTTGCATCCCGCATCATATTTGGTATCAGAGCATGGTTAGCTAGGACATAAATGTGCATTGTTTGTATACTTTAATCTAGAGTGTCATGCCTTCTGAGCTAGTATACGAAAGTATACTATCACAACCCATGAGAGTAATGAGCTATGGCCGAACGTGAAATCTTTAGGTTAAAGGTTTAATGTGCTAATTGCATACTTGGTGTGTGATTTGGATGATGGTTAAAGTGCATGATTTTCCTTTATTTAGCATATTGAACACTCCATAATTCCTGGCATAATTCAAATTTAAACTTTCTCGCCAAGAGTTTTGGAATTTAAAATTTAAAATTTAAATTTTGAATTCTGAATTTTAAAATCTAAAATCTGAATTTGAAACTTGAATTTGAAATTTCAAATTAGAAATTTAAATTTTGAATTGCATGATTACCTTGACTAGTTAGAAGTTAACTCTTTGATTGTTGATTAGTTAAGACTATTGTTTGTGCATTCATATTAAAGCTACTTAAGGGCAATGCTATCATAAGATAAGGGAAGGATTTCATCACCTTTCCTTGGCCCAAAAATAACCCACCATATCTTGCATCGATCCCAAATCTTAAAATAAAATTGAGTAGAAACTTAATTAGAACTAGGGACACCAACAAATCAAGCTCAATTAGTGTGTTGAGGCTAGTATGAATCAGTTCTTCATTTACTTTTGGATATTGGTGTTTAAGAAAAGAGGTCTAATGGCAAATGCCTTAACTGGACTTGTGATTTTTAATTAGGACCCTACGAGAGCAGGGGGAGCCTCCCACAACCCCATCTCTTACCATGCCAGTTGAAAGAGTAATTATAGTCTTGATCTATACTTAGTTGATTCATACTGTATTGAACTTCTATGTCTAGCAAACCCTACAACGAGTATATTGTTTGCATGTCTACTAGATTAGGGACTCCATATCAACACCTCCAAACCCAATCCAGTGTCACCATGGACACAAATCTAGAAACTTTACCTAGAATTCTGACTGAGCAGTTTAAGCAATTAAATACTATGTTTGATCAAATGGAAGAAAGGAAAGGGACCCTCGAGGAAACCCGTATGGCCCCTACCGAACCACCATCACCTAGACCATCACCCATTGGTACTAGGACCCATCACCATGAACCCACTCCTGAACCTAATCAGAGATGACCATACCATGACTTTGTTAAATCTAAAGAAACAGCCCTTAGGAGCATTCGACTTGATGCACCCACCTTTGATGGAAACCTAGATCCTAAGGTGTACATAGATTGGGAGAGTGACATGGATCAGTATTTTCAGTGATATGAGATGTTGGGAGAGAGGAAATTCAAGTTTGCAAAATTGAAGTTAGCCAACAAGCTAGGTTGTACTGGGGTAACTTTGAGCGGTTATGTCATCAAAGAGGAGATGTGCCCATAACCACATGGAGAGTTATGAAGATTAAGCTTTGAGAAAAATACTCATCCATATCCTATGAGCAAAGATTGTTGGACCAATGGCAAAGATTGAACCAAGGAAATAGAACTGTGTCTAAGTACATCGCTAAATTTGATGAATTTGTCATGCAATGTAACATAGTGGAATCTGAGGCCAGACCCTATCTAGATTTCGAGCTGGCCTGTGAGAGGAGATTCAAAGAGAACTATTTCTAAGAGAAGTCCATGACCTAGATAGGCCTACCAAATTGCTATGGATTTTGAGAGATTTCAGAGGGGACCCATAATTCGACGACCTGAACCCAATAGAATTGGTACCCCTGGACCTAGGCCAAGTTCTAGTCAACCCACTTTAAACCGATCCACCCCTTCTAACCCATTAGCTCGCAAGGATGATAAAGGGAAGGGCCATGAAATTCAAAGAAACCATAACAATGACATTTATTGTTTTAAGTGTCATAAGGCTGGCCACTATGCTAGCCAATGCCCTTCAAGAGCCCTACACATAGGAGAAGTTGAGAAAGAAGACCCTGAGCCTATAGAAGTTTATAAGGAAGAAGTATACGAAGTTGGGACAAATTTAGTTGATGAGTATGAGGGAGATGAGGAAATTGTTGATTCATCAAAATTTTTGGGAGTTGTTAGATGCATCCTGACCCAGACCAAGGAGAAAGAGGATTAGCGTAGGACCAACATCCTATAAACTTTTGTTAAGATAGGAAAAAATGTCTGTAAGATCATCATAGATAGTGGTAGCTGTGTCAATGCCATTTCAACCAATACTACCAAGAACTTAGGTCTACCCACTGTTCCCCATCCTAATCCATAAAGGTGTCTTGGATAGATTCGACCTCCATTCCCATCAAGTTGAGGTGCGAAGTGACCATCCAACTTCAGTCATACCAAGAGAAGGTTTGGTGTGATGTTCTTCCAATATGGGTTAGAATTATCATCTTAGGCCAACCATGGTTGTATGATCACGATGCTATACTATATGGTCATTCTAATTCTTGTTCCTTCACATATAATGGAAAGAAAATTATGATCAACCCTTCACCACCTTAGGACCACATTAAGAGAGGGTCTAGTAACTTGAAGGATAAGAAGCAATGGATGAACTTGATCAGTGCTAAGGAATTAGAACATGAATTTAACGAAGGTTCACCCGTGTAGATTGTGACTACTAAGGAAACCCAAGACCCACCCCAAAAATAACACCCTCAGGAAGTAGTAGAATTTTTGAGGGAATTTCAAGAGTGTTTCCTAAGGATCTTCCTAATCACCTTCCACCATTAAGGAATATCCAACATGCCATAGACTTAGTCCCAAGAGCCACCTTACCCAACCTTCTCCACTATAGGTTGAATCCCACTGAGCATGCTGAGTTGCAAAGACAAGTTGGAGAACTTGTTAAAAAGGGATTCACTAAGGAAAGTCGGAGCCCATGTGCAGTACCTGCCCTTTTGATCCCCAAGAAAGATGGCACATGGAGAATATGTGTAGATAGTCAAGCCATTAATAAGATAACGATCAAGTATCATTTTCCAATTCCCCGTTTGGATGACATGTTAGACATGATGGCCGAAGCCACAATTTTTTCAAAGATTGACCTTAAGAGCGGCTATCACCAAGCTAGGATTAGACCTGGGGATGAATGGAAAATGGCTTTCAAAATTAAAGATGGCTTGTATGAATGTTTAGTGATGCCTTTTGATCTTTCCAATGCCCCTAGCACCTTCATGAAAATTATGACCCAAGTCGTACGATCATTCGTGGAAAAGTTTGTTATAGTGTATTTTGACGATATCTGGATATACAGCAAGACTAAGGAAGACCATTTAGACCATCTCCGCTAAGTAAGCATTTAGGAAAGAAAGCCTTTATGCCAACATGAAGAAATGTAGCTTCTTGACCAATCGAGTCATTTTCTTAAGTTTTGTTGTTATCCCAGAAAGAGTGTTTGCTGACCTAGAGAAGATTAAATCCATAGTTGAGTGGCCCATCCCTAAAAGCATACATGATGTCCGTAGTTTTCATGGCCTTGCCACCTTCTATAGGAGATTCATTCGAGAGTTTAGCATGATCATCGTGGCATTACCGATTGCATTAGGAAGGAAACTTTCGAATGGACCAAAGCCACCGATAGAGCCTTCCTAGAAATCAAAGAGAAAATGACTCAAGCACCCATTTTAAGATTACTGGATTTTTCAAAGGTATTTGAGGTTGCTTTTGATGCCTCTAGAGTAGGAATTGGAGGAGTCTTGTGTTAAGAAAATCACCCAGTGACATTTTTTAGTGAGAAATTGAATGAGGTCAAGCTTAGGTATTCAACCTATGATAAGGAATTATATGTGGTAGTTCAAGCCTTGAGGTATTGGAGATATTATCTTTTACTCTAGGAGTTTGTACTTTATTTTGATCATGAAGCACTCCGATTCCTTAATTCTGAAAACAAGTTGAACCCTAGGCACGAAAAATGGATAGAGTACCTTTAGGCATCACCTTTGTGTTGAAACATCGTGCTGGCATAGAAAATCAAGTTGCTGATGCTCTTAGCCGTCGGTCCATGCTTCTGACCTCTGTGAACACTAAAGTTATAGGATTTGAGAGACTGAAGGAAGAATATGAGAGTTGTCCTGACTTTAGTAAAATTTTCCAATTTGTACATCAAGGACCATCTAGCTTGTACAAAGACTACACCCTTCACGATAAATTCCTTTTAAAGGAGATATATTGTGCATCCCTCAAACATCCCTTAGAGAATTTTTGATTTGGGAGATCCATGCTGGAGGCTTAGCTGGCCATTTTGGTAGGAATAAAACCATCTTAGTTGTCGAAGATCAATTCTTTTGGCCAAGCCTCAAGAGAAACGTTGCCCAAGTTGTAGCCCAATGCCGAACCTATGCTGTTGCCAAATAGCAAAGACAAAATACTGGTCTGTACACACCTCTACCAATATCGAATTGTCCATGAAAAGATCTTAGTATGAATTTTGTATTAGGATTGCCAAAGACCATGAGGAAACATGATTCTATCTATGTTGTGGTTGATCGATTCTCAAAGATGGCTCATTTCATTCCTTGTTCCCAAACTTACGATACTTCAAAAGTAGCCATTTTTTTTCTAAATAAAATGGTTAGGCTGCATGGTTTATCCAAAATCATTGTGTCAGATAGAGATGTTATGTTCAC
Organism: Areca catechu; assembly: GCA_021397845.1. Taxonomy (NCBI): domain Eukaryota; kingdom Viridiplantae; phylum Streptophyta; class Magnoliopsida; order Arecales; family Arecaceae; genus Areca; species Areca catechu. The sequence continues at coordinate 6,334,869 of CM038048.1, forward strand.
TAGCTATTTTTGGAAGACCCTTTGGCATCTACTAGGAATCAAACTCAAATTCTCTACAGCCTACCATCCTCAAACTGATAGCCAAATTGAAGTTGTCAATTGAAGTCTAGGAAACTTGTTAAGATGCCTAGTTGGTGATAGTTTGGAAAATTGGGATCTCTTATTACCTCGTGCCGAATTTGCTTATAACAGCTCAGTCAATAGGTCTATCGAGAAGAGTCCGTTTGAAGTAGCCATGTTTACAAGCCTAGGAAGCCCATAGACCTTATCCCTTTACCTACACATGCATGAGTTTCAGAGTATACTGAGTCATATGCACATCATATAAGGGACTTGCATAAAGAAATCATTAAGAAAATCAACTTGAGCAATGAAGCCTACAAGCATATGGCTAATTCATGTAAGAGGGTCAAAGAATTCTATGAAGGAGACAACGTAATGATTAGACTCAAAGCTGAATGGTTCCCATCTAGAACTATTAAAAAATTACATGCTCGCGGTGTGGGCCCATTTAAAATCATAAAGAAGATTGGACCTAACGCATATGTCCTTGAGTTGCTATCTAACTTAGGTATTAGCTCGACCTTCAATGTTTTAGACTTGATAGAGTATAAGGAGCCAATGATGATACCTAGTGAGCCTTTTGGGCCTAACTTTATTTTTGAGAGTGAGCCTATCCCTGAATTGCACCAGCCACTTTATCAAAGCAGTGAGACAAAATTGAGCGAGTTTTGGATGACAAGACTATCACTACAAGGAACAAAGACTACTAACGCTATCTGGTTCATTGGCAAAGTCGGCCAGAATCTGAAAACTTGTGGATCACTAGGAGGACCTGCAACAAATCGACCCAAACTTGTTAGAGTATTACCAGAGTCAAGTTGACCCATACTCGACAGGATCGAGTTCTTGCCACCACGGGAAAGTTGATGCGGACACCAACAATAACCTTCAATAAAATTCCTTATGAATTGAATTATAAGGTAATTGAAGCAAGATCAGAAGCCATTTAAAGCCACAACAAGCCACAACAAAAATGGAGCTAGTCTAACCATAACCTCAAGAGCCGACTCGAGCACTGGAGCTGACTCGACCAGAAAATTCTACTACCTCAATTTTCTACTTCAACATTTCAACTATTCAGCACTTATTCAGCTAATTGGAATAACTTCAGCTACTTAGAATAACTCAACACTTGGAATATATCAGCAAGTCAACTACTTTGGAGTAACTTCCCAACCACTAGGCCAAGTTGGACCACCACATCACCAAGCCTAGGTGGCAGCCATACCAACATGGAGGACACCTCACACCCCCTCACTTGGGCGCCCATATTCAAATTCAAAAATGAGTGGCCGACCCTCATTTCTCTCCATGAATCAAGCTTTTGTTGCAACTCTCCACTCCCTTCTTCATGTATTTTACTTAACCTCCCATATTTTCCTCCATGTATTTCGAAATTTCAAAATCTTTAGGAGGTCTATAAATACCTCTCAAAAGCACCTTGTAATGCATCTTATGAATGAATGAATTTTGAGTTCCAATCTTTTTTCATTTGTGTGATGCAAATGTCCTCCATGAGGGAGTGAGTGTGAGGTTCAACCTAGCTACCACATAGTTATTAGTCTACCTAAGTAAAGTCTTCCTTCCATCATCCCAAAATGCCATTACCAGCAAGCTTTCAAGGTCGCCATCACCAAGATCACCATCTCCAACAATCCTTCAAGGTCTCCATCTCTTCCTCCTAAATATGCCAATCAACTTCATCCAAGGAATGCCATTCATCCACACTTCAAGAAGCCATCCTCTATTCCATCAAAGGTGCCATTTTTTTTACTCCAAGGAGCCAACTCTTCCTCCATCATGGATGCCAGCACTTTCCCCACTCAAGCCATCACTCATCTTATCCAAAGGACACCCTCAATTCTACTTCTACCTTTGGCCTCTTCTTTCAATTTTCCTTATCCATACCATGCCACTAATGCCTCTCAATGCAGGGTCCCTTATGATTCCGAGTTAAAGATAGGGCATGCCTTGCCTTGGAACCAATTATGAAGGGAGTCATCATTCTGAAAGTGATAGTCTTCAAGTTTAGTTGCAGCTCTATAGAATGCTGAAATTGACTACCATCAAAGGAGTGAGAACTCATCATTGGTTAGTAAACCCATCCGAATCTTCTAATTGAACCAAAAATTATCTATTTTTGTCACCAATTTTTTTGAGAATTCTTCATTAAAAAAATCAATTTTTTTGTTCTTCTTCATTCCCATTTAGATTAGGATTAGTTTGATATAAATTTGGATTGATTTGAATTTAATTGGAGGAGTTCTATTAGAAATAAAATACCTAGTCCTATTCAAATAGCATTACATTATCCTAATCTTATTCCTCCTCTAATCAATTAAATTTCACTTTAGATTTTCGTTATAGATACATCATTAAGAGAACAATTACTAAAAAAATTGAAGTGATATTATCATGAAAACAAGAGGAAAAGGCAGTGTGAATTCTAGATGGACATGAGAGACCTTCTTGGGTGCTAGGGTTAAAGGAAGAATAAAAAGAAGAAAAAAATAGTAGAAAGGGGTTTGATGTGGGATGGAATGGAATAATGCAATCTAAGAGGAGATAGTAACAATTAAATAAAAAATGAAGTAAAGCTAGGCTACTTTTCATGTAAAAGAATAGAAATGATCATGAAGGAATTTGCATGTAAACTAGACCTGAATGAGAACCTTCATAATATTAAAGAGAAAAAGGATCTTCATGGTTAAGAAACCACACAGGATAGGGCCTAATTAATCTAATATTTCAGATCTAGAAAAACACCAAAAGAAGGGTAACCAGGCATTAACATCTTAAAGATTGGAAAGGTTACACTCAAGGATGAAGCCCGTGGATGACAAGGAGATTCCTTCAATTGTTGAGGCTTCTTGTCTCTATTTCTTATCTTAGAAGACCCTCTTCTTTGGAACCTGGAAATCTCGGGGATCCAACACAAACCATAGTAGAGTTAAGAAGGAGATTGAAAGGTAGAAAACAATTAAAATGATGGTTGAAGTTGAGAAGAAGTTGATGAAGTGGAAGTAGCTTGGCTGGCCTCCTTGTATAACCTCCTTGCGCCTTGGAAGATGGAATGGGATGATTAGATAGAAGGGAAAATAGCTCTTGGCGTGGAAGATTAATTGTAGTAGGGGACATATGGGTAGGATCGTTGGTGAGCCTATAAGTCACCTAGATTAGAGTACATTTTTTTTGGATTTTTTTAGTTGGGATGAAGGAATAGTGGAGATGAAAGACAGGGATTTAAATCTCATGGACTTTGAGATACACACTAGCGAAGAGACCTCTCACCTCTAGGACATTCCGCCCTTTTCGATACTTGGAGGCATTAGGGTGAATCTCAAAGGTCACGAGGGGATAAAGAAAATGGAATGGGAAGTGGGATAACTAGACATGACCTCTCATCATTATTGGGTTGGGCCTCGCACCCTCTCCTTACGGAGTGAAATAAAAAAACCACTCTTTTCTAAAACTCATTTTCATTCCCAAAATTATTTTTTTACAAAGGACTGAGGGTGGTATTTATAGACCTTTCCAACCCTTATTTGAATTTGAATACAAGATAAAAAGATAAGGACTGTTCAAATTCAAATACAAGATAAGGCCTATCCAAATCTCAATCCTAACCAACTAAATCCTAAATCAAATTTCAAACAAAAGATAAATCCCAAACTAATTTATTCTAGATATGCTCCAAGATTCGTGCCACTTCGGGATCCGTGCTGCTTCGAGATTCGAGCGGGCTGATGTCCCCATCAGGGTTTCTTACTTTTGGTTTTCTTCTTCTTAAATCTAGACCTCTCATCATCTTCTTGGATTTCTTGGGAGGCTCAAGAAAGTCCAAGAAATAATTTATTTTTAGCCATCCAATAGCTTTCATGTGGATCATCTATCTAGGAGGTTGATCGCATCAGAGCTTCATGTGGATGATTTGTAGAGGCTGGACAACTTGTGCGGCTGTGAAGTGATGTGGAGAGCCCTTACCACATGCCATCAGCAGTGGTGATTATCAACCCATGATAAGGTTTGAAATTTGATTTCATATTATTTACATATTAGATATACTCCATGCATCGATAGATTGATGCACGCTGATTTTATTTTCTACTACATATCATATTACGATCCTGCTTAGGATTTATTATAATTATTTTAAATGTATATTTTTTAAAAAAAATATTTTAAAATAGATGTTCTTTTATTATGAATTATTAAAAAAATCTATGCATGAAATCCTAAGCATTTTTTCAATATTGATATCAAAGCAAGTTTTTCATAACATGCTATGTAGATGTAGAATTTTATATATTACATATAATCTTAATCTGAGTAATTACTTTAGATTGGGTTGATCACTATTGTCACCTGGATCATCGTGGCTTGTAGCTCCGGTGTGTCGTCACCATGTCGGGTGCCTCCTTCTCCCGTCAAGAGCGTTTCCTCCTCCTTGGGGGTCGGCTCTTCTGCCCGCTCGGCCTACAAAATAGAGGAGACCTGAGCCAAAAATTTTGATGAGGACACTCCGACGATCAAGTCAATGGGACGATCGAGGGGAACATAACCTCTAAGATGGAGAGCTTGGGAGACTCCCTCGCCTTAGGGGGTGACATGATAAAGATATTCAAATAATATAGAGAATAAGATGATAATGCCTAAGTAGCAAAAAGAAGGAATGGAGAGCAAGGAGTGAGGAGGTTCTCTGGCTGGTTCCTTGGCCACTGAGCTTTCGGGGGCCTGCTTGCTTATCTATCCCCGCTCCTCTTGTATCTGTCCCTTACCTTTCTTACCTTACAGGCTTATGCAATGACCCTGATCGGACCTAGGGCCGCATCCTGGTGCCCTCTCGCAATGCATTCTTCGGAGGGGCTCGCTAATGGTTAGGGCTTCTTCTTCTTCCCTCCCCCTTCTTAGAATGGTCCTTCTAGAGGAGGAGGCGATCCTTGGGCCTCTTGGAGCCTCTTCTTCTCTCTTGGACTGGTCCTCCTTCCAGCCTTTGGTGAGCTCTCCTGAGAGCTCTCTAGAGAACCCTCTCCTCCAGAACTCCTCCCTCCCTCCTTTCTTCTCCTTCTATTCCACCCCCCCATTGGAGGTGTTATTTTTGGCTTCCCTCTTAGGGCCAGGCGCTGCGCCACTGATCTCCATGCCATCGCGGGAAGTTTTCATTCCCGGAGGGACCACCCAAACATTGCAGGACCTATAGCTTTGGCAAGATTCTCCTTTTGGAAGAACTTTGGGCCTCGTGCCACGTGGGTCGGCATCCTCCGGCCGTATGATAGTCAATGTGGCGACACGATATGGGGCCCTAGGTCTGACAGGGCTTACCTTGTGCAGAGCATGCAGGTGGCGTGTTATAGAGCTGGCATTGGTGGCAGGACATGTGCCACCTTCCGAAGGTTACAAGTGGACAAGGCCTCCATGCCATTGTTTGGATTCTTGTTAATCTTTCCCTCCTTCACCACTGGCAGAAATTCTGGCCTTTGTATGGCAGGGAAGGACCTCCCAAAGAGGTCCGCCTTTGGTAGCATGAGCTTAACCCGCCAGGAGCTTACCTCAAATGGAGGGCTCACCCCGTGAGCTCGACCCCGACTGGGATCTGGCCTCGAATAGAATGTTCGCTTCGACTACATGAGCACGACCCTGGCTATGAGCTAACCTCAAATGGAGGGCTCGCCGCATAAGCCTGACCCCGGCTAGGAGCTAGCCTCGACAGGAGGGCTCGCTTCATGAGCTCGACCCCGATTGGAAGCTGACCTCGGCAGGGAGGTTTTCTTCATGAGCTCGACCCCAGTTGGGAGCTGACCTTGGCATTCCACCGAGGGTCGTGTCCAAGTGGCAGTCCCCACACATGCGACTACTGGCTGGTAGCTATGTAGGCTTTACATTAGTGGATGTTGTCACATCAGATGTCCCCCACTCCCGAGCCCGGAGAACGAGATGTCGCTCGAGGTGATGGGCATTATGACCATGCTGATGTGGAGGGACGCGCCTTCTGCACCATCAACACTTCAACTAGCTATGCCCCGAAGATCGTGCCTTTTCATTAATGGGGTGCTATGCTCAGTTTTATGATGGAGAGATCATCAATGTCCTGGCCAGATTAAGACATTTGTTCCATGAACCGAAGCATCGAGAGGTGCCTGGTACCGACATGTGGTGGCTTCTGGTTGGCTATGTGGCCTTTAAAAGGCCTTTGGTTATAGGTGGCTAGGGTTTTGCAAAGCTTCCTTCCTTCTTTTTTGGCCCCCTTCTTGTTCTAGCATTGGTTTCCATGTTCTCCTTCTTCAATCCCTCTCCCTCGGCCTGTACGGAGGGAGGGCTCTTGGTAGACTTCTGGATTTTAAGCCAAGGCCCGGAAGGCAATGAAGGCTCTCTAGGAGTGACTAGCCAGCATCAAGGTATGGGCATCTGGTTCAGAGAAGAAATCCACTGAGCTCAAAACTTCTCCCTTGGATGTGAAGGTGGAGAGCCTCCGGTCATGTAGTTGAGGTAGAGAAAGAGGCTGCCTCAAGAGCGGAGGCATTTGAAGCCACCTCCTAGTTCACAAGACCAGAGATCTTACAGGAGAAGGTGGTGGCCCGGGCCGTGGTTGCTGTGGAAGGGGCCACGGCCGTCATGATGCTGATAGGGGTATCCTAATGCGGAGCTGCTGCAGCTACCCTTGGAATTATGGGACCGGTGACTCCAAGGAGGACAGTGCGATAGAGGCGGAGCCGATGCCGGGCTCTAGAGATCCAGTGAGCTCCTGAGGAAGGGTGCCCATCCATTCGGGTAGGAGGGATTGGCATGTTTCTAGCCACCCCTGGAAGGTAGAGTACAGGGCCGACCTGCCTTGCCAGTGCCCCCCACACCAATCCAGAGGTTAAGGTCAGAGCCCTCCAGTGGGCGTTGCATCAGCGCTGAGGGGACCCGCTCACCAATCAGACAAGGAGCAGAGATGGGGCTGCGGCCCGTCTTCCTTTCATCTTGTATCTTAGGATTTCAGGAGGTCTCCCAGCCTGTCGAGAGCCTCCATAAAATGTAAGAGACTTTTGATCAATGAAGGTGCCTATTCCATCATGTCTGCTGCTTCTTTCTTTCTTCTTCCTCTTTTTCTCTCTCTCTCTTTTTTTGAGCTTGAATCTGCTGATCAGCCTCCCAGGCTACCCAAGGCCTCTCTCCAAAGTGAGGGATGTTCCGATGAGGGTGATTTTTCTTCCCCATTCAATTTGAATGCTTTGTGTTTCCTTCACTTTGCTTGCTATTTTTTCTTTCTTCAGCTTGGATTGCTTCTGTGGGGTCTCCTTAGCTTGCCAAGTCATGGGTCGGGTGGCCCACGATTAGAATTCAGAGATTCCTCATCACATCGCCGAGCTGTGAGCAAGGCAACCGGACATAGGGCTTCCAGAATATCTTGGCTCAGTTTGCCATGCTGTGAGTCAAGGGACAGATGATGGGACTTCTGGAGTTTCCTGGCAAACATCTCTGGACTGTGAGTAAGACAGTGCATGCAGGGCTTCATGAGTTTCCTGGCTTCTAGGTGCCAAACTAGAAGTTTCGTGGTAGATGGCAGGGTTCCAAGAATCCCCATCTGCACTACAAGACTATGAGCAGGGCGATTGAGCACGGGTTTGTCGGAATGACCCAGCTTGGAGATTGCCTAGCTACAGGCCTCGTGATAGATGGCGGGTTGCCCTGCTGCTGGGGGGGACCCAGCATGCTGACGAGGACATCGAACTGTGAGTCATGCAATAGATGGCATCTTGGTGCCGCCTTCAGGCTAAGAATGGGCCATGAGCGTGGGCCTGTGGGAGGCCCGGCTTGCTAACGAGGACACCGAACTATAAGTCATGTGGTAGGTGGCGGGTTGCCCTACTACCACCTTCTTGCTGTAAGCTCAGCTGGTGAAGGCGGGCCTGATAGAGGACCTAGCTTGTTAATGAGGAGTTACCATGCTGTGAGTCTTACGGTAGACGATATCTTGGTGCCGCCTCCGGGCTGTGAGCATGGCTGTGTGGTTGTGGGGCACTAAGCTTCTTGATTTGCTATGCTGTGAGTCATGTGGTAGACGGATCTTGGTGCTGCCTCTGGGTTGTGAGCATGACCATGAGGCTGTGAGGCACCAGACTTATGGGTGAGTCAATTTATGAGTCACGCGATAGACGGCATCTCGATGCCGCCCCCGGGCTGTGAGATAAACCGGTGAAGGCGGGCCTGATGGAGGGCCCTGCTTGCTGATGAGGAGTTGCCATGCTGCGAGTCTCATGGTAGACGGCATCTTTGGTACCGCCCTCGAGCTGTGAGCATGGCTATGAGGTTGTGGGGCACCGAGCTTCTTGATTCGCCATGCTATGAGTCACGTGGTAGACGGCATCTTGGTGCTACCCCCAGGCTATGAGCACGGCCATGAGGCTGTGAGGCACTGGACTTATGGATGAGCCAAGCTGTGAGTCACGTGATAGATGACATCTCGGTGCCACCCCTAGGCTATGAGCTCGGTTGGTGAAGGCGGGCCTAATGAAGGGCCCGGCTTGCTGATGAGGAGTTGCCATGCTGTGTGTCTCGTGGTAGATGACATCTTGGTGCCACCTCCGGGCTGTGAGCACGGTTGAGGTTATGGGGCACAGAGATCTCGGTTCGCCATGTTGTGAGTTACGTAGTAGACGGCATCTTAGTGCTGCCCCGGACTGTGAGCGCGGCCATGAGGCTATGAGGCACCGGAATTATGGATAAGCCAAGTTGTGAGTCATGCGGTTGATGGCATCTCAGTGCCGCCCCTGGGCTATGAGCTGGCTAGTGAAGGCGAGCCTGATGGAGGGCCTGGCTTGAGTCCACCGGACTTTGAGTTGGACAGAGACATCCCTGCACAGGTGAAAAACAAAGACACACGTAAAAGGGACTTAGATAATTGAGAGGAAGTTTTACATCACCAGTAGTGCTCTCTTGAATCGCTCATGTTCCAAGTTCGCGAGCATCGGGAGGCGTCGGGACTGGCAAGGTAGTAGGCTCCATCTCGTTGGGCTTTGACCCCTTCGCTGGGGTCCTTCACAGGGGTTGCAGTAGCATGCCACCTCTTATCAGCAAGCTGCCCCCCGGGGTCGGACCCCATCTCTTGCTAGTCTGCCCCGCTGCGTGTCGCACAGTGGGTGGCATCCCGCTACCATCTCTGAACCATGAGCGAGGTTGTGGCGCTTGCCTTTGATGGTGATGTAAGGGCCCCTCCTGTAGAACTTTAACATAGATCTCATATTGCTAAGGTAGCGAGGAAGGGAGATACCTGTTAGGCTTGCATGAGATGATGGAAGCCCTACGTGCAGGGGGGTGCCTAGATTCTGGGCCTAACCAGAGAGTACCGCAAGGGGTGGTAGGTGTTCGGGAGACCCACGAACACAAGCCCCTCTCTCTGCTATCATCAGACCCTTCTCTTCTTGTTCCTTGGGCGGGCTCCCAAGAGGAAGCTCTCATGTTCCCAGCCTGCCCCCCAGGGAGGTGGCTACGGTCATTCCGTCGGTTGGAGATTCTAGATCCTCAACCTTGGTCGAGATCCCCTTAGTTCCTAGGTCGTCTACCACTCATCCTCTTCCTGGTGCGCTAATCTATTAGCACCTGGATTATCGTGGCCCGTAGCTCTGGCATGTCACCCCCATGTTGAGTGTCTCCTTCCCCCATCGGGAGTGCTCTCTTCTCCTTAGGGGTCGACTCTTCGGCCCACTCGGCCTACAAAATAGAGGAGACTAGTCCAGGGATTCCAAGGAGGACACTCCGATAATCAAGTCAGTGGGACGATTGAGGGGAACAAAACCTCTAAGACGGAGAGCTTGGAGGACTCCCTCGCCTCAGGGGGTGACATGTAAAAATATTCAAATAATATAGATAATAAGTTGATAATGCCTAAGCAGCAGAAAGAAGGAATGGAAAGCGAGGAGCAGGGAGGTTCTCTGGCCGGTCCCTTGGCTGCTGAGCTTTCGGTGGCCTAGTTGCTTATCTCTCCCCGCTCCTCTTGCATCTGCTCCTTACCTTTCTTACCTTATGGGCTTACATGATGACCCTGACCGAGCCTTGGGCCACGTCCCGGTGCCTTCTCATGATGCATTCTCCGGAGGGGCTCGCCGTTGGTCACGACTTCTCCTTCTTCCCTTTCCCTTCTCAAAATGGTCCTTCCGAAGGAGGAGGTGATCCCTGGGCCTCTTGGAGCCTCTTCTTCTCTTTTGGACTTATCCTCCTTCCAGTCTTTGGTGAGCTCTCTGGAGAACCCTCTCCTCTATAACTCCTCTCTCCCTCCTTTCTTCTCCTTCTTTTCCGCGCCCCCCCCATTGGGGGTGTCATTTTTTGCTTCCCTCCTGGGGCCAAGCATTGTGCCGCTGAGCCCCATTCCATTGTGGAAAGTTTCCATTCCCGAAGGGATCGCCCAAGCATTGCAGGGCCTATAGCTTTGGCAGGGCCTATAGACAAAGTCTTCGACCTGTGCCGAAAACAGATCTCCGATCTGTCTCAAAGGAGTCCGAAGACAAAGGCGCCCCTTCAATTCGGCTACAAATATTTTTTCAAAAAAGAAGCCTGAAGACAGATCTCCGATCTATCTCAGATCTCCACTAACGTGGCAAATAATGGTTATCATCGACTACCTAACTACATACAGAGCATGACATGACATGTGATCATTAACTCCAGCAGTAATGTCTCCGGCCTAGCTAGAACCATTTAGTAACCATCCATGATTACGAATGGAGGGGAAAAAAATAACTCCCCCATCGTAACCGCAGGAGAGAGTATGGAACCGCAGGCCGGACAATTCAATATAAATACTGGTAAGAGGGGACACTCGACGTAAGGCACAAGATACTCCTAAAAATTTTAGAGTTTTTTCCTCTCTATTTATCCTCCTCAGAATCTTTCCCATTATGTGGCTGGAGCCCGCCTCTGACTTAGGCATCGGAGTGTTCCCCGTCAGAGCAACTCCGGTCAGAGATTTGTTTTGCAGGTGAACCAGGGACCGGACCTATGATCCAGTAGCTCCATCCGGTTGGAAAAGGGACACTATGCCAACAGATTGGCATGCCAGGTAGGGGTATGACATTTAAGAATCCGTTGTTAAGCAACCCTCCTTGAAAAAGGGGAAGTGTAAGAAGTTTTCAATGGCAAGAGGAAAGACTCAGATCGCCTCAGCAAGTTGAAGTCATGCTCCTTCCTAAGGGGTGGACCTCCGGCAGAGAATGACATTCCACCTCCCACGCTTATTGCAGGACAACAACAGTTTGAGAATCTACTGAACCAGGTTAACACTCTCATGCCATGGTTCAGGACTTCCAGAACAAAGCTTTTCAGGTGGGGCATCCGCCAGCCACCTCCGAACATAGCTCTTGATCTCAGAGAAAGAGAGCCCCTCGAGAGGGGTCCACCCATCTTTCCCTCCATCCTCGACCCTCCCCTAAGGGCCGAAGTTCAAGAATGCCCAGGCCCACTGATTCATTGTAAAGAGGAAAAAGGCCTAGGCAAACTCCCTCTCCTTCTTCTGAAGACTCTACTCCTGTGGAGAATCCGTCGAAGCAAGTTCTCCCCGATTACGATGGGAAGTTTAAAGTCATCAAATCAGAGATTGCAAAAATCCAGGAGCGAAGGGATCACAACGATCTAACGGCGTGTGAACTACGCCCTCCTTATACTTACCGCATCATGGCCGAAGTTATTCCTCGACACTTTAGGGTTCCCCAGATGGAGCCCTACGATGGCACCTCTGATCTTTTTGATCACCTGGGCAGTTTCAAAGCCCACATGATGATCCAAGGAGCTTTGGACGCGATGTACTACCTTGCATTCCTGGCCACCTTGAAGAAAGATGCTCATATATGGTACTCGAGCATATGCCCAGGTACCATCGATTCTTTTTTCGAGCTAGAAAAATTGTTTGTTATGCATTTCAAGAACTGTCGCAAGACCCCCCCCAATACGTATACGCTGTTCCTCCTTCACCAGAATGAAGGAGAAAGTCTGCGAGATTACATCTCCAGATTTAATACGGTCACGCTCGAGATCTCTGATCTCAACGAGTACGTGGCCATGTCTACCTCAAAAAAGGGGCTTTGTACATCCAGGCTCACCTTTTCCTTGGACAAGAAGTTCTCTAAAAGATATGATGAGCTCCTATCGAGAGCACAAAAGTATGCCGATGCCGAAGAGCAAGCAGTGAATCGGCGTTTAGCTGAAGGGAAGCCCCATTCGAAGAAGAAGAAGAATAGGAGACAAGGCCTCCCTGCTTCCAACAACAATAACAACAATAACAAATATACCGACCGATGATGGAGTCCCAGGCCCAGAGCATCGGACAGGAGATTTGACTCCTATACCCCCCTCAACCTTCCTCGAGAAAAGATCCTTTTGGAGATAGAGAAATAAAACTATCTCCAACGGCCATGTCCCATGAAGGCATCCTCTTCCGCAAGAAATAGAAATAAATACTGTCGATTCCATCAGGACCATGGCCATAATACTGAAGAATGCATCCAGTTGAAAGATGCTATAAAGGATTTTATCAAGAGAGGATATCTGGGACGGTACATTGGTTACCAAGGACCTCGATCAGAAACTAAAGTTCCCTAGAGGGCCCCTGAAGAGGCTGAACTGCCGAATCAGAGGCCCACCAACGGAGATGTGGGGATGATACATAGACCTACCAACTGGAGAAGAGTCGAAGATGATGCCCTGAAGCGGCTCAAGGACAACAATGCTATTCTTTTCTCTGATGATGACCTTGCGGGGGTTCGACTCCCGCATGATGATCCTATTGTAATTTTGGTCGTCATGGCCAATTATGATGTAAAACGAATCTTGGTTGATAATGGAAGCTCAGCCGATGTCTTGATCTACGATGTGTTCTCTCAAATGTGTTTTCCTAAAAATAAATTATAAAGATCTCCTATACCACTTACCGGCTTCGGAGGTTATCAGGTTTATGTCAAAGGAGAGATGATACTTCTTGTAACCCTCGGCACCGAATCCCGATAGAAGACACTTCCAATCAATTTCACGATGGTCCAAACCCCTTTGGCCTATAACATGATTCTGGGATGGCCCACCCTGAATAAATTTCAAGCTATAGTGTCAACTTACTACCTCCTGGTATGTTTTCCCACCAAGAATGGCGTCAGAGAGACCAAAGGAGATCAGAGAATGGTGCGACAGTGCTTGATGATTCAAGACAAGCACTCCAACGATCCTACAACTTGGGATCAATTAGATCCGAGGGACCCGATCGCAAACTCTGGTGAACCCATGGAGAGAACTATTTCGTACCATTGACTGAAGAGGACCCCACCAGGATCATGCAGATCGGAAGCATGCTTGACGAGAAAACCAAAGTGGAGCTGATCTGTTTTCTCAGAAATAATGCTGATGTTTTCACCTGGTTAGCTTCGGACATGTCAGGGATTTCAGCCGAAGTAATTACTCATCGGTTGGAAGTTGCTCCTGAATATAAGCCGGTCCGGCAAAAGAAAAGGAGTTTCACCCCTGAAAGATAGAAGGCAATAGATGAAGTAAGCAAGCTCCTCAAGGCAGAGTTCATTCGAGAAGCTCATTATCTTGAGTGGTTGACCAATATGATAATGGTGAAGAAAGCTAATGGCAAGTGGAGGATCTGCATTGATTACATAGACCTCAATAAGACTTGCCCAAAAGATAGCTTTCCTCTCCCAAAGATCGACCAACTGGTCGACGCCACTGCTGGGCACCAGCTACTATGCTTCATGGACACTTTCTCTGGATACAATCAAATCCGAATGGATCCCCAGGATGAAGAGAAGACGGCCTTCATCACAAACAAAGGTTTATATTGCTACAAAATGATGCCATTTGGGCTCAAAAATGCTGGGGCAACATTCCAAAGATTGATCAACAAGGTGTTCAATGAACAATTGGGGAAAAACATGGAGGTCTATGTTGACAACATGATCATCAAAAGTCTCCTTAGAAAAGATCACATCAAGGATATGGAAGAATCGTTTGGTGCCCTGCGATGCCACCACATGAAGTTAATCCAACGAAGTGCACCTTCGGGATAACTTCGGGCAAGTTCTTGGGATTCCTCGTTACCAAACGGGAGATTGAAGCAAACCCGAGAAAATCCAGGCCCTTAAAGATATGAGACATCCATCTTGCAAGAAGGAAGTACAACAGCTGATAGGAAGGATCGCTTCCTTAAGCAGATTCATCTCCCGATTGGCCGAGAAATGCCTTCCTTTCTTCAAAGTACTTCAACAATCTCGAGGCTTCGAATGGACCAAAGACTGCAGTATTGCTTTTGAAGAGCTGAAAAAGTACTTGGAGACCCCACCTCTACTCTCTAAACCTCAAGAGGGGGAAATACTCTACTTATAACTTTCCACTTCAGACGAAGCAGTCAGTTCAGTCCTCGTCCGAAGAGAAAGAGACGGCTCCCACAAGTCGATCTACTACATCAGCAAAGTCCTACACGATGCTGAAACAAGATATTCGAAAATGCAAAAGCTGATCTATTCTTTAATAATTGCGGCAAAGCGACTATGGCCTTCTTCCATGCCCACACCATCATGGTGCTGACTAATCAGCCTCTTAAGGCCATTCTCCGATGCCCTGATACTTCAAGAAGAGTAGCCAAATGAGCTGTGAAGCTAAGCAAGTTTGATATTAGTTTCCAGCCTCGATCAGCTATGAAGGCCTAGGTGCTCTCAGATTTCTTGGCTGAATGCACCTGTAAGTCCGAAGAGAAGAGGAAATTTTGAAGGACATGGAGTCTGTTTGGGTGCTCCATGTAAACAGAGCCTCCAACTCTACTGGGTATGAAACTGGTCCCATACTGGCTGAACCAGATGGGCATACAGGGGAGTACACACTCCGATTTTCCTTCTGTGCTTCGAACAACCAGGCCGAATACAAAGCCCTACTTGCAGGACTTTGGATCGCCAAGAGCTTCGGAGTTCAGAGACTCCAGGCCTTTTTAGATTCCTAGTTGGTGGTGAACCAGGTCAAAGGGGAATATGAAGCTAGAGATCCCACCATTGTATAGTATCTAGAAAAGGGACAAGCCCTATCATCTCAACTGGAGCTCTTCGAAATCATTCATGTTCCTCTATCGGAGAACTCTTGGGCAGATGCATTGTCCAGACTTGCTGCCACCACCCCGGAATCCCTTGGTCGCACCTTCATTGAACACCTCGAAACCCAAAGTATAGTTGAAGAAACTTTAGAGGTGCACCAAATCGAGACCGAACCAGTTGGATGAATCCCATCCTCAAGTTCTTAAATGAGCGTGTATTTCCAGAAGACAAAGTAGAGGCCAAAAAGATCCGCTAGATGGCTTCCCAATATGTCATCTTAGATGGAACCCTCTACAAAAGATCATTCTCTCAGTCTTTGCTAAAATGCTTGGGACCATCAGATGCTTACTACGCTTTGAGGGAGGTCCATGAAGGAATATGTGGTGATCACCTGGGGGGCAGGTCTCTGGCGTACAAAATAATACGCTAGGAATACTATTGGCCCTCCATTCTAAAAGATTCAACCGACTTTGTACGGAGATGTGATCAATGCCAGAGGTATGCCAACTACAAAGATAACCAGCGAGTCATTTGACCCAGCTGACAGCACCCTGGCCCTTCGTCCAATGGGGCATGGATATCCTTTGCCCATTTCCACCAGCGTCTAGGCAGAGGAAGTTCTTCCTTGTGGCAATCGACTACTTTACTAAATGGGTCAAAGCCAAACCACTAGCTCACATCATGGAGGGCAAAGTCGAGAATTTTATCAGGAATTCCATCATATTTCGGTTTGGGATTCCATATACAATTATCACCGATAATGGGAGGCAGTTCGATAATTTGAAGTTTAAAGACTTATGTGCTCGGTACCATGTACAACATAGGCTGACTTCCATCGCCCATCTGCAGTCCAATGGAGAAGTCGAAGTGACTAATCAAACCATTCTCCATGGCCTGAAGACAAGGTTGAATGCTGCCAAAGGACTTTGGACAGAAGAGCTGACCTCCATTCTCTGGGCATACAGGACGACCCCGAGAACAGTTACCGACAAATCTCCATTCAACTTGGCATACGGTACCGAAGTCGTCCTCCCTATCGAAGTCTCCCTCCAATCTTTAAGAATCGACAAGTATGAAGAGCCTGAAAACTCCGATCATAGAAGAGTTAACCAGGATCTATTGCCGAGTACCAAGCTCCAGGCCTAAATAAAAATGGTGACATATCAAAAAAAGTCACCAAATATTATACTTCAGAGTAAAGGAGCAGATTTTTCGCACGGGGGACAGGGTGCTGCGAAGAACTAAAGTATCCAGGCCAATGGAGCAAGGCAAGCTTTCTCCCAACTGGGAAAGACTATACCAAGTTGAAGAAGTCATACATCCAAGAACGTATCGACTCAAGATCTTGAATGGTAAAGTCCTGTCCCAGCCATGGAATGTACAAAACCTTCGCAAGTACTATCAATGAACAGACCCCAATGTCTTTGATGAAAATATGTTCAACTAACTCTAAACAACCTGTTGTGCTAGCAGAATGACAACGATTTCGGTGGTCCGATCAAAAGAATTGGCTAGAAGCACAAAGGAGAGTCTGATCCACTTACCTTATCGGTATACTCGACAAGCGCGACAGATTGCCCAATCAGGCTGCCAAAATGATCAAAGGCATAGGGATGGTTCATGTAACCTACCCTACGGTAAATCCGAAAATGTGCCGAGGTGGGCCTAATCAGCCTACTTTATATCAAATAAGGCGCAGGGATGGTTCGTATAACCTACCCTACAATAAATCCAAAGATGCACCGAGGCGGGCCTGAACAGCCTACCTTACCATGACAGGGATGCACAAGGATGGCTTAGACGCCCTACCTACAGTAAATCCGAAAACTTGCTGAAGTGAATCTACATCACTCATCCTATCAGCAGCAAATATTTGGTGAGATGGCTTAACCGATCCCATCCCCTCTGTAGATCCCTAATGGCTCTGTAAAATCTACGCTTTTGTCATATCACAAGGTCTATATTTCATAGTACCTTAAGATATACCATTCATAGAGAAAGAAAGAAGTGAGAAGAAAATTGATTTATTCATTTCATTCTTACAATCTTACAAAAAGAAAAAAGAAAAAAAGAAAAAATGCTTGTTAATTTAGAAGAGTTTGTCGATTACATGCCAAAGAAAGGAAAAGAAGAGATACAGTGCCCAAAGCCTGACAAGTCCCTAAGGATCAGCCAAGAGGGATCCAGCATCGCAAGACTGGATTATCCTATCAATCTGGGTAGAAAGGTTCTCCTTAACTTGGGCTAGATCCAGAGAGCCTTCAGCCTGGACATCCTCTTCAGCCTGGACCCCCTCTTCAGCCTAAAATCCATCTTTAGCCTAGACTGAAATTACACCCGAGTCCTCGGCTACGATTGGGATTTCTTTGCTCAGGCTTGGCATCTCTACAGCCTCTTCAGCCTGGACCAAAATTATACCTGAGTCCTCGACTATGATTGGAGTTTCTTCTCTCTGGCTTGGCATTTCTTTAGCCTCCTCTAGACAGCCCCGGTCTCCTCCTCTTCTTCCTCCTCAATGTCAAAAGCAGGGATGCTGGAAAGATCAAGATCGGGGAAGACTGCACTGACCTTGGCAAGTCCATCATTAAAGCCATGCTGGTAGCTGTATAAACTCGCTTCATTCATCTCTTATTGGAACTGTGAGGACTTCCTGAAATCCACAATAGCTCTAGCCACCTGCTCTTTCATGGCTTCGGACTCCCTCAGGGCTACTTCGGCCTCCAAGGCCACCTTTTTGGCTCTTGAAGATGCCTCTTCGGCTCTCAAAGATGCCTTCTTGGCCCTTTTTGATGGGGGACACGAAACCCATTCGGGTTTTCTTTTTCTTTTTTTAGATTTTTTTATTTTTTAGTTTAAAAATACTTATCCCAACTATTCCTCTTATTCCCATTATCCTTATCTTATCCTGATGTTATTCCCAACTTATTCCAGATCTATTCCTATATTCTTCAACCTCCAGGAAATCAAAGAGAGTTCATTTTTCCAATTTTTTTTGCCCCACCGGTCTCCGATCTGCCGTGCCCGACCCCTGGCCGCCCCCGTCGGACCGTCGCCAATGCTCGCTGGCCCCCACCCTCGCCGGAGAAGCCTCCACCACTGCCCATGCCCGTGGGAAGAAGAACGAACGCGGGAGGCATCCGTCCACCCACCTGCGGTCGTGTCGCTCTGTGCCGTCGCTGGCCTACTGCTCGACGCTGTTGCCGCCACCCGCCGGCCCCCGCCCGGCCATCGGTGGGGTCCGTTGCCACCCACGCCCGTGGGAAGATGAACGGACGTGGGAGGCGTCCGTCCGCCCCATGCGTCTGTGTGACACCGCCGATGTGCCGCCCCGCCACCGCCGCCCGCCTGCCGGCGCGCCACCGTGCCGCCCCACCGCCGCCCGCTGGGCTGGCCGCCGGAGATCCCCCTGTGGCTCGGTCGAGAGAAGCTTTGGCATGCTTCTCAAAGCACCCCAAGGAAAGGCTATTCTGCACGATTTTTGGAGCTCCACGATTTTCAGAGCAGGATGATCTTCAGGGTTGCATGATTTCCAGAGCAGAGGGAGATTTCAAAATTCAAATAATAGGAATTTATTTGGTATTTTTTCATGATTGTAATGTGGGTTTAAAATGGAAATTTGGGATTTGGATTTTGAATTTGAATTCAAATCATTTTGAATTTGAATTCAAATCTAGGGAGGTTTTCAGGGGATTTTATTTTTGAATTTCAAAAGAGATATGGGCATCTATAGATACCCATACTCCTCTTGTAATAAACTAGTTGAAAAAAATGAATTTTTGAGAGTGTTTTTCCACTTGTGTGTGGTTATGGGCTGAGGCCTGTTTGCCTTCGTCCTTCGGGACGTCTAGGGGTGTAAGGCCCCAACTTGCCTTCGTCCTTTAGGACGTCGAGGGGTGTGAGACCCCAGGTATCCCCATTCTTTTCTCCCATCTTCATGTCTATTCCTGTTTCCCCTCGTGACCTTTAGATTCATCCTAGCGCCTCCAAGTATCGAGAAGGGCGTAATGCCTTAGAGGTGAGAGGTCTCTTTGTTAGGATGAGTCCCAAAGTCCATGAGTTCCAGTCCCCTGTCTCCCATCCCCGTCCTTCCTTGGCCAACTCCGCCAAGAAAACTGAAAATCAAAAGTGTCTGGCTGTTTTAGGACTTTTGGGGTCATCCTATCCTAGTCCCGGGAGGCTTCTTAGCCCTCCCACATTCCTTGGTTTGTTTTAGGTTTTTTTTCCCATTTCTGAATAACCACAGGTTTCTTCGTATCTGCCATCATCACATCAAATTGTTATCAGAGCTAGCAGCGGATTAGGATTTGCTTCGTCCTCAAACTCGTCGGAGTCGAGTTCTTCGTGCTACAGGAGAATGATGGGGGACCCGAAACCCATCCGGGTTTTCTTTTTCTTTTTTTAGATTTTTTTATTTTTTAGTTTAAAAATACTTATCCCAACTATTCCTTTTATTCCCATTATCCTTACCTTATCCCGATGTTATTCCCAACTTATTCTAGATCTATTCCTATCTTCTTCAACCTCCAGGAAATCACAAAGAGTTCATTTTTTCAATTTTTTTTGCCCCACCGGTCCCTGATCCACCGTGCCCGACCCCCGGCCGCCCTCGCCGGACCGCCGTCGATGCTCGCTGGCCCCCGCCCTCGCCGGAGAAGCCGCCACCGTCGCCCATGCCCGTGGGAAGATGAACGGACATGGGACGCGTCCGTCCGCCAACCTACGGCCGTGCCGCTCTGCACCGCCGCTGGCCTGCTGCCCATCGCCGTTCCCGCCGCCTACCGGCCCCCCCCGGCCGTCGGTGGGGTCCGCCGCAGCCCATGCCCATGGGAAGATGAATGGATGCGGGAGGCATCCGTCCGCCCCGTGCATCCATGTGACGCTGTCACCGTGCCGCCCCGCCACCGTCGCCCGCACGGCGGCGCGTCGCCGTGCCACCCCACTGCCGCCCGTTGGCCCGGCCGCCGGAGATCCCCCCCTGTGGCTCGACCGAGAGAAGCTTTGGCATGCTTCTCAAAGCATCCTAAGGAAAGGCTGTTCTGCACGATTTTTGGAGCTGCACAATTTTTTGAGTAGGATGATCTTCAGGGCCACACGATTTTCAGAGCAGATGGAGATTTCAAAATTCAAATAACAAGAATTTATTTGGTATTTTTTCATGATTGTAATGTGGGTTTAAAATGGAAATTTGGGATTTGGGTTTTGAATTTGAATTCAAATCATTTTGAATTTGAATTCAAATCATTTTGAATTTGAATTCAAATCTAGGGAGGTTTTCAGGGGATTTTATTTTTGAATTTCAAAAGAGATATGGGCATCTATAAATACCCATACTCCTCTTGTAATAAACTAGTTGAAAAAAATGAATTTTTGAGATTGTTTTTTCACTTGTATGTGGTTATGGGCTGAGGCCCGTTTGCCTTCGTCCTTTGGGATGTCGAGGGGTGTGAGGCCCTAGGTATCCCCATTCTTTTCTCCCATCTTCATGTCTCTCCCTGTTTCCCCTCGTGACCTTGAGATTCATCCTAGCACCTCCAAGTATCGAGGAGGGCGTAATGCCTTAGAGGTGAGAGGTCTCTTCATTAGGATGAGTACCAAGGTCCATGAGTTCTAGTCCCCTGTCTCCCATCCCCGTCCTTCCTTCGCCACCTCCGCCAAGAAAACTGAAAATCAAAAGAGTCTGGCTGTTTTAGGACTTTCGAGGTCGTCCTATCCTAGTCCCGGGAGGCTTCTTAGCCCTTCCACGATCCTTGGTTTGCTTTAGATTTTTTTTTCCATTTTCGAATAACCCCAGGTTTCTTCGTGTCCGCCATCACCACATCACTCTTGGTCGCCTCCTCAGCCGCCTTGGTTAGGTCTTCAGCCCTCTCTTGACTCTCCTTTGCAGATTATTCCAAGGAGTCAATATGCTTCTTATTCCTCCTCAACTCTGCCCCTTGCCTTGCAATCATCAAGTGGGCATTCTTCAGTTCGCCCTTCAGGCCTCGAACTTCGGCATCCATGCGAGTAAGCCGATTCTCTATGGACTGCTTCAGTTCCTTGGCCACCTCCCTTTTAGCTCTGGCCACTTGGAGCTCCGCCTTCAAACCGTGAATGAGGCTATCAACGCTCCCCAAGCCTTCTTCCATGAAGGTAATGTCATAGACCAGCTACACCAATAAAACAAGGTATAAGATCAGTCACAGACTGAATAACCCATCGAGCAAAGAAGGGAGTCAATATGCTTCTTATTCCTCCTCAACTCTGCCCCTTGCCTTGCGATCATCAGATATCCTAGCGAAGCTTCAACCTCGGACAACTGCCAAGTCATGAGGCAGCAAAGTATCCTTCAGTGCCCACCTAGCCACAACGGGAACCAAAAGATCCCCCGTAGGGGAAAGATCCGAAGAACCCATGGGATGACTTTCACTCGGAGAAGTCTCCCGAACGGACTCCTCCTCGAATTGCGGTGCCTTGCCCCTATCCATCATAGTGGGCAAGGCGATGGCGCATCAACCACCGGAGACGGACTCTCCCTCATCTGAACTAGAGAGCTAGCCATCAGTAGAGATTCAACTAGCAGAGGCCCTGCTGGGGCCCTCATCATTGATACCCCGTCCCCCCAGAGGTTCCTCTAGAGGACGAGGTGCTTCTACTTCTCTCAAAATCATCCCCTCAGGCCTTCTTTTGGGCCTCTAATCTTGAAGGAGGGGCCGGAGCCATCCTCTTTTTGGAAGACTGGCAGAGCCAGCCCAAGTTAGGTTTCATTCCACCACCTGCAAATAGAAAGGCCCCTCTGAATCAACTGGACTATAAAGGAGATAAAAGAGAAGAAGTGAAAACTTCCATCATTTATACCTAACGCAGGGAACTCGCTAATCCCTGCGAGATAGAGATTCCTCTCCTCCAATAGTTCGCGGATGGGAGTGGCCTCTGAACCAGTCAGTAAGACATAATCAGACTGATCGGCCACCAAAATCTTTTTCCCATCATTGGCAACTAGGCGTGGCTCCCTCCACTCGCTACTGAAATCCCACAATTCGATAGACAATACAAAAACAAAGTTGGGCTTCCACCCATGGATGGCGCTGGGCATATCCTTTATGATCTTACGACCAGGTCGAGGATCGATCACCCACCATCCACGACTATGGAAATCCCTCTCGACAACAAAAAGAGTGGTGAACAAATTGGTCCCAGGATTCACGTTGGCTATGTGGCACCGAACCAAAAACTCATAGATATTCAAAATGCTGTTCGAAGTCAACTGCACAGGCACTATTTGGTACATGTGAAAGACCTTGACGAAGAAGGGATGCAGGGGAAATCGAAGACTGGCCTTTAAATGGTCTTCGTATATGGCAAGACACCCGATAGGAGGTTTATGTACCCGCTCTTCAGATATGAGAAGTATTAAAGGAAACCCTTTGAGAACAAGATAACGCTCTCGAAGGTGAGCAATCTTTTCCAGTGAGACGGAGCTGGAAACTAACTCCGGACTCACCACATCATCAGTCTCAGAGGACCCAACTTTTTCCCCTTGACTTCCTACGGTCTCAGCCATGACAAAAGAATGAAACAAAGAAACAAAAGGAAGATTCTACATGCAGAAGGGGTCGATTGCCAAGAACAGGGAAAGCTGGGCCAAAGCAGAAGGTATGCAAGGATGAAGAAACTTCCTCAGCCAAACCCTTTCTCCTTCTCATAAAGGACAAGGAAACTCCAGGGCAACATCTCGATAGATGGAACCATCTTCCCAAATCTGCCACGGATGCTCGAGATGGGTGCACAATTCCAAACATCCCTAAACTGATTTGACGCGAAATATACCAAAAGTCATAATCCATGCAAATCAATGGCTAATGTGGAACACAATTCTTATTCGAGGGATGGGAAGAGGCCACGATCACTGCCCAAATCCCAACCAAAAAATAGGCTGAACTGTCGCACAAGAAAAAAATGAGGGACAGTCCCTGATCTGCCTGCTTCTTTTTTACACCCCAATCAGGGGGTGACAGTTGTCCGTCATCTGATCCTCAAATCAGCTAGCAGTTATGGCAGACGGTCCAATTAAAGATTTCGTAATTATCTACCACACCATTCCCCAAGAAAAAATGACAAACCAATAATACTCTCACTTTTCGAGTCTGATCGTCGCTTCGAAAATTAAGAGTGGGGGGCAACTGTTAGGATATATTAGTTCAAGCACAGATCAGACATCAGTTCGACTGGCTAAAGACATTTCTCCTGAACCATGCACTTTAAACCAAAGTGTCCAAAGGAAACCGAATAACTAACGGACAAGCCGAAGCTGAAGCTCTCAACTTCATCTAAAGAGTCAGCCTGTGGCCCCTGCTGAAGATAGGGTCCTCAGCCTGAACCGAAGACATGATCTTCACTATCAACCAAAGACACAGTCTTCGACCTACGTCGAAGACAAAGTTTTTGACTTGTGCCGAAAACATGATCTCCGATCTATCTCAAAGGAGTCCGAAGATGAAGGCGCCCCTTCAATTCGGCTATAAATATTTTTCCAAAAAAGAAGCCTGAAGATAGATCTCTGATCTATCTCAGATCTCTACGAACGTGGTAAATAACAGTTATCATCGACTACCTAACCACCTCCAGAGCACAACCATGACACGTGATCATTAACTCCAGCATCAACGTCTCCGGCCTAGCCAGAACTGTTTAGTAACCGTCCACGATTGCGAATAGAGGGGAAAAAATTAACTCCCCCATCATAACCGCAGGAGGGAGTATAGAACTATAGGCCAAATAATTCAATATAAATACTGGTAAGAGGGGACACTCGAGGTAAGGCATAAGATACTCCTGAAAATTTCAGTCTTTTCCTCTCTATTTATCCTCCTCAGAATCTTCCCCATTCTGTGGCTGGAGCCCGCCTCTGACTTAGGTATTAGAGTGTCCCCTATTGGAGCAACTCCGGTCAGAAATTTGTTTTGCAGGTGAACCAGGAAAAGGACCTGCGATCCAGTAGCTCCGCCCGGTCGGAAAAGGGACTCTACGCCAACAATACCAAATAACCTTGGAGCCAAAACTAGTTTGAGTTTGAAATTCAAATCATGTTAAAACTTGCCCAAAATCCTTCCAAAATTTCTTTCTAGAAATCTGCTCGTCACAGGAAGTGTCGACTAACGAAAATTGTTAAGTGTCGACACTTTACCAAGTGTCGACACTTGCAAAATTTCAAGTATCGATACTTGGAAGAAAGTCAATCATATTGACTTCTAGTGATGGCAAACTATTCTCAATTGTTGATTAGCTTTAAGATCAGATAGAAATCCTCTATGGTATGTGACCCCATAGGTTCAAACACTAAGTCGGTAGCACTGGAACATTTCCAGTACTAGTCAAAGTCCTCATCTAGCAATGATACCCGACGTCCGGATAGGTCGAAGATGCAAAGCATCTCACAAGAACCTCTAGCATATGGTTACCATATAATTCATCCCTTTGACCTCATAATCCTTAGGATGACCTAGGATTCGACTGCCAACCCTAATTTGGTTTATCCAGATCATGTTTCAACCTCACAAGTTTTGTGACTCTTCACAAGAACTACCCTGGCCAAGATTTTGCTAAATTAAGACATAGTGAGTCATTCACTCCAAGCTATTTGGAGGGATCAATTCCATCTTGATCCACTACTGCTCCACAAGTACTTGACTACACCCAGAAACCTTCCATCACTGGATTAGAAATTTAGGTAGTCCATACCAAAGTATAGTGAATTGTTTGCAAGCTACCATGGTGATCTCAGGTCTGAGGGACACATATACCCATATCTCTTCGCGAGCAATACTTTGACAGAAGGGAGCTCTGCAGATGGTCACGTTCAGTGAGATGTCATACATTTTACTTGCATGTCACACCAGTATCTCCACACTCCTTTGTTAAGAGGATAACCAACAAATGCGACATACAACAACCTACACTTGATACATTGTCATCCTATAACAATGTATCCTTTGGTTGTGAACCATTTTAAGAACTACATGATATATCCTTTCTATATCAAAATAATGTAGTTCTAAGGACTCCATCATATAAGAGTTCATTTCAAGAAAATTTAAATATGATGAATAGCCAATAAGAAAAGAATAACTTTTATTCATTCAAAAATCATATACAGTTACAAGATAGCACAACCGTCTACAGCCTAGACGATTGGCATTGGGATACAATTCCCAACACTAATATCAATAGCCTAACGGAGATGTTTGGTAGGTATGGGCACTTCCGACGATAGTTTGACACCCTGAGCATAATAAAAAGTAATGAATAGATAACATAAGATGCAAAAGAAAATTTTCATTCCATTAAATTAAAAGAGTCCCTTTACGAAAGCGAAAAAGAAAGTGATGGGAACCAAAAGTCTATTTTATTTTCTTTTATTTGAGTCCATTAGTCCTGTAATAAAGTGAGAAACTGAGTCCAGTTGAGTCCACTTGGTCAGGTCCAGTTATTTTCAGTCCAGTCGAGTCTAATCAAGTTCTATACGTTTCATTCATGTCAAGATCCAAGAGGAGAGTAAGCAGACTCGGAGATTCACCAGGTCCCTCAACTAGAGCTGGACTTCATGCACCTGGGCCCTTCATGTCTCCAAGCCTGCAAGAGAGAGCTCCAGTCCAAGACAGGCCCATTGTTGACCAGGTCCACCAGGATTTCTTAGCCCACAAGTTAGGGTTTCTTAGCCCTCAAGTAATGTACCTTGAGGTGAATCTATAAATACCACCCCTCCCCTCTTGTATTAAACATCTTCTTCTCATGAATACAACTTAAAAAGTTATTTTGTCTGAGTTTTGAGTTTTCTCTGGATTGGAGTGGGTGTGATGCCCGGGTTCCTGGTTCTTGAGTACAAGCCCTAATCTTCTGGTGACTTCTACGCTCACCAGCGATCCTCTTCCCACTCTGTCCCGCATCAGAAAGGAAAGCTAAAAGGCTACAATAGTTCATAAGAAAAAGGTAAAAATTATAGAGGTTCGGTTCCTAACTTTTTTGTTGGGATCAGTAACAAAAGAGGATGGCTCGGCCCAAGCAGCGGAGTAGTGGGAGTAGGTTTGATGGCGAAGGTAGGATCGGCTAAGGTAAGATTGGGAGTAGCAGTAGGATCAGCAGTGACAGGCTTAGTGAAGGGACTTCAATTGTAGCTTTAGTGTGGTTGCTTGCAAACCCTTCCCACTCGCCTAGGAAATCAAGATCTATTCCTAGAAAGTGATCCAGGACTGTAGCTCGGCACTCAAACTCCCCTATCCTGAAGCCCTTTTTTTAGGACTCCTGGTCGAGGTTTTGTAGAGAGTGAAGAACTCCTCTGACTTTTGAAAGTCAGCTACGGCCTAAGCCATCTTTGCCATGAAGTCCTTGGAGGCCTTGTACCTCTCCATGACCTCTAGAGCCTCTTTTCTGGCCTCGGCAAGCTCTGCCTTGGCCTTTGCCACTTCTAATTCCATCTTCCCCTTTTATGAGGCCCAACTCACCTTTGCTTTAGCCAGTTTAGCCTCTATTTTGGAAAGTGCTACCCCAGAGCACTTAGACGCTACCTCTACTGCTTCTGCTCTCTGCTAAGCCTCCACGACATTGACTTTAAGCTTTTATATGGTGCTTCCACCATCGAAGGTTCGATTTAATAGATCGCTAGCATAGTGTGACAACTATAACCAAGATAAGGTTAGGAGCGACAAGATCAAGAATGCATGACAAATGCTAGGCAAAATGTGCCTCTAATAGTGACAATATGGTCCTCTTCTCCATATTATCGTAGTTTAACACCTGCAACTCTTCCAACTTCTCTACAAACAAACTCTTTTCAAAAGCCTCTTGAACGATTGACCAGGTTTAGGAGCCTACATGCTTTGGACCCCCTCTCTGGAAAAACTTCATGATTAGGGGAAGTCCCTGAACTTCCCATA
The DNA here is from genome assembly GCA_021397845.1 of Areca catechu. Taxonomy (NCBI): domain Eukaryota; kingdom Viridiplantae; phylum Streptophyta; class Magnoliopsida; order Arecales; family Arecaceae; genus Areca; species Areca catechu. Next base: position 6,361,888 of record CM038048.1, read on the forward strand.
GTTGAAATAGAAGAGGATGATGGGCGAGCGGCCAGCGCAGGACAGGTGATTGGCATCAATGAAATATCAGCATGGTCCTGATCACCTCACGAAGGTCCAATCCAATTGGAGCCTCGATTGGTTTAGGTTCACGCTTGGTGAATTTAACCCTCTTCTTAGATCCCGTAGAGGAAGCCCGAGTCTTCCTCTTATGGGCCAACCTTTTCCTTATGGGATCTGCATCTTCTACCTCATACCGATAGTCGAGTGGTCCATCAGAAGGAAGAGAAAGATAAATATAACAAAGAAAATGGAAGAAGATTCCAAACTCACTCTTAAGGAGTCGGCTGAGCCCTACTCTATAAAGGGACTCTTTAGATAAAAGCCACTCCAAATTAGGGACTTTAAAGCCCCTGAGAGTTTCAAGATGTGCCTCCTCCTTGGTACTCAGTTCAGGAATACTCAGTAAGGGAGCAGTTGGCAGATCCTAGTTCGGTAGACCCCAATCACCTATCAAGAAAGATGATACAAAGAAATCGCTTCTTCCACCATTTACTGGCAGAAGGAAAGCCCTTAATAAGGGGATCAACCCCCTTCTGAGCCATAAAGTACTACTATACCTTGGTATATGGGTGCTTCTAGGCAATGAAGAAAGAACGGAACAATGTCAAAGAGGGTGGAACCTCAGCCAAGAAATATATGCTTAAAAATCCTACAATGTGCCTAATAGAATTTGGGGTAAGAACACAACAGTATCCCATATGACCTTAGAAGTTCAAGGATGAATAATGTGAGGTGGAACTTAAGTTATGCCTCGAATTCCTCCTTATAGACCCCAAGTCTACCGGAAGGAGGGTCGTTTAGCCATGAGTTGGGGTTAGATAACTCTAACTCATAGTTCTTTGGAATGCAGTACCCTACTTGAATGAGGGATAGATCCTCCTGATCCAGTATGGATTGACACTCTTTCGAGCCCTCATTCTTGGCACGGTATGCTCTCTAAGTGGGATAGAGGGATCTTTCGACCTCTTCCTCTTAGCACCCCCTTTCAACTTTCTTTCCTTCCTAAATCCCAACATTTACCAGATTCTAAAAGAAAGAATGAACAAAAAGGGAGAGGAAAGAAAATTAACTTGGGGATGAATTGAAGTTAGGAGTCGAAAGCAGCATGACTCCCTAAAGAGAACCTCAGAGGAGAAGAAATGCACAAGAGGAAATGGAGTACGAGCAAGGGACAATGAAAGGTACCATAGGAGAAAGATGAAGCTATCTTTGACATGAAAGTACAAGAAATGATGGAATGACTAATGTTGCAATCTTTTCAAATAAGGCATGCGCCTCTCAAAATTATTTGGGATCCATTGGCAAGCACCATGTGGCATCCATTATTGAAAATTTTCATATGATCCGTCACTTAGAATAAATGCAGTGCATTTTATAAAGCACCATTGAGAAATACAAGTCATAATGCATCATTGTCCCGTCCATCCAGATCCCCATTGAAGAAAGCATGCTCTGATTTGGGGAAAGAACTCTTATGTCGTTGACTATCCTTTTTCTGGGTACTTTGATGATTTGGCTGAGCCTAGGATCAGAAAGTAAGGGATATATGTTGAATAAAATTATATTTGGACCAGGAACATGGGACCCACGGTGGTTGGAGGGATCTATTGGTCACATAGCACAGTCACCAATCAAAAGCACAAGTCTAAGGCTAAACCTGAGGGCTCAAAGGCATGCTTCTTCAGACCGCTCATCGGATTGGCAAGAGGCTCCACCGGTCGATCGCAAGGTGCTAGGCCAGAAGCCCTCCAACAAGTACAGGCATTGATTGACTCCTATACTTGGAAGGTATTAGTGAGTCCTGCCGACCATTTGCAAAGTATTAGCCAGAAGCCCTCAAGCAGGCATAGGCAGCGATCAACTACTTGCCTGGAAGGTATCAATGAGCTCGGTCGACCGTTCACAAAGTGCTCGACCAGAAGCCCTCAAGTGGGTATAGGCAGTGATCGACTCTTATATTTGGAAGGTACCAGTGAGCTCCGTCGACTGTTCACAAGGTGCTCAATAAGAATCCCTCAAGTAGGTATGGGTAACAATCGACTCCTATGCCTCGAAGGTATCAGTGAGCCTTGTCGACCAGTTATAAGGTGTTCGGTCTTAAGTTCTCTGACCCTAGCCAGGCCTTGAACACCATGAGGGCACTTTTAGCTAGCAGACCTTGGTGACATGCCTATCTCAAGCCCCAAGGCACGGCACTTTGATGCTCACTATCACCATTTCTGTAATATGGCTATCTCCCCATTGCATTCTAAAATTTCTAAATCATTGCCACATCTAAGCAAATGAGAGAGGTGTGCTTGGACTCTCCATAAACTAGACCACCATTTAATGAAACGTGACATACCTTAACTTAGTCACAAGGATATATTTAAAGAGACGAGACACTGCTTGCCGATAAGTAAGTCCCGAGCAACACATAGAAGGCTCTGCCATCTTTTATCAGATCCAATAGGATCTTGATCATGTTTAAAGTACCCTTGGATCTCTACTTATGAAAGAGGCACCCTGTGAATCTCCAAAGGTACGCTGATGCAGAACAAAAAAGATGATGCGATGCGGAAGTAAATTAAAATTAATGTATTTATTTATTTATATATATATATATATATTCAGAAGTCGGCTTTGACTCAAAGGAAAGTTAAACTAAATTGAAAGAAACTATATAATAATTGAAAGCACAATTCAAAGAAACTAGATTATCAGAGTAGTTCAGAAGTAAAGGATCGCTGGGGGTTGAGAAACTCCCAGACCTAGGGTTTCACTCTGAACTTTCAATAGGACAGAACTAAAGAGAAGGGAAGGGTTATGTACCAGGCAGTGATCTTCATAGAGTTTGGTGGAAGGACTCTCTCGAGCAGATTATTGGATCCTCGGATTCAGATATCTTCGCAATGGATCCTCCAATACTGGTCCTTTGGCAGAGCTGGCTTCTCCTTAACTCAGGATCTGGGAAAGAAGAAGAACAAGTTAAGGAACCAGATACTCAAAGAAAGGATTTACCAGATAAGAAGAACTTGAAATTGGTATTGCTGAAATCCTGATTCTCCTGGATGCTGATCTGACTTCCTCTGGGATTTGCTCTGTATTCGAAGTAGCTGATCTGGACCCGGATGCTGGTGGTCGGCCTTGACTTGGAGAGAGTGGCCGTGAGAGATGGGGTAGGCTAGGGTTTGGTGGAAAGAAGAGGATGATGGGTGGCTAGGGTTTTGGAGTTGAAGTGACTAACCTAGGGTTTAAGGGTTGGAGATCTCACACCTCCTCAAGGTTCCTGGGGAACCCGAATTTACTCCCTCACGGAGCTTAACACCTGGATGCAAGTGCGGAAGAGAGAAACACAAAGTTTGCTCACACATAAATTGGATTCATTCATCAGATGTTCTTTAAAACTTACAAGAGGGGTTTATTTTATAGATCTTTACAAGAGGTCAGGGTTTTACATCTTCCCATATGGGACTAATAGGATGGATCCTCAAATTAGGATTGTAGAATCAAATCCTTCTAATATGGTCGGCCAAGAGCTTCCATAAGTGTTGATTGGTGGCTCCAAATGGTAAGTAGGTGGCACCTCCTAGCCTTGCTCTTCAAGAAAAATTTTTTTCCTTCCATGCTTGGTTTTATTTGGAAGTATTTGGGCGCCTCCTAGTCTTGCTCCACAAGTTTAGGCTTCTTCCTTTCATGGATCAACTCTTTTGGACACCTCCTTTTCTTTCTTCCCAAGTCATGGCTCTTCCCAACTTTGCTTTGGTCTTTTTAGGCATGGATTGGGCGCCCCCTTGAAGTGCTCCCCAAGAAATGCCTCTTTCCTCCTTTAGCTTGGCCTTTTAAGGTATATATGGGGCACCTCCTTGATTTTGGCTTCAAGAAAAATTCTTGCTCCCTTGGGTGTGGGGACCAAGACACTGGGATGGAGATGTGGCACCCCCTGGATTCTGGCGTGTGGCTGGGAGTGTGGCGCCCACTTACTTGAGCCTGGGAGAAAAATGTGGCACCCTGGACCTTGACTTAAAAAAAAGGTGGCACCAACCTGGAGAAGACCTAGACCACTACTAGGACTTATACTGAGTCAACATGACTCAACAAAATTTAAATTACAGGGAAATACAAACTCAAGACTAAAATTGAGTTGACCAAGTCAACCCTTATTACAAAACCAGAAAATCCTAATTCTTCGGGCAAGGTCAATCAGAGATTCAGATGGAGCCCTAAAATCATCTTCTGAGTCTGGTGCCCGCACCAATTCTCCCGGGGTGGGAGGAACTCGACCCTGTCGAGTATAGATCAAGCTGGCTCTGGTATCTCTCCAAGAGGTCTGGGTCCAATTCTTGTAATTCTTCTCGGGAGATCCAAGAGTCATCAGAATCTGGCCTTCCTTGCCAGCGGACCAGGTATCTTTGGTATCCTCGATTACGAGTAGAGATAACCTGATCATCCAGGATCTTTTCAATCTGCTCTTTCCTCACAGGCCAGTTTATTGGTGGACACATAGGGTTGGGTTCACTCTCAAGAGCAGGATTAGGCTCAAAAGGCTCACTGGGAATCACAGCTGGCTCTCTATACTCTACTAGGTCTGTAATGTTGAAAGTGGAGCTAATGCCTAGCTCTGAAGGCAACTCGAGCACATAGGCATTGGACCCTACTCTCTTCACTACTCTAAATGGTCCAGCTCCTCTAGCATGTAAATGGTCCAGCTCCTCTAGCATGTAACTTTCTAACGGTTCCAGGAGGAAACCGTTCAGGCCTTAACCTAATCATTACATAGTCTCTCTCAACAAAAGTTTTGACTCGTCTTTAAGAATCGGCCAACTTCTTATAAATTTCATTACTTAAAGTTATTTTGGCATGAATTTCTTTATGCAAGTCCTTTACATGCTATGCAAGTACATCAAGAGACTTGTGTGTGTGGGCTAATAGTGAAACCAGATCAAGCGGTGTGTGAGGCTTGTATCCATGAGCAATTTCAAAGGGACTTTAGCCTATAGACCTATTGATCGAAATATTGAATGCAATTTTAGCCCTGGACCAAATACAAATCCTAATTCCTGGTGCTCTCAATCAAATCAAAATCTGAGCCAAAGCCTAGTAAAGGGTCAAGAAAAACTAAATTAGACTGACGACGCATTCCTAAAGAATGGACTTTATTCCAAAGGAACCCTATGTCTAAACCTAACAAACTACGGCTCTCTAGGTTTGACCTTGGGTCGGAGGATGGCATGCAGAGCATGAAAACTTATCATGGGTGCCTAGTAGGTGCCATAAGGTCTTCCAGAAGTAGGTGGCAAACCTAATAGGTTATGACACGTGGTTCACTCTAAAGACTTCGACAAAGTATACTTGGATGGTGTAAGAAGCATTGGAAGTCCTAGAAAAAGGGAGGAGATATGAGGTGGGGTCTCAAATTACCTGTTGACTAAAGGTGGTGACCTGAAGGTTTGAATGGTGATTTATGAGTGTCAACTGGTCATTCTTACGAAAGGAAAAGTTTGCTACTCCCAGGAATGGATCAAGAGATAGTTCAGGAAGTACCCTAGGACATGTGATTGCAATAGTTAAGGTTTGTTCTCTAAGCAAATAATGATCCACTTTCTCAAGAACTGGATTAGAGAATGATTCATGGAAGGGCCTATGGATGATGACCTCAAGACTTGAAATTTGACCTATGGGTGCGGAAAGGTATACTCTATAGAAGGGTAGGTCAGTCTTGCGAAGGAAGGGGTCTGGGGCCATAAGGAGGACTTCTACAGGACTGGGTGAATCAATCCGCTCAAGACAAGGATGTTCAACTGAGATTACGGGAGAGACCTTAGTGGCTGGGCATGGGACAAGGTCCAATTGTAAGAGGCTTGATTCAGTCATCCTAAGGAGAGGATCTACCATAGGGTGGGCAAACTTAAACAGTTCAGTGTAAAGATCTTCAATTGGTACTTGGGGAATGACTGTCATTAGAGGGTACGAACTGATAGCTCGGGCTAACACTATGAGTTCTTCCTGGGGGTATTTGACTAAAGGAACCTGGTTCTCACAAATCTCTTGAATTTCTGAACTAGGTCCTATCACTTGGTTGCTTTCCAAGGTCTCCTCAGGTAAGGAACCAATAGTATCGATGTCACATTCTTCAAGTTCTTCCCCCTCATATTCATCAACTAGACTCAAGCCAGCATCATATACTTCCTCGATGCCATCTTCAATGGGTTTCGGGTCAGTGGTAATCGGGTCAACTGATTCTAGGCTTGTCATACCTAACCCTTCTTCCTCATTGGTATCCTTCTGGTCAAGAGGTGACACAAGTGGGAATTGACAAACAAAAGTCTGGTTCACTACGGATGTCGGATCAATCAAAACTTGACTCAAGTTGGTAGAGGTTGGCTTTAAGTCCAAAGTACTTGATTGGTTATATCTTAAAGACCACTCATAGTCTTGGGCTTCTTGGTAGGCTCGGTCTAACTTATTGGTCTTTTCAAGGCATAGCTTCCTATAAATGTCTGGGTGTAACCTAACCCTAAACCTCGATGTGATCTGAGCTTCAGTCTCAATGGTATTGCATTTCATGTCATACCACTGGAAGTCCTCAATATATTTAGACACAGGCCTATTACCTTGTCACAATTGGTACCATTGGTCTAAAAGTCTTTTCTCATAGGATCTACCTAGGTACCTATTTCTTAACTTACTTCTCATATCTCTCCAAGTATATATTTCCTCTTTTCTTTGATAACACTCACGCTCAATAGCATACCAATGCGACCTAGCATGTTTGGTGAACTTGGTTTTGGCCAACCTAACTTGTCCTAATTCCGATATGTTAGTGCACTCAAAATATCGATCCATTTGTTCTTCCCACTTAATATATGTCTCTTGTCTTCCATCAAAAGTGGGTGCATAAGGTTCGGTGTTCCTAACGGGTCCCTTCTCTGAGTCAACCAAGTATGGGTATAGGCTCCTAGGGTTATGCTCGGGATCACGGTATAAGGTCCTCCGAGGCTCCTGGCATGGGTGAGGTTGGGGCCTATTAAATTTTGGATAAGGGGTCCAATTTTGATGTCTACGTTTCTCAAGTCCCTGGGCTCGATCTCTAAACTGGGCAAAATCCTCATTCATATCCTGACTCAATTTGGTCATACTTTTGGTAAGAGTTCTAATCATGGCCTCTAAATCAGGTTGGGTTTGACCAGGTTGGTAGGGTACTCCGTTCCTGGTGGACATGATGATGCAAGCAAGCACGTCAAATGAGACTCGACTGAAATGACTACGGGCTAACTAGACCTAGAGCCTAAACTAGATGCCCAATCAAAGTGGCAAGCTAGCCTGTAGTAACTCGGGACTCAGCCAGGCAGGTGTAAGGGGAGTGTTAGGTCCCTAAATGCCAATCCTAGACACCAATCAGAGATTGGCCAGGTAGGCGGACCAGCACACAAGCCCTTCGGGATAGAATCCCTGAACCACCGTTCTAGACATTGAGTATAAAGCACACAGAGTAACTAGACAAACTGACTCAACATTAGCCTAAACCCGTCTTGTTGGTGTCCCTAGCCCACTAGGGCAAATTAAGTCTAATAAATTTTAAAATTAGACTTAGGATCGGATGAATGGGTGGTGGTTTTGGGCTAAGGAGAGGTTATCAACTCCTCCCCTTATCTTAGATGCTCAATTGCCCTTAAGATGAATTAGGAGATGATCACTCAAAATAATTGAATTGCAGAAATACAAAAATAGAGTTGCTGTAATTTAACTTTCAGAAATTTTACGGAAACCAATAAATAACAGGGAAATTATGTAAAATAGTTTCAATTATACTGGTTCCAGCAAATCAAAAATCACATAATTTGGAGTTACCTACACTGAGAAACAATTCCTGAAATATAATAGTTACAGACTGAAAACAGAATGCTTCCCCCGTTTACAATTCCTGCTACGAAGTTGTAACCCAGCAGATCCCCTACACGCACTAGGAACACCCCATGGAATGGGAAGAGGAGGCTTGCACCTCGCTTCGTTCCTAGGACCGGATGTCCTGGGGAGTCTACTTCGAGCAGACAAAGTAAAAGAGAGACACTCAAAACATGCAAGCAAGTCAGAAACCCTAGACAGGGCTCTGATACCAAAATTGATGCAGAACAAAAAAGATGATGCGATGCAAAAGTAAATTAAAATTAATGTATTTATTTATTTTTTTTATATATATATTTTCAGAAGTCGGCTTTGACTCAAAGGAAAGTTAAACTAAATTGAAAGAAACTATATAATAATTGAAAGCACAATTCAAAGAAACTAGATTATCAGAGTAGTTTAGAAGTAAAGGATCGCTGGGGGTTGAGAAACTCCCAGACCTAGGGTTTTGCTCTGAACTTTCAACAGGACAGAACTAAAGAGAAGGGAAGGGTTATGTACCAGGCAGTGATCTTTAAAGAGTTTGGTGGAAGGAATCTCTCGAGCAGATTGTTGGATCCTCGGATTCGGATATCTTCGCAATGGATCCTCCAATACTGGTCCTTTGGTAGAGTTGGCTTCTCCTAAACTCAGGATCTGGGAAAGAAGAAGAACAAGTTAAGAAACCAGATACTCAAAGAAAGGATTTACCAGATAAGAAGAACTTGAAATTGGTATTGCTGAAATCCTGATTCTCCTGGATGCTGATCTGACTTCCTCTGGGATTTGCTCTGTATTCGAAGTAGCTGATCTGGACCCGGATGCTGGTGGTCGGCCTTGACTTGGAGAGAGTGGCCGTGAGAGATGGGGTAGGCTAGGGTTTGGTGAAAAGAAGAGGATGATGGGCGGCTAGGGTTTTGGAGTTGAAGTGGCTAACCTAGGGTTTAAGGGTTGGAGATCTCACACCTCCTCAAGGTTCCTGGGGAACCCGGATTTACTCTCTCACGGAGCTCAACACCTGGATGCAAGTACGGAAGAGAGAAATACAAAGTTTGCTCACACATAAATTGGATTCATTCATCAGATGTTCTTTAAAACTTACAAGAGGGGTTTATTTTATAGGTCTTTACAAGAGGTCAGGATTTTACATCTTTCCATGTGGGACTAATAGGATGGATCCTCAAATTAGGATTGTAGAATCAAATCCTTCTCATATGGCCGGCCAAGAGCTTCCATAAGTGTTGATTGGTGGCTCCAAATGGTAAGTAGGTGGCGCCTCCTAGCCTTGCTCTTCAAGAAAATTTTTTTCATTCCATGCTTGGTTTTATTTGGAAGTATTTGGGCGCCTCATAGTCTTGCTCCACAAGTTTAGGCTTCTTCCTTTCATGGATCAACTCTTTTGGACACCTCCTTTTCTTTCTCCCCAAGTCATGGCTCTTCCCAACTTTGCTTTGGTCTTTTTAGGCATGGATTGGGTGCCCCCTTGAAGTGCTCCCCAAGAAATGCCTCATTCCTCCTTTAGCTTGGCCTTTTAAGGTATATATAGGGCGCCTCCTTGATTTTGGTTTCAAGAAAAATTCTTGCTCCCTTGGGTGTGGGGACCAAGACACTGGGATGGAGATGTGGCACCTCATGGATTCTGGCGTGTAGCTGGGAGTGTGGCGCCCACTTACTTAAGCCTGGGAGAAAAATGTGGCACCCTGGACTTGACTTGAAAAAAAGGTGGCACCAACCTGGAGAAGACTTAGACCACTACTAGGACTGTACTGAGTCAACATGACTCAACAAAATTTAAATTGCAGGGAAATACAGACTCAAGATTAAAATTGAGTTGACCAAGTCAACCCTTATTACAAAACCAGAAAACCCTAATTCTTCGGGCAAGGTCAATTAGAGATTCAGATGGAGCCCTAAAGTCATCTTCTGAGCCTGGTGCCCGCACCATATGCGTGAAATCTCCTGTCTATACTCCTCATATTATTGGTATCGATACTGATTTGAGAGTACCAGTACCTTAGTCGGGGCTATCCCTGATAGAATTTTTTGTAAATAGCGCCTCCTAGAGAGTTGCCTACACCACCTACTCTAGCATCTTCTCTCGACACTCATGAATTTCTGTGCCAACAACTCCTATTTATATTCACTATTTTTAAGTTAATTATTTATATAAAATTAATTACTATTTAAATTAAATTATAAATAAATTAGTTAATTATATAAGTAGTACATAGAAATAAATCAATTTTAATATGATGAATTTATAAAAATGCTATTTAATTAAATTAAAATTATATATATTTATATATAATTATAAATTAAAAAATATAAATTCATTGAAGCGGATTATTTTATTTTATTTTATTTTTTCATATTTTATCAAATATATAGAAATATCGATGAGAGGTCCGTCTATTCCCCTTCTTACCCTTTTTTTTTTAATGTGCCTAGCTTATCCATGCTTCCTCCAAAGCATCCTTCCTACCAAAAAGTAGCACACGTAGCGTAGCCCACGGGAAACCAGCAGCCTGATCGAGCCATTCTAGCATGGTGGTCGGAAATTCTTTTTATCTTTCTCCTCCTCTTCTTCTTCTTAAGCTGATCCATCTCATTTTTTTTGTTAAAATACATGAGCAGATCGGCTACAAAAATGGCATGCCGGGTGATCGAGAACTGGACCTTGTGCTCTCTGGTGGGGTCCTACCTCGATCTCGCCCTCGCCTACCTCTTCCTCTGCGCTTCCACCCTCGCGTTCCTCGCCTCCAAGTTCTTGGCTTTGTTCGGAGCCCTGCTGCCCTGCTCCTGTAATGGCCTCTTCGGGCTGCAGCCCCGGTGCCTTCAAGGCCTTCTCATCGACTACCCTGCCAACAAGATCGCGGCCGTCCACATGTCCCTGCGCAGCCGATTTCCCTTGGATTTTCCCCGCAGATCCAGCGGCTGCCTTCGCTACGATTTCAAGTTCATGACCAATGGCAGCGGCGGCGGGGGGCAGCGCCTCTCAGAGATGGGCGGAGGGAAGGAGGAGTCGTGGGACTCCGCCTCTTATCCTCGCAGCTCCAAGGATTTGAGCCTGCTAAGCCCTACGCCGGCAGGTGGACTGGAGTCGGTGGCCTCTCCGAGAAGAGCCTGCCTGGACATCAAGGGTAAAGGGGTTCTCCTCGGGAAGAGGCCACCGTCCATTCTCCACCGGCGGCGCCACCGGATACCTACTCTCAGTTGCCGAGGGAAGTCCCCGTCCGCCGCGTCCCCTTCCCCGCTTGTGCAATTGGGTTGGCAAGGGGAGGGCACTCCCTGCACGCCCTTCAGCATCAACGGCCAAGTGCAGATGTCTGAAGAAAACGGAGATGGTCACTACCTTTTTGGTGCGTATTTAAACGTGTATTTTTTTCAATTTCCATATACTGTCATAGCAAAATTCCGTAACAAAAGCCGATAAATTGCAGTGATTTTGTCTGCTTGTTTGGAACAAGAAGGCCATACGGCACAGTTTAAATGTGTAATGTCAAAATTTCAAGTTTTCGTTGATGTACATGCCATGACAGTTGGTAGTTTGTTGTGTATTATTGTTTCAGATGAATGCCTTGGATTGGTTGAAGGAGCTGCTTCTGCTAATGAATGTACTACTATAGAGAAGGATGTATCAGCTAGTGCTAAAGAGGTTGGTGGATCTGAGGGAAGTGTTACTAGTGTTATAAGAAATTTGCAGCGGGCACTTAAAGAAGAGCAGTCTACGCATGCGGCTCTCTCTCTTGAATTGGAGAAAGAGAGGAATGCTGCTGCTACTGCTGCTGATGAAGCCATGGCAATGATACTGCGTCTCCAGAAGGAGAAGGCAGAGATTGAGATGGAAGCTCGGCAGTACCGAAATATTGTTGAAGAGAAGTCTGCATATGATGAAGAAGAGATGACGATTCTAAAAGAGATCATTGTTAGGCGGGAGAGAGAGAAATATGTCTTAGAGAAAGAAGTTAAAACTTATCTGCAAATGATGCTTGATTGTGGTGAGCAGCAATCTGACAGTGATCTGCATGATATGACACAGCTGATGGGTCAGAGGTTTGGTTCTTCCTTTGATCTATTTGATGATGCTGTGCCGATATTACAACAGATCTATGAATCCATTGAGAAAAAGGAAAAGGTGAACAGGATGTTCGAACGAGTTGGTGATAGTGAAAAGGTGAACAGGATGTTCGAACAAGTTGGTGATAGTGGGCCTTTAGTTGCTGAAAGACAAAGTTGTAGTAGTGGTTTTAGCAGTGAATCACGGTCACTGTCCTTGGATGAAAATGCTGGCTTTGCAATTCATGGGCATGTTAAGCAGGATGATAGTATCAAGAGGCATCAGGAAGAAGTATCAACTATTGGAGGTGAATGGAACATCCAGTTTCAGGAGAAGGGCATGGTCACAATGCAGAACTTATGTAAGGTAAATAGATCCCAAGAATGTTTATCTGATGAAGTTTGCTCACAACTGATTGATGAAGATTCTTTAAGGTTCAGAGAAATTGAGATGGGACTTCCTTTGGATCAATTATATAGGAACAGTGGTCAATCATCGGATCAAAGAGATGGTGATTTATCTCAGTTTGAGAATGAAGCATGTACACATGATGTACATGTCATTGATGACAAAATTAATCGGGATGACAATGAAAATGAAAAAGAAATAGACCTTTCTCAGGCAGGATGTGCTTCAGGCATATTTGGGGACAGTAATATGAAAAATAAATTTTATGGAGCTAACTCTGTTTACTGTGCAACTGGTAATTCAGTTACAAGATGGACAAATGGGAAAATAAACATTCACAGAAGTTGCTCAGACATGACAAGGGGGAGGCAATTGATGGGCAGTTCGTTTGACAAAGCTTCATGTGTTGATTTGACGAGGCATTCGGTGTCTGCAGTTGACCATGAATGGTATATACTAAAAAATGAAGTTGAGCGATTAAGGAAAAGACTAAAGATCATTCAACAAGGAAGGGAATGGTTGAGTTCTTCTGTAGAGTGCAAGGAGAAGGAATCTGACCACTTGCTGCTCTTAGAGGAAATGTCACATCAACTTCAAGAGATCAGGCAAATAACAAAACCTGAGAAAAATGTTCACCAGGTTTCTTTGCCACCCGTATCATCCAAGGTATGGCACTAAGATTCAAGCTGGATTTTTTATCTGAAAATTCATTTGAATAATTTGCAACATCTGCTTTTTTTTTTTGATGGTTTCTTTTGTCAACGTTTTTCTATTTGGTGTTATTCTGGCAACATCTATTTACATGCTATTCTTTATCTTGGTTTATTAGTAAGGGATTGTCATATGTTGATAGTTGATGCAGCTAATTAACATAAGGATCTCTATAAAATACAAGCGTATGCTGTGTGTGCCTCTTACGAATCATTTATCTTAGCATCAGTGCCATATAAGAGCTGTTCATGTGGCTCTTGTGTTTCCTGTCATTTGGCATGATGAGCACCTGTTCAATTAGTAAAGCACTCACATAGTGCCTGCCATTCATGGGGCATCCTCCTATGTAGGGTTCTGAATTAAGCAAACTGTTCATGGAGATCTCATGTTTGGCATAGGTTGGGCATGATTAGGACTTGTTTCTGCCTGAGATATTGGCAATATAAAATTTTTAGCTGAACTTTCAAATTAACTAGCTCATAGTTTTGAGCTGAGCTTCCAAGTTGCCTAGTTCACTCATGTTCGGCTCAATAAGGCTTAAAGTCTGCCTTACACATAACATGAACACGTTTATGGGGCCCATGTAGGGTATATGTATAACTCTACAACATTTTTATGCATATACATACCCGAATATAAAGATTTTTGTTGCTGGTTGTGTGTATGTTTTCATGTATATATCTGTATGTTTATAATAGGTAGTTGTGTGTAATGTAAGGTTGAAAATAATTATAGCAACTAATAACCAGCTCAGGCTTCATAACAAGCAAGATCAAGCTGTATTTGAGGATCCACTAACAGGCAAAATGAACTTAAATTGCATTCAGCTTGTAAAAGTTTGTATTGGCTTGGGTTAGTCTTGAGAATCAGCTTGCATGATAGCTCAAGAGCCTAGACTGAAATGCTGTAATGGAGCTTGAGTCAAGCTCAATCAGCTCCCTGTTGCATGATTGAGCTGAGTTTTTAAAGCCCAGGGAGTTGGCTCAAAGCCCAGGGAGTTGGCTTTATTTTGTTTTCTGAAGCCCTGTACAAATATGTTTGTTGGTGCATTTAGTTATGTATTCATATAGTAACTATATTTAGTTGGCTTTATTTGTATTGGCATGGGTTAGGCTTGAGTATTTCCCTTGAGTTGTTAGGACTTTTACATTCTTATATATATGGACCTATGACAATTCAAGCTAGAGGAGGATACTCCTACTTCATCACGTTCACTGATGACTCATGAAGGTTTGGATACGTGTCCTTATGAGCACAAATCCAAAACTTTCAATAAATTTTGGGAGTATCAAAGTATGGTTGAGAAATAAAAGTAGAAAAAGTATCAAAGCCTTCAATCTGATTGAGGAAGAGAATTCTTATCCAGTAAATTTCGGAATCATCTTAAGGATAATAGTATTCTCTCTGAGTGGACATATCCTTATATACTACAATTAAATGGTATAGCAGAAATGAGGAATCGCATTTTGTTAGACATGTTAGATATGATGTGCTTCATTGATCTTCCTATTTCTTTTTAAGGATATGTCCTAGAAAGTGTTGCGTATATCTTGAACAGGGCACCATCCAAATTAATTACTAGTACTTCATATAAAGTATAGAAAGTAAAAAGGTCAAATTTCAAATATTTTAAGATCATAAATGGCTTGCTTATATCAAAAATATTTTAGGATATAAGTTAGGTGCTAGGACAAATAAGTATAGGTTTATAGGTTATTTTTAAGAGAGTATTGGATACCTCTTTTATCATCCTATTGAATAAAAGGTCTTTGTCAGTAAGAATGTTATTTTCTTGGAGAAGGAATTTATCCAAGAAGGAAATAGTGCGAGGATGGTTGAACTTGGTAAAGTTTAAGGCATGCAAACTGTAGGAAACAAGAGGCGGTTTCATGCTTATTTTTCAAAACTTTTTTAAAATTTATATAGTGGAAGGCATAAAGATTAATCTAATTAATCTATCATTTATAAGATCAAATCTAAAAGCAGTCTACATATAGGATCCATGACATGATAATAATTCATATATATAAAATCTAAAAATAAGGGCAGTAAATATAGATCATATTTATGTGATAAATACTATATCGTAGATCATATCTATGATATACAACAGTTCAAAATTTTTTACCTGAGCATGGGCCGAAGAACTCCACATGGAATAAAGATTTTTCTAAGCCACACATGCATTTGGTCTCTACTAGACATCCACACAAAATCCTGAACCTAATCAACCTCCTTGGATGCTAGCTCTTTGCAAAGACCACTTAATGGCTGATCACAACTCTTTCTTCAAATCACCGGGATGAAAGAATAGTGCCCTAAAAGCTAATAATATTTCTTATGAAATAGGGGCTTATCTGTAAAATTCTTTCAACTCATGTATGATATTAATAAAAGGCATTTTGTTTCATCATATGTTATCTTATATTTTGTTGTTTTAAGATTATGATGAACCTCATAAATTAGGACAATGATTTTAGGATTATGATGGAGTTCATAATAGTGAGATCTAAGATCTTATAAACTCTAATCTAAAATATTTCTAGTCATATGATCATCGAGTTAGGAATCGATGTTTTCGAAGAGAGTAGCACATCCTATGTATTCTCGATGAAAAGAGTAGTTGATCTCACGACCACTTGTATAGGGATACTAATACAAGGATGTGGGTGCTCATTAGGATATGAGTTCACTGAATTGATCCGTCATGAGAACATCTTGTGGAAGTCTTCTTGTCAAAAGATGATTCTCTCAGTAGAAGTTGTGCAAGTGATCTTTAGACCGGAGATCACCATGGTATCTTGTATATATGAATTCATGTTTTGGTTCATACTCATTTATGACTCGGTCATGTACGGGATGTTCATGGATATGGTCAATTGTATATGAAGGTTATAAGTAGGTCAAAAGGAATCGATCACTCTTATTAAGAGGAGTATTTATCCTATGTAATCTTATCAAATGATGACTCAGGAAGTCTTTTATCGAAGCAGGATGAAATTAGAAAAAGGGTTTCTAATCTTCCATCGGTCAAGTCTTCATTAGTGATTTAAGGTTCGAATGAATAAAGTGTGAGGGTTGACAATTTTTTATACCATCACTTATTCGAGATAAAGGAAGATCGAAGGATTGAATTGCATGGTAACTTACCATTGAAAGGTATTTTAGTAATTTCTACCAAATTTCTCATCTTCTAGGTAGGCATGATACATTGTTAGATGTCAATCATGTCTTGTAGGTTATCATGAATTAAATTGATTGAATTCATGAGTTAGTTTGAAAGATAGTTCAAATTGGCAGCTAGGGTTAGCTTTATTTGACCTAATTCGATTAGTTGATTTCTAATAGAACTAAATCGATATGAACCTAGACATACTGCTGGCTAGATGAGGAGTCCAAAAGGTCACACACATTAAATAATTAATCAAGGAAGTCACTTGTATTTTTATTAGGGTCATTGGATCCTAATTGGCTAGCTAATTAACATATTAGCATATGTTGGCTAGCCTAACTCCTAACCTTATTAGATTGGGTTTAAATGCTTGCTGTTTGGGCTAACTAATTTGGGTGGAACTTAAATTGGGTTAAACCTTAAGTGGGGCAGCGTTATTGGGATTTATCATGATTTTATAGCCTTTATCCATTGATTCAACCAAGAGTCCAATGGCTTGGGACTCTTGGTGCCAATATTGGCGTACGCACACATTAAGGGCCATAAAAGGATCAAGAGTTCTTTTGTAATTAAATTACCTTTTTGGTGATAAGTCTTAGCCCCTATCATCTCTAATAGACATCCATTTGAACTAGATTTGACCGGTCAAATTATGTAATTGTGGATGTAATTTCATGAAGGGATGCGATGTTTGGAATATATGGTGCATGGGATGGGCTAGAGTTTTTCTGCTTATCAATCACCTTTTCCTAGATAAGTCTCTCCAGTTTATATACCTATTGGGGTGTTGAACTAAGTCTTTAATTACGAAATTAAAGATTAATTATCAATTTTTTGGAAGAGTTGCTTATCGCAACTCTTGGTGCAAAATATTAGTGAAACAATGTTTCACTTTGCACTTTTTTGTCTAGAGACTCCTACTTGAAAGGTCTTATCTAATATCATAAATATTAGATTAGGGACTGATGAAAGGGTGTATTAGGCGCCTTCTCTCTTCCTATTTAAAGGCTTCGGTGATTGAAACCAAAGCATCCGAAGTTTGTCCTGACAACTCTCTTTCTTCCTTTGTTAAGACATGTCTTTTATTTTAAGACAAGTCTGCCATTTTAAGTCAAGGGCTTAGGAAGAGAATTAGAAAGGACAACATGATAGTAAAAGAGTTTTCGGAGAGGTTTTGAGCTACTTTTCGGAAGGGAAAAGGTCCTAGAAGAGAAGAAAGCTTGCTGAAAGAAGAAAGGCTGTCGAAAGGAGCCGAGCAAGAAAGAGGAGTGCTTCCTTGATCCAGTTTCTGTATGGATCATCTTTGGAGGGCATATACTTATGTGCCTAGTGGAAGAAAGGATATTAGCGTTACAGGTATTCTTCTATGTCATAATATTTTGCCCCGTTAATTGATATAATCAAGGGAGTTGTGGGTCTAGGATTTCGGTTGACTAGAATTTCAAGGATTAAAATTTTGAAATCCGGTCTTTTGCTATGCAACCATAACCCAACAGTAGTATCAGAGCCACCTTGATTCATTCAATTAATAGTCAATTAAGTGTTTAAATGATTATGTCTAATATAATAGTTGTAGCATATGTTGATTGATGTATGCCACTAATATAATTCACTAACTGTTAGTGAATTATTTTATCATTAATGAGTGACTCACTCAGGAAATGACTTACTGATAGTCGACTTAATGCTAATCATCAATCATATTGACGATTCAACTCTTGAATGATTCAAATTGTTGATCAGCTATCAGATTAGGTAGGAACTTCTATTGTGTGTGATTTTATAGGTTCGAAGATTAAGTCGGTAGCACATAAATAAATTCCTGTATTAATCAAAGTGACCATCTAGCAATACTTCCCGATATCTGGATAGGTCGAATAGTTGCAAAGTAACATTCAAGAACTTTTGTTATATGGTTACCATATATTCTTCCCTTTAACCCTCAATGCTCAGGATGATTTCAGGATTAAACTGTCAACCCTTAATCAGTACATTCATGTTGTCTCTTAACTTTATAAATCTTGTAAATCTTCACAAGGTTATCCTGATCAAGATTTTACTAAATTGAAATACAACGAAGCATCATCTCCAATAACTTGGAGCAGTTAATTCCATCTTGACTCATATACAGACTTAGCGAGTATTTGACTGTACTTAGAAACCTTCCATCACTAAATTAGAAATTCAGGTAGTTCGTCACCAAAGCATAGTGAGTTACTTGCAAGTCACCATGGTGATTTTAGGCTTGAGGGATATTTATATCCATATTCTTTGCAAGCAATTCTTAACAACAGAGTGCTATATAGGTAGGTCATGTTTAGTGAAATGTATTCTTACATTTTATTTGCATGTCATATCAGTGTCTTCACACTCCTTAGTTACGAAGATAGCCAATCTATATGGCACACAATGATCTATATTTGAAAAATATTATCGTCCTTAATAACGTATCATTTGGTCGCGGACAAGTTTAAGAACTGCACGATAAATTCTCCTTTATCGAGTAAAAGTAGTTCCAAGGACTTCATAAAAGAGTTTATAAAAGAATGATGCATAGATAATGATGAACTACTAAATAATTTTTATTAATTAATAATTCATATACAAATTACAAAAAGCACGGCCATTTGCAACATAGATAATTGGCTATAGGACAATTCCCAATAACTCTTCACTTGGACTAAAGCCAATTGGAATAGTATCTAATATTCATTTTTTATTTATGATCATTATACTCTTTGATTCCGAGGGCTTTAGTAAATGCGTCGGCCAAGTTCTCTTTTTTGTCGATCTTTTGAAGCTTGATGTTATCTCGATCCACAATCTCTTGTTCAAAGAAATATCGATACAGAATGTGCTTGGTTCTCTAATAGGATTTTGGTTCTTTCGCTTGAGTTATGGCTTTAGTGCTGTCATAATATAGAAAAACTGGACCATCAATAGAGGGTGCCACTCCAATCTTATTGATAAACTTTTGCAACCAAAATAGCTTCCTTTGTAGCATCGGATACTGTAATATACTCTGCCTCGCAAACAGAATCGGCTACAGTATGTTGCTTGGAACTTTTCTAGCATATTGTTTCATCATTTAGGGTAAATACAAAACCTAACGCATTTTTGCTATCATCCTGATCTGACTAAAAAGTGAAATCTGTATATCCCATAAGTTTTAAATCAGTATCTCCACAAATGAGCCATTAGTCCTTGGTATTTCTCAAATACTTAAGAATTGTCTTTATAACTTTTCAATGATTCTCATCTGGATTAGACCGGTATTTATTCATTATCTTTAATGAATAGGCCACATCCGATCTTGTACATGCCATGGCGTACATGATAGATCCCATTGTCGAGGCATATGTGATTCTACTCATATGCTCTTTTGAGGAGTTATCGCACAATCCTTCTTAGAGAGAAATTCCTTTGTTAATTAGTTGATAGCTTTTCTTGAAATTTTTCATGTTGAATCAGTTCAGCACAGTATCAATGTACATGGATTGGAACAATCTAAGCTGCCTTTCAGATTCATCCCTATGATGCAGATGCTTCTCGCAAATCCTTTATGGAGAATTGAAATGACAACCAAACTTTTATTTTCTATAATGTAGTGATGTCATTTCCAATTAAGAGAATATTATCCACATACAACACAAGGAATACAATTATAGAACCATTATCTTATTTATAGATATAGGGTTCTTCTTGGTTCTTAACAAAGTCATACATTATGATCGTCTTATTAAAATACATATTCTAACTCTGTGTTGCCTGCTTTAATCCATAAATAGATATTTGAAGTTTGCATATGTTGATTTATCTATGGATGTAAATCCTTTAGGTTGTATCATATACGCCTCTTCATCTAGTTCTATATTTAGGAAACCTGTCTTGACATCTATCTGCTAGATTTCATAATCAAAGTATGCTGCAATCTCAAGCATAATTTGAATAAACTTGAGCATTGTCACAGGAGAAAATGTCTTATCATAGTTAATACCATAACCTTGACGATATCTCTTGGCAACCAAATGGATTTTTTAGGTCTCCACCTTCTTGTCTACGTCCCTTTTTCTTTTGAATATCCATTTGCATCCAATGGATTTTATCTCTTTAAGCGGATCAACGAGTGTCCATATATCATTGATCTTCACGGACTCCATTTCAGATTTCATGGTTTCAAGCCATTTATTAGAGTCAGATCTCTATATGGTATCTAAATAGGTGATTGGATCCTCGTTGTTCTCATTAAGTTCAATAGGATCACTGTCCTGGACTAAGAAACCATAGTATCTATTCGATTGATGCGGTACTCTACCGGATCTCTTCAAAGGTGCCTCTATAATAGGCTTTGGGTTTGATTTAATCAGATTTGGTTCTATACATTCACTTGTTTGTGTCGGTTCTTCTACCTATTGAACTTCATCAAGTTTAATCTTAGTGACTTTAGTTCCTTCTCCAAGGAGCTTCTTTTCAAAAAAGATAGCCTTAAGACCGATGAAGACTTTTTGTTCTTTAGCAAGGTAGAAGTAATAACCCTTAATTTCTTTTGGATATCCAACAAAAAGACATTTATCATATTTAGGTCCAAGCTTATCTATCTTTAAATATTTGATATAAGCCAAGCATCCCCTGACCCTAAGGTGTGATAGTACTAGCTTATGCCCTGTCCATATCTCATCTGATGTTTATTGACATATTTGCTCTGAACATAATTATTAAGTATATAACAAGCCGTCTCAAGAGCATATCCCTAAAAAGAGATCGACAGACTAGCAAAGCCCATTATGGACCAACAGTATTCGATTTCTCTTTTCTGATACTCTATTATGTTGAGATATCCTTGGAGGTGTCTATTGTGAGAAAATCCCATTCCGTTCTAGATAAGTCAGAAACTTACTGGTAAGGTATTTTCCTCAATTGAAGAGTCTTAATACTCTTTCTAGTTTGTTTTTCAATCTCATTACGGAAATGTTTGAATATTCAAACGATTCAGATTTATGTTTCATAAGATAGACATACCCATACCTAGATAGGTCGTCAGTAAATGTAATGAAGTAGTAATACCCACTGCTGACATAAGTATTCATTGGTCTACATACATCAAGACTTAAAACTTCATTGGCTTGTTCACCTATTCCAGTAGAAGGTAACTTAGTCATCTTGCCAAGAAGACATGATTAACAAGTCGGCAATGATTCATAATCATTGACATTGAGGATTCCCTCTTTTGTTAACTTATTTATCCTGTTCTTGTTAATATGACCTAGCCTACATTGTCAAAGATAGGCATCAGTAATATTATCTAATCTAGGGCATTTATCAGAAGTATACATTACACTAACAGGCTGTGATAAAATATAAATGCCATTTTTTAATTATCCATGCAACACAGTAACACCATTATTAATGATATTATAAAAATCATTTTTTATTGAAATTTCAAGTACATCCTTGGCCAAAAGGCCTATAGAAATTATATTTAATAAGAATATTGGATAATAGTGACAATCACTTAAAATGACAATATTTGAACTGAAAACAAGCTTGATGATTCCTAAAGCCAGACTGGAACTTGATTTTCATCTATATTTAGAAATCTCTCACCATTTTCAAATCTTCTACTAATCTGAAGTTGCAATGAATTGCAAATATTAATTAGACTTCCGGTATGCAATATCTAGGTAATGGTATCACAAATAGAAAAATTTCAAAATATTATCATATAATTACCTTGTCCAGCAACGGCTTTCTTCTTTGTATTATTCGGCTTATTCGAGTCAAGGGAAGCAATATGAAGAGGATAGTTCTTCTTCTAGTGATCCTGCTTTTCAAATAGAAACACTCTGCCTGACTCTTGTCGACCTTAGACTTGGTCTGAGAGGTCTTAGCACGTTGCACCTTCTTATTTTTATTCTTCTTCCCTTTTTAAAGGAACAATGCTCAGATGAAGAACCATCCACAACATCCTCTGGCTCCTTTGGAGCTGTGATCCTTGTCAAAAGTCTACAATAATCCTAGCAAACCATGGTAGTTCACTACAGACTTAGTCATTCTATAATGGTTGAGAAAGTCTAGGTAGGATTGGGCAAAGAATTCATAATCATATCTTTCTCTAGCTGCTCATGCAAGAGAAACCCGAGATTGCTCAGGCATTTGATCTGCTCAGTGATCGATGCCCTCTCATACATCTGAGCGTTGAAAATAGCATAAGAGTTCTTGTATTGCTCAATGTCATCAGGTGTGCCGAAGGACTCGTTCAACACTTGAAGCATTTCCTCTGGTTGAGCATTCTTAAACTTGTGACTGAACTCGTCATTCATTGCTGTCCTTATCATGTAACATACTGTGGTTCGATCATTGAGCCATTTTTGGTAAGTATCTTGGACCACACTATGAGCATTCGGAGCGGGCTCCTCAAGTGTTGGATTTGTAAGTGCATACAAGATCCGTTCGTTTTCCAGGACTCTTTAATTTTTGATTCTAGCTATCAAAATTGGATTCCATTAACTTGTTATTGCCTAACAATGATCGGAGCAACAAAGTGCTAGCCATTACTGTAAAAGAAAATATAAGATTAGTTTAGTATATAAATTATTAAATTCTAAAGACTTGGATTTTAGTCTAAAGGTTCTCCCACTATTTTATATGAATTGGTATTCTCTACCTTCAATTTGAGGAATTACATTAATTTTTTAGCGGGTGCTAGAATCCATATAGACTGCACACGGGCCCGAGTGTGGCTCAGTTAACTCCTATGCATTTATAGGTAGGTTCTTAACTAATTGTTTCTCCAAACAATCTCTAATAATAATTTTGTTCCAGGCACCTTTTCAGCAGGTGCGTGGCACCTCCACTGAAAGTCCTGGTTAGGTCTATTCATTAACATGACAAAACTCAGTACATCTAACCAACGAATGACCATGTCCGAGTATGGCTTGGCCAACCTAATCATTATTATGCAAGTCAACGGAATCATCATATTATGAATGATAATTTTCATAACCAGATAAGCACCAGGTATGTGGTGCCTCCAATATCTAGACTATTGGATCCATCACCATCCAATTTAATAGGAGGCAATGACTTAGTTTTCTTTATAACTTTATCATTTTAAGAACCTAATAATTTAGAGGATTTGGATATGAGTTATAGAAACAAGAGAAGATATGAAGCAGAATCTTTTTACTAACTACACGAAGTCTTTGAAGAGGGTTAGAGACTAGCTGGTTCGAGGGCACCTAAATCAGTCATTGATTTACCTTAATGGCACGGGTCAACTCAAATTACTAAGCGATCTAATCAAAAGCTGCTTGACCACTTTAACTAGGTAAGTGGAGATCGGTGAGTGGGTCCTCGTTTTTTTCTTTAGACACCAACTTAATTGGTCAGGAAAGAGAACAATCCCAATTAAAAACCCCTTTCAGCCACTTAGACAACTAATTGGTTTGTCAGTTTTGATTTGATAGCTTAATGTCTTGGGCTCAGCCACTGAGCCATAATCAGATCCATTTATTAGAATCAAGGATATGGACTCGATCAAGCTATAACTATTAAGTTTGATCTAGAGAAAAGATAATCTAATTCAACTCTTGGTTAAATTTTAATCAATTTTTCTATTTGGTTCATATTTCATTTTATTCAAATCCTAGGTCTAACCTAGTTAAATTGACTTGATTGGAGCTAATCCATAAACCAAAGGTTTATGAAATGGTTTAAGATCTTTCATTCTCAAATCTAGATTTTTAAACCTTCATATTTTAATTTTTAATTAATTAAGTATATAAACATGATTAAATTGAAACAATTTCAATTTTCATTGTAAAACTCTTTTTACAAAATTTTTCTACAAGAAATTCTGTTCACCATCATAGTTGACTCACCCTAGTAATGAGTCGACTCATTAAAGAGAATAGAGATCTGTCATTCTCAGTCTGCACACTTGAGTCGGCTCACGTAGGAGCATGAGCTGACTCACCAGGATCATGAGTCGACTCATTTAGGCTGACAGCAACAGATGCAGTTTTAAGATATGATTTTATGCTAATTATTTTAACACAATGAATCATAAATCTATCTTAGGTCTAATCTAAATTTATATATGATTTCAAATCTAAAAGATAAAGATCAAAATAATTTTAATCAAATCTTTTTTGCAGTTTTTCTTCATTAGTCAAATCACGGTGGCACCCCTACATACCATAAGAAATCTCCATCGCATAAAAAGTGAAGGCCTTTACCCTTGCTTTCTTTTATGACCAAATAGCCATGGCGATATATTCAATCCAAGTACTAAGCAAAAAAGGTCAAAACATATGAAAAATTCAGAAATATATATAATCATAATTATATCAAAAATTATATCAAATGAACCTATGCTCTGATACCAATTATAGGGAATAGTAGGTGGTTTCATCCATGTTTTTCAAAACTTTTTTGAAATTTTGCATAGCGGAAGACAGATTGTTGACCCCTGGAATGATTTTGATGATCACAAAACATTGGAGCATGTATGAGTTACTAATTCTTTCAATTACTTGCGAAGTTGCAGAAAAATGGTTATTATGTAGTTTAATTGGTTTTCAAATTGATTGAAAGGTAATTTAATTTTGTATAGACTCTTATGAACTTTAAATTGTAAAAGCCCTAATTTCTCAACTATGTAATTGTTGGGATATATTAATTCATGCATAAACCAGCCACCGGTTCGACCGGCCGAAGATATTTCTTCCGAACCATGCTTTTTAAACCGGAATGACCGGGAGAAATCGAACAGCTGACGGATAGGCCAAAGCCGAAGCTCTCAACTTCATCTGAAAAATCAGCCTGTGGTCCCTACCGAAGACAGGGCTCTCAGCCCGAACCAAAGACATGATCTTCATTACACGCCGAAGACAGTCTTCGACCTACGCCGAAGACAGTCTTCGACCTACGCCGAAGACAGTCTTCGACCTACGCCGAAGACAGTCTTCGACCTACGCCGAAGACAGTCTTCGACCTACGCCGAAGACAGTCTTCGACCTACGCCGAAGACAAAGTCTTCGACCTACGCCGAAA
The DNA here is from genome assembly GCA_021397845.1 of Areca catechu. Lineage (NCBI taxonomy): Eukaryota > Viridiplantae > Streptophyta > Magnoliopsida > Arecales > Arecaceae > Areca > Areca catechu. The sequence goes on from CM038048.1 coordinate 6,387,195, forward strand.
ACATGATCTCCGATCTGTCTCCAAGGAGTCCGAAGACGAAGGCGATCCTTCAATTCAGCTACAGATATTTTCCCGAAAAAGGAGCCTGGAGACAGATCTCCGATCTGCCTTAGGTCTCCACAAATGGGACAAATAATGGTCACCATCGACTACCTAACTACCTCCAGAGCACGATCATGGCACGTAACTCTAGCGGCAACGCCTCCGGCCTAGCCGGAACTGTTTAGTAACCGTCCACGATTGCGAATTAAGGGGAAGGAATTAATTCCCCCATCGTAACCGCAGGAGGAAGAACGGAGCCGCAGGCCGGACAACTCGTTATAAATAACGGTAAGAGGGGACGCTCCAGGTAAGGTAGAAGATACTCTTGAAAATATCAGAGTCTCTTCCTCTCCATTTGATCCTCAGAATCTTTCCCATTCTGTGGCTGGAGCTTGCCTCTGACTTAGGCATCGGAGTGTCCCCCGCCGGAGCATCTCCGGCCAGGGATTTGTTTTGCAGGTGAACCAGGGAGCGGGCCTGCGATCCAGTAACTCCGTCCGGTCGGAACAGGGATTCTACGCCAACTAGCACGCTAGGAAGGGGGTCCATTTAAGAATCCATTGTTAAGCTCCCCTCCTTGAAAAAGGGGAAGTATAAGAAGTTCTCGATGGCAAGAGGAAAGACTTAGATTGCCTCAGCAAGTCAAAGTCGTGCTCCTTCCCAGGGGGTGGACCCCAAGAAGAGAACGACATTTCTCCTCCCATAATTGCTGTGGGACAGTAGCAGTTCGATAATGTATTGAACCAGGTCAACACTCTCACGGCCATGGTTCAGGACTTCCAGAACAAGGCTTTCCAGGTGGGGCATCCGCCGGCCACCTCCAAACATAGCTCTCGATCTCGGAGGAAGAGAGCCCCTTGAGAAGGATCCACTCATCTTTTCCTCTGTCCTCGATCCTCCCCTGAGGGTTAAAGTTCGCAAATGCCCAGGCCCACTGACTCCCTATGAAGAAAGAAAAGGCCTAGGCAAACTCCCTCTCCTTCTTCTGAAGACTTCGCTCCCGTGGAGAATCCGTTAAAGCAAAAAGCTCCCGATTACGATGGGAAGTTTAAAGCCATTGAATCGAAGATTGCAAGAATCCTGGAGCAAAGAGACCAGAATGATTTGGTGGCGTGTGATCTGCGCCCTCCTTACATCGCCCGCATCATGGCCGAAGCTATTTCTCGGCACTTCAGTTCCCCAGATGGAGCCCTACGACGGCACCTCCGACCCTTTTGACCACCTGGACAGTTTCAAAGCCCACATGATGATCCAAGGAGCTTCGGATGCGATGTACTGCCTCGCGTTCCCAGCCATCTTGAAAAAAGCCGCTCGGATGTGGTACTCGAGCATATGTCTAGGTACCATCGATTCTTTTTCCGAGCTAGAAAAATTGTTTGTCTTACATTTCAGGACCTGCCGCGCAAGACCTCCCGCAATACGGATACGCTATTCCTCCATTAGAATGAAGGAAAAAGTTTGCAAGATTACATCTCCAGATTTAATTCGGCCACGCTCGAGATCTCCGATCTCAACGAGCACGTGGCCATGTCTGCATTGAAGAAAGGACTTCGTACGTCCAGGCTCATCTTTTCCTTGGACAAGTTCTCCAAAAGCTACGCTGAGCTCCTATCGAGAGCTCAGAAATATGTCGATGCCAAAGAGCAAGCAGCAAATCGGCGACTGACTGAAGGGAAGCCCCCTTCAAAGAAGAAAAATAACAAGGGACAAGGCCCCCCTGCTCTCAACAACAATAACAAGTATATCGACCGACGACGGAGTTCCAGGCCCAAAGCATCGGGCGGGAGATTTGACTCCTATACTCCTCAACCTTCCTCGAGAAAAGATCCTCTTGGAGATAGAGAAGGAAAACTATCTCCAGCGGCCACGTCCCATGAAGGCATCCTCTTCCACAAGGAACAAGAATAAATACTGCCGATTCCATCGGGATCACGACCATAATATTGAAGAATGTATCCAGTTGAGAGATGCAATAGAGGACCTAATCAAGAGGGTATTTGGGGCGGTACGTTGGTCGCCAAGGACCTTGGTCCGAAGCTACAATTCCCTAAACGGCCCCCGAAGAGGCTGAACTACCGAACCAAAGGCCCACCAATGGAGGTGTGGGGATGATACATCGAGCTACCAACTGGAGAAGAGACCAAGACGATGCCCCAAAGCGGCTCAAAGACAATAATGCTATTCTCTTCTCCGATGACGACCTCGCGGGGGTTCAGCTCCCGCATGATGATCTTATTGTAATTTCGACCGTCGTGGCCAATTACGATGTAAAACGAATCTTGGTTGATAATGGAAGCTCGACCGATGTCTTGATCTAAGATGCGTTCTCTCGGATGTGTTTGCTTAAACACAAATTACAAAGATCTCCTATACCACTCCCGGCTTCGGAGGCAATCAGGTCGATGCCGAAGGGGAAATAGTATTGCCTGTAACCCTCGGCACCGAACCTCGACAGAAGACACTGCCGATCAGTTTCACGGTGGTCCGAACCCCTTCGGCCTATAACATTATTCTAGGACGGCCTGCCCTGAATAAATTTCGGGCTATAGTATCAACCTACTACCTCCTGGTACGTTTTTTACCAGGAATGGTGTCGGAGAGGCTAAAGGAGATCAGAGAACAGCTCGACAGTGCTGATGATTCAGGACAAGCATTACAACGACCCTACAACTTGGGATCAATTAGACCCAAGGGATCCTACTGCAGATTCTAGTGAACCCATGGAGAACCATTTCAGTACCATTGACTGAAGAGGACCCTACCAGGGTCGTGCAGATCGGAAGTATGCTTGACGAGACAACCAGAACGGAGCTAATCTGTTTTCTCAGAAACAATGCTAATGTTATCGCCTGGTCGGCTTCAGACATGCCAGGGATTCCAACCGAAGTAATTACTCATCGGCTGGAAGTTGCTCCTGAACATAAGCCGGTTTGGCAGAAGAAAATGAGTTTCACCCTCGAAAGACAGAAGGCAATAGATGAAGAAGTAAGCAAGCTCCTTAAAGCTGGGATTATTCGAGAGGCTCATTATCCTGAGTGGTTGGCCAATGTGATAATGGTGAAAAAAGCAAATGGCAAGTGGAGGATTTGCATTGATTACACAGACCTTAATAAGGCTTGCCCAAAAGATAGCTTTCCTCTTCCAAAGATTGACCAGCTGGTCGACGCCACCGCTGGGCATCAACTGCTAAGCTTCATGGACGCCTTCTCGGGATACAATCAGATCCGAATGGATCCCCAGGATGAGAAGACAGCCTTCATCACAGACAAAGGTCTATATTGTTACAAAATGATGCCATTCTGGCTCAAAAATGCTGGGGCGACATTCCAGAGATTGATCAACAAGGTGTTCAAGAAGCAATTGGGAAGAAACATGAAGGCCTATGTTGATGACATGATCGTCAAAAGCCTCCTTAGAAAATATCACATCAAGGACCTGGAAGAATCATTTGGTGCCCTGCGACGCCATCGCATAAAGTTAAATCCAACGAAGTGCGCCTTCGGGATAACTTCGGGCTAGTTTTTGGGGTTCCTCGTTACCAAACGGGGGATTGAAGCAAATCCTGAGAAAATCCAGGCCCTTAAAGATATGAGGCATCTGTCTTGCAAGAAGGAAGTACAACAACTGATAAGAAGGATTGCTTTCTTAAGCAGGTTCATCTCTCGGTCAGTCGAGAAATGCCTCCCTTTTTTCAAGATACTTCGGCAGTTTCGAGGCTTCGAATGGACTGAAGACTGCCGTACCGCTTTCAAAGTGCTGAAAAAGTACTTAGAGACCCCTCCCCTACTTTCTAAACCTCAGGAGGGGGAAGTACTTTACTTATACCTTTCCGCTTTGGACGAAGCAGTCAGTTCGGTCCTCGTCCAAAGAAAAGGAGACGGCTCCCACAAGTCGATCTACTACATCAGCAAAATCCTGCACGATGCTGAAACGAGATATTCGAAGATGTAGAAGCTGATCTATTCTTTGATAATTGTGGTAAAGCGACTATGGCCTTCCACGTTCACGCCATCGTGGTGCTGACTAATCATCCTTTTAAGGCCATCTTTGATGTCCTGATACTTCAGGAAGGATAGCCAAATGGGCTGTGAAGCTAAGCGAGTTTGATATTAGCTTCCAGCCCCGGTCAGCTATGAAGGCCCAGGTGCTCTCAGATTTCTTGGCTGAGTGCACTTGAAAGTCCGAAGACGAAGCGCCTCCAGCAGAAGAAGAAATCTTGAAGGACATGGAGTCTGTTTGGGTGCTCCATGTAGACAGAGCCTCCAACTCCGCCGGGTGTGGAGCCGGTCTTATACTGGCTGAACCAGATGAGCATACGGTGGAGTACGCACTTCGATTTTCCTTCCGCGCTTCGAATAACCAAGCCGAATACGAAGCCTTGCTTGCAGGACTTCGGATTGCCAAGAGCTTAGGAGTTCAGAGATTTCAGGCTTTTTCGGATTCCTAGTTGGTGGTGAACCAGGTCAGAGGAGAATATGAAGCCAGAGATCCCACTATGGTACAGTACCTGGAAAAGGTACAAGCCTTATCTTCTCAACTGGAGTTCTTCGAAATCATGCATGTTTCCCGATCGGAGAACTCTCGGGCGGATGCACTGTCCATACTTGCTACCACCACCCCAGAATCCCTTGGTCGTACCTTCATTGAACATCTCGAAGCCCCAAATATAGTTGAAGAAACTTTGAAGGTGCATCAAATCGGGACCGAACTAAGCTTGATGGATCCCATTTTCAAGTTCTTAAATGAGGGTGTACTACTAGAGGACAAAGTAGAGGCTAAAAAGATCCGCTGGATAGCGTCCCAATATGCCATCCTAGACGGAACCCTCTACAAAAGGTCATTCTCTCAGCCTCTACTGAAATGCTTGGGACCATCAGATGCTGACTACGCCTTGAGGGAGGTCCATTAAGGAATATGTGGAGATCACTTGGGGGGCAGGTCCTTAGCGTACAAAATTATACGCTAAGGGTACTATTTGCCCTCCATTCAAAAAGATTCAGCCAACTTTGTACGGAGATGTGATCAATGCCAGAGGTATGCCAATATACAGAGACAACCAGCAAGTCATTTGACCCAACTGGTAGCACCTTGGCCCTTCGCCCAATGGGGCATGGACATCCTTGGCCCTTTTCCACCGGCGTCTGGGCAGAGGAAGTTCCTCTTTGTGGCAATCGACTATTTTACTAAATGGATAGAAGCCGAATCGCTGTCTCATATCACGGAAGGCAAAGTTGAGAATTTCGTCAGGAATTCCATCATATTTCGGTTCGGGATTCCACATGCGATTATCATTGACAACGGGAGGCAATTCAACAATCTGAAGTTTAAAGACTTCTGTGCTCGGTACCATATGCAATATAGGCTGACTTCCGTTGCCCATCCGCAGTCCAATGGAGAAGCCAAAGTAACTAATCGGACCATTCTCTATGGCCTGAAGACAAGGTTGAATGCTGTCAAAGGACTTTGGGCAGAAGAGCTGTCCTCCATTTTCTGGGCATACAGGACGACCCCAAGAACGGCTACCGGGGAATCTCCGTTCAACTTGGCGTACGGTACCGAGGCCGTCCTTTCCATTGAAGTCTCCCTCCAATCTCTGAGGATCGACAAATATGAAGAGCCTGAAAACTCCGATCGCAGAAGAGTTGACTTGGATCTACTGTCGAGTACCAGGCTCCAAGCTCAAATGAAAATGGCGACATATCAACAAAAAGTCGCCAAATATTACAACTCCAGAGTAAAGGAGCAGATTTTCCGCACGGGGGACATGGTGTTGTGAAGAACTGAAGTATCTAGGCCAACGGAGCAAGGCAAGCTTTTTTCCAATTGGGAAGGACCATACGAAGTTGAAGAAGTCATATGTCCAGGAACGTATCGACTCAAGATCTTGGATGGTAAAGTTCTGTCCCGGCCATGGAATGTACAAAACCTTCGCAAGTACTATCAATAAACAGACCCCGGAATCTTTTATGCAAATCTGTTCAACTCTAAATACCTCGTTGCATTAGCAGGATGACAACGGTTTCAATGGCTCGATCGAAATAATCGGCCAGCGGCGCAAAGGAGAGTCTAATCCACTCACCTTATCGGTATGCTCAACGAGCGCAATGGACGGCCCAATTAGGCTATCAAAATGATCAAAGGCACAGGGATGGTTCATGTAACCTACCCTATGGTAAATCCGAAAACGTGCCTGGGTGGGCCTAATCAGTCTACCTTATACCAAAGAAGGCGCAGGGATGGTTCGTATAACCTACCCTACGGTAAATCCGAAAATGCGCCGGGGTGGGCCTGAACAGCCTACCTTAATCATGACAGGGATGCACAGGGATGGCTAAGATTTTCTACCCTACGGTAAATTCGAAAACGTGCTGAAGTGAATCTACATTACTCATCCCGTCAACGGCAAACACTCGATGAGACGGCCCGACCAATCTCATCCCCTTTGCATATCCATAATGGCTCTAAGAAATCAACACTTTCGACATATCACAAGGTCTACATTTAGTAGTACTTTAAGATATATTAGCCACAGAAGAAGAAGTATGAAGAAAGTTGGAATTCTTCATTTCATTTTCAAATTTTTACAAAAAAAAAAAGGACAAGAAGCGGTGTAGATAATGGGAAAGTGGATTTAGAGACCGCCTTCCGGCCCTTTCCCATGCCGGCGGGAGGTATCGAAGCCCTGGAAGGAGGATGGAGAAGCTTTAGAGTTCCTTTCTGAGTCAGACTCCGACTCTTCTTCAAAGTCGGAGTCAAATTCGTGACCAGGGAACGAGACAGAAGGCCTAATATTTTCCAAGCCCTTCAGATTGAAGCACTTGAAAGCCTTGTCCCGATGTTCTCGGAATTCCCGGTGGTACGAATCCAGGACTGCCTCGGCAACTTCATCCTTGTAAGCAGAAGAAGCCATGAAATCCGAGATGGCCTCCTTCTTCCTAGCCTCTGCCTCCGCAGCGGCTACCTTGACTCGAGCCTTGGCCTCCACCAAGCAGGCCTCCAAGACCCGGATTTTCCTGTCCAAGCGAGCGATGATCCCTTGCAGGTCATCATCGTCGCCTCTCCGGGGAGCCTTGGAACTAGGCTCACCCTCAATTTGCGTACTGGAAGCCCTTTTCATTGCCGCCTTCTTAAGATCAGAGATGTTGAACTTCATCCTGTCGGTGTGCTAAGGAAAGGAGGGCATTTTTCAAAATAGAAGTATAAAATTTCGATGGCCTACAACAGGGAAAGGCGGGGTCCTATTTAAAAGGATCCTACACCCATGAACGGCCACGGGGAAACGTGTTTCACACCTCTCCCTAGACATGCCAAAAAGTGCCATGTATTGAAGCGACGCTTTGGAACCCAGGTGGCCGCCTGGGAACAGCGTGATCACCAATAACTGCTCCCGGGGATAGAGATCGTCGGTACCTGGAGCCCAGAAAGGTCTCCCTCGGACGGTTACAACATTAATGACCTTCTTTCATAAAGGGAAGATATGGCGGCATACAGGATGCGCGGGGACGTGACCTTTCGAATATCCATGCACTTAACACGGGCAACGAAAATTATGCTCAATGTTTTTTAATCAATGGCCAACAGGAAAATGACACCTGTCCGCCGCATCTATTCCAGGACAAAAGGAATAATTACGGAGGGTAACTGACAGCAGCATAACATAATCGAGGTCAGTCATCGGCAGCGACATTCCGATTTTACTTTGAAATTCGTCTTCAACATCAACCTCAAACTAAACAGTCTTCGGATTACCCGTCAACCAGAAAGAACCAATCCAAAAGAAACCAATTTGAAAGAAATTAGTCTTTTATTTCGGGGATGAAGAACCTCATCCAAAAGGAGAACGTTACAGATAGTCGGAAAAAGAAAAATTACAGTAGATTTACTTCTTGTCGGCCTCCTTGGCAGTCGAAACAAGAGTAAAGGCTGACGTCATTTCAGGCTGAATCTTGGGGGCTACAGATCTATCCTTCGGAACGTCGAGCAAGAAGTCCATGCCGGGGTAAAGCTCCTTAATTTTACCCAGACAATCAGCATAGCCTGAAGAGTATCCTTTCGATGATGCCTTGCTTGCCTCGTCTTTGAAAGCCTAGGAAGTCTTATAAGCTTCGACAGCCCCGGAAGACCTCTCTTCGGCCTGTGCAGCCCTCTGGATGGTCGCCGAAAGGTTTGTCTCCAGCTCCTCGACCCTCCTCTCCGATTCGACCAGACGAGACTTCCTTATATACACATTTGTTATTATTTAATAATAAAGAGGTATTTTATGTTTCATCGTTTGCTGCATCTTATTTAGATTATGATGAACTCCATAGATTAGGGTAATGGTTTTAAGGTTATGATAAGATCATAATAGTGAGACCTAATATCTTGAAAGTTCTAGTTTAAAATATTTCCAGTCATAGGATCATCGAGTCAAGGATTGATTATTCTGGTAAGACTGGCACATTGTATGCTTAATGGAGAGTTTGACTGGTCTCACAACCACTTGGATAGAGATACTAATACAAGGATATGAGTGCTCATTTGAGAATGAGTTCACTGAATTGGTCTGTCAAGAGAACATTTTATAGAGTCTTATATACATGTCAAAAGATTTTCTAGGTGGAAGTTGTATAAGTAATTCTTGTACCTGAGATTATTATGGAACCTTGTGCACGTGAATCCATATTTTTGTTAGTATTCATGACCGAGTCATGTACAGGATGTTCTAGATATGGTGGAATATGTATGAATGTTGTAAATAGGTTAACGAAGAATCGATCACTCATAGTAAGAGATTTCATCTCAAGTAATCTTATCGTATGATGATCCAGGTAGTCTTTGATCAAAGCAGTATGAATATTAAAAATATTTTTTAATCTTTCATCGGTCGAGTCTTTATTACTGGGTTGAGTTCATATAAATGTCAGGAGTCTTCATTACCGGATTGAGTTCATATAAGTGTTAGGGGTTGACATATTTTTATGCCTTTCGCTTGTTCGGGATAAGGATGATCGAAGGATGACTTGTCACTAAAGGGTATTTTTGGTATTTTTACTAAATTTAATATTTTTTGTGTAGGCATGATACATTTCTAGATATCAATCTTGTTTTGTGGATTTTCATGAATTAAAATATTTAATTCATGAGTCAATTAAAAAGAGTTCTAACTTAATAACTTGGGTTGATATGTGTTTGACCTAATTTGATTTGACAGTTTCTAATCAAACTAGATCAACATGCACTTGGATCTACTGTTGGCTAGATGTGGAGCCTAAAGGATCACACACACTAAAAAATTGGTGTAGGAAGTCATTTGAATTTTGTGATGGGTCATTGGATCCTAACTGGATAACTAATTGACATGTTAGCACATGTTAGCTAACCCAACTTCTAATCTAATTATATTTGGTTCATAACCTTGCTAATTGGGCTAACTAATTTAAGGGGGACTTAAATTGGATTGAACCATAAGGGGGCAGCCAGGATTGGGTGCCTCCAAGCCTTGCTCATGCCTAGAGGATAGAGTCCAAATTTCCTTGGACTCTAGGTGCGCATGGGTTTGGTGCTCGGGTCTTTGGCATACATAATTGGCATGCAGAAGGATCAAGGCTCCTGTAAATCAATCACCTTTGTGGCACCTCCTTATCCCCTCTCTCTCCCTCTTTCCCATGCCAAATGATAGAGTCCAAGGGGGATTGGACTCATCCATTTTATTGGTGCCAGTTTGAATGGTTGTAATTTACTTTTGGTGTGTAGGACTTAGAGTCCTTCTGTTTTATGATTAAGACCCATGTGGTGCATTCTAGGACTCTCTCTTTTCCATGCCTTTTTGGATAGGGATTGACCATGTCTAGCCGCCAAAAGGTGGTGCATGAAAGGCTTTTGGCATGATGGTTTTTTGCATGAGAAAAGTTGGTGCATAGTGAGAGGACCAAGAGTCCTCTCTGTTAATCACTTTTCTAAAATTCTCATCCAGCCCCTTCTCTTTATCTCACGCCTCTTGGGGAGGCTTGACCAGGTCCATGCCCACATGGAGGTGTGCAATCCATCAGATTATTTCGAAGGGATGCCAATAAGTCCCTTGGCGCAAGATTAAATCGAAATAATATATGTATACATTGTTTCATTGCTTTTCTCTTCTGAAGACTCCTGCTTGAAGGAACTTGTATTTCATATAAGGGGATGTGAGAAAAGGATGCGATGATTTAATATTGGTGCCTTCTCTCCTATTATAAATTGGACTGCTATCCGAGAGTCGAAGATTATCGAATGTCTGAATAGTTTTCTTCCTTCCCTTGTCAAGAAGAAGTCTTAAAGAGTAAGATAAGTCTACTATTTTAAGACAAGGGCTTAGAAAGAGAATTAAGAAAGACCGAGAGAGAGTTAGGGAAGAAACAGAGAGGTCTGGAGATATCCTTATGAAGGGGTAAGGTCCGAGCAAGGGTAAGGAATTCTTGGAAGAAGATATCAGCAAGGTTTTTGTTGGAGGTTCTTTAGGAGTTCTTTGTTCCGGTTTCTATGGATCATTTATGGAGGGCATGCACTTGTGTGCTTGTGAAAAATATTGGAAATAGCATTAGAGGCATTCTTCTTAATCTTCCCATATTTACTAATTAATTGTAATGATCAAGGGATTTTAGGTTTAGGGTTTTGGTTTACTACGGTTTCATGAATAAAAATTTTTTGAAATCCATCCTTTCGCTGCACAATCATAACCTTGCAGGTAGCTAGGGCGTAGTTAAGTACCTTAGGTCATTTAGAGTAGCCTGGTGTCTTCAGACCAGCAAGATGAAGTTCGAAGCTGGGGCCTTAGTAGGTATGCTTGGGTTAGCCGTCATTTATGCCTGGGTTGGTATTGCATCTTAGTTTAGACTAAGTTAAGCTTGGTTATGGCTTGCCCCCTAGCCATAATTGGAGGGTCGCACATCTCGAGCTGCTCCTCTATTGTCATTGTTTGGCCTTTGGAAATATGCGGATGATGCCATGCTTGCTCAATTGGTGATCTCAAAGGAAGATTTTTGGGTTTGTTGCTCGATGCAGACTTATGCTTTGGAGGTTGTGTCGCCTTTGATGGGAATGGATATTCAAGACAATGACTCTTTGAGAGTGGAGCTTGCGGAGAATGTCTCCTTACCAGGGAGTACGGCACTTAAGGCTGTGGTGGCTCGGCATGTGACAAGAGATCAAAGCAAAGAGATCGTATCTCAACTGTTTGTGTGACCAATAAATTGAGGTAGTCGGTGGAGAGCAGACTATCCTTCATCTCCAGGCCTGTTGATTTGTCACCAGCATTCCAGCACCATCTATCTCTAGTAGACTGGTTGTCGAAGTTGGAAGCATTGGAGGTCTCCCTCGGCGACGTTGTCGACAAAATGAAGTTGAAGATGAGTTTTCCTTTGTTTGGAACTGGTTGGTCACAGAAAAGGCAGCTATGGTCTGGTGGAGGTGCCGAAGATGGAAGTGGAGCTTTGGGTGGCGGTGTTCCGTTCAGATGAGGCAGACCAAAGAGTGTCTGCTCTGCTAAAGGAACTATGGGCAGCTTGTTAACAAGCCATAGAGGTTAAGCAAAGGGCTGCATGCATGTTGGAATATGACTCCTTGATTGGGTTGGAGAGGGGGGCGGTCGAGTCTTTTGCTGCTTAGTGGAGATACCTCTTGTAGGCTTCTTGGGACCTTCCAAGGAGAAAGCTCGATGTGGAGGGTGGACTTCTTCTAGATGTTGTAGTTGGTGAGGATCCAGCCATCCTCAAGTAGCTTGTTGTCATGGGGCTGATTCAAGGTGCAACATGCTTTAGTTGCTTTAACGGATCTCCTGTAGACTAGGCTTTTTGCTTTCTTGTATGTAACTATTCTCGGCAAATGAGCTAACACCTTGTAATTAGAACTATTAATAGAAAACTCCTTTTTCTATGTTAAGCTCCATTATCTTGTGGTTTGATTATTGGACTCTATCTTGCTTTGCTTTGCTTTGTGATGCCTGCCATTGAGGTAGTCCTAGGGGCTCTGTTCTAATCTCAGCCTCAATGGCCAATTGTGCAAAGGTCATCCTAGGGCTTGCCCCCCCCCCCCCCCCCCCTCCCCAATGCTAGCAGGAGTGGATCGAGGTGCTGTCTTGTGTCTACTTTCCTATAGCATCTAGCCCCCAAGTCCATGTCATGAGAATTATGTTGTTCCTCATCTGGCAGGTTCTTGCACTAGAGCTATTCTAACTTTAAGGAGGTCAAGTGAGCATCTAGGTCTTCAATGTGGTTGGAGTGTTCTTGGGTTGAACTGTTTGTTTAGATTGGCGAGTTATTCTTAAGCATGTTGCAGCAACTTGATCTCTAAGTCATGTGGGATCACTTAACAGTTATTGACCACATTTCTTAGTTAAGTCAGACCCACTGTTCAACGCAAAAGTGTAGCTGTTATTGGGTCTCTCACCTAATAGTTATTGGATCCAACCCCATCTTTATCCCGCAACATCTCATGTTAATAGAGTGGTTGCACCCCTGATCAACTAAATCACTATATCCAGCTGAGAACAATTAACACTAAAGAGATGCTTGCATCTGTACAATGGTGGAAGACCTATTAACTAATATTTATGAGGTTTGGATTCAGGTCTCATCTTAATTAGTCAGCATATCTCATGTCTGACTAACTTAATTTAGTTTAATACATCTTATGTCCGACTAATTTGGTTTAGTTCAGCACATTTCATATATGATTCACCTAATTTGGATTGCACATCTCATATTTGACTAATTTAGTTAATGTCAGCACATCTCATGTCTGACGAACCTATGTGGCATGCGTGAATACAAATCAAAAGCAACCTTTTTAAAATTTAATCGACCAAGTTAGCCAAGTAAGTAAGATTAATGAGAGGGTTATGCCTCTTTCACTTATACACCAACATAGTTGGCTAGGCAAGAGAATAGCTCCAATTAAAGACCATGATCGAAACTTGCCTTAGACACCAATTGCTTAATAAGAATCGATTAGGTTAGCTTAGTGACTCGGGTTCAATCTATCGAGCCAAATTAGATCTTAAATTAGTCAATTTACATCAAATGTGAATCGATATAACCGAACTATAACTAAACTCGATTTCGAGCTCCTTTGACGTAACCTTAATCAACTATTGATTGGATTTGATCAGTTGCTCAAAATCGAAACAGGGTTTCAACTTGATCTAATCAAAACTTTAAGGTGTAGTCTAGTCACTAGATCTAATTATTCTATCCAAGGATCATTGAACCAGTATGGAGATCCATACTGGTCAATGATCGGTATGATACGGTACCATACCATACCAGTATGGATTTTCGTCTTGGTGAAATTGAGAAAAAACTATCCCCTTTCAAGCAAAAATTATTGAACTAGATCCGAACTGGATCCAAATCGGGCCGAATTGAGTATGAACTAGAGTGAACTGGGTTGTACCATATCGAACCGATCCGTATTGGACTGAACTGACTTGTACCGGTCCGGTTCAGGTCATTTTTGATGGTTCAGGATCTCGAACCATTTTCTAGGATTGAACCGTACAGGCCCTTGGCCGGTACAGTATGGTATGCCCCGAATTGGAGGTTCGGGATGGTTTCAAAAATCCTGGTTCTATCCATACCCTTATGCAAGAATTGCAAATTCAGATCCTAAAATATTTTTTTAGATTATGTTTAAATGTATGATATTAATGGTTTATGATCTCGAAGGGTTTTCAGATCTAAATCTAATGTCTTATATCTCATATATGTTGTTTTAGATTAAAATGATTAACATACATCATATTTATGTAATTTTCAAATCTAAAACTCAATTAAGCACATATCTCATATATACAATTTAGATCTAAAATATGATTGAAAACATTTTGAAAACTCTTTTCAAAAATAGGTTCGCATCGTACTAGGACATCTTTTTTACTATAAGGGGTTAACTTTGTAGCAGGACTTCCTTATAATCATTCCGAAGCAAACTGTAATCATTTAATTTCAGATTTAAACATGAACATGATACATCTCATATATCAAAAATCAAATCATTAAGTTATTGATTTTATGCTTTGGAAACAATTTTTAAAATATATCAAACTTGTGCTAGGATAATCTTTTCACTCTAAGAGGTTAACTTTATAGCAGGACAACCTTATAATCAGTACAAAATTGATTAAAACCAATCCTAACTTTCAAATTTGAAGAGGATTTAGATCTGAGTCTAATCAAGCACGTTAGAAAACCACACTGATATTATTGAAAGAAACCTAGGTGATAGGCATGCTAAAAATTTTGAGTTTCTAAAACCCTAGCAGGAGCAAGAAATGAAAATTCTTTTCATATTAAGCATGCAAATATAACTAAAATCACCTAAAGCAGGATCTAAACATATTGATATAGATTAAATTATAGAAAATCAGATCTGAATACAAGGAAAAATCAAAAAAGAAAAAAACTTAATCATATGGGACATGACGTACCGTGATGATATCTTGGGATTTTTGTAGGAGCCGTGTACGTACATGATATCCACATGGGATGTGATGCTGATCAAATCTCTGAGGCCTCGGAGTGCTAGCTCCTTCTGGCCTATTCTCTAGCTTGGATCTGGATGTTGCACTTCAAGAACTAGAAGTTGTAGTCTTTGTGTGAACCCTTCGTGTAGATCGTCGGGACTTCTTTAGGATGCTAAGGGAAGAAGAAAAGAGTTTTCTTCTCCCTTGTACTCTCTCTAAACTCTCCTCTCTAAGAGGTTTTAGGCATGGAATAAGAAGGATAAAGGGGCGGTGGAAATAATGTCTTACAGCAAGATGGATTATCTCTAAGGAATTAGTGCCCCCTTTCTTTTCTCCTTTTATGATTGTCGCACACAATCCTCAAATCAACGCCAACCTTTTGATTTACACCTCATCCAGATAAGAACCCTAATCTCAGTTTGAATCCAATTCAAATTGGAAGTCGGACAAGGAAGAAGCGGCGTTGAGAAGCAATTTGCGATGAGAAACATGTGTGTCAGTCTTCTCATCTTATTTTGTTGTCGTACAAAACAAGAACCCACACCTCAATACCTTATAAAGCCAATCCTAACGGATATTAATTCAAATAGGAATTTGAGATTAGGATATATTTGATAGGTTTCGGTGGCACAGCGGAAGAATGGATTTCAAAAATTTTCATTTTGAAACTCCAAACAACTAGAAACTCAAAGCCCAATGATCACTTATTCATTACAATTAACAAGTCATGCAAATAGGGTTTGGAAAAATACTTGGAACCAAGGTTTCCGGTACTGGTACCGGGTGCCGTACCGGTGGCCGGTCGGTACCGGTTCGGTATCGAACCGTACCGTGCCGACACACGGTACGGCAGGGACGGTACGTCCAATTTTTTTTTTTTTTTTGTAATTTTAAGGTTTTTATTTTAATTTTTAAAGGTTTTGGGTTTAGGGTTTAGGGTTTATTTTTTAAGGGTTTAGCCGTTTAGGATTTAGGGTTTAGGCCGGTTTAGGATTTAGGGTTTAGGCCGATTTAGGATTTAGGGTTTAGGACTAAATACTAATATTTAGGACTATTTTCAATTGAAATAAAAAAAAAGATAATTAAACTAAGATTATCAGCAATTAATGAAAGTAAAATGTGGCATAAATATATAATTACATACCAATATCTAGAATCGGGTAGAGTGACGATGTCCATAAATATAAGGATCATGTATGTACTCTGTAGGAAATTTGGCATGTCCCTCCTGCCAGGCAGCATGATACTCATCTAAGTTCGTCCCAGGAGGTATGCGTGATGGATCATAAATAATCGCAGATCCCTCTCTGATGTCCCGACTCTGAGAGCTGTCCAGAGACTGATGATATGGCAGTGCAGGTGCAGGGGGAATCCAAATATACCAGCAACAAAATCAGATGCATAAGATGCTCCGGGATAATAACCACTGGATGCTGACGTCTCGGATGCATCATATGGATCATATGGACCATAAGCTGCTGGTAGCTGTGGATAAGAGGATCCTGAATATGAGGATGATCCAGATACATCCAAGGATCCTACTCCATGTGCAAGATCTGTAGTTGTATCGTGTCCCGAACGACCACGCGAAGCCCGTTGCCTATATGGAATCGTATCACCACGAGGTCTATCAGATGGTGCTCCATGATCTGTATCCTGCGTGGCATTGAAAAACTGCGACTCTCCAGTGAATCGAATAGGACTAGGTGGCTGCGACTCTTGTCCTCCAGCCCCTCCCTAATCACTAGATCCTCCACTATCTGAAGCACTATCATCACTGTCTTTGGTATCTGAATCTGAGTGGACTGAGTGCTCCGATGGAGGTGCAACCGCCTTTCCTTTTCCTGTCTCCAGGTCTACTGATGGTGGGGACGAACGATGTGCTGTATCTGCTGGAGCTTTGTGAGTAATATGACTTGTTACCCATCGTCCAGCATCCATCCCAGTCTCACTAGCTACAAAACTGGCTGGTCGAGGAGGCGATCCTGGCTCATCAAGCTCTGGCTGCTGCTGCTGCTGACCCATGACCTACCCAATCATTGGATCTTCATCCTCATCAATAGATAAACTTGCAGTGGGATCAGGATATTTCAATTATACTTCTTCCTGAATACATTTTAGCCTCAACCTTAAATTATAGTGTACTACACAAGATCGTTGAGGCATTTCTGTTTCAGATGGTTCCTCTGTTTTGAGTGGATAAGACCAAATATAGACCAGTTGCATTCACATCCACTGGAAGACACTGTCTGGGAGAGGATCTTCACTGCAAGAATCTTCAAATTTTTAGCAGATCCACCAAAATGCACCCACCATTCAGCTGCAAAAGACATTACATCATTTAGAATTTTAGATTTGGCAAAATAAAAAATTTAATCCTGATATAATATTAGACTTATTCCTTTGTAGTACCTACTAGGATTCATCTTTGATTTACTTCTGATCGCTATGGTGGATCCAAATGAATGTGTGCCCTCCCTAAAAAATCTCGTTTACCAGAAAAAAATTTGTTAGCTTGTTGAAATTAATGCTATTAAAAATCATTCAATAATTTTAGCCTAACTTACTTCTTCTAGGCACAGCAGCGATATCTGGATCGGGCTCCATCTTATATATAACATTGCACAGGGCAAACATAAGATCCTCATTCATGGCAATGTTCGGTACGGAATACTGAAATCTCGAATTTAGATAGAAAGCTGCACATATTTTAAGAATCAGTCAAGCGTACTTGTATGAATCTAATTGAAACTTAATTTTTAGGGACTTCATAAATTACTACGTATCTGCTAGATGCAAATCCAAACTCATTTGATAACTCCACCGTCCATTAATGATCCGGATATACTCATATGCATGTGATGGATCTGCCTCCTGTATCTTTTTCCTTGCCCTTTGCATCATGAAATATAAGAAGCCCATCTAAGCATATCTCTCGGAGTCCACGGCACGAAGTACCTTATATAGATGCTTGATAGCCTCCACTACCCTCTCAGCCCGCTGCTAGAATGTCTGTCTCGTCACTAAATTTTTCACATTGCTTTCCTCAGTATTTGTCCTGGCATATCTGCTCTCCTGCCAGTCCTGATTGACAAACATTTGACGCAGCTTTGCTTTCTTGTTAAGAAGACTATTAAGTGCAATGTAATTAGTTGCAAACCGTATGACCCCCGGTCTCAATATTTCTTTTCCTGTAAAGCTTCTCATCAATGATAAGATCCATGTATGGTTATATATAAATCTGGTGATAGACTATGCTAGCTCAACAATCTTCTGCACCCTGCGAATTTTACCAATATCCATCAACATGAGGTCTATACAATATATAGCACAAGGAGTCTAGAAAATATGCGGCCGTCGCTCCATCAAGATCTGCCTTGCGGTCCGGTACTGTGATCCATTATTAGTGATTACCTGCACGACATTATGCTTTCCTACCTGATCAATTACCTCCTCCATCAATCTGAGGATATAACTGGCATCGTGCACCTGATCTGAAGCATCAATAGACTTCTCAAAAAAGTCTTCCCATCACAATAAGTCAAAAAATTGATGATGCTCCATTTAGTAGGACCAGTCCAACCATCACACATCATCGTCAATCCATACACAGGCCACTTGCTCTGATATGAGGATATCCATCCTTCTAGCTCTTTATTGCTGTCCAGAAGATGATCATAGATATCCCTCGATGCTGGAGGATCTATACCTGCACCAGTAGCCTGTATAGATGAAATAGCAGAGCGATAATAAGGATTGTCTGCTGCATGGGCTGTAATATGACTGAATTGAAATCAGGAGGAGATGGCCCGCCACATATCCTTCTTCTTATCCTTTTTCAGCATTGTGTCAATTCTCTGTTGCATGGAATCTCTACTGGAAAATGCATATGGATCGACATCATGGATAGTAGCTCCCTCTGGAATGTCCCTGGACCTGGAAGACTTCCTCCTATTGCCAAATGCTCCCAACATGGATGCAATATGGCCGGTGCCTCTCCTGACGGGCTCTCTGACTGAGGAGGTCCTCTTAAACTGTCTCAGACTCTCCTGGAGCATTAGCAGAAGCGGATCCCGATCCTGACTTAAAAGCTGATGGTCCGAATCGTTGTTTATGCCTGGCTGCCTGCTCCTGCTGCCTCTGCTCATACAAGCTCGCTTGAATAGCAGTCTCCATCTGTGCCTCCTCATCAGAAGGAATAGATGCTTCCTCTGACTCCTTAGAGTGATAAGGTGGTTCTGCGGCTCTGCGGTCCACCTCTGCCTTCTTCTTTGTTGCTATTTCCTTCCCAGCTTTAAAATCAACAAAGTATTCCTTCATCAACTGACGGACCTCCTGTGGACACTGTTGGCATGCAGATACATCAGTATAGCCGCCAGCCAAGTGCTGCTTCAACCTTGTTACCCCATACCTTTGAATTCGGTATTACACCATTTACACTTCCAGTGATGTCGACTCGAGAGCATCTCTCCATGTAACCAGCCAATGTCCCGCTCCGGATTCTTCTTTCTCCTTGATGGATCCATACCTGAATATTTAAATTACATATAAGACCAATAATAATCTTTATTAATTAATAGTTTATTAACCTAATTTTTAAAATTTATTTTTCTTTTTATTTTTTTATTTAAAAAATTCAAAAGAAAATAAAAATAAAAAAATTTTTAAATTATAGATTCATGTAGGATTCCATCATACATGCTATATATATTTTTTAAGATCCTGGAAATGCATTAAAAGTCATTTTTTTTTCAATTTAAGATCTACGGGCACTACTCATGAGATGCACAAAACTTGAATAAATCGACATGAAATTTATAGTAAGAGTAGCTTACAAGCCCTAGATTAATAATTTATAATTACAGTTTTTTTTTCTAATTATTATTTTTTAATTAATTTATTAATCCGAAATTAGTTTTTAATTTAAAAAATTATATACTTAACAAAAATTAATATTTTAGTATCATTGTGTAGATCTATCCTAGATCTATCACATACTCTAAAATCATTGTCAACAAATAAATTTTGACAGTATTTCTTCTTAATTTTTTAATTTGCACGGATTTTAACAAAATTTAACGCTACGAAAGACGAAAATACGGAAAAAGAAAGGTATACGGACCTTGATTCTACCTACCCCTTCGATTTTTGTAGGTTGAATTGGGTTGAAATTGACCCTGTAAATTTTTTTTTCTGCTTTTCCTTCCATCGTGCGCTGCTGCAAAGAACACAGAGCTTGTAAGAGCTCTCTGCGTGCCTTTCCTTATAATTAAGGAAAGGCATCTTCCCCCCTTGGACAAAACGTCATATGGCTATAGTGTAGCCATTTGACACAAAAAAAAATTGCCCCCACCCTCTTCACAAGCCGTACCGAGCCGAAACGGGCCGAATCGACCGGTTCGGGCCCGTTTCGATTGGTTCGGGTCTGGTTCGGGCCCGGTTCGGTGCGGTAAGATTTTTTTTTTTTGTTTTTTAAAGTGGCTGTGCCGTTTTTTAAAGCTAAACCGTGCTGGCCGGCTGCCGGTCCGGTTCGGTACGCCCCGAACCGGCCGGTTCGGCACGGTTCGGTGAACCCTGCTTGGAACGCTAATTCCTTCTTCTTTCCACTAGGCATACAAGTGCATGCCCTCCAGAGGTGATCCACATGGGAATTGAACCTAGGAACCACTCCTTAGTAGGTTGCTTAAACCACTGGGACTCTTCCAATGGTCTTTCTTCCTTTGGCAGTCTCTCCAGTAGAGCACTCTGAGCCCTCTCCAAAACCTTTCTTCACTCTTTATCACTTCTTAATTCTCTTCCTAAATCCTTGTTTGAAAATGGTGGACTTGTCTAAAGGCAAGACCTATGTCCTAACAAGGGAAGAAAGAGACAAGGAAGTCCAAGTGGTAGAGTGTAAGAATGCAAGAAAAAGGAAATCAGATACCTTCGGCATAAACACCGAAGGCTTTAAATAGGAGATGGGGGGCGCCAATAGTGGCTCTTCATCAATCTTTGATCTGTCAAATAATAGATCATATAAGATCCTTCATGGAGTCTTATCTCTCTTTATCACTTCTTAATTCTCTTCCTAAATCCTTGTCTTAAAATGGTGGACTTGTTTAAAGGCAAGACCTATGTCCTGACAAGGGAAGGAAGAGACAAGGAAGTCTAAGTGGTAGAGTGTAAAAATGCAAGAAAGAAAGGAAATCAGATACCTGCGGCATAAACACCGAAGGCTTTAAATAGGAGATGGGGGGTGCCAATAGTGGCTCTTCATCAGTCTTTGATCTGTCAAATAATAGATCATATAAGACCCTTCATAAAGGAGTCTTATCTTGAAAAGTCATGACACTTCTAGTGCCAAAGGCCTTATTCATGTGTCCTGGATAATTCCTGGCTTTTGTCCTCATGCCATGTGGCATGTAACCGGCAGATAAGATCCTTGGTGTGGGAAAATAAGTGTCTTATCCAAAGAGTCAAGTTCCTTCATAAAGGACTCTTGGATTTGAAATTTTGCGGTATTCATGAAGGGACGCAACCCTTCATGCACGCCAATTTCACTGCCCAATCCTTATTTCAATCGGTAATAAGCCATAATAATCAGACATGGGATAAGGCTAGGGACGCAATGTTTCATGTGGAAACTAATTCCATAAGCAGGACTCTAGGTCCATCCGTGTGCCATTTAATCTTGGCACATAAATCATTTGGCGCCAAGATTAATAGGTAGTGACAAAGCAGGTGCGGAGGAAACTAAGGTTTTTCTTAAATAGCATTTTGTTACAAAAGATAGGAGGAGACCAAGGTATTTTCTAGGAATTGAGTTAGCTCATGAGAAACAGGATATTGTCCTATCTCGAAGTATGCACTTGATCGTTTAATGGGATTTCTTGGATATAAATATGAAAATGTATTTATGGAGTAGAATTTGAATTTATAGGATGAAGAATCAGAGGAATTTTCTGATGTTAGTAGATATGGGAGACTTGTTGGGAAGTTGATTTATCTCACAGTTATGAGGCCTGATATTACATTTGCAGTGGGTCTCATTAGTCAGTTTATGAAAAAACCTAGATAGATATAGTGGAAGGCTGCATTAAGGATACTCGCTTATGTAAAGGGAGCACCAAACAAGGGATTGTTGTATAAAAGTCATGGTCACTTATTGAGGATTATTCAGACTCGGGATATGATGGTGATAGGAGTGATCGAAAATCTACTTCCAGTTATTGTACTTATATAGGAGGAAACTTGGTGACCTGGCGAAGAAACATGATGTTATATCTAGATCAAGTGTTGAAGCAGAGTATAGGGCTATGGTTCACGCCGCATGTGAATTGATGTGGTTGAAGTCCTTAATGATTGAAATTGAAATTTTTATAACAAGTCCTATGTCCATGTATTGTGATAATCAAGTGGCTATTTACATAGCTCGTAATCTATAGTGTTTTATTCAAGAACCAAACATGTCGAGATAGCTTGTCACTTTGTGGAGATGCTATGATGAAAGACATCTGTACTTCATTCACTCCTGCTAGGTAGCGTGTTGATGTCTTCATCGAAGTTATGTCCATGGATGTGTTTGAATCTTTATATAACAAGCTGGGCATATTTGATGTATATCTTTAGCTTGAGAAGGAGTGTTAGAAGTTATTAGTTAGCGTGCAGTTGACTATGTTGCTCTTGCTTATTATATTTAGATTGAGTGCCTAATAGGGCATTTGTGTAACTTATGTTCCTTTTAAGTAATATAAGGCAGCCATGTCTGGGCTTAGCAACTTTTCCATACTTTTCAATGGGCTTCATTGTTTGTTGCTGGAAACTCAGCATAGGGCTTGCTCGGCGATGACCCCTTCTGGACTCGCAATGACCACCTTTGCTCCTGATCCTTCAGAGTTGTATGATCCATTTACATATATTTTCCAAGTGTTGGTAGGGTTTTGACGAGGGTCTTGCACCGGCGTCGATGATTCCCTTTTTTTGTCTAGATCGGCTTGTCGAGGATGGTACATTCGACCAAAAAGTATACCAATATCTGAGCTTTGATTGATGATCGAGATTGGAATTTAATGTCAAACTCAGAAAGTTTGATTGCCTACTTGGCATGTGCCCTGATTTATCAGGTCGGTGAAGGATGCTTTTTATTGGCTGATCGGTCAGGAGGGTGATAGTATGGGCTTGAAAGTATGGTCGGAGCTTCCGAGCAACAATGAGAAGGGTGTAAACCAACTTCTTTAGCTTGGACTATTGGGTCTCTGCGTTGCGCATGATCCGACTGATATAGTAAATTGGCTTCTAAATATTGTTCTACCCTTGGATCAGCACTGCACCCATTGCTAGGGGCAAGGTGGCTAGATATAGGAACAACTCCTTGCCCAGGTCCAGCTTTCCCAGTAGTGGGGGAGTACTGGGGTAGCTTTTGAGGTCTTTAAAAGTCTTGGCATTCTTCGGTCCACTGAAAGTTCTTGGAATGCTTCAATGTCATCTATGTATACTTTCATGTTCTGTTCAATTTGGATTTTCAAAATTTTATTTACTAGGCATTGATAAGTCGCATCTGTATTTTTCAGGCTAAATGATATCACCCTGTAACAGAAAAGATGTTGGTCAACAATAAAAGCAGTTTTTTTTTATCTTCGAGAGTCATCTAAATTTGATTATAGCTAAAGAAAGCATTCATGAAACTGAAAAGATCATGGCCCGAGGTTGCATCCACTATCTGATCAATCCTTGGCAGTGGGTAGCTATCTTTTGGGCATATACTCGGTTGAGGTAGGTGAAGTCAATGCAGATGTGCCACTTGCCATTTGCCTTCTTCACCATGACTACATTAAATATCCATTCTGGGTAGGTCTCTCTGATGAAGCCTCATCGAGCAATTTGTCAACCTCAGTTATTGCCTTTTGGTGCTTGGGCGCAAATTTTGCTTCTTTTGCTTGAAGGTCGGTGCTTTGGATTTACATTCAGTTGGTACACCATTATCGAGGGATCGATGCTCGTCATGTCCATCGATGTCCAGGTAAAGACGTCAGTATTTTCTTGCAAAAATGAGATCAGCTAGCTTTTGGTTACTCGATCCAAATTAGAGCCATCCAGATTGTGCTTAGGATTCCTATCTGCTAGGAGTATGGATATGAGATCCTCGATCGGTTCCCTTTGTTGCTCAGCTAGGTCATCATGGGTGTCCAATCTTTCAACCGGAATAGGTGCTGGTGGTCTTGGATCCTCGGAACGCAATGTGGTAGCAGTGGTATGCTAGACTTTGATCCCATTGAATCTCTTCGAGCCCATGCGTTGTTGGAAACTTCATCTTTAGGCAGTAGGTTGACACAATGGCTTGGAAGGTGTCAAGGCTTGGTCATCCGAGGATGGCATTATAGGTTGAAGGTGCTCGAACAATGGAAAAATCGATTGGGATGATGGATTGACGAGGATAACGTCCCATCCTCGTGGGCAAGGTGACAACTCCCTTTATCCGGATTGCATCCTCTATGAAGCCAACCAAAGGGGAGTCTTACTCTTCCCAGCCGATCAAAGGATATTTCCATCTTAAAAAGGCATCATAGTACCAAACATTGGCTGTGCTTCCATGATCTATAAGGATGCAGTGTACATCATACTTTTCGACATTCAAGGTACAACCACCGCATCGTTATGCAGGAATTGAACCCCAAGATTATCTTCCTTTGTGAAGATAATTGGTTCTCCAGCCCGTCTTTTGGTCGGATGTCCCTTGCTACCGAGATCTTGTGGTGGCACCTTCCAATGATGGTGCCCATGGTCCTAGATGGAAGTGGATTGCCCTTTTCTTGGGATTTAGGTTGCTGTGGATATTCAGCTGGTCGGGGCGACCTTGATCGACCCCTTGCTCACTTTGGGACTGGATGAATTGGTCAAGATGGCCTCTCTTGATGAGCTCTTCGATCTTGTCTTGGAGCTGGATGCATTCTTTATTAGTATCATGGCCATGGTCGTGGCGATATAAAAGAACTTGTTTGGATTTTTGTGAGCTAGTGGGGTCCGTAGGTTTTGGTCTTCTGGGAGTTGTCCTTTAATCTCCATCAGCACCCTTGGTGCGTTTAATGGAGTATAGGTGTTGAATTTTCTTGGTAGAGATGCCTGCTGTCTTTTTCTTGTGAGGGTTTTTGGGTCGACGGTTCTAGAGGGTTTTGTTTTTGTTCCTTTGAGGCAGAGACCTAGAATGCAATCGGGTTTCGTCTTCTTGCCTTAAGAAGTGCTTCCAGTCAGCTTGTATTTTCTCACCACCCCCTGTTGATGGAGTGGTTTGGGACTTCTTGCATAAAGGCATCCTTCGTTCATGCATTTTTTTCAGCTCGAGCTAGCATATTAGTAAAGTCTCTGGGTAGGTGTTGATTTGATACTTTTTGAGATCATTCTTCAATAGGCCGCTTATTAGAGTCGTCATAGCGACCGATTGGTCTGAGTCGCAGACCTCTAGGGTGGTCGTATTGAAGCGATTGACAAAGGCTCGGATTGACTCTCCTTTTGCTTGAGGGTTTGGAGGTAATCTAATCACCTCTGCTACTTTCGGTTGCGAACAAAATAACCGGTGAAGGATCAGCTTGGCTATTCAAAGAGTGCACCGATCCTGTCTTCAAACTTAAATATCAATGACGAGCTGTTCCCTTTAGAATAGATGGAAAGGCTCGGCAAAGGATAGGATTAGGAACCTCATGAAGGAGAATCATTGCTTCGAAGCTTGCCAAGTGATTGATGGGATCAGTGGTCCTGTCGTAACTTTCAAGTTATGGAATGTTGAAATGTCGGGGAAGTAGGGTTTGCATTACCTTGGCATCAAAAGGTGAGTCATTGTTAAGCCCATCCTGCAGTGTTGAGGAGAGGTTGCGGATCGCTTCGATCCACTGATCTAGCTCTTTGAGCTTCTCCTCGACTTTGGGATCTTGGTGATGGGGGGCATCCGATTGTCAAGGGGATTAGTGACTTGGAGTCGAGTCATATCCTGAATGGGGGCTTGAGTCACCATTCTTTGGCTCCGGACTCCTGAGATGATGGTGGTGAATAGTTTTTTTTAGGTCCCGAGAGGGCCTATGATTGTTCTAGCAGTGGTGGCACCATTTATGGTGCCGGTTGAAGGAGTGGCGCTATAGGAGGTGCTATGGGAACCGTTGGAAGAAAACGTCTCATGCATGAATTTTTTTTAATAATTCGTAACGGAAGAACATCTATTTTAAAACTATTTTAAATAGAAAACATGCATTTAGAATAATTCTAATTAATCCTAAGCAAGATCGTAACATGATATGCAGTAGAAAATAAAATTAGCATGCATCGATCTACCTAATGCATGCAGTAGATCTAATCTACAAATAATATGAAATCAAATTTCATACCTAATTGCGGGTCGATGATCGCTGCTACTGATGGCACGTGGTAAGGGCTCTTCGCGTCGCTTCGTAGCCATACAGGGTGTTTGGCTTCTACAAATCATCCATATGAAGCTCCCACGAGATGGATTACTTGATCCCTCTGAAGGCCACTAGATGGCTGAAAATAATTAATTTCTTGGACTTTCTTGAGCCTCCCATGAAATCCAAGAAGAGAATGAAGAGGTCTAGATCTAAGAGGAAGAAAATCAAAAATAAAAAAAATCATTTTATTTTTCTCTTCTCTTTCTTCTTCCTTCAACCCTAGCATCCCATAAGGTTCTTTCACGCCAAAGAACTTATGCCCACTTTTATTTTTCTAGCACTCTTTCTTATCATATCTCATGCTAATTTAAAGCTTCTTTTGTCACCCAATCTTAAAAGAATTCTAAGAAAATTAGACATGTGGATTAGGATAGGTTAAGTGAACTTTGGATGAGATTATGAAATACTAGTCTAGTTTGACTAGTCTTAATATATAATTCCACGTCCCATCAAAAACCCTATAAAAATTCCATGAATTTTTTATCTCAATTTACTGATAAAAGGGCCCTCTTTTCGATGCATATTTTTTCTGGGTTTTTCAAAAAAATGATGTCAAGAATTGATAAGGTCCTGACGGTTTTAAACCAGGTATAAGTTGGACAAGTCAATGAATTTGATTCCCAGTCAAACTCTCTTTTAATTTAAAACTCATCCTAAATTAATCCAAATCAGACAAGAAAGGAGGGAGGGTGTGAAAATATGCTTGGCATGAATCTTTCATGAATTTATTCAAATAAATGGCATGGAAAATTCAATAGGAAATCTAGTTGGGCTAGATAAGGTTTGACCAGGCTCCGACCAAAATTAGTGATGAACCAAAACTAATTTGTTTATAACTAATTTAACCAACTTGGACTCAATCTAATTAGGTCCCAATCAGGCAATTAAATCCCAATTAAATCTGAAACTATCTGCATCCAAGCCCGAATCTAACCGTAATTAGAAATCCTTAGCGATTAGGTCTCAAATAATCTAATCGGATAAATTCTAATTGAACCAAATTCAATTAGACTTGATCTAAGCTTCTTTATTCAATCAAATTGAGTCAATTAGCAATCCAATTATTAATTAATTATTAATTAATTATTAATTTATAATATTTGATAATTGTTTATATATAAATTTTGTATCATGTGTGATCTCATAGGTTCGAATACTAAACTGGTAATCCAGGAACTAATTCCTGAAATAATCGATGCAACCATTTAGCAATGGTGCTCGATGTTTGGATAAGTCGAATGTTCGCGAAGCAACATTCAAGAATCCAGATATATGGTTTTCATATAATTAATCTCTTTGATCCTAATGTTCATAATGATTTCAGAGTTAACTGCCAATTCCGAATAATGTATCCAAATATATCTCAACTTGCTAAATCCCATGACTCTTTATAAGGATTGCCCTAGCTAGGGTCTTGCTAAATTGAAACACAATAGAGCATTGTCTTTAACATCTTGGAGTCATCAATTTTATCTTGACTCACCACTGACTTAACAAGTACTTGACTGCACTCAGTAACCTTCTGTCACTGGATTAGAAATTCAGGCAGTCTGGCACCTAAGTATAATGAAGTGCTTGCAAATCACTGAGGTGATCTCAGGCCGAAAGGAAACTTATACCCATTTGCTTCTGTGAGATACTCTAACAGCAGAGTACTCAACAGAGTTGGTTAAGTTTGGTGAAATGTATATCTACACTCACCTGCATGCCATATCAGTGTCTCCACACTTCTTGGTTTTAAGGACGACCAATCTATATGGCATACAACGACCTATACTCGATAAACATTGTCGTCTTAGGTAACAATGTATATTTGGTTATGATCATATTTAGAATGTTCTTGGTCCATTGAGCCTTTGGTTCCTTCATCTGAGCTATGGTCCTAGTGCTATCACAATATAAGGAAATTGGGCCATCTATGGAGGGTGCCACTCTAAGTTCCATGATGAACTTTCATAGCCAAACAGCTTGCTTTGCAGCATCGTATGTTACAATATACTCTGCATCGCAAATAGAATCGGCTATAGTGTGCTGCTTGAAATTCTTCCAGCAAATAGCTTCTCCATTTAGGGTAAAAACATAACCTGACATACTCTTGCTATCAGTTTCTATTTAATTGAAAACTTGAGTCAATATAATTGATTAGTTTCAAATTAGAATTTCTATAAATGAGCCACTAGTCTTTAGTATTTCTCAAATACTTATGGATGGTTTTTCTGATCTTCTAATGATTTTCACCTAGATCAGATTGGTATCTATTCACTACTAGTGAGTATGCCACATCTGGTCTCGTACATGTCATAGAGTACATGATAGATCCCGTTATTGAGGCATATGGAATCCTACTCATATGCTCTTTCTTGAGGACTTGTTGGACAATCCTTCGAGAGATTAATTCCATGGCGTATCAGAAGATAGCCTTTCTTGGAATTCACCATATGAACCATTTCGCACGGTCTCAATGTATATGGACTGGATCAACCCTAGCAACTTTTTAGATTTATCTCTATAGATTTTCATCTCAAGGATATAGGATGCTTCTTCCAAATCCTTCATGGAGAATTAAGAAGACAGCTATACTTTTATTTCTTGCAATGCAGGAATTAAGAGAATGTCATCCACATACAAAACAAGAAATACTATAATCGAACCATTAGCCCATTTGTGTATGCAGGGCTCTTCTCCATTTTTAATAAAGCTATACGTTCTAATCACTTTATCAAAGCACATGTTCTAACTCTGGGATGCTTGCTTCAATCCATAAATGAATCTTTGAAGCTTGCACACCTTTGTTTTATTTGTAGATGTGAACCCTTCAGATTGTATTGTATACACCTCTTCTTCAAGCTCTCCATTTAGAAAAGCTGTTTTTACATCTATTTGTCAGATTTCATAATCAAAATGTGCTGCTATTGTAAGCATGATCTGAATGGATTTGAACATTGCCATAGGCGAAAATGTCTCTTCATAGTCAATATCATAATGCTGATAATATTTCTTGGCAACTAAATGAGCTTTATAGGTCTTCACCTTCTTGTCTGCACTCCCTTTTCTTTTAAAAATTCACTTACATCCTCTGAATTTTATCCCTTCAGGTGAATCAAGAAGTGTCCATACATCATTGACTTTCATGGATTCCATTTCAGAATTCATGGCTTTTAGCCATTTATCAGAATTGGCACTCTGCATCGCACCATATAGGTGGTCGGATCTTCATTGTTTTCATCAAATTCAGTAGGATCACCATCCTGGACCAAGAAATCGTAGTACCTGTCTGGTTGATGTGGTACCCTACCGGATCTCCTTAATGGTGCTACAATAGATTCTGAGTTTGATTCAATTAAATCCGGTTCTTCGGGTTTAGTCAATAGTGTAGTTTTTCTACCTATCGAATTTTTTCAAGTTCAACCTTAATGGCATTAGTTCCTTCCCCAAGGAACTCTCTTTCCAAAAAGATTGCCTTATTACTAACAAACATTTTGTGCTCATCAATATGGTTGAAGAAATAACTCAGTTTTCTTTGGATATCATATAAATGTATATCTATCATACCTAGGTCCAAGCTTGTCTATCTTTAAATATTTGACATAAGCTGGACATTCCCAGACTCTAAGGTGTGAGGGTACTGGCTTACGTCCTGTCCATATTTTATATGGAGTTTTTTCTATAGACTTGCTAGGAACTCTATTTAGAATATGACAAGCCGACTCTAATGCATATCCCCAGAAGGAGATAGGCCAACTTGCAAACCCCATCATGGATCGAACCACGTCTAACAAGGTCCGATTCCTCCTTTCAGACACTCCGTTATGCTGGGATGTCCTAGGATGAGGCAATTACGAGAGAATCCCATTCTCTTCCAAATATATTATAAATTCACTGATAAGATATTTACCTCTCGATCAGATCGAAAGATTTTAATATATTTACCGGTTTGTTTCTCTACTTCATTACGAAATCATTTGAACATCTCAAATGACTCCAATTTCTCATCAAGTAGACCTATTCATACTTCAATGGGTTATCAGTGAACATGATTTAGTGGTATCCGCCTATGGCTAAAGTGTTCATGGGTCCACATATATCAGTATGTATTAGATTCAGAACCTCAATGGCTCTTTCATCCTTCCTAGTAAAAGATGACTTGGTCATCTTTCCAAGAAGACAAGATTCGTAAATCGGCAATTATTCAAAATCATTGATCTCGAGGATTCCCTTTTTATATATCCTATTCATCCTATTCTTGTTAATATGGCCTAGCTTACAATGCCAAAGGTACACATCATATACATTTTCAATCCTAGGACATTTATTGGACATGTATATTACATTCACATGTGATAAAACAAAAATATCATTCTTTAGTTATCCATGCATTATAGTAACACCATTCAAAATGATATCACAATAACTATTTTTTATTGATAAATGATAACCATTTTTGACCAAAAGGCCTATCGAGATCACATTTATCAAAAAAACTAGGACAATAGTGACAATCATCTAAAATAATGATACTAGAATAAAAAACAAGCTTTAGTATTCCTAAAGCTAGAACTGGAACAGATCTTACATCTCCAATGTTCAGGAATTTCTTGCCATATTCGAATCTTCTACTAACTTGAAGTCCCTGCATCAAATTACAAATATTAATAGGGCTTCCAGTATCTAATACCTTGGTAGTAGTATCACAAATAGAAAAAATACAAGGTATTATCATATAATTATCTTGTCCAGCAACGACTTGCTGTTTCTTTTTCTTCCTTGACCTATTCGGGTCCAGCAAAGTAATGTAAAGAGGACAATTTCTCTTCTAGTGCCCTTGCTTATAGTAGAAGCATTTAGCTTGAGTTTGGTCGGCTTTCAACTTCTTGATCTGACCTGGATTAGTCACTGGAGTACTTTGCACATTTTCTTATTCTTCTTCTTCCCTTTCTTAAAGGGACGATGCCCTATCGACCCTCCCACTACATTCATTAATCCTTTATAAAGCTGATGATCCTTTTCATAGGTCTGTAGTAATCCCAACAGACCATGGTAGTTTGCTACATACCTTGTTATTCTATAATGATCAAGGAAGTCAATGTAAGATTTTGACAAAGAATTAAGGATCGCATCCTTCAATTGTTCATGCAGGGGGAATCCAAGTTTGTCCAGGCACATAATTAGTTTAATCATATGCAATGCATGATCCGTGACTGAGACCCCTTCTTTTATCCTTGTGTTGAAAATAGCACCAGACATTTTGTACCTTTTAACATTATTGGGAGTATCGAAGGATTTTTTTCAACACTTGAAGTATGTCCTCTGACTGAGCATTCTTAAACTTGCAATTCAATCGTCGTTCATGGATGCCTGCATAATATAACATACTGGTTTGATCATTGAGCCACTTCTGATAAATATCTCGGATCACACCACGAGCGTTCTGAGCAGACTCCTCAGGTGTCGGATTTGTCAGCACATACAGAATCCATTTATGCTCCAGGACTATTTTTAGCTTTCGATACCAGTTATCAAAATTAGATCTCGTTAATTTTTTTATTATCTAGCAATGAGCAGAGCGACAAAGTGGCGGCCATATTAATTTGAACGAAGAACAAGACCTAACTAGTACATGAATCATTTAATTTTAAAGACTTGGACTTTAGTCTAATGGTTATACTATTTTTGATCAAATTGGAAGCCTCTACCTCCAATTTGGGGAATTACTCCAATTCCTTAGCGGGTGCCAGAATCTAATAGACTGCACATAGCCCAACTTTGGCCAGCTTACTCATGTGCATCTAAAGGTAGGTTCTTAATCAATTATTTCTCTAAAAAATTTCTGATAATGATTTTGCCTTAGGTACTAATCAGTAAGTCTTTGGGCTACCACTGGAAGTCCTGGTTAGGTCCAACCATTAACATGACTGGATTGAGTGCTTATAGCCATCGATGTCCAAGCCTGACTTTGGTCGGCCAACCTGAGCATTGTTTAGAAAGGACTAAGCCATCATAACATGAATAATAATTCTAATAGCCAAATGAGTACTAAGTCTTTGGACCTCCAATGATCATCTTAACTATTGGACTCATTATCACTCTCTTAATGGAAAGCTATGACTTAATTATCTCCATAATTTTGTTATTTAAAAGATTTAATAATTTTAGAGGATTTAATTAGAGAAAAAGAAGAAGACATGGACTAATCAATAATCCTTCCACTGACTTCATCAATAATCGAATCACATTAGTCCAAGGGCACCTAGATCAATTAAACTGATCTTCCTTACTGGTATGGGTCAACTCGAATCGATGATCAAATTTTGATTGACCATATTGGCTAGGTAATTGAGATCAATGGGAGGGTTTCGCCATTAACCTCTTTTCTTAGATACCAAACAAGTTAGCCAAGTAAGAGGTAGCTCCAATTAATGACCATGATCGAAATGCCAGATTTATCTTAGATACCAATTGGTTGATCATATTTGATTAGACTAGTCTAAGGACTCGGGTCTGACCATTGAGTCATAATCAGGTCCATTTGTTATAATATAGACTTTATCAAACTATCACTGTAGATTTGATCTAGAGAAAAATTTGATCTAATCCTAATCAACTTTTGGTTAGATTAAATCCAATTTTCTATTAGGTCCATATTATTCTAAATTCTAACCCTAGATTTAATCCGGTTATTTAACCTGATTTAAGCTAATCCAAAGTCCATGATTTATAAAACATGATTAGATCTTTAATTCACAATTCTAAATCTAATATTAGATCTCTTAATTTTAGCAATTAATCAAGATTAAGTTTGCTAAATTTTAGATCTAAATAATTTATATGCATCACATATACATTAAACACTTCTTAGATCTCAACTATACAATATAGTCTTATGCTGAAATTAATTTTATGTTTCATGTTCTAAACATAAAAACAAATCCTAATACATTAATTTTAGATTAAAAATAGTAGATTAATGAAGATTAAATTGCTGGAAAATAGATCTAATTATTGAAACAATTTCAATGATTTTTTGTTGCCTCACTTGTCATGGGATATAACCATAAGTAGCACCCCTATGCATCATTGGAGATCCTATTGAATGGAAAGAGAGGGTCTTTAAACCTCACTTTTTTTCTATGACTGGATGGTCATGGTGATCAATCCAATTACTTGGATTAAGATTATATCTAATATGTAAAATTCTACATCTACATATGATGTTATGAAAGACTACCAGATACCACTGTTGGAGAAAAATGCCTAGGATTTCATGCATAAATTTTTTTTAATAATTTGCAGCAGAAGAATATCTATTTTAGAACTATTTAAAACAGAGAAGATGCATTTTGAACAATTCTAATAAATTCTAAGCAGGATCGTAATATGATATGCAGTAAAAAATAAAATCAGTATGTATCGATCTATCCAATGCATGTAGTAGATTTAATCTACAAACAAAATGAAATCAAATTTTATACCTGATCGTGGGTCGATGATCGTCGTTGCTAATGGCACATGGTAAGGGCTCTTCGTGTTACTTCGCAGCCGCACAATGTCCGGCCTCTACGAATTATCTACACGAAGCTTCGATGCGATCAATTTCCCAGGATTGCTGGATCCCTCTAAAGGCTATTGGATGGCTGAAAATAATTTATTTCTTGGACTTTCTTGAGCCTTCCAAGAAATCCAAGAAGAGGATGAAGAGGGCTAGATCTTAGAGGAAGAAAATCAAAAATAAGAAAATCCATTTCTTCTATTTTTCTCTTCTTCAACTCTAGCACCCAAGAAGGTTCTTTCTTGCCATAGAAGAACTCATGCCTACTTTTGTTTTTCCAGCGCTCTTTCTCATCATATTGCATGCTAATTTAAAGCTTCTTTTGTCGTCCAATCTTAAAAGAATTCTAAGAAAATTAGGCATGTGGATTAAGATAGGATTAAGTGGATTTTGGATGAGGTTAGGTAATACTAGCTTATTTTGATTAGTCTTAATATATAATTCCACGCCCCATAAAAAATCCCATAAAAACTCCACAAATTTTTTATCTCAAATTATTGGTAAAAGGGCTTTCTTTTCAATGCATATTTTCTCTGGATTTTTTTTTTTAAAAAAGGTATTTAGAATTGATAAGGTTTTGAAGGTTTTAAACTAGGTAGAAGTTGGAAAAGTCAAAAAGTTTGATTCCCAGTCAAAGTCCTCCCTTTTAACTTAAAACTCATCCTAAATTAATCCAAATCAGATAAAAAAGGAGGGAGGACATGAAAACATGCTTGGCGTGAATTTTCTACAAATTTATTCAAATAAATGGCATGGAGAATTCAATGGGAAACCTAGTTGGGCTGGATAAGGGTTTGAATAGGCTTTGACCAAAATTAGTTATGAACCAAAACTAATTTGGTTATAACTAATTTAACCGACTTGGATTCAATCCAATTAGATCCCAATTAGGCTTAATTAAATTTCAATTAAATCTAAAACTATCTAGGTCCAAATTCGAATCCAATCGTAATTAGAAATTCTTAATGATTAGGTCGTCAAATAACCTAATTAGATAAATTCTAATTAAATCAAATTCAATTAGACTTGATCTAAAACTCTTCACTCAATCAAATTGAGTCAATTAGCAATCCAATTATTAATTAATCATCCTATAATTAATTAATAATTAATTAATAATTAATTTATAATATTTGTACAGGGTTAATTGTTCATCATATTTATAATTTTGCCAGTGATTCTTAATCGTTAGTCAGCTATCATGATCGATCAGAAACTTGTATTGTGTGATCCCATAGGTTCAAATAGTAAGCCAGTAGTCTAGGAACTAATTCTTGAACTAATCGATGCAACCATCTAGCAATGGTGCCCGACATCTGGATAGGTCGAATGTTCGTGAAACAACATTCAAGAATCCAGGCATATGGTTTCCGTATAATTTATTTCTTTGACCCTAATGCTCATAATGATTTCAGAGTTA
This sequence comes from Areca catechu, assembly GCA_021397845.1. Lineage (NCBI taxonomy): Eukaryota > Viridiplantae > Streptophyta > Magnoliopsida > Arecales > Arecaceae > Areca > Areca catechu. The sequence continues at coordinate 6,422,108 of CM038048.1, forward strand.
ACTGCCAACTTTGAATAATGCATCCAAATATGTCTCAACCTGCTAAAGCCTGTGACTCTTTACATGGATTTCTTGGCTGAGGTCTTGCTAAATTGAAACATAATAGAGCTGTTTCCGACATCTTGAAGTGGTCAGTTCCATCTTGACAGCACTGACTTAATAAGTACTTGACTGCACCCAGTAACCTTTTATCACTGGATTAGAAATCCAGGTAGTCCGACCTCTAAGTACAATAAGTTTGCAAATCATTGGGATGATCTCAGGTCGGAGGGATACTTATATCCATATACTTTTGTGAGATACTCTTGATAGTAGAGTATTCAACATAGTTGGTCATGTTCAGTGCAATGTATATCTACACTTATCTGCATGCTATACCAGTATCTCCACTCGGTTATGAGGACAACCAATCTGTATGGCATACAACGATCTATGCTTGATAAACATTATCGTCCTAGGTAACAATGTATTATTTGGTCGCGAACATGTTTAAGAACTACTCGATAATTCTCTTTTATCGAATTGAAGTAGTTCTAAGGACTTCATTTTAAAAGAGTCCAAAGGAAGATGCTAAATGAGATGAACTGTTAAAAATAACTTTTATTTCAATAATGATTTATGTACAAATTATAAAGAGTTCAACCATCTACAATCTAGATGATTGGCTATAAGACACATTTCCTAATAAGAACTGGATGCACTGCAGGCTAAGAGGTTGCGAGAGGTGCCGCCGAAGGAGGTTGCACCACAGGTGACGGCATAAGGATAGCTTGAATAGCTTGAATGGCTATCACCAAGTTCTGGACTTGTAAGAAGAGTTGGTTAAATTGTTCTATGCTAACTATGGCCATTTGCGAGGGACTTGTAAGAAAAGCTGGTTAAACTTCTCACCATAGTAGTTTGTGCCGGTAAAGGCTAGTTATTGGCTTGGATCTTTGCCGGTCGAGAGGTGACCAGGTTAGTGCAGTGGGATGCTGTTTTCATGGATGGCATTGTTAGTCTATCTTATGCTCCTCAAAGTTATAAGCCCTTCCTCTTGTTATGCTCCTCTATCTTATGCTCAAAGTTATAAGCCCTTCCTCTTATTGGTGTTGAAATTTGTTGAGCGTCGAGGATGCTGGAGTTGGTACTAGAGTAGGTGGTGCAAGCTAATCTCTAGGAAGCGGTACTTGCAAAAAAGCCTAGGCTAAAGGTGGCTCTGGTATGGGCACTCCGATGCTTATGTTAGTTTTTGGGCACAGCAACAGTATGAGCATGACCGGGAAGGTTTTGCATATCTTGGGAGCTTGCATTAAGCCCCTTTTTATGGATAGAGGATAAGGGCTTTTTTCGAATGATAAGAATCTTAATGGATTTAGTGAGAAGTGACAGAACCCTTCACATGGATCATTTAGGGCTTTTTGTCGGCGGAGAGCAAGGTTCGCCGAACCATGTTGTACTAGCAAGTTCGGGGCGTACCAAACCGGACCGGTGGCCGGACGGCATGGTTCGGCCTATTTAAACAGGTCGACGGATTTAGAAATAAAAAAAATTAAGTAACCGGCCCGAATCGTGCCGAATTGGTCGATTCGGCCGGTCCTTGACCGATTCGGTCGGTCCTTGACCGATTCGGCCGGTCCTTGACCGATTCGGCCGGTCCTTGACCGATTTGGTCTGGTTTGGACTAGTTTAAACCATTTTTTTTGTTTTTTTGCTGGTTAGGTATTGTGCAAGTGGGTGGTTTAATAAAGAGACGGAGAGCTCTTTGAGAGCTCTTTTTGCTCGTTCTCTTCAATGAAGGAAAAAAGTCATTTTTTTCACTTCAAGCCAATCAAACGCCAACTAATTCAAGAGGAAGGTAGATTCAAGGTATGTAGAGCTTCATTTTTTCCCTCTTTCCCTCTTTTTTTTTGAAATTCATGAAAATTAAAAAATTAAAGAGAAATGCTGTTAATTTTTTTTTGTCGAGCATGATTTTAGAGTATGTTATAGATTTAGAAAAGATCTATACAATGATGCTAAGATCTTAATTTTTTGTTAAGTATATAATTTTTTAAATTAAAAATTAATTTTAGATTAAAAAATTAATAAAAAATAAAATAATTAATAAAAAATTATAATTATAGATTATTATTATGGGGCTCGTAAGCTATTCACTATAAATTTCGTGTTGACCTGTCCAAGTTTTGATGCTTTAGATCTAAAATTGAAGAAAAAGTGGCCTTTAATGCATTTCTGGTATCTTAAAAAAATATATGTAGCATCTATGATAGGATCCTACATGAATCTAATATCAATTTTTTTATAATATTTTTATTTTTCATATTTTTTAAATCTAAAAAATTAAAAAATATTTATTTAAATTTAAAAAATTATGTTAATAAAGTATTAATTAATAAATATAATTATTGACCTTATGTACATTTTAAATATTCAAGTATGGATCCATCGAGGAGGAAGGATCCGGAGTATGATATTGGTTGATTGCATGGAGAAATGCTCTTAGGTCGGCATCACTGAAGGTATAAATGGTGTAATGTAGAATTCAAAGATGGGAAGATAATGAGGTTTAAGCAGTACTTGGTTGGCGATTATTCTGATATATCTGCATACCGATAGTGTTCATAGAAAGTCCGTCAATTGATGAAAAAGTATTTTGCTGATTTCAAAGATGTAAAGGAAAGAATATCAAAGAAGGCGACAGAGGTGGATCGTAGAGCCGCAGAACTACCTTCTTATTACTCCGAGTTAGGAGCATCTATTTTTTATGATGAAGAGGCATATATGGAGGTTACCATTTAGATGAGCTTGTATGAGCAGAGGCAGCTAGTGAAAATGGCCAGGCAGAGACAGTAATTTGGGCCATCAGCTTTTAAGTCGGGATCGGGCTCTGCAAATGTTGCAGGAGAGGACAGTTTAGGACCTCTTCAGTCAAAGAGTCCATCAAGAGAGGCACCAGCCATATTGTATCTATGTTGGGAGCATTTGGTAGTAGAAAGTCTTCCAGGAATATTCCAGCAGGAGCCACTATCTATGATGTCGATCCACATGCCCTTCTTAGCAGAGATTCCAAGCAATAGAGGATTGATATCATGCTGAAAAGAGATAAAAAGAAGGATATGTGGTGGGCCATCGGAACCTAGTTTTATTTCAGTCATATTTTAGTACATGCAGCAGACAATCCATATTATCGCTCTGCTATTTCATCTATACAGGCTGCTAGTACATGTATAGATCCTCCAGGATCGAGGAATATTTATGGTCAGCTTCTGGATAGTAATAAGGAGCTAGAAAATTGGATTGTCTTCTATCATAATAAGTGGCCAGTGTATGGATTGACAGTGTGTGATGGTTGGACTGGTCTTGCTAGGCAGAGCATCATCAACTTCTTGATTTATTATGATGGAAATTTTTTTTTCATAAATCTGTTGATGCTTCAAATTAGGTACAGGCAGCAGTTATATCTTTTGATTGATGGAGGAGGTGATTGATCAGGTGGGAGAGCGGAATGTCGTGCAGGTCATCATAGATAATGGACCACAGTACAGGACCATATTGTAGATCTTGATGCAACGATGACCGCATATTTTCTGGTTCCTTTGTGCTGTATATTATATTGATCTCATGTTGATGGAATTGGAAAAATCAGTAGGGTGTAGAAAATAATTGAGTTAGCACAGACCATCATTAGATTTATCTATAACCATACATGGATCTCGTCATTGACGAGGAGCTTTACTGGAAGAGAAATATTAAGACTAGGGATCATCCGGTTTGCTATAAATTATATAGCACTTGATAGTCTTCTTGGCAAGAAAGTAGAGCTGCGTCAGATGTTTATCAGTTAGGAGTGGTAGCAGAGCAGATATGCCAGGACAAATACTAAGGAGAGCAATGTCAAGAATTTAGTGACAAGATAGATATTCTGGCAGCGGGCTGAGAGAATAGTAGAGGCTATCAAGCCTCTATATAAGGTACTTCTGGTCATGGACTCAGAGAGATATGTTCAGATGGGTTTCCTGTATTACATGATACAAAGGGCAAAGAAAAAGATCCAAGAGATAGATCTAGTACATGCTGATGAGTATATCCGGATCATTGATGGATGGTGAAGTTATTAAATGAATTTGGATTGCATGTAGCAGGTATGTAGTAATTCATGAGCTCCCTAAAATTTTAAATTAAAATATATTTGTAAAGTATACTTGATTAATTCTTAAAATATATGTACACCTTACTATTTGAATCTGAGATTTCAATTCTCTTTACCGGACATTGTCATGGATGAACAGCTTGTCTACCCTATGCAATGTTATATACAAGATGGAGCCCGATCCAGATGTCATAGCTATGGCCTAGAAGAAGTTATGTTAAAATTGTTAAGTGGTTTTTATTAGCATTAATTTCAACAAGTAACACATGATGACAACAATTTGTTTTCGAGATAATTTTTTAAGGAGAGCATAGATTCTTTTGGATCCGCTGTAGCCATTAGAAGTAAATCAAAGATAAATCCTGATAGGTATATTACTAAGTACTAAGTTTAATATTATATTTAGATTGATTTTTTTAATTTTGCTGAATCTAAAATTTTAAATGATTTAATATTTTTTTGCAACTGAATGGTGGGTGCAGGGATTGCTGAATCGGTACTGGGGATCGTACCGGTCAGCCGATGGTACGGTACGGTACGGTCCCGTACTGGTACAATACCAATAATAAAAAATGAACTGAAAAAAAAAATCTCCTCTCTTTCAAGCAAAAATCGCTGAACCAAAACTGAACCGGACCTGAACCGAGCCAAACAAGCCCGAACCGGAGTGTATCGGGCGGTACGGTACCGTACTGTACCATGCCGTACGGAAAAAAATAATTTTTTTTTTTAATGGTTTGGCTCCTCGAACCGTTTTATATAGCTGAACCGTATCGGCTCTTGGCCGGTACGGTACGGAACGTTCCGTACCGGGCGGTACGGGACGGTTCCGGGTTCCATGGGTGGGTGCATTTTATTGGTTTGTAAAACATCTGAAAGTTCTTGTAATCAAGATCCTCTTCCAAACGGTGTCATCTAGTGGATGTGAGTGCAACTGGTCTATATTTGGCCTTATCCACTCCAAGTAGAGGAACCGTCTAAAATAGAAATGCCTCAAAGATCTTGTTTATGTATACTATAATTTAAGGTTGAGGCTAAAGTGCATTCAGGAGGAAGTTGAACTGAAATATTCCGATCCTATTGCAAGTAGTTATGTTGACGAGGATGAAGATCTAATGATTGGATGGATTGCGAGTTAATAGCAGGAGTCAAAGCTTGATGTGCTAGGATTGCTTCCTCAACCAGCCAGTTTTATAGCTAGCAAGGCTGGGGTGGATGTTGGATAATACGCAACAACTACTATTCCTTACAGGACTCCAACAAATACAGTATATCATCCCTCTCCTCCATCTATTCAGCCTAAAGATAGAAAAAGAAAAGGTAATTGTACCTTCACTGGAGCACTTAGTTCATTTAGATTCAGATACCAGAGAGTGGTGGTAGTGCTTCTTCAGATAGTGGAGATCTAGTGATCAGTGAGGGGCTCGAGCTCGAGGATAGGAGTCGTAGCCGCCTATTTATCTTTGATTTACTGATGAGTCGTAGTTTAGCCATGCCACATAGGATATAGACCATGGAGCACCAGCTGGTAGACTTCAGGTGATACGATTTCATATAGGTGACAGGTTTCGCGAGATCATTTAGAACACAATGTAGCTGTAGCTCTTGCACATGGAATAGGATCCATGCATGTATCAGGGTCATCCTCATATTCAGGATCCTCTTATCTACCGGTAGCTTGTAATTCATATAGTCCATATGGTGCATCCGAGACATCTTCTAGTGATTATTATGCCATATAGCCTGGAGCATCTTATGGATCTGATTTTGTTGCTGGTATATTTGGATGGGCCCATACATAGCCATATCATCAGTTTCTAAATACCTCTCAGAGTTTGGACCTTAGCGAGGGATCTACGATGAGTTACGATCTATCATACATACCTCCTAGGATGATCTTATAGGAGTATCATGCTGCCTAGCTAGAGGGATTTACTAATCTTCCTCCACAATATATAAATGATCCCGATATTTATGGACATCAATACTATACGATTTTAGATATCGATATGTAATTATATTTATATTTTACTTTTCACTTTCATTAATTGCTGATAATCTTATTTTAATTATCATTTTATATCTTATTTTAATTAGAATTAATGTATTAGCATTTTTTAAATCATCAATCCTAAACCTTGAATCCTAAATTCTAAATTCCAAATCCTAAAGACCTAAACACTAAATTCTAAGGCCTAAACCCTAAAAAAAATAAAAAAATTCTAAAATCCATTAACAAATAAAAAGGAATCGGCACGCCCACCGTACCGTATCGGTACAATACGGTATCGGTACCGTACCATACCGGCTGGCCTAGCACTGGTATGGGTCCCGGTACCAGTACCAGCAACCTTGGCGGAGAATGTCTTGTCCCTTGTAATTCAACCTTGTCGTTCGTATAGGATTTGCCATGCCTCTTTGATGGTGACACGGACTATTGTGTAAACCTAGGCATGCCTCTAATTATGCAGATATGGCAGATTAGAGAGCTCAAGGCATGTGTGATGTCCAATCGCGTGGTGGAGGCTTTGGCAGTGAGCATAGGAGCAATGGCCTTTCTAGAGTTTGAATAGTTATATCGTCTAAGGATCTGCCAATCATCCAAGTACTTGGGATTGGGCTGAGTGCTTTCCGTAGGTCTGACTGGTCAGCCAAGGGGACCTATCCAAGTGACCTTAGTTAAAGGTTTGGACGCATCCGATGATCCTGGGACCACTAGGTTATTGGGGTCGATCATTGTCGAGGAATGCTTAGATGATGATAGTCTACAAGTAACATCCAGAGTGGTTTGATTGACTAGAGGATTCTCTCCCGATGGATAGGCGAATAGATGAAAGGTTGTTACGTGCGAGCCCGTGGTCAGATCCGATGAGTGATCGGTGAGCAATTGCAATAGCTTTCGAATACAGGTGTTAGTTATTGTCGAGGCCTGCTTAAAAGCAGATGTTTGGCGGCTTGGTACTCCCATCAAATGGTTGGACAGACAAAGCGGCCGAGTGCACGACAGGTATGTGATTGAGTCTTACTCGTACTGGATTACTCAGTTTCCCGATCCTTAGCCAGTTGGTTGAGAAAGGCATTATCCTTCCCGACGAGGGGTCAGTCGAAAGGTGAAGACCATGTGCAAGCGGTCTTGCTTAACAGCATCAGTGCCATAGTAAGTTTTTCTCCGATTAGGATCCTATCTAATGAATGGTCGGCGTGCTGATACCAAAACTACCTGGTGGCATTGAAGTTGAACCTTCGCCTGGGGTCCCATCCGATGTATGCTTGGTGAGCGCATGGCAGACCTGTAGGGTTCGGTGGCAAGGCGGAATCATAGATTTCAAAAATTTTTTATCTTTATGAAATCTTCACCAAACCTTCATCCCAAAATCTCCTTAAAAGAATTAAAACATATAAGATGTTTATATAAGATTTAATCTCAAATTAAGATACTAACCTGTATCGCAAAATCCAAACTCTGAATCTCCACCAGGTGCCCAAATGTTCACCCTCCAATGGTGATCCACACAGAAAAATAATGAAGACAATAATTTCTAGTTCTTGGCTCCTCTTCTTGAATTCTTTTTCAAGAATTCAATTCTTGGACCTTTAGGCTGAAATTTTCTTTCTTGAAAATTTCTTTTCTTCCTTCTTTCCTCTTCTTGAATTTTCTTCAAGAATTCCCTTTCTTGAATCCCTTTTCTTGAATTGAATTGGAAGAAAAATTAAGACAGTCAAAGTCTTAATTCAAGAAGGAAAAGAAGAATAGATCCTTTCCCTTTTCTTTCCTTTACCGTTCAAGACCTTCTTCTTATTCTTGTTTAGGGTCAGAGTTTCGACAGAGGATACCTCTGTAAGGGAAACAATACCCAACAAGAACAAGAGGAAGGAGTATTCTGGAGAGGAAGAAAGGGAATTGGATCTCTGAATTATGTTACATGAAAACCCCCGAGAACCCCAACCCTTTTTATAGATCTCAGAGGGGTGTCATCTCGAAACAACGCAACCCTCTGAAACCCCAGGGATCACGATCCCTCATTCCTCACGCGTCCCCTCAACCAAAAATCACGATTCTCCGATTTGATTTTCGTTTTTCCGACGAGGAGGACTCTCGGAAAAACTTCAGGAAGAATCGCGACTTTTGGAGACGGATTTGCGACCGAAAAGCGACGGATCTTTTCCTTAATTTTTTCTGGCCATCAGATCCAGATCCAAGGGCGCCAGACAAGGATCTGAATCGCCCCTTTTCAGATTTTTCTCCGACGTTTTCTTTCTCACGCGTTTTAAGAGAAGTCCACGCGCGTGGACTCTCTTTCTTGGCGCGCGCGGGTGAGAAAAGGGAGGGGGCGGCTTGGAGAGAGGGTCTCAGTGAACTAAATTCACTTGGGTTCAGCCATGGGTTAGCCCAATGTCCTAAAAAATAAATTGGACCTTAATCTGGTTCAATTAGAACCCAATTAAGCCCAATTCAGAACCAAATTTGAATCTGATTCGAATAAAAATTTGGTCTGCAACACTTGCTAGTGTGTTTATCCTACAAACATGATTTAATTCCAAATTAAATCCTTCATCAATTTTCTTTTGTGTGTGACCCATTGGGTTCCACACCTAGCCAGCAGTAGGTCCGAGTGCTATTTGACTTAATTCGGTTAGATCTCAACTAAGCCGATTTAGGTCAACTCAAACTAGCTCGACTCGGTCAATTAGAATCTAATTCAAATTGACTGATTTGAATTACCATGACTCAATCATATACCTACAAGACAAGATTGACGTCTAGCAACGTATCATGTCTACCCGGAAGATGTGGAATTTTGGTGGAATTACCAAAATACCCTTCAGTGGTGAGTTACCGGGCAATTCAGTCCTTTGATCAACTTGCATCCCGAATATGATTATGAATATGGATACTTGTCAAATCCAATTTTCATATTCATCCCTAGCTCAGTCTTTATAATGATGATTCAGTAATGAACCATTAGAAAATAACTCTAATGTTCATACTTTGATCAAAGGTTTCCTGAATCCATCATTTGAAATTTACTGGATGCTATTCCCTCTTACTAGGGCTGATCAATTCCTTGTTGACCTACTCACAACCTCCATATACAATCCACCATAACTAGTATCACCTCGTGCATGACTCAGTGTCATGATTGATTGCGAACCAAAGTATGGATTCATATATATAAGGTACCATAGTCTCAGGTCAAAGGACCACATGCACTACTCCCACTATGAGAATTATCTATTGACAAACAGATAAGGTTCCATTAGATATTCTCTATCTGGATCAATTCAGTGAACTCATTCTCTAATGAACACTCACATCCTAGTATTAGTGTCAAACATAAGTGACTGTGAGATCAGTCACCCTTATTACAAAACATATATAGGATGTGCTGGTCTTGCCGGAAACATTGATCCCCAACTCAATGTCCCATCGACCAGGAATATTTTAGATTAGGGTTTTAAGGCTTTAGGTCTCACTGGTATGATCTCATCATAACCCCAGAACCATAGCCCTAATCTATGGGGTTCATCATAAAATCAAAAAGACACAGCAAATGATGAAACTAATGCCTTTATAAAATGTCAATTCATTGATTTTGGGATCAAAATTACAATATTTCAATTGGCTTTCAGGGCACAATCTTTCAATCTCCCACTTGCACTAAAGCCAATCGCCTTTAAATCTTAACCCCATACAATCAAGGTGGCGATCAAACTCTCGCTGTGATAGACCCTTAGTGAACGGGTCTGCTACGTTGTTCTTCGTTTCTACCCTTTTAATGCAGACTTCTTGTCTTTCGACAATCTCTCGAACGAGATGGAAGCGCCTCAGAATGTGCTTTGATTTGTGATGAGCTCTTGGTTCCTTTGCTTGAGCAACAGCCCCCGTATTATCATAGTAAAGTGATACTGGACCTTCAATCTCAGGAACTACGCCCAACTCTGATATGAACTTCTTCATCCAGACAGCTTCCTTGGCAGCTTCACTAACAGCAATGTACTCTGTCTCAGTTGTTGAGTCAGCTACAGTTTGCTGTTTAGAACTTTTCCAGCTTACAGCTCCTCCATTAAGGGTAAAAACATACCCAGATATAGATTTGCTGTCATCTGGATCTGATTGAAAACTAGAATCTGAATAAGCTTCTAGTTTAAGATCAGATCCTCCGTATATTAGAAAAATATCCTTAGTTCTTCTTAAGTACTTAAGAATATTTTTCACAGCCTTCCAATGATCCTCTCTTGGATCAGCCTGAATCCTGCTGGCTATACCTAAGGCATATGCCACATCAGGCCTAGTACATAACATAGCATACATAATAGACCCTACTGCCGAAGCATAAGGTACCGAATTCATTCTATTTCTTTCTTCAGGTGTCTTAGGAGACATCTTCTTAGAAAGATGTATGCCATGACCAATAGGTAAGTAACCTCTTTTACTTTCCTCCATGCTAAATCTTTTTAGCACTTGGTCAATGTACCTAGACTGGGATAAACCTAGCATCCTCCTAGATCTATCTCTATAGATCTTGATGCCTAGTATATAAGATGCTTCTCCCAAGTCTTTCATGGAAAACTGTTTAGATAACCATACCTTGACTGATTGTAACATTGGGATATCATTCCCAATGAGGAGTATGTCATCTACATACAGAACCAAGAAAACTATGGCACTCCCACTAGTCTTCTTGTACACACAAGGTTCATCCTCATTTTTGATAAAGTCAAATTCTTTGACTGTCTTATCAAATCGGATGTTCCAACTCCTAGATGCTTGCTTTAATCCATAAATAGATTTCTTTAGCCTACATACCTGATTAGGTTTAGTCTCCAAGACAAAACCTTCTGGCTGTGATATATAAACCTCTTCTTCAAGGAAACCATTGAGGAATGCAGTTTTCACATCCATCTGCCAGATTTCATAATCATGATATGCTGCTATAGCAAGCATGATCTGAATAGATTTGAGCATGGCAACAGGAGAAAATGTTTCATCATAATCTATTCCCTGTTTTTGTGTGAAACCCTTAGCCACTAATCTGGCTTTATAAGTTTCAACTTGGCCATCTGTCCCAATCTTTTTCTTATAGACCCATTTGCATCCAATAGGGTTAACACTCTCTGGTGCATCAACCAAAGTCCAGACTTGGTTGACATACATGGAGTCCATTTCGGATCTCATGGCTTCTAGCCATTTGTCTGAGTCACTACTTATAACAGCATCCGTATATGTTAGAGGCTCATCATTATCAATGATTCGGGCTTCATTATTTTCAATAATGAACCCATACCTTTCAGGTGCATGTCGCACTCTATCAGACTTACGGATAGGAGTGGTGTGTTCAGGTTCTATACTAACTGTGTTATGATTTTGTTGAGATGTATCTACTTGTTGATCTTCTTCAAGTTCAATATTTCTCCCACTGCCCTTTTGTAGGATGAATTCTTTTTCCATAAAAATGGCATGCCTACTGACTAAAACCTTTTGTTCAGTAGGGTGGTAGAATAGATATCCTATACTATCTTTGGGATATCCAACAAATAGACATTTTTCTGCTCTAGCATCAAGCTTTTGTCCAAAATTTCTTTTGACATAAGCTGGACATCCCCATATCTTAAGGTGCTTAAGATTGGGTTTCTTTCCCCTCCATAACTCATATGGAATGCTAGATACAGATTTGGATGGTACTCTATTCAAAATATTAGCCGCTGTTTCCAAGGCATATCCCCAGAAAGAAACAGGTAAGTCTGTGAAGCACATCATGGACCGTACCATATCTAATAAAGTACGATTTCTCTTTTCAGCAACACCATTTAATTGTGGTGTGTAAGGAGGAGTCCATTCAGAGATGATTCCCTTTTGTTTAAGGTAATCAAGAAACTCGGTGGATAAGTATTCACCTCCTCTATCTGATCGAAGGATCTTAATACTTTTCCCCGTTTGTTTCTCTACCATACTTTGATACTCTAAAAATTTTTCAAAAGCTTCGGACTTATGTTTCATTAGATACACAAATCCGTACCTTGAAAAATCATCAGTGAATGTGATGAAATATGAGTATCCACCCTTGGCCTGAGTTGTCATAGGTCCACATACATCAGTGTGTATGAGTCCTAATAACTCTGTTGTCCTTTCATTATGTCCACTAAATGGAGTCTTGGTCATTTTACCCATGAGACATGATTCACAAGTTCCTAATGATTCATAGTCATAAGGATTAAGGAATTTTTCCTTGTATAACTTGTTAATCCTCTACTCATTAATATGTCCAAGACGACAGTGCCAAAGTAAAGTATTGTTTACTTCATCTCTTTTTCGTTTATTACTAACATGTAGTATATTGTCATCAGAAGATAAAGTTAAGAGACCATTGCAAAATATGCCATTAAATATTATTTCATTAGAAAAACTGATTGAGCAGCCACTGCTCATTACATTCATAATATATCCTTGTTTAAGTAACAAGGGTACAGATATGATGTTTCTAATGATTCTAGGCATAAAATAACAATTCTTTAACTCTAAAATCTTCCCAGAAGGCAGCTTCAACATATAAGTCCCTACAGCTTCTGCTTGGATGGAATCTCCTCCAGCACCGTAGAGCTCGAAGTCGCCTTCCTTCAAAACTCTAATGTTCTGTAGTCCCTGCAATGATTTGCAGATATGATGACCACAAGCAGTATCCAATACCCAAGAGTTTGAATTAGAAGTGTCTAATGACAAAATTGCATGTATCTCATACATACCTTTTGGTGCATTACTAGCACCAGGCTTCACACTTGCAAGGTAAACCTTGCAGTTTCTTTTCCAGTGACCCGGCTTGCCACAATGAAAGCAGGTCATTTGTCCGGAGGCCTTCTTTCCTTTCTTTTTCTTGATGCCCCCTTTTGGATTTAACCTCCTCTTGGAACCCTTTTTGCCTATTTTCTTCTTGTTTACACCATCCACAAGAAGAAGTGGAGCCTTATTTTTCTTTAAACGGTTCTCTGCTGTTTTTAACATATTCAACAGCTCAGGCAAGAAAGTGTTAAGTTTGTTCATATGATAATTAAGAACAAACTATGAAAATGATTCTGGGAGTGACTGCAGGATTAAATCCTGATTCAACTCCCCATCCATAACAAAACCCAATTGACCCAATCGGGTGATTAGGTCAATAACCTTTAATACATGGTCTTGTACGGATGTACCTTCTGTCATCCTTGCACGGAATAACTGCTTAGATATTTCATATCTTGCAGTTCGACTATGTTCTCCATAAAGTTCTTTTAAATTGAGCAATATGGAGTTTGTGTCCATGCTATCATGTTGCCTCTGTAACTCATTGGTCATAGAGGCAAGCATTATACACTTGACAGTAAGTGAGTCATTTTGCCACGTGTTATATGTGGTCTTATCCTCTTGCGAGGCATTTTCCCCTAATGGTTCCAAGGTTGGGGTATCAAGAATATAAGAAATTCTTGCTTGGCTGAGTACTATCTTCAGGTTTCTCAACCAATCAACATAGTTTGGTCCAGTCAATTTATTTGCATCAAGAATGCTACGGAGTGAGAGTGAAGAGGCCATTTAATCTACATTAACAAACAACATTACATAAGCAGACAATCAATGTTGACAAAACATAATTAAATTAGGACTTTAACTTAATTATGTCTCCCACTATTTTATCAAGCATCATAACCCTCAATGTGATGATGGAGAAAACCCTAATTGGTTCTCTTAGTAGGGTTGAGATCCTAATTCCTTATAAAAGACCTTGTGTGTACACAACAAATCTTATATAAGTTCAAAGGTAGGAAAACTCTTTCCAATTGTAATTCATACAATTCTCAACTTATCTTGGCCTCTAAAATATTAATAGCCTTGTGTGTACACAACAAACTATAATAATTTAGTTAAGTTAGACCCTTCATTGCTATATAGTCATGATATTAATCATAATACCCTTGTGTGTACACAACAAAGTATTATATCAAATCATTCCATAAGCATCAAATGTACCAAGCAAAAATTATGTTAGTCACCATAAAGAAAAAAGGCCTTGTGTGTACACAACAAACCTAATATGGATCATAACATAATAATGACTTGGCATGAAGGAAAGCCATATGTAGTGAATATTACACTGAGCATATCAATCAATAATTAAGTTAATCATACCGGCCAGGTAAGTGGGAGAGTGGTGGGAGTCCCCCCGTTGCTTTCCTTAGACACCAATAAGAATTGGCCAGGTCAGTCAACGGAACCAATTAAAAACCACGTCCTCTTTACCGATCATGAACCACTTTTCCTAGACACCGAATGATAAACTAATCATATTGATTATTTTTGCTTTTGGTATATGACACTACAACTTAATATGTTGTTAAAGAGGGCTTTATTAAAACAAAGCACATTCTAGCAAATATGTGCCATAGTGTGCCATCATACTAGGACAACCATTTACCACATAATGGATCCACCATTATGCCAGGGCAACATTATTTCAGTATGATGACTAGAAGGCTAAACATATCTCTATGCAAATTAAGGTTTAAGTGAAAACCTTAATTAGTGGCATACATCAAACATATATGCATAATTAACACAAATATGTGATTAGTGTGTCATCATACTAGGACAACCATTTACCACATAATGGATCCACCATTATGCCAGGGCAACCTTATTTCAGTATGATGACTAGATCTCTATGCATATCTCTACAATAATTAGGGTTTGAGTGAAAAAACCCTAATTGGTGACATTATAACAAACATATATTACATCTCATGTTACTTATATAAATATGCATCTAAAATTCAGAATATATATTTTAATCTTAATAAGGAGGCTATGATACCACTGTAGGGTTCGGTGGCAAGGCGGAATCATAGATTTCAAAAATTTTTTATCTTTATGAAATCTTCACCAAACCTTCATCCCAAAATCTCCTTAAAAGAATTAAAACATATAAGATGTTTATATAAGATTTAATCTCAAATTAAGATACTAACCTGTATCGCAAAATCCAAACTCTGAATCTCCACCAGGTGCCCAAATGTTCACCCTCCAATGGTGATCCACACAGAAAAATAATGAAGACAATAATTTCTAGTTCTTGGCTCCTCTTCTTGAATTCTTTTTCAAGAATTCAATTCTTGGACCTTTAGGCTGAAATTTTCTTTCTTGAAAATTTCTTTTCTTCCTTCTTTCCTCTTCTTGAATTTTCTTCAAGAATTCCCTTTCTTGAATCCCTTTTCTTGAATTGAATTGGAAGAAAAATTAAGACAGTCAAAGTCTTAATTCAAGAAGGAAAAGAAGAATAGATCCTTTCCCTTTTCTTTCCTTTACCGTTCAAGACCTTCTTATTCTTGTTTAGGGTCAGAGTTTCGACAGAGGATACCTCTGTAAGGGAAACAATACCCAACAAGAACAAGAGGAAGGAGTATTCTAGAGAGGAAGAAAGGGAATTGGATCTCTGAATTATGTTACATGAAAACCCCCGAGAACCCCAACCCTATTTATAGATCTCCGAGGGGTGTCATCTCGAAACAACGCAACCCTCTGAAACCCCAGGGATCACGATCCCTTATTCCTCACGCGTCCCCTCAACCAAAAATCACGATTCTCCGATTTGATTTTCGTTTTTCCGACGAGGAGGACTCTCGGAAAAACTTCAGGAAGAATCGCGACTTTTGGAGACGGATTTGCGACCGAAAAGCGATGGATCTTTTCCTTAATTTTTTCTGGCCATCAGATCCAGATCCAAGGGCGCCAGACAAGGATCTGAATCGCCCCTTTTCAGATTTTTCTCCGACGTTTTCTTTCTCACGCGTTTTAAGAGAAGTCCATGCGCGTGGACTCTCTTTCTTGGCGCGCGCGGGTGAGAAAAGGGAGGGGGCGGCTTGGAGAGAGGGTCTCAGTGAACTAAATTCACTTGGGTTCAGCCATGGGTTAGCCCAATGTCCTAAAAAATAAATTGGACCTTAATCTGGTTCAATTAGAACCCAATTAAGCCCAATTCGGAACCAAATTTGAATCTGATTCGAATAGAAATTTGGTCTGCAACACATGCTAGTGTGTTTATCCTGCAAACATGATTTAATTCCAAATTAAATCCTTCATCAATTTTCTTTTGTGTGTGACCCATTGGGTTCCACACCTAGCCAGCAGTAGGTCCGAGTGCTATTTGACTTAATTCGGTTAGATCTCAACTAAGCCGATTTAGGTCAACTCAAACTAGCTCGACTCGGTCAATTAGAATCTAATTCAAATTGACTGATTTGAATTACCATGACTCAATCATATACCTACAAGACAAGATTGACGTCTAGCAACGTATCATGTCTACCCGGAAGATGTGGAATTTTGGTGGAATTACCAAAATACCCTTCAGTGGTGAGTTACCGGGCAATTCAGTCCTTTGATCAACTTGCATCCCGAATATGATTATGAATATGGATACTTGTCAAATCCAATTTTCATATTCATCCCTAGTTCAATCTTTATAATGATGATTCAGTAATGAACCATTAGAAAATAACTCTAATGTTCATACTTTGATCAAAGGTTTCCTGAATCCATCATTTGAAATTTACTGGATGCTATTCCCTCTTACTAGGGCTGATCAATTCCTTGTTGACCTACTCACAACCTCCATATACAATCCACCATAACCAGTATCACCTCGTGCATGACTCAGTGTCATGATTGATTGCGAACCAAAGTATGGATTCATATATATAAGGTACTATGGTAGTCTCAGGTCAAAGGACCACATGCACTACTCCCACTATGAGAATTATCTATTGACAAACAGATAATGTTCCATTAGATATTCTCTATCTGGATCAATTCAGTGAACTCATTCTCTAATGAACACTCACATCCTAGTATTAGTGTCAAACACAAGTGACTGTGAGATCAGTCACCCTTATTACAAAACATATATAGGATGTGCTGGTCTTGCCGGAAACATTGATCCCCAACTCAATGTCCCATCGACCAGGAATATTTTAGATTATGGTTTTAAGGCTTTAGGTCTCACTGGTATGATCTCATCATAACCCCAGAACCATAGCCCTAATCTATGGGGTTCATCATAAAATCAAAAAGACACAGCAAATGATGAAACTAATGCCTTTATAAAATGTCAATTCATTGATTTTGGGATCAAAATTACAATATTTCAATTGGCTTTCAGGGCACAATCTTTCAAGACCAACTGGATCGGCGTTGCCGCTAGGATGCTTAATTAGTTTACCAAGCCATTCAGCCTTGAGTTCAAGGGGCAGCCCCTTGGTGATTATCTGCACCAATTTGATAAATAGTCAGACTATGCATGCTATTACATCACCTGACTTGGCCAACCCTCTTTTGAGCTTCATCTTCCTTGTTGTGGGTCAGTCGATGGCCATGCAACTAGGCTAATCAGCTTTGTTTTGCTAGCCTAAGCCTCGTATCCTTGGTCCAAGTTCATTTCCCCCTAACAGTAATGAAGAACTGATAACCATCCCTGGCCTGCACATTGAATGGCCCACAATCAATGTGTACAAGGGCAGGTAATTCAGTGGCCCCTTTATGCCCACAAACGGTAACTTGGTCATTTTTCATTGAAGTTTTGATTTACAAATTGTGTATGACTCAGATTAAATGTGTCAAGGATCCCATTCTTTTCCGATTTGTTAATCCTGTCCTCTTTAATGTGACCAAGTTTAAGGTGCCGCATATGCTTGTGGTTAAAGTCATCTTTAGATCTTTTGTATCCTACGGCACCCACTAATTGCTCGTTAATATTCACAGATGCATTAACATGCAAATGATAAAGATAGTTAATTAAAAGAGTTCTTGCAATTAATTTATTTCTCAAATGAATAGAATAAGTCTTTATTGAAATTAAATTCAAATCTATCCTGTGCTAGCACTGACACAGAAATCAAATTTTGCTAGCTACAAGTACAAAATAATGGTCTTTGATGTGGGGAGAAATTCCATCCCTAGGTTCCTGAAGATTTAAAGACTAGGAAGGAAATGACCGAACTCGATAATGGCTAAATCCATTATAGGACGAGGGAGTAATACTTGGCTGCTTCTACTTCTAGCACAGGGTCCATAATGTTTCGGTCATACGAATGCTTGCACTATCTAGAAATACGAACATATGTGACCGAAATAGCATAATGCTGAATTGCCTAAAGGATAAGTCCTACTTTGGGATATTCTTCCAAAGTATTTCATCAGTCATCAGGTCCTATTTCTCGAGAACCGAAGTTGAGAGCAGTACTTTAACTCCCTGATCTATCGGTCGCTAGTGCTAAAGCACATTTGGCCTCCTGGGTCAGCATTGGACCCAACCTTCAACTCACGACTTGTCGATGTAATCTCTGATCTCTTGAGCTCCTAATAGGCTTAGCCTTTGGCCCTTTAGATTCCATTCGAATCAACATTCGGTCATTTGAACTACCCCTCTACAGACCTCTAGCCAGGTTACATCCGTTCACACCTCTTCGGGGTCCCTGTCATGTAACATGACGGGTTTCATAAAGCGGGGAAGCCTGTGGATGATGGACGAAGGAAGATCCTACTGATGCTTAACATGCTTCTCATAATAGACAAACCGTCAAATCCCATTATCAAGAGTTTTGACAGTCATTAAAGAAGCATGGTCCTTTTTAGGCATAACTCCTGGAGCCATCAAGGTAAATGGCGGGAGACATGAAGGACAACCTTTCCATTAATGGGAAGGGGATGTTCCAGATAATAAAGGACGTTTCTCTCTTGAAAGCCTTGACAGAGGCCAAAATCCAATCACTCAGTCTGCCCTTTGATGCACGAAGGCATCCCCTGGCTATTCTTGCAGTTTGAGTATAAGGGGGGGTTCTCGGCGAACTCTCTAGTGGTACGCACCTTTGCATGCGTGCATGTGCCTTTACTCTACTTTCATCACTCCATTTTTTACTTTGTGATATGAGATACTGACTTGATTGTCGGAGAGCACTCCATTTTTCACTTTGTGATATGAGATACTGACTTGATTGTCGGAGAGCCACCTCCGACTAGGGCATCTTTTGTAGGTACAGCTACTGACATCCTCTCTCTAGCTTACTCTAACGATCGGATATATTTTAGCACCATCAGATAGAAGGGCTTGCTGTTCTCCCATTGTTTAAAAAAGACCTTAAGTGTGAATCACATGCACCGAAAGGTGTGTCCTCCTGATGCTCTGATGCCACCTTGTCCCAATGGGATAGTCAACTTGTTGGAAATCCAATCCTAGGGACTTAGGTTGGCACCATCCCACAAGGAAGTCAACCTGACACTCTGGAATGGCTCACCTGCCAACTTCATGGGCTGACTACCACTATCAAGCGATGCAACGTTCGGCAGTGTCTATGGCACCGGTCGTTGCACCACAACCAGAAGTAGATCAAATTGTCATTGCAAACTTCTGCACCCATGGGAGTGGCATGCTTGGAGCCACGATGACTCCCACTCCTGTAAGATGTCGCTGGGAAGGATTCAATCCCTCTCGTGGCATTGGAGAACCCTAGACAAGCAAGGAGGCACTCTCCCTTGTCTCGATCGGATGAAGGGTCCATTATGGCTCGTTTACCTCCATGATTTTTAGAAATATACTCGATTAAAGATACTGAAGTAGATTGCAAGTTTTAAAAGATAAATCAATATATTAAGGCCTTGTGAGGCTTAGCACCACCCAGAGATGATGACCTTAGTTTTTCTACTAAACTGTTGCCTTTCGAAGCTCATATCATGCAGGAGCTATTGCCAAGACATTTCAAGATGCTGTAGTTAGAGATATATGATGGATCTACCGACTCGGTGGACCATCTAAAGTGTTTCAAAATAATGATGCTCTTGCATAGAGCCACCGACGTGGTGCTATGCTGTGCCTTTTTCTTTACTCAAAAAATCGATACGGACTCAAAATGTCTTTCTTTCATAACCAAAAAAAAGACCAAACCTGGCCTCAAAATTTCTTTATTTCAGAACAAAAAAAATACATATAACACTTTCTGAAGCCTCTCTCTCTTTTTTTTAAAAAAAATTCTGTGACTTATTTTGCAATTAAACTAGAACTCTTAAATGTTAATTGTCAAGCAACTGATGTCCAAAACCTTTCCTGGATTTCGGAATCGAGAATAACCTATGTCAATGGACACCTAAAACAACCATAAATCTAACTGTAACAACTCTCACTCATTCAGCTCAACATTTACATGAAGTAGAGTTTTCATAGATCAATCCCACTTAAAGGACTCTAAAATCCACTTAAAAATTAAAGAGATTAAAAATATAAAATAAGCTAATTTTTATTTACCACCATGATGTTGTATCGATTAAAAAAAGGTTTTTTAATTGGAAACTTTGGGAAAAAAAACTGTGTTATGTTAAATGAAACTTAGAACAAATAAGTGGACGTGACTGATCACCTTGTTAGCTATAGAATGTTAACATAGGTCTCCTGTTGGGCTTCCAGTTCTCCAAAGCAGCTCTCACAACCGAATGTTCAGTAAACATAGGAGGCCTTAAGGCTCAAAGTCAGCATGGCGAGTTTTGGTAAAACTCGCCATGGACCAGCTTATGCTGGTCCCTCAATCCTGGACTTCATTTGTTGACCTGCATTTTGGTTTCTTATTGGTTATCAAACCGCTGGAATGTTCTGATGTCATTCTTCATAGTACTTTTGTATAATGCTGTGACTTCATTCAAAATATTGACTTAAATAAAGAGCTTCTTTCCTTGTAGAATCCTGTGACTGGAGATTGCAAATTTAATTGTTTGCTGCTGATTCGGGGCTTTGTTGGCATTGCTGTACATTTTAATCAGCTGATTAGGGTCAGAACCAGTCTCACTTATATGAAGTCTACTGAGAAAATTTTAGTTGATTTTCTCAACTCTTGTTAATGGAATTAGTATTTGCCTGATTTTTTAGCTTAACAGAATTCTCAAAATATCAAAATATTCATCAACTTATGTTATCAATCCAAATTTGTCCTGCTGATCATGGCTGTGATATTGCAAGACAACCTTGGGTTGGTGGCACCATGACATGAATATCTTATGAAAGAAAAAAGAGATCAAGCATATGGTTGGGTTATTGGCCAAAAATTACTTTACTATAATTCCCTGCAAAAATAAAATAATATCATTAAAAAACAACATATGGAACTCTGCACAGAAATGAGATGGTTTGTTTTAGATACTACTTTTTGCAGGATTGTTGATGCAGTTTTATGAAGAACTGAAATTTGAATATGTTAGAGAAAAAATAAGGGTGAAAATTTCTGTAATTATAAACATGTCAATTTATTTAGAAAATTCATTCTTCATGAAGTATGTCTGTAGGAGTGAGAAGACAGTGATTGGTTATGTGTCGACTTTGTAAGGAAATGATGAGTGTGATCTTATAATTGACCTAGAAACTGGAAGTCAGATGCAGAATCTTGCTCATGATAAACAAATGTTTGGAAAGGAATGATATTTATTCATGATGTTGGACAAAACATTTTAGTGGTCTGGAAGCCTGAGGTTATCACAAAAATGATCATGACTGGATACATTGCCTTGACATGTGACTGAAGTAAATAAGGACCAGGAAATTTCAATTTCAACATTTGGAATTTGAGGATCCCAAATGTTATGCAGTGGAATGAGCATGATGGTGGAACATATTTAAAATTTGTTAGTGAATGCACAAGAAGATGCTGGATAAATGACATATAGATTCACAAGACATTAAGAGCAGTAGAGAATTTTGTGATGGAATATATGAAATATGTGTGAAAATTTCTTCCTGATGTTCTGAGTGATATGATGGAAAGTCTCTTTGAACCAGAGGTAGCACAAAATTGATGTTGCTTTTACTAGGTTTGGTCCTCGAGAAGTTATAAGCTTATGCAAAGATTTTAGGTAACTGTTACTGTAACTGGCTGGCCGATGGAGCAAATGATAAACTACTCAAATTTGTTGAAAGTTCGGTTTCAGTATGGTGTCTATTGGTGAGCAGGCACTTCGAAGGATGCAAGAGGTTATGGTGATTTGTTATGTCGTGTGATGATGGCAGAAGATGAAGGTACTTCTTCTCTTAGTCGTTATTGTAAAAAGTAAAGTGCCAATTTTTTTCCTTAATAAGGGCTGTCCAGTGCATGAGGCTTCTATCACTACAAGGTTTAGGAAGGATAAGATGTACGCCGCTTTACCAACGTGCACAAGGAAGTTTCCGTGTTTTGGATCCATATGACACCCAGGAGGTCATGATGGAGCAATATTATTGTTGCATCAACGCTCATAATATTTAAATGATGTTGCATGGTTATTTAGTTTGCAATTATATATGCATTAACTTTGTATCTCCTATATGGTATTAATTTATTTCTCACTAAAAATAGCCCATTTTTCAGGTTAATTTAAAAAAAAGGCGTTGTTGCTGTGTTTCTCGGGGGCTAAATGATAGCACATAATTTGTGAAAAGTTAAAAATGACGTTTTGGATCAGAGCTGACACTTGAACAGCTACAGATTGGGAAAGGATGATTTTGTTTGCTTGAAGTTGTGGTGATGCTGTGTGTTTGATAATTCTTGTTAATACAAAATAGTCTAACAATATGTGGGGCTTAACTAAGCTCAATCATTATATTCAGGATCTGCCTTAAAGATGATCGTGAGGGGAATACGTATAACCAGTTTGGTAGCCTTTTGGATGAACATATACTGTGGGACCTCATGTATGAACAAGACACGAATTCTCTTAGAAGTAGGTTCATGGTTTTAATTGAGGGGATTTGGCATAGTCTTTCCAATGGTTGTGTTTGTCTTGGGGTTTTCTGTTTTTGTACAGCTTTCCATTAAGGTTTGATATGTACTATTTGTGTTGTATAAGTGAAAAAGCTAGGGATTAATGTCAGCTTTATTGTTGTTGTTACATTTTTGTACGTTTGCGAACAGTATTGGCTATGATTTGATCACTTAAGTTTAATGAACAAATTTTCTATCAAGCAAAAAACATTTTGAAATGTGTTTTATATTTACTATAGTACTTGATCACCTATTTCAAAAATTGTAGCCTTGAGTGGAATGTAAGCAAATGGTTCATGTAGCCAATTATAATTAATTTAGGATTAAGGCTGAGTTGAGTAGTTGGTCACTTGTAAGAGTATTGCTATATTTTTTTCAGATTCATAAAGACTTTGATAGTTTGATTAATGGAAAGAACTATTTTGGCACTTGATAATTTAGGAAGCTGAATTTTATGACTTTGCTTAACCTCCCAACCTCCTTGCGTATCCGTTTTCTTCGAGCCAGGTACAAAGGTCAGCTTTGATCATATAGTCAAAAAGTCTTTACCACCTTAAAAAAAAATAAAAAGAAAAAAGAAAAAAAGAGCATATATATATATATATATATATATATATATATACATACATACATACATACATTGTATGTACATATACATAAACTTATATACATACACATAATATATATTGTGGTTCTGCTCGTAACTTGCTATGTGGTTGGATATGGTTAACTTGGATGGTTTTGGATTTTCTTTTATTCGGCACGGGCTTTTTGGAACATGTAAAATGAAGAAGACATGGAAGTCCAGTTACGGGGATACTAGGATGGTTATTCATAGTAGGTCTTTTGATATTTAAGTCTCATCCGGAAGTAAATAGGAATATAGAAGGAATGTAGTTTCTGCACAAGTGATGCAACAATAAAATGCTGGCTAGACGAGACGAGAGCCAAGGAAGCAATGAAGATGGGCATAGGTAAGGCAGTAGAGATGGGTAGTGTGCTGAGGCTTTGGCGAGGTAATAGAAATGGGTGCTAGTCAGTGTCAGGAAAGTATGAAGGACTTAAACGAGGCAAGGTGAGGCTATTAGTTAAGCAAGGTGGTTCAGGCATTCATCCGCTCAGAGATCAAAAACTCTTTGGATGGCTCTAAGAAGATTGTTAAGTTGCCCGGAGGGCTCCAAACACTTAGGAATACTCAGGAAAAGCCCTTGTGGTGGAGGAGCTTTCCAATAGGTCCTCTAGAACCAAGAGTTATCGCTCGAGGGGCTTGCTTTAGAGCGCTAGCTCGAAAACACTTGTCCAATAGGAGACTTACCTAGAGGGTTCGGTGAATAAATTTATAAACGAGGTATACTGAGTATCTAGCATTTATAGGATGTGCAATGCAGGGAAAGGTAGTTGATATATCACTTCAAAGCGCATGTCGTAGGTAGAGTTGGCATGGATCTCTACATGGTGAGTGTGTTGCCCGTATTAATGGGACGTAGTTGGCATCATGGAGCCATGGCATGAAGTCACCTATCTCCAATGGGATGTAGGCATGTCGGGCTTGCTTGCATGATAGCAGAGTCTGTGTGTCGAGTTCTAAAACGTTTGCATAACGTGTCAAACCGGTAGGTGAAACATCCTGAGCTGGCTGGTGAAGTGGTCTGGAGATGGACTAGTGGGTGAGGTGGGGAGCCATGTGGCGCCTATGTAGGAGCAATGATTTTTGGATGCAACAGATGCCCCCACTTTCTAGGACGAGGCATCTCCTTGGCCTTGGGTGTAGGAAGTAGATGTTAATAGCCATTGGAGCTTGACACTGAGTCTTTGTAGGAAGCTGCTACTTGATTGGTTCACTGTCGGCTTTGATCGGCGAGGCATTGGGAAATGCTTCGTTTTGTACTAGGCAAGGTGATGAGTGCTAGCACGTGGGACATGCATGACTCGGAGAAAATCTGGAGTATCATGTCTTGCTAGATTGCTTGGGACGTCGCATCCCATCAGATCGCATGCATTAATTCAAGATAATTGTGGCAGTTCATGACAATTTGTCTCCTGGTAGGCTTGTTTCTTTAGAGAGCAGAGATAGTAGTTCAAGAGTCTGCTTCTATGGAAGATATGAAAAGGAAGTGAGTTCTGGACGAGCCGGAAGGGGCGTCGAAGGCCAAGAAGCGGCAACGATCTAGGAGCCTTCCTCTTAGATCATCAGCGATGAGGTTGCAAAGATTGCTATAGAGGTTGCTGTGGCCACCAAGGCTACAAGGATGATCGAAGATGCTTCGATGGTTCCTTGCAAGGCTATGAGCGTTGTTGGTGAGGCAGCCGAGGTGGAGATATATTGTGGCCCTGTTGTAGTGCGGATCAAGTTGTTGATGAGGTTTGCAAGGCTCCGAGCAAGGCTGATGATGGGCATGGTGGCAATGTGGAGAGGGTTGCCGTGCCATCCTCTAAGAAGAGTAGGGCTTCGAGGAGGTATCACTCGAAGGAGGTGAAGGAGAGGCGGCAAGTAGTGTCTGGTCCCATGATCCCGAACGGGAGAACCGATTTCTTGCTATTGGAGAAATTCATACCTTTTGAGTTTAGGGAAGAACTTCGTCGAGAGGATGTTGCGGAGAGCATTGAGTGGCTTGTTCGCATCCTATTGGCGGTGAGATATTTGATCCCAAGTTTTCTTCTTTAGTGGGTTTTGCTTGCAGCCTGATCGACGGTTCTTTTCGTCGACCAACTTCACAGTGTGGGGACAACTTCAGCACTTGGTGAGGTTGGAAAATGATCGGGAGTAGGTTCGTTGGCATATCGCAGTACTCGAGACCAAATGGGATGATGTTGTAAAACAGTTAAGCATCGCCTCCAAGTAGCTAATCGCCGAGAGGAACCAGAGTGAGAGGATCGCAGGTGACTTGGCTGTGGAGCATATTCGAGTCGGCGATCTCCAGTCTCAAGTCATGAGGCTAAAAAAAGATGTCCTGGTGGAAGGATGAAGCCATTTGGCTTAGCAAAGAATTGGCTAGGATCGATGACATGGCAGCAATGTTGAAGATATCGCTTGCCCAAGCCAAGGGCGAGGCGACTAGGCTAAAGGCCTCGCTCGCTGATGCAGAAGGCGTTGCGGGTAAACTAAAAGAGGAGGTGATCAGGTTGCAAGGATTTCTTGCTAAGACCGAGCAGCCAAGATAAGGATGGAGGTGGCTAGGCTACAAGGATCACTCGCCGAGGCTAAGGGGAAGGCATCCCTCACCAAGTGCCATGCTTCTGAAGCTACTGCTGAGGCTATCGAGGCTTTTCGAAAGAGGGAGGATTTCTATCGAGAGCTCTTGGAGTCCTATTGGGATGCCTGTGCTATGGGTGTCCAATGGGGGAAGAAGGTGGCAAAGCACTTCCCGGACATCGATCTTATTGTGCTGTCCTCAGGAGAGTCATCCTTTGGTAGTGAACCTGATAGCTTTGATGTGGACAAGGGTGGCAAAGTGACATCTCCTATTCCATAGCTTTTATCTTTTTACTTTTGATCCATCTTATCTTTGTAAATAGATTGTCGAATCTATTATACTGGGGATTCATTTGAAAAGGAATAAAATAATCTTGTATTTTATCTTCTCTGGTATGCTTTATTCCTTAGAACACTTTGACATGGAGCCTCGTATCCCATTTGCTATTTGTGTAGGAGATGAAGTTTTTGAAGAAAGAATTGAATGCCAGGCTGAAGGTTCGATCAGTACCAAAGAAGAGCAAAAGAAATGGTGGGGAGGTGGTCACTAAGATAGTCGAAACAAGCACCATGAAAGAGCGAGTGGAACGTCCCCCCTGTGAACTTTGCCCTCACCACTTCGATGCTGGAGCCTCTCTTTGAGATTTCCATGATTACTAAGACTAAGGCGGGAGAAAGTGACCAACTCATTGAAGTGAGGGCGGTTGCTTCGTTGGAGGCAAAATTCGAGGGTCACCCTACTGAGGAGAGCGAGATTGGCCCTAAGGAGGTAAATCCTTTACCCACACAAGGCTCGATAGGGCCTTCGATGGAAATAGAGTTAGCTCCAAAATTAGAGGGGTTGCTGCTAGGCGGTGACGAATGTCTTGATGGAGCCTGCCATGGGCGCGGGAGATAGGAGCAATAATGATCGACTCTTTGGCACCTGCGGCAAAGGGAGCGGAGGTGGTGATGGGAGCATCTTCGACACCGTTGATGGTTCCGGCATTTGAAGAGGAGTTACCAACCGTTGTTGGGTCCATCGATTTTGCTGTTGCCATGTTGGTGCCACCTAAAGAGGCACTTGGACCCTAGTGGCTAGCCAAGGGGGGTGGTTTGGACATCACGAAGGCTAGTGAGCTTACTCCAATCGGTGCTTCTTTAGTCGATGTCACGATGCCATGATGCATATTGGAGGAGGCGTTAGCATCCCAACATCCCTACACTGCAAAGGTATGTGGCATGCTTTTAGATAGCTGTGGCCACCGCTATTTATGGGCATTGACATTTACAGAGCTACAGATGGGCATCCATGCCAATGCATTGGAACACTTCATCGCTGATCACGAGATGGCATTTGCGAGAGAGGTCGTTCACATGGAGAGATCATGGGACACCGATGAAGGTTGAGCTTTGGCAGAACTGGAGCAGGTTGCGGCCAAGGAAGCTTGCCAAGTTCTTGTGCAAGAGCTTGATGACCTTGCTACAAGGAATAAGAAACTGGAAAGAGAGCTAACCGTTGTTTACCAGGAGATGGCAAGGCTTAGAGGAGGTGACTCTTGTGCACGTGGAGCATCCTCGAAGGTCGTTGTTAGCCGTGGGACTCAAGCGGATGCTATCGAGACGTGAAACTCCACCAACATGGGGATCCAGATGGCTATTGATGGCGATACTGACATTTCGCATTCCCCTCCCTATCCCATGCTAGCTAGCAGCAATGGCAAGGGTGATGGGTGAGAGCTTTGTGAATAGGGCGGTGCATTGTCTGATGCTGTTGGCGAAGCTGTTGCAGAGGAATCTAGAAGCAGAGAGGGCCAAAAGGCGAGGTGGTTTGATCATGAGCGTGCGGAGCTACTATGAGAAATAGACTTTTTCTGTACCATCATTCTTCTTGAGAGCATCCCGCATTTGCATAGACGCCTCTATAGGAGAGAATAGGGATTGTAAAGGTTAGGGAGGAGAGTCTCTTAGAGGAACTCAGCTCTTATAATATGCCCCCCTTCATCTTAATGAAAGACTCATTTTGTCTTATCCCAAGTTTCCTTTTTTTGTGGTGCTTTGTTTGCTTTCTCGCCAAACATTGTTTATACTTGATGCACTGTCCACAAGAAAATGCTCCGACATGAATCTTGAGATGCTTCTAGGCTTCACATTTTGAAGGAGGCAAGGTGATCTGACTCTCCCTTTAATCATATGATGCTATGTGGCATGGCATGCCACTTGATGTGAACCCGGTGCTTGAGGGAAATTGACCAGGCATGGCTCTCCGGGGTTTATTTATGGCTCTCTTCGGCTATGGAGCAGAGAACATAAATGTGCTGCTACTCAAGGAGATGTCAATCTTGGATGAACTGTCTGGCACTCCATTTTTATGACTCTAGGGAGACCAGGTATCAAGCTAAGATGATGTGGATACTTGTTGAGTGCTAGTTGGTTGTTGATGCGATGGTCTTTTCCTTGGCCCCTTTATAAATTGAGGACGAGGGGAGACAATCTTGGTTAAGTTTTTCCACGGTTCTAGCTATAGAAGGATGCTGAAACCTTGGTTGAGCTTTTTAGTGCCGGCATCGCTAGATTTCCCTTCTTGATGAAGGGGTTCTTTCCTGAGCTAATACTTCTGAAGAAACTGGCAGGCAATTCTATGCATGGTTGATTTTTTAAAAAGTTTCAAAAACCTAGACAAACTATTTTCAGTCTTTTCTCTGTATATGTATATGCATGTATATATACATATATACGTATACATATAAATACATATGTATGTATATATACGTATACATATACATACATATGTATGTATACATATATATATGTTGTCACTTGGATCATCATGGCCCGCAGCTCCTACGTGGCATCAGGTTGTACCTTCTTTGCCTGGTGTCCGACATGTGTACCCGATCCTGCAAAAGAAAGGAGATCTGGGCCGGGATCCTGGAAAGGGCACTCTGACAGCCAAGTCAATAGGATGATCTAAGGGAGCAGATCCTCTGAGGTGGATCCCGAGTTGGTCTCTACTCTTAGAGATTTTGAAAGAAAAGAACGAAGTAAGAATTTTGGAGGAAGAGAGCTTGAGCAATGGCGGTTGTATCCGTTGGGACTCTTCCGACGAGTTCTCTGGTAGCCTTAGAGCGCTCTTTCTTGCTACCCATTCCTCTACTTGTTCTTGCTTACCTCTTTCGAAAGCCCTCTCCTTTTTTATAGATAGAAGGTACGGTCTGTTACTAGCCTCAGGCCTGCCCTCTCCCTCCCCTCCTTCGGGGATGCTATGAGGTCAATGATGGGCAGTGCTTGGGGATCGGCCCAAGCCCACTCTTTATGGCCGGAAGTTATATCACGAGCTCTGATGTCGTGGTAGGATGTCCTGTTTGGAAAAACTTGGCAGAGCCTCGATCTGGAGTAAGATGCTCTAGGACTTGAGCCCTTTGGTGCAACCTTCTTCTTCAAGGTGGTGTGGAGGGCGCGGTGTCTCGGATGCCACATCCTTCCCCAACTGGTGTAAACGGTGGCCTGAAGGGACTTTGGTGCCCTGGCGAGACGGTTCCCCGTAGGTCAGCATGCTCTCCCTTCATAGGCTACGGGTGGCATGCCACACCCGCCTGGTATACCAGCTTCATGGTTGACCTTAATCATAGGTCAACCTCGAGTCGGGCACCCCTTCTCAGCCAAAGGATGAGCGACTCGAGGAAGCTCGACTTCGGCCAGGGACTCAACCCTGAGGGAGCCACTCCGACGGAAGGGCTCGAGGCTCGAGGAGCGATGCGGGAGCTCGACTCGACTGGGGACTCGACCCTGAGGGAGCCACCCGGTGGAAGGGCTCGAGGCTCGAGGAGCGAAGCAGGAGCTCGACTTCGGCTGATGACTCAACCTTGAGGGAGCCATCCTAGCGGAAGGCTCGAAGCTCGAGGAGCGATGCAGGAGCTTGACTTCGATCGGGGACTTGATCCTAAGGGAGCCACCCCGACGAAAGGGCTCGAAGCTCGAGGAGCGATGCGGGAGCTCGACTTTGGCCGCGGACTCGATCCTGAGGGAGCCATCCCGGTGGAAGGGCTCGAGGCTCGAGCAGCGATGCGGGAGCTCGACTTTGGTCAGGGACTCGATCCTGAGGGAGCTACCCTGACGGAAGGGCTTGAGCCGGAAGGGCTCGAAGATTGAGGAGTGATGTGGGAGCTCGACTTTGGTCGAGGACTCGACCCTGAGGGAGCCACCCCGGTGGAAGGGCTCGAGGCTCGAGTAGCGATGTGGGAGCTCGACTTCGACCGGGGACTCGACCCTGAGGGAGCCACCCCGGTGGAAGGGCTCGAGGCTCGAGTAGCAATGCAGGAGCTCGACTTCGACCGGAGACTCGACCTTGAGGGAGCCACCCCGACAGAAGGGCTCGAGGCTCGAGGAGCAATGCAGGAGCTCAACTTCGACCGGGGACTCGACCTTGAGGGAGCTCAGAAGGGCTCAAGAAGCAGGACTGGCATGGCGATCCTTGCTAGCATAACTTCTTGCTGAGTTCGAGGATTCTATGTCAGCGATCTTGCCACATCATTTATCCCCCATTGTCAAGTTCCGACGGAATGTGGCACTCGGGTCGAAGGGAGTTATTACGGAGCTGACGTGGAAGAGTAAAAATCTGGTGCTATTAAATGCCACGATCGCCGTCGCTTCGCGAATCGCATCTTGAAGCCAATGCGGGGGTGCCACCTCAGCAAGTCCGAGGAAGTATGATGGTCGATGTTAGGCCCGAGGCGGTCTTCAATGCATCGAGGCACCATCCTTCGGCTATCCGTCATACGTGGTACCCATCCAATGGTGAAAGCTCTAAAAAGATGTACCATCGCTACCTGGCCATTTTGAAAAAGGAGAGTTTCTTCAAACTATCTCTTTTGAATTCTTCGTGCTCACAGACGACTAAAGTTTCTTCCTTTCTCTGGCTATCCTTTTCCTCCTAGGCAACTAGGTTAGTCTTCCCTCATCTTCTTTTTCTCCTCCGGCTAGGTTGAGTCATTCCTTAGATCCTTCAGTCCTTTAGCTTTTGTATTCTTCCTTCTCCCTTGCCTTAGATGGCCCCGTCGAGGTCGGATCCATTATTTCTCCAGCAACCCTATGAGGCAGGACCCTCTTGGGCAAGGACCCCGTCTTCCAATGAGGAGGATGAGTTTCCTCTCCAAGTTTGTAGGGGTCTCTGCTCGACTGGAATAGTTATAGGAGGACCTAAGGTACCCCTTTCTGCTTCTACTCCTGTGGCTGCTCCTCTAGTTCCCGCACCTTCTTCCGTACCTTTTGGTTCGACCGGTCCCTCCGGCATTGCCTCGACGATGACCAGGAAGGACCTTTTCCTGATTCGGGATACTTACGGGATCCCGCATTCCATCCGACTCTCGATCTCGGGATCAGGGGAATGGCTCTAGTGGCATGGGTCGAATCGCCCTCTACGAAGAATTCCTCCTTGGTGGGCTTCGTTTGTCCCTACATCCTTTCTTTCTTTCATTCCTCACCAACCACCGACTCGTTCCTGCCCAGTTAGTTCCAAACGCCGTTAGGGTCATTGTCGGCTTCATAGTTTTTTGTCATTTTCATGGGATTGTTGCCTGTTTTTCTTTGTTTAGGGCTTTTTTCATCCTAAGCACCACCCACCGATGACAGGTGGTGGTTTCTTTCTCCCCACCCGAAGGGCATAAAATTTGACCTACCCTCTTCCATCAAAGGATGGAAGAGTAGATACTTCTTCGCTTTGATAGAAGGAGTAGACTGAGTCTGGAGAGATCCAGACCGAACCCCAAACTATAACTCCCACGTGGAGGCCTCCAATCGGGAAGTGTACGACTAGCTCATCTTCGACGAGATCCCTTCCCTCGGATTCTGTTGTCGGAGCAGAACCTATTCGATGCCAGGGTCAGTCCAATCTGGGGGTTAGGTGAGCCTCTTGAGTTGCACCTCTTCTTCTCCCATGAGCCCTTTCAAAAATGAGGCTGACCCATATTCTCTCTTTTATGTAGGCAAAAAATTCTCTATAGACCAGCTCTTGGAGTCCACCCAGAAGAAAAGGGCATTGTTCGGGCCCAGGGAGGCCCCACCTAAGAGGGCCAGGACGGAGCCCAGCCAGGGGCTTGGGCCCGTCGCGTATTCTGAGCCAGAGGGAAGAGTGGTTGGATCAGCCTTCGTGTCTCCCCGATAGCAGGTCCAACTCTCGGCTTAGGAACCTGGTGCGACCGCATGGACCTGGCCTATTGCTCCCGTCGTGGTCTAGAATCCCAGATGCCATCGAGATGGAAGCGGAGAGGGAAACAAGGAGGGAGTGACCACCACCAACACCACTAGCATTGTCGACTGTGGCGGCGAGCCCCCCACCAATGGTCGAGATGCCCCTGGTGACATTGCCTCTGAACATTATGGCAGTTCCGGCACTGTCGAACTCCAAGGCCCAACGGGCACGATCATGATGCCACCGAATGCGTTAGTCATCCAAGATCGCATGCTGGCCGAGCAGATGATGGACTTTGCTGTCCAGTCACGCGACTACCATGAGAGGGGGTGCAGGCTATTGGTGGAGGCCATTCTCGACATCCTTCCCCACCTCTTCACGGTAAGTCCTTCATCTCATCATTGTCTTAATTGAAATGCCATGGCTGACACTCTTGTAGTGCAGGTTGGGATTGATATACTTTTGATCTGGGATTACTGCGCTCAGTGAGTGAAGAGGGAGGCCCAGTAGGAGCAGAGGATCAAGTCATTGGGGGCCGAGGCCAAGGCGTAGACTGAGAGGGCTCAGGCAGCAGAATAAAAGAACAAAGCCCTCAAAGTGGAGGTGCTTAGGGCTAAGAAGCGGGCCAAGGACTTCGAGGTGTCCCTGGCCACGGAGAAGGATCGGTCCATTCGCCGGGCGAAGGAGTCCGCTGCAGAGGTGGCTCAATTGGAGGGGCGGTTCAAACCCTCCAATTCCATCTAGAGGCGGTGCTGGTTCGGGCATCGACGGTAGAGGAGAAGGTGGCCGGGATGGTGACGCTGATGGAGGCTGCCAAGAAGGAGGTCGCCGAAGTAGTGCCGAAATTTAGGGCCTCAATAGAGTTCATCGATGAAGTCCAGGAGGCAGCCGTGGACTCCTTCATCAAGGGGTTTGAGGTCTGCAGGTCTCAGGTGGCACATGCCTTTTCGGAGTTGAAGTTGGATGAGATTGTCATCCCCGGAGCTTCAGGCAAAAATTCGAGGGAGGCAAGGTCTCCAGCAAAGGTGACTGAGGCGGAGCCTGCAACTGCCGGGTAGACAGTTCCACCTACATAGGTCCAAGAGGATACTGGCGTGCCCCCTCGCCGTCCTGGGAAGGAGCCAATGGGGCAGTAACTCCATGCTTAAGGACCTTTTCTTAGTATACTTTTTTGGCCCCTTATACTTAGGAATTTTCCTCTTCCTTTGGCACCACCTAGCTTGTTAGGGGTCTTTCAATGATGTAACTTCTTCGTTCTACTTCAATGAAGTTCCCTTTCTTCCACTGAATTTCTATGTTGCTCGTTCTCTCGGTGTTCTTCCATAGTTTCTTAAGCACCAATCTTTGCCACAGCCACTCGTCCAGGGGTCTCCAAGCTTCGACGCTTCCGTGGGAGGCCTTCAAAGTAGCAAATAATTCAGAGAGAACTTAGAAGTTCTGTGAGTTACCTTTTTCATGCTGGGATCCTTGCTGGAGGGTCCCAGACATTTGCCAGGGGCTGGGTGCCCATCTTAGGGACTTCTTGTCCATGTCAAAAGTTGGTGGGTGAGTAGAAGGGGCCTAAGAGACCCGGGCGATCGTCCTTACCAGTCCGGGACTACATTGAGTTGGAGGATTTGGCTTGAGGAGTCTTGAAATTGCCATTGTCGGTCCGGGGTTTGGCTGGCGAAGTGCGGAGCTTCTGGAATGTCCTGGCTTGTCATCGCCGGACTAGGAGTTCGATTGATAGAGTGCGGGGCTTTTGAAGTTTCCCTGGCTTACCGTCGCCGGATTGGAAGTTCGACGGATATAGTGTGGGGCTTTTGGAGTTTCCCGGCTTGTTGTCGCCAGACTGGGAGTTGGCGGATAGAGTGCGGGGCTTTTAGAGTTTCCTGGCTTGTCGTCGCCGGACTAGGAGTTTGACGGATAGAGTGCCGGACTTTTGGAGTTTTCTAGCTTGTTGTCGCTAGATTGGGAGTTTGGTGGATAGAATGCGTGGCTTCTGGAGTTTCCTGGCTTGCCATCGTCAGACTGAAAGTTCGGCGGATAGAGTATGGGGCTTCTGGAGTTTCCCGGCTTGCCGTCATCGGACTGGGAGTTCGGCGGATAGAGTATGGGGCTTATGAAATTTCTTGACTTTGTGGTGCGGTGCCCAAGGTTCGGCGATAGTATTTCTACACGGGCAAAGACAACGTTGTGCCTAAAGGAATTTTTTATTGATAGGAGAAGAGCTTACATCATTGGTAGTACATCCTTAGATTGTTGGCGTTCGGGCGCCACCAAGTTCAGTGAGGTAATAAGCCCCATGGGGAAGGGCCTCAATTACTCTATAAGGGCCCTCCCAGTTGGGGGAGATCTTACCATATTTTTCAGGTTGGGAGGCTTCGGCTCGTCGTAGTACCAGATCTCCCGGGCGGAAGGTCTTTGGTTTCCCTCGAGAATTGTAGTACCGGGCCACCCGCTACTGGTTGGCTGCCATACAGAGATGATCCTTATCCCTTGTCTCTTCAAGGAGGTCTATATTGAGTAGAAGGTGAGCCGGGTTCTCGGCCTCATCATATTGCTCTATCTACAACATGGGTAGGTCCAGTTCCACTGGAATTACGGTTTCAGTGCTGAAGACGAGGTTGAAAGGCATCTCATCGATGGCCGTCCGGGGCATGGTGTGGTATCCCCAAAGGATGCTGGGGAGCTCCTCAGCCCACCTGTCTTTGGCCTGGTCTAGCCTAGCTCGGAGCCCCTGGAGGATTGTTTGGTTGGTCACCTCAACCTCCCCATTGGACTGGGGATGAGCCATCGAGGTAAAGCGATGATGAAAATTAAGGTCGGTGCAGAACTCTTCGAACATCCGGTTGTCGACTGCCATTCGTTGTTAGTGATTATAGTGTGAGGGAGCCTGAAATGATAAATGATCAATTTCCAGAAGAAAGACTTGACCTTGGCTTTGGTAATCCATGCTATCGGTTCGGTCTCGACCACTTGGTGAAGTAGTCGATGGTCACTATTAGAAATCTGCGCTGCCCGGATGCAGGGGGGAAGGGACCTAAGATGTCCATTTTTCATTGAGCGAATGGCCAGGGGATGGAGAGCTGGAAAAGTGGCGCGACCGGCTGACGTTAGATGCAGGCGTGCTGTTGGCAGCAATCACATTTCTTTACAAGGTCGGCTACGTCTTCCCTCATAGTCTCCTAGTAGTATCCTTGGCGGAGGGCTTTGTATGCTAACGTCCTGCCCCCCACATGATTCTCGCAGAGGCCTTTATGTATCTCCTAGAGCACGAAGGCTACCTCTGAGGGCCTTAAATATTTTAGAAGTGGATAGGAATGGGACCTGCGATAGAGCTGCCCATCCATTAACACAAAACGTGCAGCTTTCTTCTTGATGAGGCTGGCTTCTAGGCGATCCTTAGGCAGGGTTCCGTCGGTGATATATCTGATGTATCAGTCCATCCAGCTAGGCCCTGAGGTGACTTGCTGGACCTCCCCAGGGGTCTCATAACTAGGAGCCTGAAGGTACTTGATGTAGGCATGCCTTAGCAACGAGTCCGGTAGAGTCGCGAGCCTAGAGAGGGCATCCGTGTGAGTGTTCTCCCCACGAAAAATGTGGGAGATGCTGAAGTGCTGGAAACTCACTGCGCTCGAGCGTACCTACTCCAAGTACTTTGACATTTGAGGGTCTCTGTTGGCTTTAGCCCTTGATTTTGATAACTAACAAAATGTTGAGTATATATTTTATACTAATATTTCAATTATAGTTATGAGTTTCAGGATACAAGCACCTCAAATTTTCTATATAAAAGTATCAAGGCACTCATTGGAAGCTAAGCAATTTTCACTATTTAAGAAGTCTTCTCATCTGAAAAAAGCCTCAAAATAGATTAAATGGAGTTTTACAAAAAGGGTATTGAAGTGTTATTGAAGAACATTTTGAATTTTGAAGGTTGGCACAAGTTTTTGTCAAGTTGCAGAGTCAATTATCGACTCATGACATGCTAAGTATCGATACTTCAGAAAGTGGCATGCAGAAAATCTCTTTGGCACGCCAAGTGTCAACTCACAGAAATCAGGTGCCGACTCACAAAAATCAGGTGTTGACTCACAGAAACGAAGTGTTGACTCATGGCATGAGAAAATTGAAGATACAGAACTATGTCATTTTGAGATTTTTCTGTCAAGTGTCGGCTCAATAGATTCAAGTATCAACTCACAAAATTCAAGTGTCGACTCACATGGTTCAAGTGTCGACTCATAGTCTAAGAATAGAAAAAGGGTAGAACCCTGATTTTTCAAATGTTTATACCTTGAGTTGACTCATGCTGATCTAAGTATCGACTCATAAAGACTCAAGTGTCGACTTATAGAAATCAAGTATCGACTCACGGGTTCTAACATCTATAACGGCTATATTTTCTAAGAGACAGAATTGATCCCTACGAGTTCCCAATGGCTAGTTTTGCTCCACCAACGATCTTAAACCATTTTTTGAAAATTTTTGAAGTATTTAAGCTTCACCAAACTCATTCATGAGAACTAACTCACAAGAGACGACCTTTCTTGAGAACTTCACTTCCAAAGCCAAAAAGAGAGCAAAAGAGAAGATTCCACTGAAAAAGCTTACAAGCCTTCATTTCAACATTCCAAAAATAGTTTGTGAAGTAATTCTAAAGAGAAGACAACTTAAGCAATCATCAAAAGTCTCGAAGATTCCATATTCTACTCTATGAGAGAGTTTGCTTATGCTTTAAATTTGTATCTCTGAATTTATTTCTTGTACTAGGTGTCAGGCCCTTCCAAGTCTTGAATTGGAATCCAAGCCTAGGTTGCATTAAGTAAAGGTTGTTGGTGAGCCTAAGTGAGAAAACTAATTTTGGGTATGATTTGTGAGCCCGTTGAAAACAAGTTGGCTGTAATCTAGGTTGACTATAGTGAAATCCCAAGAGGTAGCTTGGGAAGTGGATGTAGGTGCTGGGCTTGCACCAAACTACTATAAACTTTTATGTTTGTGTGTGTGCTCTTTACCATTTTTCATTTACTGCTTATACTCTTGGCATTGCATCTCACTCACTTGTTGCACACTTGCATTGCTTCACAAATACATTAATTTCAGTACATATCTGCTTTAATTTTTTAAAGAAACTCAATTCACCCCCTCTTGGGTTGCTACACTGGGCAACAAGTGGTATCAGAGCTTGGTACTCAGCATATAGATCTAACGATCTTGAGTCAAAGATCTAAATGGCAGCCCAAATCGGAGTTAGAATTTTTGAGGGACAAGCCCCAAATCGTCCTCCCCTTGTTTAATGGAACAAATTATACATATTGGAAAATACGCATGTGCATTTATTCAAGTCATTAATTATAACATTTGGAGGATTATTGTTAAGGATCTTCATCAGCGTACCACCTTGGTTAATGCCATTCTCACTCCCAAGATGGAAGATGAATGGGATGAGAATGACATTAAGCAAGTTGAGCTTAATGCTAAGGCTATGAATTTATTGTTTTATACTCTAGATCCAAGTGAGTTCAATAGAATCTCAAATTCTCTCTGCTAAGAAAATATAGGACACATTTGAACAAGGGTCTCTTTCCCATTCAATGGGGTGTCCTATGGTGTATTGGGGTGTCGCTGTGGCCATATCCCATGAACAAGTAAGGTGAATGGATTATTATCATAATCATACTATGTTATGCATATTAGGATTTATATGCTTATATGATGTCATGAATATCATGTTTACTTAGGATGTGTTTGAGACTACTAAAAGCCCTCATAATTAAAATATTTAGTCATAGTGTAAGTTAGTCAAAAGGCAAAATTTATTTAGGGTTATATGATTAATCAATTGGTGTCTAGGCAAGTGGTCTGGAAAGGTAAAGGGCATGAGGTTTTTAATTGATTTCATTATCTGACCTGACCAATTAATTTGATGTCTAAGGAAAGTAATGGGGGGACCCCTCATCTCTTCCACTTGGCCAATTTGGCTATATCTGGACCTTAAATTGAATATGCCAATTGAATTAACACACTAGGTTTGCCTTCATGCTAGGTATAGTTCATATTAACAACTATAGTAGGTTTGTTATGTAACACAAGGCCTACCTTAGTGTTAAATATGAATTATCTTAGTGCAGTTTATGCTTGATAGTATGTTTGGTAGTATTGCATTGTTGTATAATACAAGGATAATATTATTCGAACATGACTATATGGAAATGAAAGGTCTGACTAAATTAAGACATTATAACTTATTGTGTAACATAATACTATAAGTATCTTAGAGGTAGTTCATTTGTTAAGAATTGCATGGGTTGCAATTGGAAAGAAATTCCTGCCTTTGAACTCATGAGTGTTTGTTGTGTAACACAAGACACTTATGAGAAATTTTTGATCTCAACCCCACTAAAAAAACTTGGTAAGGTTTCTCGCTTACCATAGATGAGTGTTATGGTATTCGAATAAAATAGTGGAAGATATAATTAGATATAAAGTCCTTATCTAGTTATGAATGCCATCTTAAGTGGTCTGCTTATACTGTTCATTATTAAATATTGGTTTTATTATGGCTTCAAGTTTATCACTATGGGGCATCTTAGATACTAATAAGTTAACCGGTCCCAATTATATGGACTGGTTGAGGAACCTGAGAATAGTATTAACTCAGGAGAAGCTTTCTTATATTCTTGATTCTCTAGATCCAGAGCTGATTAGAGAGGATGCTTATGAGGAGGAAAGGGCCACACATAAAATGTTGCTAAATGACAGCATAATTGTCAGGTCATCATGTTGGCCTCAATGACCAATGAGCTTCAGAGGCAACATGAAGAAATGGAATCTTAGTTCATATTGCTCAATCTATAGGAGCTTTATGGAGAGCAAAGTAAGGTTGCTTGGTACGAGATATCGAAACAGTTGTTTCATGCACGCATGAGTGAGGGTTCATCAGTTCAAACCCATGTTTTAAAAATGATTGACTTAATCACCTGATTAGGTCAATTAGGATTTGTAATGGATGCTGAACTCAACAAAGACTTGATCCTGTAATCACTCTCGGATTCCTTCTCCTAGTTTGTTCTAAATTATCATATGAACAAACTGAATACTTCTTTACCTGAGCTGCTTAACATGCTTAAGACAGTAGAGAGCCATTCTAAGGGAGATAAGGCTCATCTTCTTCTTGTTGATGGGAAGAAAAAACAGGCAACAAAGAAGGATTTGAAAATGAAATTTAACCCTAAAAGAAGCTTCTAGAAGAAGAAAGCAAAGAAGGCTATTAATGATGGAGCCTGTTTTCACTGTAGCAAGCAAGAACATTGGAAGAAAAATTGCAAGACATATATTGCAAGTGTGAAATAAGATGCTGGAGGAGCATCTAAAGGTTTGTACATGATACAAACAAATTTATCATTGAGTGCTTCTATTTATAATTCATGGGTATTGGATACCGCATGTGGGT
This sequence comes from Areca catechu, assembly GCA_021397845.1. Classification (NCBI taxonomy): domain Eukaryota; kingdom Viridiplantae; phylum Streptophyta; class Magnoliopsida; order Arecales; family Arecaceae; genus Areca; species Areca catechu. Next base: position 6,461,829 of record CM038048.1, read on the forward strand.
CTCATATCTGTAAGTCATTACAAGGACTTCACAGAATTAGAAGCTTGAAGAGAGGTGACTTTGAGCTATATGGCACAAGTGGTGAAGCCATGTATGTTGAAGCTGCGGGCATCTATTACTATTATTACCTTCGGGTAATGTATTAAAGTTAGAAGAATGTTACTATGTTCCAAATGTTGTAAGAAATATTATTTCTATACTCTTGTTATTACAACAAGGATTTGAAATAAGTCTAAAGAGCAATGGCTAATCTATTCTTCATTCTAATAAAATATTTGGACACGGTTATTTTATCAATTGTCTTTTAACTTTAGAACTCAATAAGACAATATTACTTGTTGATAACGAGAAAAGAAAAAGAGATAATGTCAATGTCACATTTCTCTAGCATTACCGATTAGGTCATATAAGTGAGTCAAGGATAAATAATTTAGTGAAAGATAATTACTTTGATCCTTATGATTTTCAATTATTAGGAATTTGTGAATCTTGCCTTATAGGTAAAATGACCAAGTCTTCATTCACTAGACATGGAGACAGGGCAACTAAATTATTAGGTCTTGTATTTACTGATGTGTGTCGACCTATGACAACTTAGGCCAGAGGTGGATATTCTTATTTCATCATGTTTATTGATGACTTATCTAAGTTTGGACATGTGTATCTGATGAAACAAAGTCCAAAGCTTTTGATAAGTTTAAAGAGTATCAATATATGATTAAGAAACAAACTGGACATAGTATTAATATTCTTCGTTCTTATCGAGGAGGAGAATACTTGTCTAGTTAGTTTCTAAACCATCTTAAGGACAAAGGCATAATTTCTGAATGGACTCCTTATACACCCTAATTAAATGGTGTGACAGAAAGAAGAAATCGCACCTTATTAGACATGGTGAAGTCCATGATGAGCTTCACAGATCTTTCTATTTCCTTCTAGGAATATGCCTTAGAAACTGCTGCTTATATTTTGAACAGGGTACCATCAAAGTCAGTGACTAGCACTCCATATGAGGTATGGAATGGAAAAAGACCAAATCTTAAATACTTAAAGATTTGGGGTTGCTATGCTTCTGTCAAGAATAATTTTGGAAATAAGTTAAGTGCTAGAGCTGACAAATGTAGGTTTGTTGATTCTTCCAAAGAGGGTATTGGATACATCTTTTATCATACTACTGAACAAAAGGTGTTTGTCAGTAGACATGCTATATTTTTAGAGCAAGAATTTATCTAAGAAGGAAATAGCGGAACAACACTTGAACTTAGTGAAGTTCAAAACCAACAACCAATTCCTGAAGAGTCTTCAAATGAAATTCCTCAACCAAAGGTTCTTGTTGATCAGGAATAGCCGCAACACACACCTCCTCTCCGTAGGTCAGAGAGGGTGTGAGGTGCACCTCTCAGATATGGCTTTTGTATTGAAAATGATAATGAGGCCAATATCATTCAGGATGATAATCTTGTGACTTATACGGAAGCTATCGAGAGTAGAGACTCCGATAAATAGTTAAATGCCATGAAATCTGAAATGGACTCCATGTATTTCAATCAGGTTTGGACCTTGGTAAATCCACTTGAAGGAGTTAACCTAATAGGGTGTAAGTGGGTCTTCAAGAAGAAGATTAAAGCAAATGGCCAAGTAGATACTTACAAGGTCAGGCTGGTGGCAAAAGGTTTCAGATAAAAGCATGGTATTGACTATAATTAAACCTTTTCACCAATAGCAATGCTCAAGTCCATCAGGATTTTGGTTACAATAGCAGCATATTATGATTATAAAATATGGTAAATGGACGTAAAGACTACTTTTCTCAATGAATATCTTGAGGAAGAAGTCTATATGTCACAACCAGAAGGGTTTGTCTTAAGTGGGAGACCAAACCAAGTATGCAAACTTAGAAAATTTATATATGGATTAAAACAAGATCGAGGAGTTTGAACATCTGCTTTGATGAAGCAATTTGAGAATTTGGTTTCATTAAAAATGTGGATGAACCTTGTGTGTATAAAAAGATAAATGGAAATGTAATTATCTTTTTGGTTTTATATATCGATGACATAGTTATTATTGGGAATGATATCCCAATGTTATAATCGGTTAAAACTTGGCTATCATCAAAGTTATCCATGAAGGATTTGGGAGGGGCATCATATATATTAGGGATAAAGATCTATAGAGATAGATCTAGGAGGATGCTAGGCTTAGGTACATTGACTTAGTGTTGAAGAGATTCAGTATGGATGGAAGTAAGGGGGTTACTTACATATGAGTCAAGGCATACATTTCTCCAAGAAAATGTCTCCTAAGATATCAGAAGAAAGAGAGAGGATGGCTATGATTCCTTATGCTTTAGCTATAGGATCGATTATGTATGCCATGTTATGTACCAGACTTGATATTGCTTATGCCTTGGGCGTAGTGAGTAGGTTCCAGGCAGATCCAAGAGAGGATCATTGGAAAGCTGTGAAAAATATCTTTAAGTACTTGAGAAGGACTAAGGATATTTTTCTTCTATATAGTGGATCAGATTTAAAACTAGAAGGACAGATTCTAGTTTTCAATCAGATCTAGATGATAGCAAATCCATATTAGGGTATGTCTTCACCCTATATAGTGGTGCAGTGAGTTGCAAGAGTACAAAGCAGCCGACTGTAGTTGACTCAGTCACTGAAGCATAATACATAGTTGCAAGTGAAGCTACGAAGGAAGCTATCTGGATGAAGAAATTTATCATGGAATTGAGCATGGTTCCTGAAATACAATAATCGGTGCCACTATATTGTGATTACACTAGAGCTGTTGTGCATGCTAAGGAACCAAGGTCTCATCATAAGTCTAAGCATATCCTAAGATGTTTCCACCTTGTTCGGAAAATCGTAGGAAGACAAGATGTTGTCATCGAACGAGTTGATACAAAGAACAATATAGCAGATCTAGTCACTAAAGCACTACCTCAGTAGTAGTTTGATCCCACTTAGATTGTATGGGTATAAAATACAAGGGCGATTGGCTTTAGTGCAAGTGGAAGATTGAAAGAAAAGTACCATAAAAGACAATCCCATAAAAGACAATCTTTGTAAGTGCATTTTTATAATCTTCTAACTCTTATATGATATTATTATATTAATAAAAGGTGTTTTGTTTTATCATACGACTGTCTTATTTAAAGATTATGATGAATCCCGTAGTTTAGGGCAAAGGAATTAGGGTTATGATGGAAATCATAACGATGAGACCTAAGTTCCTATAAACCCTAATCTAAAATATTCCTAGTTGTTGGATCATCGATTCGGAGATCGATGCTTCCAGAAAGACTAGCTTATCCTATGTATGCTCGATGGAGAAGATAGTTGGTCTCACAGCCACTTGTGTAGAGATACAAATACAAGGATAAGGGTGCTTATTAGGATATGAGTTCACTGAACTGATCTGCACTGAGAATATCTTATGGAAGTCTTACTACTTGTCAAGAGATAGTTCTCATAGTGAGAGTTGTGCAAGTGATCTTTAGACTTGAGATCACCATGGTTCCTTGTGCACACTAAGCCATATTTTGGTTCATACTCATTCATGGCATCGAGTCATGTACGAGGTATTCTCGGATATGGTGGAAGGTGTATGAAGGATGTGAGTGGATCAACAAGGAATCGATCATTCCTAAAAAGAGGAAATGTTATCCCATATAATCTCTTTGATCGATAACTCAGGAAGTTTTTGATCAAAGCAGGATGAGATTAGAAGTGTTTCCTAATCAGTTGTCAGGAGTCTTTATTATCAAAATGAGATTTGAAATGACTAAGTGCTAGGTTTTGACAATTATCCATACCCATCACTTATTCGGGATAAAGGAAGATCGAAAGATTGAATTGCATGGTAACTTTCCACTGAAGGGTATTTTGATACTTTCCACCAGATTCCTTATCTTCCAGGTAGGTATGACACGTTGCTAGACGTCAATCATGTCTTGTAGGTTTTCATGAATTAATTCGATTGGATTCATGAGTCAATTCGAAAGCTTGTTCGAATTGGCAACTTAGGTCAGCTCAATTTGACCTAATTAGGTCAATCATGTTCGATTGATCGAATTGGCTTGGACCAAGACCTATTGCTGGCTAGATGTGGAACCCAAAAGGTCACACACATTAGGAAATTGGCTTAGAAAGTCAATTGATATTTTATTAGGTTCATGGGATCCTAATTGGTTAGCTAGATTACATATTAGCATGTGTAGGCTAACCTAATTCTAACCCAATTGTATTAGATCTATAAGGTTGCTTAATGGGCTAACCAATTTGAGGAAATCCTAGATTGGGTTCAGTCTTAAGTGGGGCAGCTTAATTCAGATTTTATCTGGATTTAATTAAAACTTATCTTGGATTTATGAGAGACTCCATGTTGACATGGACTCTTGGGCGCCATATGGCGTGCGGTAAAATTGTGGGATGCAGAAGGACCAAGAGTTCTTCTGCTAATCAATCATAAAATCCAGATAAGGTTCAAAGAGACTCCTCATCTCCATGCCCTCTCATGTGGGCTTTGATCGGTCAAGATAGTGTTATGGTGTCAATAATCTTTAGTGCATAAATGAAGAATCGCGTCTCTTCATTTGGCGCTAATTAAAGAGGCCAAGAGTCCTACTGTTTCAAGTAATTTAAAATCTCCGACACCTCTTAAATTGAAAAGCCACGTCTTTAGTCTATTTTGATTGATTAATGAGATATGACAAGTGGAGAAATTGGCTGGGAATTGAAGAGACAAAAAGGTCTTGTCTCTTGGCGCAAGAAGGATCATGACCTTTCAAGATAAGACTCCTTAATGAAGGGTCTTATTTGATTCATTATTTGATAGATCAAAGGTTGCAGAAGAGGCATATCAGGCACTCCTACATACTCTATAAAGGCATCAGTGATTTGATGCCAAATATCAGAATTCCCATCGGAAAAACCAACTTGCTATTTTTCATTCCCTCCCCTTAAGACAAGGCTTGTCTTATTGAGACAAGGCTTGTTCTCTCAAGACAAGGCTAGTCTTTTAAGACAAGAGCCTAGGGAAAAAAACAGAAGGGGTATCTGAGATCCGAGAGCAGATATAGAGAGGTCTCAGTCTGCCCTACAGGAGAGTAGGGAGTCTAGCAAAGGAGGAAGTCAAGAAGGCTATCAAAAGTGTCCCGGTGGATCAAGCAACCTATTAAGGAGTGGTTCCTAGGTTCATTTCCTATGTGGATCACTTCTGGAGGGCATGCACTTGTGTGCCTAGTGGAAAGAAGAAGCAATTAGTGTTTCAGGTATTTTTCTAAATCTTGTTTGAATGACTTGTTAATTGTAATGAATAAGTGATCATTGAGCTTAGGGTTTCTTGTTATTTGGAGTTTCAAAATAAAAATTTTGAAACAATTCTTCCGCTGTGCCACCGAAACCCAACATGAAGAGGTTTAAGTGTCTTTATCAAAATATAGAACAATATCTCATAATTTGAAAGTTTTTTCATTGACTTTATGTTTTATATCTGATTTGGATGTTTTCTACTGCTCATTCCCTAGTCTAACTGAAATGAAACTAATCCATTCTCTTTTTAGCTAACTCTCAAACACTTGGTTCACCGCTCCTCAATAAAGTGGTCCCAAATACGAATCAGTTTAATGATGATGTGTTTTCCTATTGTTCATTTCATATTTTCATTGAAATGAACTGCGTTGCAACCCATTTTCTTTTCAGAAAAGCAAAAAACATTCTAACTTGTATATCATTCAATTGCTGCTGCCTAGCAGCCAACTGAACTTATCTCAGACATCTGGTTCCCACTCCTTAATAGAGCGGTCCCAAATATAAATCAGTTTGATGATGATGGTGTTGCAGCAATAATAATAACAATAATAATCATAAAAATTGGCATTCTACTTGTAAAACGATAATGCATAACATGCCACTAGTGAGATTTGGCTGGCAGCAACAACAATAACAACAACAAAAACAATTACTGCTGGTACCATGCTTTCAAAATCCACAGTGTGCAACAAGCTATTAGAGCGAATCAGCTCCATCAATCCAATTCCGATAAGCAATTAATGCTTCACGAGGCATGTATTCGGTCACTGTATGGCCAGCACCCTACGGGAAAATCAAATCATGGTTTGGATTTAGTTATCGACAGTTCAACAAATTTCATTTCACATATCAGATGTGCATGGATAATTAGAAATTGACTACCTTGAATGTAGCGAATAATAGATTGTGATCAAACCTAATTGCATACCTGTTGGGAACAAATAATTCATAAAAAGTAAAATGAACATGAAGAAGTAGAAGAGTGGTGTGCGTGCATGCATGCGCAACACTTTTGCATGCATACACATACATGCATACATGCGTGCGTGCATAAGGATATGTATGCATGTTTCTGTATATATGTTTTTGTGTTTGCGTGTATTTGTATATGCAAAGTAGTGCGAATATACCCTGCTATCTGGTTTGCTACAAACCATGGATGCCATTTCTCAATCACAGAATAGTTGAGTGCTCTAATCCATTGAAGGGTTGCAGTGTATGGCATAATCATATCTTGATCCCCACCGAAAGAGAACAATTTTTATTTCATCAACTAGATAAAGAATTCATAGGCAATGCAGATTATATAGGCAAAACAAGCTATAAAGGAGAAACAAGCTATTGTATTAAGTTTCTAAAGTACTATGCATATTTGCACAGTTTTACTAAATCATATCAAAAGTTTCATATTTTTAAGTACACACTAAAATTTCTTAAAATTGATCTAGGAGGATTATTTGACCCATCGTTAACTAATCTAGTCATGTTTAGGAGTCCCAATTTTTTCATGGAATGAGATGCACTATTATCCCACTTTGTCCCAACATTTAGGACAGGAAATGTTTCAAGATGTCTCGATATGGATACTAGAAATTTGCTAAGATAGCCTTGTCCCAATATATAAGATGGTACCCCATTCAAGTACCCCGCGGGACGTTTTGTCGGGACCTGAATCCTTTGAGATAAACTTTAACGCACGATCCACCACATTCAAGGCTCAATTGAGTGTTGTAACTTCGGGAAAAAGATTTTAGCAATATGATTGAAGATGAGGTTACAATAGGAACCAAGATCTAGTTTTTATCCAAATTCAAAATTTTAAAATATTTTAACTATTTTTGGTAATTTGTATCTTCTTTTGGTTAGGAGAAGAATCCAATCCACTTATAGTTTGAACTTTACTAGTATGAAAAGAGAGAACTTTTAATTGTTTTTTGATTGGAAGAAGTATCCAACTGAAAGAAAGAGGATATCGTAGTATAAATATGAGCGAGAAGCAAAAAGCATGGACCCACTTTAAACTTTATAATTACCATAATTTGTGTGTCAAAAAAAAATAATGGTAAAGATCTTAAATCCCCGCTTTTGAAATTTCTTATTTTCTATTTATTTGAGAGATTAGGATTGAGTGGTTTGAATGAAATCTTTCCTTCTTCCTAATTAGATCAAAAATATTAAAAAATATAATAAAAAAAGAAAAATGAATTTAGTTGTACAATTCTCCAATTAAGTTTCATAAAAAAAAACCTCTCCAATTAAGTAGTTGCAAGATTCGACATCTTGATGTTCATCATATATAGATTCAAAGGTTTTATAGAAAGTTTCAACATGAGTACCAAAGAAGCTATTTCGATACTTTGTGCAACAGACAAGTAAATATTATAGAAGCAATGCAAACCAGTAAATATCATAGAAGTAGTGCAAATCAATAACATTATAAATCAAGATTTTAAATCCCATGGGATAGGGCCATGTTGAACTTTTCATGAAATGGGATGCACTGACATTCCACTTCGTCCTAATACATGGAGCAGGAGATGTCCCAAGATGTCTTGATTGGGATGCTAGGACGATAACAAGACAGTCCTATCTCAATATATGGAATGGTACATGATATGGCAAGACCGTTGACATGGAGTAGATGTTAGGCGCTATGTCGACGAAAGCCGCCGCGTCAGATGCTGCGTCAATCTCTCGGCTCGGACCTCTTCGCCGAGCTGAGCTCCCCCAGAATAACGGGGCCAAAGCCGAGCTCCGTCCTCTGCCAGGTCAGTCCGGCAAGCTCGGGACGCCTAGGCTAGAGCCGCACTCTGCCCTCCAGAGCGAGACCCTCGGAGATCAAGCCCCGTGGTCGGAGTCGAGCTCAGCCCTCCTCTGCCATGTGGAGCCTCTCCGAGGCCAAGCCCTTTGGACTGGGCCCACACTCTGCCCTCCAGAGCGAGATCCTAGGAGATCGAGCCTCATGGTTGGGGTCGAGCTCAGCCCTCCACCACGTGGAGCCTCTCCAAGGTTAAGCCCTTTAGACCGGGCCCGCACTCTGCCCTCCAGAGCGAGACCCTCGGAGATCGAGCCCTGTGGTCGGAGTCGAGCTCAGCCCTCCTCCGCCACGTGGAGCCTCTCCGAGGCCGAGCCCTCTGGACCAGGCCTGCGTTCTACCCTCCTCCATCGAGGCGATCCTGCAAGCTCGGGACGAATCGAGCCCTGCCTCCTCTGCTCGGCCTCCAGCCCAGATAAAGGCAGGAGGACGGCACCATCATCCCAAGGACTACGGGACGGTGCCCGCCATACCACAATAACTACCTGTCCACCCGTACTACTAGGAGGATGGGCCAGTCAGAGAGCACGAACCCCGGGGGCGGCGGCCCCCGGATCGAGGCTCTGCCAAGTTTCCCGGAATGGGGCGACCGGAGAGGATGTCAGAGCGAATAGAGGTTTCCCCTATCGCATGTCAGGAAAGATGTCCCGTCCACGGTATGGTATCCCACCGCACGTGCCTGCCAACCCAACGAGGATCCCGAGGCAAGCATCCAATGGTCACTTTTCAACTACAAAGAATGATCGACACCCTCGGAAGGGGGAAGGTAACAACGACAACAACACAAAAATAAAAGAAGAGAACACAACTCCAGTGCAAGCTCAACCAGAAGGGCAGAGCACCACCACCACCACCATCAAAAAAGAGAAAGAAAAGGCAAAGGAGAAGCGGTTAAGCCAGGGAATCCCTCTAGCTCTGCCGTCATTCTCCTCCTGACTCACTTTCACTTCACTCTCACATCATTCACTCCTCCTCGCATGGAGTCCATCAAGAGGGGCTTGACCAGGAGGATCTGTTCCCCTGGATCGTCACTGACTTGACCGTCGGAGTGCCCCCACCGGAAACCCCGACCCGGGTCACTAACACCTGTTTTGCAGGTCCAGGATCATCGGACGGTGAGACAATGAAGGGAGCGCACTCCGGCACCGACAGTAGCTACGGGCCACGGCAATCTTGGCGGCAACAGATTGATGCGCCAGGTAGGGGGGCGAGCAGGCGACATTGTGAACGATCTTTGATCCAAGTCAAGCCCTCTATCCCTTTATAGACAAGTTCCTTGGAAGGATGATGACGACATAGGCACGAGAGGCCTCTGCCAGTCGTGAAGGGGACTCCCCTTCTCGAGGGAACCCATACAAGTTAGAGGCGGGGCCATCCGCTTTTAGTTCAACCACCTCCGGCGGAGTCCCAGCTGGCTGCACTCACCCAGCAAATGTAAATCCTCGCTACAGCAGTGCGCCAGCTTCAGTGTCAGCATCGGTCCTTGGCTACCCACCAGCAGCCGGGGACTCCGGCAGCCCACGTCGCAGCTTCCCGCGACAGCCTGCGTTCCTTCCAAGGAAGGCCTTCACAGCCACGGGCTGTCACCGATAATCGGGGTAGTCATCAGACTCCGACGAAAAGGCAACAAGCCGGGTCTGTCGACAGGGAGAGCCACTCACCAAACCTCGGGCGGGCATTGTCAAAGCCCCACCGAGATAGGAGAAGCAAGACCCCCCGCCATGGGTGCCGGGCACCCATGTCACCTTCTCCGTCTCCTTCGACGAAGGGGTCTACTGACGAAGCCATCAGGCACGCGGCGAAGAAGCGCCTGGAGGAACATGAGCGCAAGCTGGTGGCGTTCTCCCACTGGTTTGCCAACATGCAGGGCTCCCCTAATGAGCCAGCGAGCTATGATGCCCGTCCCCCATTCTCCCAAGAAATCCAAGTGAAGCCGATCCCGCATCGGTTCCGGATATCATAGGTGGATCCTTACGATGGGACCACCGACCCCCTGGACAACTTGGAAAGCTACCGGACCCTCATGAGGGTCCAGGGGGCCATCGATGCTCTTTTCTGCATCACCTTTCCTGCTACTCTCCGGAAAGCAGCTCGGGTGTGGTTCACCCATTTGGAGCTGGAGAGCATCAACTCTTTCGCCCAGCTAGGACAGAAGTTCGTGGCCCACTTCGATGCCTGTATGAAGTTGCCACGAGAGGCAGACAGCTTCTTCTCCATTCGGCAACAGGACCGTGAGTCCCTGCGGGACTACGTGGCCCACTTCAAGGCTGTCGCATTGGAGATTTACAACCTTGATGAGCCGGTTGCCATGCTGGCATTGAAGCGAGGGCTCAGGACCTCCCGCTTGACCTACTCACTCAACAAGAACCCCTCCAAGACTTATTCTGAGCTCCTCTTTCGAGCCCAAAAGTACATCCGCGCCGAGGAGGTGGATCGTATGAGACGGGAGCTCGATAGGAGGCCACTGAAGAAGCCGGCCCCCACCGAGACGTTGTGACCCGAAAGCCGGCACCCTAGGCTCCGAACTCTCGGAGGGACCGGCCAAGATCGAAAGGGGCTCCCGTTCTTGAGGAGGGTTATACCCCCCTCCTCACCCCGAGGACAAAAATCCTCATGGAAATCGAAGGCGAGGACTACCTGAGACGCCCGCCTCCGATGAAGTCCTCCACCGGCTGTGATAAAACAAAGTACTATCACTTTCACCGTGACCACGACCACGACACCGAGGAGTGCCGCAACCTCAAGTGCGAAATCAAAGAACTCATCAAGAGGGGCTACCTCAAAAGATTCATGGGGGGCAGATCTCGGATGGAGTCCCAGATGCTCGTCGCTCTCTCACCAGCTCCAACCATCGATAACTGTCCTACCGAGAAGCCGGTGGGCATGATCTCCCGGGGAGCTGTGCACGCGCCCAAAAAGGCCCGGGGGGCAGGGGACCCTAACAATGTACCCCCCTTTATGAGGGAAGGAAAAAATGGGAGAAAAAATATAAATAATGATGCTGTGGTCGTCGAGATGACGATCGCGAAGCACCCTGTAAAATGCATCATGATTGATAGTGAAAGCTCCACAGATGTGCTTTTTTATGATACCTTCTCCACGATGAACCTTTCCCCCGATCAGCTTAGGCCTATGCATGCGCCCCTTGTTGGTTTCACAGGTGATTTTATAAGGATGGAAGGAGAAATCACTCTCCCGGTCACTGCCGGGACCCCACTTGCAAAGCACTATCATGATGACTTTCACGGTTGTGAGGCTCCCTTCCGCCTACAATGTGATCTTGGGCCGGCCCAGGCTCAACTTGCTCGACACCGTTGTCTCCACCAAGAGGCTACTTGTACAGTTCCCTACTCCCTACAGTGTTGGGAAAATGAGGGGAGCACCCCAGCCGGTGTAGCATTGCTTCCAGACCCTCCCTGGGGCCAAGGTCCTCGAGGATGATCCCAAGGTAGATGATCTCGACCAAAGGGCCCAAGATCCTAGGGGAGGCCTAGTCGAGCACCTACTCTCTTACCCGCTTGGAGACGATCCCACGAAGACAGTACAGATCGAGGCCCAGCACCCGAGGAGGAGAGGGCCCAACTAATGGAGTTCCTGCAGGCAAGCATGGATGTGTTCGCCTGGATGGCAGCGGACATGCCAGGTATTCCTCCTGACATCATCACTTACAAATTGAGTGTTGACCCGAAGCAAGACCAGTTCGGTAGAAGAAGAGAAGTTTCGCCCCGGAGAGGCAAGCAGCCATCAAGGAGGAGGTCAACAAACTCCTGGATGCCGGCTTCGTTCGAGAGGTCCAGTATCCGAGCTGGCTGGCGAATGTAGTGATGGTAAGGAAGAACAATGGCAAGTGGAGGATCTGTGTAGACTACACCGACCTCAACAAAGCCTGCCTGAAGGACGGCTTCCCTCTATCGAAGATTGACCAGCTGGTGGACGCTACCTCTGGCCATAGGCTGCTCTCTTTCATGGATGCGTTCTCCGGGTACAACCAGATCTGTATCCATCCAGAAGACGAGGAGAACACCGCTTTCATTACTGACCAAGGGACATACTGCTACAGGATGATGCCTTTTGGTTTGAAGAACGCAGGAGCTTCATACCAGCGCCGATCAATAAGGTCTTCGAGGACCAAATTGGCCACAATATGCAAGTGTATGTGGATGACATGCTCATCATGAGTAAGCCGAGCTCGGCCATATTGCTGACCTCACCGAATCCTTCTATAACCTGTGGCAACATCAGATGAAGCTGAATCTGGCGAAGTGCGCTTTCGGAGTGGTGGCAGGGAAGTTCCTCGACTTTATGGTCACCTAGAGAGGCATCGAAGCGAACCCGGAAAAGGTTCAAGCAATCATCGACATGGAGCACCCGACCTCCAAGAAGCAGGTACAGTACCTGAGGGGGCGTATCGCCGCCCTCAGCAGATTCATCTCGAGGTCGGTCGATCGTTGCCTTCTATTTTTCAAGGCGTTGCGCAAGATGCACAACTTCACCCGGACGGAGGAGTGCAGAACAGCCTTCGAGGAGCTGAAGAAACTCCTCACCTCTCCCTCGTTGCTCTCCAGGCCGGAAGAGGGAGAAGAGCTCCTACTATATCTGGCGATTACACCAGGAGCCGTTAGCTCGGTTCTCGTCTGTGCAGATGAGGACAAATCTCAAAAGTCAGTATACTACACCAGCAAAATTCTTCGCGATGCAGAGATCAGGTATACTCGCTCTGAGAAACTCATTTTTGCACTGATAATGTCTGCTAAGCGCCTTAGGCCCTACTTCCAAGCACACCCAATAATGGTTGTGATGGACCAGTTGCTGAGGACCATACTCAGCCGACCCGAGACTTCCGAGAGATTGGCCAAGTGGTCCCTGCTGCTCAGCGAGTTTGACATAGTGTACCGACTGAGGTCTTCATAGAAGGCCCAAGTCCTAGCTGACTTCGTGGTCGAGTGCACCGGGTTCATCGAGGAGCCAGAGTAGACAGTGACAGAGCCCGAACCAGGAGAGGAGCCTTGGATCCTCCATGTGGATGGAGCATCCAATTCCGGCGGGAGCGGAGCATGCCTTATCCTCACCAACAGTGATGGGGTTGTGGTGGAATGCGCCCTCTGCTTCATGTTCGCCATGACAAACAACCAAGCGGAGTACGAGGCACTCATCGTAGGCCTAAGAGTCTCCCGTGAGTTGGGTGTGTTAGGTTCGGTGACCAGTGCGGAAGTGTGGATTTCAAAAACTTTATGAAATCAGGACCGAACCCTAATCCCAAAATCTCCTTATTAGTAATTAAAACTTATGACTACATGCATGTCCAAATTTAAACATAGTTTAGATACTAACCTCAGATCGCTATATCCAATCTGATGTAGAAATAAACTCCAAATGGAGTAACCTTTTGAACACACCAGGCGTCCACTTGTCCGCCCTCCGATGGTGATCCACACGGGCAGATGATCAAGACAGTGACTCCTCAATTGGGTTCCTTCCAATCAAGTTCTACCCCAAGAACTTGATATATGGGCTATTGGCTAGGACACCTCTAGCCAAACAGGGACTAAAACTTTCTCTCTTACCCTTCTCCTAGTTTTTGGCAACTTTGGCCCCTTAAGACACTCTTGTCTTAAGAATAATCCCTTGTCCTAAAGTGAGACAAGGCTTGTCTTGGAGGGAGAAGAAAATTAAGACAAAGTTGTCTTAATGTAAGAAAGAAGGAAAAAGGGGGCGCCTTCTTCCTTTACCGTCGGAGAGTTTCTCTCTCTGACTCTCCTTCTGTTCTGAGATTCGACAGAGCCTAGGCTCTGTAAAGGAATCAAAGAAGAAAGAGAGGAGGGGGAAACAGTCTTCTGGAGAGGGAGAAGGAAAGAGAAGCAAGGCTTCGCCGTAGAAAATCTGGAATGAATTTTTTACGGTGAAGCCTTCTTCTTAAATAGGCGACAGAGAGGCGCCTTCTCCTTCTGAAAAATCCTCTCACATCCCTCTCTCCCTTCTCACGTCTTCTCTCTTAATCTCACGGCCCTTGGGATTAATCTCACGGCCTTTGGGATTAATCTCACGACCTTTGGGATGGAAAGACGCGAAGAGGGATCGTGAAAAACTCAGAAGGGCGCGCGCAGAAAGAAGAGTCGCGCCCCTTCGGAGTTTTTTCTTTCTTTTCACGGTAATTCCAAATTTTGAAGAGTCCACGCCTAGGTGGACTCTGATCCACGCCTCATCAGCCAAAAACGCCGGTCAATTTATTTCTCTTCACGCAAAGACGCGACTTGGAGAGAGTCCACGCGCGTGTGGACTCTTCTCCTTGCGCGCGCGCGTGGGAAGAGAGGGGGAGGGGTTTTAGGCGACGTGGGAAAGGGGTTTAGCCTCTTAGGTTAGCCCAATTGCTAGCCTATTGTTAGCCCAACGTTTTAAATCTTCAATTAGATTCAAACCGGTATGAATTTGGATCTAAAAAAGACCAAATCGGAACCCTAACTCGAATCCGATTCAAGTAGAAGTCATGGTTTGCAACACATGCTAGTGTGTTCATCTGCAAACGAGATTTAATTCCAAATTAAATCCTTGATTATCTGTCCTAAGTGTGTGACCCATTGGGTTCCATACTTAGCCAGCAGTGGGTCCGAGTGCAAGTTGACCTAATCTGATCAGAACTCATTCTAATCGATTTAGGTCAAATCGAGCTAACTCGAGTCAGTCAATTAGGACTCCTCCTAATTAGTGATCCAATTAAACCATTTAATTTGATCAACCCACAAGACAAGATTGACGTCTAGCAACGTGTCATGTCTACCCGGAAGATATGGAAATTCTGGTGTAATTCCAAAACTACCCTTCAGTGGAAAGTTCCCGTACAATTCGATCCTTCAATCATCTTGCATCCCGAATATAACTATGGATATGGAATCATGTCAAATCCAGTTTATACTCATTCCCAGCTCAGTCATACACTAATGATTCAATTAATTCGATATTAGAAATCATTTCTAATATCTGTACTTTGATCAAAGATTTTCTGAATCATCATCTGACCTAATTTGGCTGGATGCAATCTCCTCCTACTAGGAGTGATCAATTCCTTGTTGACCTACTCAATACCTTCATATACAATTCACCATACCCAGCATCAACCTCGTGCATGACCCAGTGTCATGATTGAGATTGAACCAAAGCATGGGTTCATGTACATAAGGTATTATGGCAGTCTCAGGTCATAGGACTACTTGTACAACTCCCACTATGTGAAACATCCATTGACATGCAGCTAAGGCTCCATTAGATGTTCTCAAACTGGATCTATTCAGTGAACTCATTCACTAATGAGCACCCACATCCTTGTATTAGTGTCCTACACAAATGACAGTGAGAGCAGTCACCCTTTTCAGCATACATAGGATGTGCCAGTCTTACCGGAAACCCTGATCCCCAACTCAGGGTTCCTATGACTAGGAATATTCTAGATTAGGGTTTTAAGGCCTTAGATCTCACTGGTATGATCTCATCATAGCCCTACAACCATAGCCCTAATCTATGGGGTTCATCATATAATGACACAGCGAATGATGAAAAAATTATTGCCTTTATTAATTTGTCAATTTACAATGGTCTGGGAGATACAGATATTGGCTTATAGGGCATAATCCTTTCAATCTCCCACTTGCACTAAAGCCAATCGCTCTTATTCTTTAACCCCATACAATCGAGGTGGCGATCAAACTCCCGCTGTGGTAGAGCCTTAGTGAACGGGTCTGCTATGTTGTTCTTTGTATCTACTCTATTGATGCAGACTTCTTGTCTTTCGATTATCTCTCGGACAAGATGGAAGCGTCTCAGAATGTGCTTGGACTTGTGATGGGCTCTCGGTTCCTTAGCTTGAGCAACTGCTCCAGTGTTATCACAATAGAGTGGCACCGGGTTCTCAATCTCAGGAACTACTCCCAACTCTGTGATGAATTTCTTCATCCAGACAGCTTCCTTGGCGGCTTCACTGACAGCTATGTACTCTGCCTCGGTAGTTGAGTCAGCTACAGTCTGCTGTTTAGTGCTCTTCCAACTTACTGCTCCACCATTCAAGGTAAAGACATACCCTGAAATGGATTTACTATCATCTGGGTCTGATTGAAAACTAGAGTCTGAATAGGCTTCTAGTTTAAGATCAGATCCTCCGTATATAAGAAAAATATCCTTAGTCCTTCTCAGGTACTTAAGAATATTTTTCATAGCCTTCCAGTGATCCTCTCCTGGATCAGCCTGAAATCTACTGGCTACACCCAAGGCATATGCCACATCAGGCCTAGTACATAACATAGCATACATAATCGACCCTATAGCCGAAGCATAAGGTATAGAACTCATTCTATTTCTTTCTTCAGGTGTCTTAGGAGACATCCTCTTAGAAAGACGTATGCCATGACCAATAGGTAAGTAACCTCTTTTACTTTCCTCCATGCTAAATCTCTTTAGCACCTGGTCAATGTACCTAGACTGGGACAAGCCAAGCATCCTTCTTGATCTATCTCTATAGATTTTTATACCCAGTATATAGGATGCTTCTCCCAAGTCTTTCATGGAAAACTGTTTCGATAACCACACTTTGACTGATTGTAACATTGGGATATCATTCCCAATAATAAGTATATCATCAACATATAGAACTAAGAAAACTATGGCACTCCCACTAGTCTTCTTGTACACACAAGGTTCATCCTCATTTTTGAAAAAATCAAATTCTTTGACTGTTTTATCAAATCGGATGTTCCAACTCCTGGATGCTTGCTTTAATCCATAAATGGATTTCTTTAGCCTACATACCTGATTAGGTTTAGTCTCCAAGACAAAACCTTCTGGTTGTGACATATAAACCTCTTCCTCAAGGAAACCATTGAGGAATGCAGTTTTTACATCCATTTGCCAGATCTCATAATCATGATATGCTGCTATAGCAAGCATAATCCGAATGGATTTGAGCATGGCAACAGGGGAAAATGTTTCATCATAATCTATTCCCTGTTTTTGTCTGAAACCCTTAGCCACCAATCTGGCTTTATAAGTTTCAACTTGGCCATCTGCCCCAATCTTCCTTTTATAGACCCATTTACACCCAATAGGGTTAATACCCTCTGGTGCATCAACCAAAGACCATACTTGGTTGACATACATGGAGTCCATCTCGGATCTCATGGCTTCCAGCCATTTGTCTGAGTCTCTACTCATGACTGCTTCCGTATAGGTTAGAGGCTCATCATTTTGAATGATTTGGGCTTCATTATTTTCAATTATGAACCCATACCTCTCAGGTGCCTGTCGCACCCTATCAGACCTACGGATAGGAGTGTGTTCAGGTTCTATATTAACTATGTTGTTACTTGACTGAGAAGTGTCTATTTGTTGAATCTCATTAAGTTCGATATTTCTACCAGTGCCCTTTTGTAGGATAAATTCCTTTTCCATAAAAGTGGCATGCCTACTGACCAAAACCTTTTGTTCAGTAGGGTGGTAGAACACATATCCTATACTATCTCTAGGATATCCGATAAATAGACATTTGTCTGCTCTAGCATCTAGTTTATGTCCAAAATTCCTTTTTACATAGGCTGGACATCCCCATATCTTAATATACTTAAGATTGGGTTTCTTACTTCTCCATAATTCATATGGAGTGCTAGAGACAGTTTTGGATGGTACTCTATTCAAGATATGAGTTGCTGTTTCCAAAGCATATCCCCAGAAAGAAAAAGGTAACTCCGTGAAGCACATCATGGATCGTACCATATCCAATAAAGTACGATTCCTCCTTTCAGCAACACCATTTAATTGTGGTGTGTAAGGAGGAGTCCATTCAGAGATGATCCCCTTATCTTTTAGGTGATCAAGAAACTCAGTGGATAAGTATTCACCTCCTCTATCTGATCGGAGGATCTTTATACTTTTTCCTGTCTGTTTCTCTACCATACTTTGATACTCTAAGAATTTTTCAAAAGCATCGGACTTATGTTTCATTAGATACACAAATCCATACCTTGAAAAATCATCAGTAAATGTGATGAAGTATGAGTATCCACCATAGGCTTGAGTTGTCATAGGCCCACATACATCTGTGTGTATGAGTCCTAATAACTCTTTTGTCCTTTCTCCATGTCCACTAAATGGAGTCTTGGTCATCTTACCCATGAGACATGATTCACAAGTTCCTAATGACTCATAGTCATAAGGATCAAAGAAATTTTCTTTGTATAACTTGTTAATCCTAGTCTCACTAATATGTCCAAGTCGACAATGCCAAAGTAAGGTATTGTTAACATCATCTCTTTTCCGTTTGTTAGAAACATGAAAAACATTGTCATTAGTGGAAAGAGTTAAGAGACCATTGCAGAATATGCCATAACATATAATTTCATTAGATAAAGAAATTGAGCAGCCACTGCTCATTACATTCATAGTATATCCTTGTTTAAGTAACAAGGGTACAGATATGATATTTCTAATGATTTTTGGCATATAGTAACAATTCCTTAGCTCCAAGATCTTCCCTGAAGGTAACTTCAAAACATAAGTCCCTACAGCTTCTGCTTGGATGGGGTCCCCTCCAGCACCGTAGAGCTCAAAGTTACCTTCCTTCAATACTTTAAGCCCCTGAAGTCCCTGCAATGATTTGCAGATGTTATGACCACAGGCGGTATCCAACACCCAAGTATTTGAAATGGAAGAATCCAATGACAAAATAGTATGAACTTCTTTCATACCTTTTGGTGCCTCTGATGCACCAGGCTTCAAACTTGCAAGGTAAACCTTGCAGTTTCTTTTCCAATGACCCGGCTTGCCACAATGAAAGCAGGTCATCTGTCCGGAGGCCTTCTTTCCTTTCTTCTTCTTAATGCCCCCTTTGGGATTCATCCTCTTATTGGAACCCCTTTTGCCTGTCTTCTTCTTATCCACAAGAAGAACTGGAGCCTTATTTTTCTTTACATGGCTCTCTGCTGTTTTCAACATATTCAACAGCTCAGGCAAGGAAGAATTAAGTTTGTTCATATGGTAATTAAGAACAAACTGTGAAAATGACTCTGGGAGTGATTGCAAGATCAAGTCTTGATTCAACTCCCCATCCATTACAAAACCTAATTGACCTAATCGAGTGATTAGATCAATTATCTTTAATACATGGTCTTGTACTGATGTACCTTCTGTCATCCTTGCACGGAACAACTGCTTAGATATTTCATATCTAGCAGTTCTACTGTGTTCTCCATAAAGCTCTTTTAAATTTAGCAGTATGGAGTTAGTATCCATGCTATCATGCTGCCTCTGTAACTCGTTAGTCATAGAGGCAAGCATAACACATTTGACAGTAAGTGAGTCATTTTGCCACATATTATATGTGGTCTTCTCCTCTTGCGAGGCATCTTCCCTTGGTGGTTCCAAAATCGGGGTATCAAGAATATAGGAAATTCTTTCTTGACTGAGTACTATTTTCAAATTTCTCAGCCAATCAACATAATTCGGCCCAGTCAATTTGTTGGCATCTAAAATACTACGGAGTGAGAGTGAAGAGGCCATTTATCTACATTTAAACAAAGAACGAAAACATAAGCAAACAACCATGAAATGACAACACATAATTAAATTAGGACTTTAATTTAATTATGTCTCCCACTATTTTATCGAGCATCATAACCCTCCATACGATGATCGAGAAAACCTTAATTGATCTTTCTTAGTGGGGTTGAGATCCCAATCCCTCATAAAAGACCTTGTGTGTACACAACAAATCTTATATAAGTTCATAGGTAGGAAAACTCTTTCCAATTGTAACCTGTACAATTCTCAACTTATCTCGGCCTCTAAAATATTAATAGCCTTGTGTATACACAACAAACTATAATATTTTAGTTAAGTAAGACCCTTCATAGCCATATAGTCATGACTTTAATAGTAATACCCTTGTGTGTTCACAACAAAATATTACTTTAAATCATGCCATAAACAAATAATGTATTAGGCCAAAAATTGTGTTAGTCACCATATTAGGTCTTGTGTGTACACAACAAACCTAGTATAGATCATAACACAATGATGACCTATCATGAAGGAAGGCCAATAATAGTATTTTAACACCAAGCATGTTAGTCAAGAATTAAATCAATCAGATCGGCCAGGCTAGTGGAAGAGATGTGGGGGTCCCCCCGTTGCTTTCCTAGACACCAATTTAAAATTGGCCAGGTCAGTCAACGGAACCAATTAAAAACCACGATTCCCTTTACCTTCCCAGAACCACCTTTCTAGACACCGAAATGACTAATTATCCATCATGACTAATAATGCTTATCGGTTAACTATACTACCACTTAATATAATTTTAAGAGGGGTTCATGCAATGCCAGCACATTCAATTAAAAGCTATCACATATATTAATACATGCTTTAAACTAAGCAAATATGTGAAATGTGTGCCATCATACTAGGACAACCATTTACCACATAATGGATACACCATTATGCCAGGGCAACCTTATTTCAGTATGATGGCTCCAGGGCTACTCATATCTCTAAGACAATTAGGGTTTCAGTGGAAAACCCTAACTGGTGGCAATCATCAAACTCATGTTCAATCAAAGACATGCACTGTGCATCAATATAAAAACTTTAACATGATACTACATCATGAATTGAACTTCATAAGTTTTAATCCTAATAAGGATGGCTCTGATACCACTGTTAGGTTCGGTGACCAGTGCGGAAGTGTGGATTTCAAAAACTTTATGAAATCAGGTCCGAACCCTAATCCCAAAATCTCCTTATTAGTAATTAAAACTTATGACTACATGCATGTCCAAATTTAAACATAGTTTAGATACTAACCTCAGATCGCTATATCCAATCTGATGTAGAAATAAACTCCAAATGGAGTAACCTTTTGAACACACCAGGCGTCCACTTGTCCGCCCTCCGATGGTGATCCACACGGGCAGATGATCAAGACAGTGACTCCTCAATTGGGTTCCTTCCAATCAAGTTCTACCCCAAGAACTTGATATATGGGCTATTGGCTAGGACACCTCTAGCCAAACAGGGACTAAAACTTTCTCTCTTACCCTTCTCCTAGTTTTTGGCAACTTTGGCCCCTTAAGACACTCTTGTCTTAAGAATAATCCCTTGTCCTAAAGTGAGACAAGGCTTGTCTTGGAGGGAGAAGAAAATTAAGACAAAGTTGTCTTAATGTAAGAAAGAAGGAAAAAGGGGGCGCCTTCTTCCTTTACCGTCGGAGAGTTTCTCTCTCTGACTCTCCTTCTGTTCTGAGATTCGACAGAGCCTAGGCTCTGTAAAGGAATCAAAGAAGAAAGAGAGGAGGGGGAAACAGTCTTCTGGAGAGGGAGAAGGAAAGAGAAGCAAGGCTTCGCCGTAGAAAATCTGGAATGAATTTTTACGGTGAAGCCTTCTTCTTAAATAGGCGACAGAGAGGCGCCTTCTCCTTCTGAAAAATCCTCTCACATCCCTCTCTCCCTTCTCACGTCTTCTCTCTTAATCTCACGGCCCTTGGGATTAATCTCACGGCCTTTGGGATTAATCTCACGACCTTTGGGATGGAAAGACGCGAAGAGGGATCGTGAAAAACTCAGAAGGGCGCGCGCAGAAAGAAGAGTCGCGCCCCTTCGGAGTTTTTTCTTTCTTTTTCACGGTAATTCCAAATTTTGAAGAGTCCACGCCTAGGTGGACTCTGATCCACGCCTCATCAGCCAAAAACGCCGGTCAATTTATTTCTCTTCACGCAAAGACGCGACTTGGAGAGAGTCCACGCGCGTGTGGACTCTTCTCCTTGCGCGCGCGCGTGGGAAGAGAGGGGGAGGGGTTTTAGGCGACGTGGGAAAGGGGTTTAGCCTCTTAGGTTAGCCCAATTGCTAGCCTATTGTTAGCCCAACGTTTTAAATCTTCAATTAGATTCAAACCGGATGAATTTGGATCTAAAAAAGACCAAATCGGAACCCTAACTCGAATCCGATTCAAGTAGAAGTCATGGTTTGCAACACATGCTAGTGTGTTCATCTGCAAACGAGATTTAATTCCAAATTAAATCCTTGATTATCTGTCCTAAGTGTGTGACCCATTGGGTTCCATACTTAGCCAGCAGTGGGTCCGAGTGCAAGTTGACCTAATCTGATCAGAACTCATTCTAATCGATTTAGGTCAAATCGAGCTAACTCGAGTCAGTCAATTAGGACTCCTCCTAATTAGTGATCCAATTAAACCATTTAATTTGATCAACCCACAAGACAAGATTGACGTCTAGCAACGTGTCATGTCTACCCGGAAGATATGGAAATTCTGGTGTAATTCCAAAACTACCCTTCAGTGGAAAGTTCCCGTACAATTCGATCCTTCAATCATCTTGCATCCCGAATATAACTATGGATATGGAATCATGTCAAATCCAGTTTATACTCATTCCCAGCTCAGTCATACACTAATGATTCAATTAATTCGATATTAGAAATCATTTCTAATATCTGTACTTTGATCAAAGATTTTCTGAATCATCATCTGACCTAATTTGGCTGGATGCAATCTCCTCCTACTAGGAGTGATCAATTCCTTGTTGACCTACTCAATACCTTCATATACAATTCACCATACCCAGCATCAACCTCGTGCATGACCCAGTGTCATGATTGAGATTGAACCAAAGCATGGGTTCATGTACATAAGGTATTATGGCAGTCTCAGGTCATAGGACTACTTGTACAACTCCCACTATGTGAAACATCCATTGACATGCAGCTAAGGCTCCATTAGATGTTCTCAAACTGGATCTATTCAGTGAACTCATTCACTAATGAGCACCCACATCCTTGTATTAGTGTCCTACACAAATGACAGTGAGAGCAGTCACCCTTTTCAGCATACATAGGATGTGCCAGTCTTACCGGAAACCCTGATCCCCAACTCAGGGTTCCTATGACTAGGAATATTCTAGATTAGGGTTTTAAGGCCTTAGATCTCACTGGTATGATCTCATCATAGCCCTACAACCATAGCCCTAATCTATGGGGTTCATCATATAATGACACAGCGAATGATGAAAAAATTATTGCCTTTATTAATTTGTCAATTTACAATGGTCTGGGAGATACAGATATTGGCTTATAGGGCATAATCCTTTCAATCTCCCACTTGCACTAAAGCCAATCGCTCTTATTCTTTAACCCCATACAATCGAGGTGGCGATCAAACTCCCGCTGTGGTAGAGCCTTAGTGAACGGGTCTGCTATGTTGTTCTTTGTATCTACTCTATTGATGCAGACTTCTTGTCTTTCGATTATCTCTCGGACAAGATGGAAGCGTCTCAGAATGTGCTTGGACTTGTGATGGGCTCTCGGTTCCTTAGCTTGAGCAACTGCTCCAGTGTTATCACAATAGAGTGGCACCGGGTTCTCAATCTCAGGAACTACTCCCAACTCTGTGATGAATTTCTTCATCCAGACAGCTTCCTTGGCGGCTTCACTGACAGCTATGTACTCTGCCTCGGTAGTTGAGTCAGCTACAGTCTGCTGTTTAGTGCTCTTCCAACTTACTGCTCCACCATTCAAGGTAAAGACATACCCTGAAATGGATTTACTATCATCTGGGTCTGATTGAAAACTAGAGTCTGAATAGGCTTCTAGTTTAAGATCAGATCCTCCGTATATAAGAAAAATATCCTTAGTCCTTCTCAGGTACTTAAGAATATTTTTCACAGCCTTCCAGTGATCCTCTCCTGGATCAGCCTGAAATCTACTGGCTACACCCAAGGCATATGCCACATCAGGCCTAGTACATAACATAGCATACATAATCGACCCTATAGCCGAAGCATAAGGTATAGAACTCATTCTATTTCTTTCTTCAGGTGTCTTAGGAGACATCCTCTTAGAAAGACGTATGCCATGACCAATAGGTAAGTAACCTCTTTTACTTTCCTCCATGCTAAATCTCTTTAGCACCTGGTCAATGTACCTAGACTGGGACAAGCCAAGCATCCTTCTTGATCTATCTCTATAGATTTTTATACCCAGTATATAGGATGCTTCTCCCAAGTCTTTCATGGAAAACTGTTTCGATAACCACACTTTGACTGATTGTAACATTGGGATATCATTCCCAATAATAAGTATATCATCAACATATAGAACTAAGAAAACTATGGCACTCCCACTAGTCTTCTTGTACACACAAGGTTCATCCTCATTTTTGAAAAAATCAAATTCTTTGACTGTTTTATCAAATCGGATGTTCCAACTCCTGGATGCTTGCTTTAATCCATAAATGGATTTCTTTAGCCTACATACCTGATTAGGTTTAGTCTCCAAGACAAAACCTTCTGGTTGTGACATATAAACCTCTTCCTCAAGGAAACCATTGAGGAATGCAGTTTTTACATCCATTTGCCAGATCTCATAATCATGATATGCTGCTATAGCAAGCATAATCCGAATGGATTTGAGCATGGCAACAGGGGAAAATGTTTCATCATAATCTATTCCCTGTTTTTGTCTGAAACCCTTAGCCACCAATCTGGCTTTATAAGTTTCAACTTGGCCATCTGCCCCAATCTTCCTTTTATAGACCCATTTACACCCAATAGGGTTAATACCCTCTGGTGCATCAACCAAAGACCATACTTGGTTGACATACATGGAGTCCATCTCGGATCTCATGGCTTCCAGCCATTTGTCTGAGTCTCTACTCATGACTGCTTCCGTATAGGTTAGAGGCTCATCATTTTGAATGATTTGGGCTTCATTATTTTCAATTATGAACCCATACCTCTCAGGTGCCTGTCGCACCCTATCAGACCTACGGATAGGAGTGTGTTCAGGTTCTATATTAACTATGTTGTTACTTGACTGAGAAGTGTCTATTTGTTGAATCTCATTAAGTTCGATATTTCTACCAGTGCCCTTTTGTAGGATAAATTCCTTTTCCATAAAAGTGGCATGCCTACTGACCAAAACCTTTTGTTCAGTAGGGTGGTAGAACACATATCCTATACTATCTCTAGGATATCCGATAAATAGACATTTGTCTGCTCTAGCATCTAGTTTATGTCCAAAATTCCTTTTTACATAGGCTGGACATCCCCATATCTTAATATACTTAAGATTGGGTTTCTTACTTCTCCATAATTCATATGGAGTGCTAGAGACAGTTTTGGATGGTACTCTATTCAAGATATGAGTTGCTGTTTCCAAAGCATATCCCCAGAAAGAAAAAGGTAACTCCGTGAAGCACATCATGGATCGTACCATATCCAATAAAGTACGATTCCTCCTTTCAGCAACACCATTTAATTGTGGTGTGTAAGGAGGAGTCCATTCAGAGATGATCCCCTTATCTTTTAGGTGATCAAGAAACTCAGTGGATAAGTATTCACCTCCTCTATCTGATCGGAGGATCTTTATACTTTTTCCTGTCTGTTTCTCTACCATACTTTGATACTCTAAGAATTTTTCAAAAGCATCGGACTTATGTTTCATTAGATACACAAATCCATACCTTGAAAAATCATCAGTAAATGTGATGAAGTATGAGTATCCACCATAGGCTTGAGTTGTCATAGGCCCACATACATCTGTGTGTATGAGTCCTAATAACTCTTTTGTCCTTTCTCCATGTCCACTAAATGGAGTCTTGGTCATCTTACCCATGAGACATGATTCACAAGTTCCTAATGACTCATAGTCATAAGGATCAAAGAAATTTTCTTTGTATAACTTGTTAATCCTAGTCTCACTAATATGTCCAAGTCGACAATGCCAAAGTAAGGTATTGTTAACATCATCTCTTTTCCGTTTGTTAGAAACATGAAAAACATTGTCATTAGTGGAAAGAGTTAAGAGACCATTGCAGAATATGCCATAACATATAATTTCATTAGATAAAGAAATTGAGCAGCCACTGCTCATTACATTCATAGTATATCCTTGTTTAAGTAACAAGGGTACAGATATGATATTTCTAATGATTTTTGGCATATAGTAACAATTCCTTAGCTCCAAGATCTTCCCTGAAGGTAACTTCAAAACATAAGTCCCTACAGCTTCTGCTTGGATGGGGTCCCCTCCAGCACCGTAGAGCTCAAAGTTACCTTCCTTCAATACTTTAAGCCCCTGAAGTCCCTGCAATGATTTGCAGATGTTATGACCACAGGCGGTATCCAACACCCAAGTATTTGAAATGGAAGAATCCAATGACAAAATAGTATGAACTTCTTTCATACCTTTTGGTGCCTCTGATGCACCAGGCTTCAAACTTGCAAGGTAAACCTTGCAGTTTCTTTTCCAATGACCCGGCTTGCCACAATGAAAGCAGGTCATCTGTCCGGAGGCCTTCTTTCCTTTCTTCTTCTTAATGCCCCCTTTGGGATTCATCCTCTTATTGGAACCCCTTTTGCCTGTCTTCTTCTTATCCACAAGAAGAACTGGAGCCTTATTTTTCTTTACATGGCTCTCTGCTGTTTTCAACATATTCAACAGCTCAGGCAAGGAAGAATTAAGTTTGTTCATATGGTAATTAAGAACAAACTGTGAAAATGACTCTGGGAGTGATTGCAAGATCAAGTCTTGATTCAACTCCCCATCCATTACAAAACCTAATTGACCTAATCGAGTGATTAGATCAATTATCTTTAATACATGGTCTTGTACTGATGTACCTTCTGTCATCCTTGCACGGAACAACTGCTTAGATATTTCATATCTAGCAGTTCTACTGTGTTCTCCATAAAGCTCTTTTAAATTTAGCAGTATGGAGTTAGTATCCATGCTATCATGCTGCCTCTGTAACTCGTTAGTCATAGAGGCAAGCATAACACATTTGACAGTAAGTGAGTCATTTTGCCACATATTATATGTGGTCTTCTCCTCTTGCGAGGCATCTTCCCTTGGTGGTTCCAAAATCGGGGTATCAAGAATATAGGAAATTCTTTCTTGACTGAGTACTATTTTCAAATTTCTCAGCCAATCAACATAATTCGGCCCAGTCAATTTGTTGGCATCTAAAATACTACGGAGTGAGAGTGAAGAGGCCATTTATCTACATTTAAACAAAGAACGAAAACATAAGCAAACAACCATGAAATGACAACACATAATTAAATTAGGACTTTAATTTAATTATGTCTCCCACTATTTTATCGAGCATCATAACCCTCCATACGATGATCGAGAAAACCTTAATTGATCTTTCTTAGTGGGGTTGAGATCCCAATCCCTCATAAAAGACCTTGTGTGTACACAACAAATCTTATATAAGTTCATAGGTAGGAAAACTCTTTCCAATTGTAACCTGTACAATTCTCAACTTATCTCGGCCTTAAATATTAATAGCCTTGTGTATACACAACAAACTATAATATTTTAGTTAAGTAAGACCCTTCATAGCCATATAGTCATGACTTTAATAGTAATACCCTTGTGTGTTCACAACAAAATATTACTTTAAATCATGCCATAAACAAATAATGTATTAGGCCAAAAATTGTGTTAGTCACCATATTAGGTCTTGTGTGTACACAACAAACCTAGTATAGATCATAACACAATGATGACCTATCATGAAGGAAGGCCAATAATAGTATTTTAACACCAAGCATGTTAGTCAAGAATTAAATCAATCAGATCGGCCAGGCTAGTGGAAGAGATGTGGGGGTCCCCCCGTTGCTTTCCTAGACACCAATTTAAAATTGGCCAGGTCAGTCAACGGAACCAATTAAAAACCACGATTCCCTTTACCTTCCCAGAACCACCTTTCTAGACACCGAAATGACTAATTATCCATCATGACTAATAATGCTTATCGGTTAACTATACTACCACTTAATATAATTTTAAGAGGGGTTCATGCAATGCCAGCACATTCAATTAAAAGCTATCACATATATTAATACATGCTTTAAACTAAGCAAATATGTGAAATGTGTGCCATCATACTAGGACAACCATTTACCACATAATGGATACACCATTATGCCAGGGCAACCTTATTTCAGTATGATGGCTCCAGGGCTACTCATATCTCTAAGACAATTAGGGTTTCAGTGGAAAACCCTAACTGGTGGCAATCATCAAACTCATGTTCAATCAAAGACATGCACTGTGCATCAATATAAAAACTTTAACATGATACTACATCATGAATTGAACTTCATAAGTTTTAATCCTAATAAGGATGGCTCT
Source organism: Areca catechu (assembly GCA_021397845.1). Taxonomy (NCBI): domain Eukaryota; kingdom Viridiplantae; phylum Streptophyta; class Magnoliopsida; order Arecales; family Arecaceae; genus Areca; species Areca catechu. Next base: position 6,490,154 of record CM038048.1, read on the forward strand.
GATACCACTGTTAGGTTCGGTGACCAGTGCGGAAGTGTGGATTTCAAAAACTTTATGAAATCAGGACCGAACCCTAATCCCAAAATCTCCTTATTAGTAATTAAAACTTATGACTACATGCATGTCCAAATTTAAACATAGTTTAGATACTAACCTCAGATCGCTATATCCAATCTGATGTAGAAATAAACTCCAAATGGAGTAACCTTTTGAACACACCAGGCGTCCACTTGTCCGCCCTCCGATGGTGATCCACACGGGCAGATGATCAAGACAGTGACTCCTCAATTGGGTTCCTTCCAATCAAGTTCTACCCCAAGAACTTGATATATGGGCTATTGGCTAGGACACCTCTAGCCAAACAGGGACTAAAACTTTCTCTCTTACCCTTCTCCTAGTTTTTGGCAACTTTGGCCCCTTAAGACACTCTTGTCTTAAGAATAATCCCTTGTCCTAAAGTGAGACAAGGCTTGTCTTGGAGGGAGAAGAAAATTAAGACAAAGTTGTCTTAATGTAAGAAAGAAGGAAAAAGGGGGCGCCTTCTTCCTTTACCGTCGGAGAGTTTCTCTCTCTGACTCTCCTTCTGTTCTGAGATTCGACAGAGCCTAGGCTCTGTAAAGGAATCAAAGAAGAAAGAGAGGAGGGGGAAACAGTCTTCTGGAGAGGGAGAAGGAAAGAGAAGCAAGGCTTCGCCGTAGAAAATCTGGAATGAATTTTTACGGTGAAGCCTTCTTCTTAAATAGGCGACAGAGAGGCGCCTTCTCCTTCTGAAAAATCCTCTCACATCCCTCTCTCCCTTCTCACGTCTTCTCTCTTAATCTCACGGCCCTTGGGATTAATCTCACGGCCTTTGGGATTAATCTCACGACCTTTGGGATGGAAAGACGCGAAGAGGGATCGTGAAAAACTCAGAAGGGCGCGCGCAGAAAGAAGAGTCGCGCCCCTTCGGAGTTTTTTCTTTCTTTTTCACGGTAATTCCAATTTTGAAGAGTCCACGCCTAGGTGGACTCTGATCCACGCCTCATCAGCCAAAAACGCCGGTCAATTTATTTCTCTTCACGCAAAGACGCGACTTGGAGAGAGTCCACGCGCGTGTGGACTCTTCTCCTTGCGCGCGCGCGTGGGAAGAGAGGGGGAGGGGTTTTAGGCGACGTGGGAAAGGGGTTTAGCCTCTTAGGTTAGCCCAATTGCTAGCCTATTGTTAGCCCAACGTTTTAAATCTTCAATTAGATTCAAACCGGTATGAATTTGGATCTAAAAAAGACCAAATCGGAACCCTAACTCGAATCCGATTCAAGTAGAAGTCATGGTTTGCAACACATGCTAGTGTGTTCATCTGCAAACGAGATTTAATTCCAAATTAAATCCTTGATTATCTGTCCTAAGTGTGTGACCCATTGGGTTCCATACTTAGCCAGCAGTGGGTCCGAGTGCAAGTTGACCTAATCTGATCAGAACTCATTCTAATCGATTTAGGTCAAATCGAGCTAACTCGAGTCAGTCAATTAGGACTCCTCCTAATTAGTGATCCAATTAAACCATTTAATTTGATCAACCCACAAGACAAGATTGACGTCTAGCAACGTGTCATGTCTACCCGGAAGATATGGAAATTCTGGTGTAATTCCAAAACTACCCTTCAGTGGAAAGTTCCCGTACAATTCGATCCTTCAATCATCTTGCATCCCGAATATAACTATGGATATGGAATCATGTCAAATCCAGTTTATACTCATTCCCAGCTCAGTCATACACTAATGATTCAATTAATTCGATATTAGAAATCATTTCTAATATCTGTACTTTGATCAAAGATTTTCTGAATCATCATCTGACCTAATTTGGCTGGATGCAATCTCCTCCTACTAGGAGTGATCAATTCCTTGTTGACCTACTCAATACCTTCATATACAATTCACCATACCCAGCATCAACCTCGTGCATGACCCAGTGTCATGATTGAGATTGAACCAAAGCATGGGTTCATGTACATAAGGTATTATGGCAGTCTCAGGTCATAGGACTACTTGTACAACTCCCACTATGTGAAACATCCATTGACATGCAGCTAAGGCTCCATTAGATGTTCTCAAACTGGATCCATTCAGTGAACTCATTCACTAATGAGCACCCACATCCTTGTATTAGTGTCCTACACAAATGACAGTGAGAGCAGTCACCCTTTTCAGCATACATAGGATGTGCCAGTCTTACCGGAAACCCTGATCCCCAACTCAGGGTTCCTATGACTAGGAATATTCTAGATTAGGGTTTTAAGGCCTTAGATCTCACTGGTATGATCTCATCATAGCCCTACAACCATAGCCCTAATCTATGGGGTTCATCATATAATGACACAGCGAATGATGAAAAAATTATTGCCTTTATTAATTTGTCAATTTACAATGGTCTGGGAGATACAGATATTGGCTTATAGGGCATAATCCTTTCAATCTCCCACTTGCACTAAAGCCAATCGCTCTTATTCTTTAACCCCATACAATCGAGGTGGCGATCAAACTCCCGCTGTGGTAGAGCCTTAGTGAACGGGTCTGCTATGTTGTTCTTTGTATCTACTCTATTGATGCAGACTTCTTGTCTTTCGATTATCTCTCGGACAAGATGGAAGCGTCTCAGAATGTGCTTGGACTTGTGATGGGCTCTCGGTTCCTTAGCTTGAGCAACTGCTCCAGTGTTATCACAATAGAGTGGCACCGGGTTCTCAATCTCAGGAACTACTCCCAACTCTGTGATGAATTTCTTCATCCAGACAGCTTCCTTGGCGGCTTCACTGACAGCTATGTACTCTGCCTCGGTAGTTGAGTCAGCTACAGTCTGCTGTTTAGTGCTCTTCCAACTTACTGCTCCACCATTCAAGGTAAAGACATACCCTGAAATGGATTTACTATCATCTGGGTCTGATTGAAAACTAGAGTCTGAATAGGCTTCTAGTTTAAGATCAGATCCTCCGTATATAAGAAAAATATCCTTAGTCCTTCTCAGGTACTTAAGAATATTTTTCATAGCCTTCCAGTGATCCTCTCCTGGATCAGCCTGAAATCTACTGGCTACACCCAAGGCATATGCCACATCAGGCCTAGTACATAACATAGCATACATAATCGACCCTATAGCCGAAGCATAAGGTATAGAACTCATTCTATTTCTTTCTTCAGGTGTCTTAGGAGACATCCTCTTAGAAAGACGTATGCCATGACCAATAGGTAAGTAACCTCTTTTACTTTCCTCCATGCTAAATCTCTTTAGCACCTGGTCAATGTACCTAGACTGGGACAAGCCAAGCATCCTTCTTGATCTATCTCTATAGATTTTTATACCCAGTATATAGGATGCTTCTCCCAAGTCTTTCATGGAAAACTGTTTCGATAACCACACTTTGACTGATTGTAACATTGGGATATCATTCCCAATAATAAGTATATCATCAACATATAGAACTAAGAAAACTATGGCACTCCCACTAGTCTTCTTGTACACACAAGGTTCATCCTCATTTTTGAAAAAATCAAATTCTTTGACTGTTTTATCAAATCGGATGTTCCAACTCCTGGATGCTTGCTTTAATCCATAAATGGATTTCTTTAGCCTACATACCTGATTAGGTTTAGTCTCCAAGACAAAACCTTCTGGTTGTGACATATAAACCTCTTCCTCAAGGAAACCATTGAGGAATGCAGTTTTTACATCCATTTGCCAGATCTCATAATCATGATATGCTGCTATAGCAAGCATAATCCGAATGGATTTGAGCATGGCAACAGGGGAAAATGTTTCATCATAATCTATTCCCTGTTTTTGTCTGAAACCCTTAGCCACCAATCTGGCTTTATAAGTTTCAACTTGGCCATCTGCCCCAATCTTCCTTTTATAGACCCATTTACACCCAATAGGGTTAATACCCTCTGGTGCATCAACCAAAGACCATACTTGGTTGACATACATGGAGTCCATCTCGGATCTCATGGCTTCCAGCCATTTGTCTGAGTCTCTACTCATGACTGCTTCCGTATAGGTTAGAGGCTCATCATTTTGAATGATTTGGGCTTCATTATTTTCAATTATGAACCCATACCTCTCAGGTGCCTGTCGCACCCTATCAGACCTACGGATAGGAGTGTGTTCAGGTTCTATATTAACTATGTTGTTACTTGACTGAGAAGTGTCTATTTGTTGAATCTCATTAAGTTCGATATTTCTACCAGTGCCCTTTTGTAGGATAAATTCCTTTTCCATAAAAGTGGCATGCCTACTGACCAAAACCTTTTGTTCAGTAGGGTGGTAGAACACATATCCTATACTATCTCTAGGATATCCGATAAATAGACATTTGTCTGCTCTAGCATCTAGTTTATGTCCAAAATTCCTTTTTACATAGGCTGGACATCCCCATATCTTAATATACTTAAGATTGGGTTTCTTACTTCTCCATAATTCATATGGAGTGCTAGAGACAGTTTTGGATGGTACTCTATTCAAGATATGAGTTGCTGTTTCCAAAGCATATCCCCAGAAAGAAAAAGGTAACTCCGTGAAGCACATCATGGATCGTACCATATCCAATAAAGTATGATTCCTCCTTTCAGCAACACCATTTAATTGTGGTGTGTAAGGAGGAGTCCATTCAGAGATGATCCCCTTATCTTTAGGTGATCAAGAAACTCAGTGGATAAGTATTCACCTCCTCTATCTGATCGGAGGATCTTTATACTTTTTCCTGTCTGTTTCTCTACCATACTTTGATACTCTAAGAATTTTTCAAAAGCATCGGACTTATGTTTCATTAGATACACAAATCCATACCTTGAAAAATCATCAGTAAATGTGATGAAGTATGAGTATCCACCATAGGCTTGAGTTGTCATAGGCCCACATACATCTGTGTGTATGAGTCCTAATAACTCTTTTGTCCTTTCTCCATGTCCACTAAATGGAGTCTTGGTCATCTTACCCATGAGACATGATTCACAAGTTCCTAATGACTCATAGTCATAAGGATCAAAGAAATTTTCTTTGTATAACTTGTTAATCCTAGTCTCACTAATATGTCCAAGTCGACAATGCCAAAGTAAGGTATTGTTAACATCATCTCTTTTCCGTTTGTTAGAAACATGAAAAACATTGTCATTAGTGGAAAGAGTTAAGAGACCATTGCAGAATATGCCATAACATATAATTTCATTAGATAAAGAAATTGAGCAGCCACTGCTCATTACATTCATAGTATATCCTTGTTTAAGTAACAAGGGTACAGATATGATATTTCTAATGATTTTTGGCATATAGTAACAATTCCTTAGCTCCAAGATCTTCCCTGAAGGTAACTTCAAAACATAAGTCCCTACAGCTTCTGCTTGGATGGGGTCCCCTCCAGCACCGTAGAGCTCAAAGTTACCTTCCTTCAATACTTTAAGCCCCTGAAGTCCCTGCAATGATTTGCAGATGTTATGACCACAGGCGGTATCCAACACCCAAGTATTTGAAATGGAAGAATCCAATGACAAAATAGTATGAACTTCTTTCATACCTTTTGGTGCCTCTGATGCACCAGGCTTCAAACTTGCAAGGTAAACCTTGCAGTTTCTTTTCCAATGACCCGGCTTGCCACAATGAAAGCAGGTCATCTGTCCGGAGGCCTTCTTTCCTTTCTTCTTCTTAATGCCCCCTTTGGGATTCATCCTCTTATTGGAACCCCTTTTGCCTGTCTTCTTCTTATCCACAAGAAGAACTGGAGCCTTATTTTTCTTTACATGGCTCTCTGCTGTTTTCAACATATTCAACAGCTCAGGCAAGGAAGAATTAAGTTTGTTCATATGGTAATTAAGAACAAACTGTGAAAATGACTCTGGGAGTGATTGCAAGATCAAGTCTTGATTCAACTCCCCATCCATTACAAAACCTAATTGACCTAATCGAGTGATTAGATCAATTATCTTTAATACATGGTCTTGTACTGATGTACCTTCTGTCATCCTTGCACGGAACAACTGCTTAGATATTTCATATCTAGCAGTTCTACTGTGTTCTCCATAAAGCTCTTTTAAATTTAGCAGTATGGAGTTAGTATCCATGCTATCATGCTGCCTCTGTAACTCGTTAGTCATAGAGGCAAGCATAACACATTTGACAGTAAGTGAGTCATTTTGCCACATATTATATGTGGTCTTCTCCTCTTGCGAGGCATCTTCCCTTGGTGGTTCCAAAATCGGGGTATCAAGAATATAGGAAATTCTTTCTTGACTGAGTACTATTTTCAAATTTCTCAGCCAATCAACATAATTCGGCCCAGTCAATTTGTTGGCATCTAAAATACTACGGAGTGAGAGTGAAGAGGCCATTTATCTACATTTAAACAAAGAACGAAAACATAAGCAAACAACCATGAAATGACAACACATAATTAAATTAGGACTTTAATTTAATTATGTCTCCCACTATTTTATCGAGCATCATAACCCTCCATACGATGATCGAGAAAACCTTAATTGATCTTTCTTAGTGGGGTTGAGATCCCAATCCCTCATAAAAGACCTTGTGTGTACACAACAAATCTTATATAAGTTCATAGGTAGGAAAACTCTTTCCAATTGTAACCTGTACAATTCTCAACTTATCTCGGCCTTTAGAATATTAATAGCCTTGTGTATACACAACAAACTATAATATTTTAGTTAAGTAAGACCCTTCATAGCCATATAGTCATGACTTTAATAGTAATACCCTTGTGTGTTCACAACAAAATATTACTTTAAATCATGCCATAAACAAATAATGTATTAGGCCAAAAATTGTGTTAGTCACCATATTAGGTCTTGTGTGTACACAACAAACCTAGTATAGATCATAACACAATGATGACCTATCATGAAGGAAGGCCAATAATAGTATTTTAACACCAAGCATGTTAGTCAAGAATTAAATCAATCAGATCGGCCAGGCTAGTGGAAGAGATGTGGGGGTCCCCCCGTTGCTTTCCTAGACACCAATTTAAAATTGGCCAGGTCAGTCAACGGAACCAATTAAAAACCACGATTCCCTTTACCTTCCCAGAACCACCTTTCTAGACACCGAAATGACTAATTATCCATCATGACTAATAATGCTTATCGGTTAACTATACTACCACTTAATATAATTTTAAGAGGGGTTCATGCAATGCCAGCACATTCAATTAAAAGCTATCACATATATTAATACATGCTTTAAACTAAGCAAATATGTGAAATGTGTGCCATCATACTAGGACAACCATTTACCACATAATGGATACACCATTATGCCAGGGCAACCTTATTTCAGTATGATGGCTCCAGGGCTACTCATATCTCTAAGACAATTAGGGTTTCAGTGGAAAACCCTAACTGGTGGCAATCATCAAACTCATGTTCAATCAAAGACATGCACTGTGCATCAATATAAAAACTTTAACATGATACTACATCATGAATTGAACTTCATAAGTTTTAATCCTAATAAGGATGGCTCTGATACCACTGTTAGGTTCGGTGACCAGTGCGGAAGTGTGGATTTCAAAAACTTTATGAAATCAGGACCGAACCCTAATCCCAAAATCTCCTTATTAGTAATTAAAACTTATGACTACATGCATGTCCAAATTTAAACATAGTTTAGATACTAACCTCAGATCGCTATATCCAATCTGATGTAGAAATAAACTCCAAATGGAGTAACCTTTTGAACACACCAGGCGTCCACTTGTCCGCCCTCCGATGGTGATCCACACGGGCAGATGATCAAGACAGTGACTCCTCAATTGGGTTCCTTCCAATCAAGTTCTACCCCAAGAACTTGATATATGGGCTATTGGCTAGGACACCTCTAGCCAAACAGGGACTAAAACTTTCTCTCTTACCCTTCTCCTAGTTTTTGGCAACTTTGGCCCCTTAAGACACTCTTGTCTTAAGAATAATCCCTTGTCCTAAAGTGAGACAAGGCTTGTCTTGGAGGGAGAAGAAAATTAAGACAAAGTTGTCTTAATGTAAGAAAGAAGGAAAAAGGGGGCGCCTTCTTCCTTTACCGTCGGAGAGTTTCTCTCTCTGACTCTCCTTCTGTTCTGAGATTCGACAGAGCCTAGGCTCTGTAAAGGAATCAAAGAAGAAAGAGAGGAGGGGGAAACAGTCTTCTGGAGAGGGAGAAGGAAAGAGAAGCAAGGCTTCGCCGTAGAAAATCTGGAATGAATTTTTTACGGTGAAGCCTTCTTCTTAAATAGGCGACAGAGAGGCGCCTTCTCCTTCTGAAAAATCCTCTCACATCCCTCTCTCCCTTCTCACGTCTTCTCTCTTAATCTCACGGCCCTTGGGATTAATCTCACGGCCTTTGGGATTAATCTCACGACCTTTGGGATGGAAAGACGCGAAGAGGGATCGTGAAAAACTCAGAAGGGCGCGCGCAGAAAGAAGAGTCGCGCCCCTTCGGAGTTTTTTCTTTCTTTTTCACGGTAATTCCAAATTTTGAAGAGTCCACGCCTAGGTGGACTCTGATCCACGCCTCATCAGCCAAAAACGCCGGTCAATTTATTTCTCTTCACGCAAAGACGCGACTTGGAGAGAGTCCACGCGCGTGTGGACTCTTCTCCTTGCGCGCGCGCGTGGGAAGAGAGGGGGAGGGGTTTTAGGCGACGTGGGAAAGGGGTTTAGCCTCTTAGGTTAGCCCAATTGCTAGCCTATTGTTAGCCCAACGTTTTAAATCTTCAATTAGATTCAAACCGGTATGAATTTGGATCTAAAAAAGACCAAATCGGAACCCTAACTCGAATCCGATTCAAGTAGAAGTCATGGTTTGCAACACATGCTAGTGTGTTCATCTGCAAACGAGATTTAATTCCAAATTAAATCCTTGATTATCTGTCCTAAGTGTGTGACCCATTGGGTTCCATACTTAGCCAGCAGTGGGTCCGAGTGCAAGTTGACCTAATCTGATCAGAACTCATTCTAATCGATTTAGGTCAAATCGAGCTAACTCGAGTCAGTCAATTAGGACTCCTCCTAATTAGTGATCCAATTAAACCATTTAATTTGATCAACCCACAAGACAAGATTGACGTCTAGCAACGTGTCATGTCTACCCGGAAGATATGGAAATTCTGGTGTAATTCCAAAACTACCCTTCAGTGGAAAGTTCCCGTACAATTCGATCCTTCAATCATCTTGCATCCCGAATATAACTATGGATATGGAATCATGTCAAATCCAGTTTATACTCATTCCCAGCTCAGTCATACACTAATGATTCAATTAATTCGATATTAGAAATCATTTCTAATATCTGTACTTTGATCAAAGATTTTCTGAATCATCATCTGACCTAATTTGGCTGGATGCAATCTCCTCCTACTAGGAGTGATCAATTCCTTGTTGACCTACTCAATACCTTCATATACAATTCACCATACCCAGCATCAACCTCGTGCATGACCCAGTGTCATGATTGAGATTGAACCAAAGCATGGGTTCATGTACATAAGGTATTATGGCAGTCTCAGGTCATAGGACTACTTGTACAACTCCCACTATGTGAAACATCCATTGACATGCAGCTAAGGCTCCATTAGATGTTCTCAAACTGGATCCATTCAGTGAACTCATTCACTAATGAGCACCCACATCCTTGTATTAGTGTCCTACACAAATGACAGTGAGAGCAGTCACCCTTTTCAGCATACATAGGATGTGCCAGTCTTACCGGAAACCCTGATCCCCAACTCAGGGTTCCTATGACTAGGAATATTCTAGATTAGGGTTTTAAGGCCTTAGATCTCACTGGTATGATCTCATCATAGCCCTACAACCATAGCCCTAATCTATGGGGTTCATCATATAATGACACAGCGAATGATGAAAAAATTATTGCCTTTATTAATTTGTCAATTTACAATGGTCTGGGAGATACAGATATTGGCTTATAGGGCATAATCCTTTCAGGGTGTGCAGGACCTAAAAGTCTTCACCGACTCCTAGCTGGTTGCCGGACAAGTCTCCGGAGAGTATGAATCAAGGGACACCCAGAGGATGAAGTACTTGGAGCAGGTCCGCGTGAACACCATAGGCCTCCGGCATTTCAGCATCTTCCACATTCCTCGAGGGGAGAATGCGCGTGCGGATGCACTGTCTAGGCTAGCGACCTTGCCGGACTCATCACTGGGATGCGCCTACATCGAATACCTCGAAAGTCCTAGCTACGAGAGCTCAAAGGAGGTGCATCAAGTCACCCCCGACCCGAGCTGGATGGATAGATATATCAGGTACATCACTGATGACTCCCTACTTGAGGACCGCGTAGAAGCTGCCCTCGTCAAGAAGAAGGCCTCCCTGTTTGTTCTGATGGAGGGCTAGCTCTACCACCGATCTTACTCCTATCTGCTCATGTAGTGCCTTAGGCCCGCCGAGGCAACCTTCGTGCTCCAAGAGATACACGAAAGCCTCTGTGGGAACCATGTGGGAGGGAGAACGCTGGCTTATAAAGCTCTTCGTCAGGGATACTTCTGGGAGACCATGAGGGAGGACACCGCCGACTTCGTTAAAAGGTGCGACAAGTGCCAGCACCATGCGAATATACAGCATCAGCCGGCGATGCCAATCTCTCAACTCTCAGCCCCTTGGCCTTTTGTCCAGTGGGGAATGGACATCTTGGGACCGTTCCCCCCCGCACCAGGGCAGTGAAGATTCCTGCTGGTAGTGATCGACAACTTCACCAAGTGGGTCGAAGTAGAACCACTGGCCTGGATCGCAGAAGCTAATGTCCGCTAGTTCTTCTGGAAGCCAATCATTTGCCGCTTCGGACTCCCCCGTTGTATCATCACTGACAACGAGTGACAGTTCGATAATCAGGAGTTCGAAGGGTTCTGCACCGAACACGGCATCCAACATCGATTCACCTCGGTGGCTCACCCTCAAACAAATGGAGAAGCCGAGGTGACCAACTGGACAATCCTCCAAGGACTCAGGACGAGGCTGGACCAAGCTAAGGGCAGCTGGGCAGAAGAACTCCCAAGCATTCTGTGGGCCTACCACACAATGCCTAGAATAGTGACCGATGATATGCCCTTCAGCCTTATTTTTGATGCCGAGGCGGTCATCCCGGTTGAGCTCAGTGTGCCCACGCTACGAGTACAGTAGTATGACGAGGCGCGGAACTTGGCACACCTCCTGCTCAACCAAGATCTCCTCGAAGAAGCAAGGGATAAAGCCCGACTACGGATGGCGGCCTACTGGCAACGGGTAGCCCGGTACTACAATGCCCAGGTTTGGCCAAAAGCTTTCAAACCCGGAGACTTGGTGCTGCACCGGGCAGAGGCATCTCAGCCCTGGGAGTGTGGCAAGCTCTCATCAAACTGGGAAGGCCCCTACAAAGTGGCTGAAGTCCCACAAGGGACCTATTGATGCGTGTCGCAATGCACTGATTTAGAACCTTAATTCCACTACTCTAAAGGATAGAATAGCGGGAGTAAGGGTCATCCCACAGAGACTTTGGGATTATTTTGAAAAAGAATTTTTCAATATTAACATGAAAGTATAAATCAACTAACTAAAATAGATAATAATAAAACAAAGATAAAATCTCGAAACTCCAACTAGTTACTTGTTAGGTGGGCTGGCACTCCACTTCTATGAAATTTGTACGTTCCAATCCAGATATAACCTATTCTTGGTGATAACGACCCGTACCTATTCGATCACGGCCCGTTCTCCTGGAATATAGATTAGTCAAAAATCAGATACATGCAAATTAATAAAATCCTTTTTAGAAATAATTTATTCTAAGAGTACAAACTGTTCCTATCACGAATATAGCTTGTCCCAAGAATATAAACTATACCTAATAATAATTCATAAAAAATATTGACAAGAAATTCTTTTATTTCATAGAAAAGGAGTACAAAAGATAAAAAAAATAATAAAATAAAACCTCCTGTGCCAAGCACTACAGTGGAATCCCAAGAAAAGAAATACGAGAATTGGAAGTAAAATGGGGTAAAGTCTCTCTCGAATCTCCCTCGAGCGTAGAATGACCCGAGATATTTATAGATGGGAAATACCATGTCGGGCCCGGTGGGAACCGCGGTGATTTCCTCATCTCAATCTGCTTCTGAAACTTATCGCTATCTTCTCATCCGAACTCCTTCGCGATCATATCTCCATCTCAAAAATTAAACTTAAAAATCTTATCACACAATCCCTCGTCCATCCAGCGTCGTCCGACATCTCTTCTCGTTTCGATGCTTCCTTTTTTTTCGGACATCCCGGTCTGAACAACAGGGGCGGTGACAAGCAGCTCCAGGAGCTTGGGAACGGAGGTGACGGCTGGGCGAAGACGGCTTCGGAGGCAACAGGCCGTGGAGAGCTGGGCGGCGTGGCCGTGTGTTGGGCGGACAGCGAAAGAGGCTGCGGGTTGGCGGACAGCGCTTCGAGTTGGGCGGACGACGTGGCCATGGGTGGTGGGCGTGGCCGTGGGTTGGGCGGCTGCAGGTTGGACGGCGCCGGGGCTGCAGGCGGACGGCGAACACGTGGACACGTCATCGGACGGTGGCTAGGCAACGCTTCGAGTTGGGCAGACGGCGTGGCCGTGGGTGGTGGGCGTGGCCGTGGGTTGGGCGGCTGCAGGTTGGACGGTGCCGGGGCTGCAGGCAGACGGCGAACACGTGGACACGGCAGCAGACGGTGGCTGGGCAGGGTGGACGATGGCTGGAGCAGGGGCGGACGGCGCTGCAGCGAAGGCTTCAGATGGCGGAGGCAGCAGCAGGGTGGCTCGCGGCATGGCCGTGGGCGGAGCTGGCTTTCGGCCATTTTTCGGTCGAACGGCGACTCTCCGACCGGCGGGAAGGTTGGCGGCGGCTTCGGCGGTGCCGGGGGAAGCTCTCTGGCGAGTTTCGGCGCGATCAGAGCACGGTGGTCCATGGCTCTGCCCGTGGACCGGCAGCAATGGCTACCATGGACCAAGAGGTCGTGCGGTGGACCATTGAGCCGGTCCACCGTGAGCCAGCAAAAAGCTTTAGGGCCGTTCCAAAAATCGTGCAGCTTTGAAATCTATGCTAAAATCTTCTAAATTCCATTTCGGACCCGTTCGAAGTCCGAATTACATTCCGTTTGCGTCGTTGGACTCCTAAAATCAAGATCTACACGTTTATGGAGTCAATTCCTACAAAGTATCATAAAAAGTATCAATTTTAATCAATTAAAGTTGGGTTAATTTTCATTAATCTAATATCTAACACACCCCCCAACTTAAACTTTGCTTGTCCTCGAGTAAAGTAAATGGATGAGTCTTGTGTGCTAAGATGGTCCATGAAATGAAAATTATCGTACTAACCCTAAAATCAAAGAATACATGGTTAGACTATTAAAAAGGTACTTCATTGGATTACCAATTCCACCCGTTTAGTAGTAGAATAAAGTCCATAGAAGGTTTAAGAGTTTTTTCTTTTCCAACTTTCTATCTCAATATCTAAATCTTCCAACTTACTTTGGTTTTGGTGCAATATTTATTTAGTCCCCACTTTTTCTTTTCTTTTTCTTCCTTTTTTATTTTATTTTATTTTATTTTTTTTAATGTAAAGTCAGTGCAATGTCCTGGCACCTTGCTTTCTAATTAACCCTTGTAGCGAGCGTTAAGCTAATGACTCCCAAACCAGTTGTCTTTAGGGCATTAGGTGTAAAACACCCCTCGGGCTTATTGACTCAAGTTAAAAAGGCTAAGTCAAGACTAACTCTACGAAAGATTTCGTTACATCCCCACCTTTTGACACGAACAACAACGCTTACTTAGGCGAAGGGGTCCGATTACTCAATGAGAGATGCTAAAAATCTTTATTAACCTCAAGAATTTTTTTAACTGGGGACTTTTTATAATGCCTATACCAAAATAAGTAAGATTCATTATTAAGATCAATAGGCCGAAGGGTCTGAAATTACTCTTCTAAAATTTTCTGGATTACATTCTACCACTTATAGAGTTTTCTTGATAAATCATCCCTCAGTATCTCTAAAATTTTCTGAAATTACTCTTCTAAAATTTTCTGGACTACATTCTACCACTTATAGAGTTTTCTTGATAAATCATCCCTCAGTATCTCTAAAATTTTTTAAACCATTAATCACTCCTCATTTAGTGAGCTTGATTATTTTCAATTCGAGACAAATTTTTGTACACAAAAACTGATTAAAATTTTACTCGAGGATTAGATTTAATTAATTAGATTACCCCCCAACTTAATTTTCATTATCCCCAATGGAAGAGGATACTAATAGTGTAAAGACAAGGAAGGGTACAACCTGGTAAGGTATTCAAGCATTGGACGTCCTTCTATCACCATATTCTCACAATCTTCTTTTAGTACTCCATTTATTCTAAAAACAAAGAACTAGAAGTTAAAACGACAAACATGAGCTAAGGAAAGAGCTGGGCTGCCTCCCAGGAGTGCTAAGTTTAATTTCTTCAGCCAGACACTAAGAGAGAGTGTTAGCGATATTGAACATAGGTACATCCCTCGAGAAATTTTTAGAAGATAGGCCAATCAGGAGGCCTTGTCAACATGGCAAAAAAACGTTCGTAGAGTATCCTACAATGACGATTATCTCTGATCCAGAAAATACTGCTAGACCAAAAGTGAAAAACTTTGGAACAATTTTGTTGAAGAGTAAGAAGGGAGTGTATAGGTTGGGCCGAGAGTGGGGGCGGGGGCTTAAAAATTTTTCTATCTCTAGAAAGGTCTACCCTAATCCCATTCTTAGATATGATATGGCTTGACATTATCCCATCCTGATGGTACTTTATCTGGGTTAATTGTAGGTTCTGACTAATTTCAAGCCGGTCTAGTACTTGTAAAAGACTAAGAGAAGGTTGATAATCTGAATAGGAGGGATCGTAATAAGAAGCATCTACGAACGAAGGTCTTTGGGATACCGGGACAACTACTGGGTGTGGTTGCCATGAAAAATCTAACTGGGGTACCGGGGCAACTACTGGTTGTGGTTGCCACGAAAAATCAAATTGAGCCCCCCAACCTGAGTTATAAACATCAAAATTTTCTCCTATTCTATATGCCATATGTGTTTGATCTTGATAAATTTGGTCATACCTAGACTCAGAAAATTGGTACATGGTTGGGTATTTTTATATTTTATATTTTTATTTTATTTTAAAAAGAGAAGGAGGAAGGAAAGAAAAGGTCTAAAGGAAAAACTTCTAAGAGAGTCCTAAACTAAAGAGAAAAAGGAAATATTTTATTATTTTCTTTTTTAATTTTTTAAACAAGTGAAACAAATCAAAAATACTATCCTAGGGTTAACCTGAATCTAGACAGCTCCTAACTAATCCAAGGTTACCTTCGAGCACTCCAAGCCCAAGATCAATTAACTGACTTGGCCAGGTAAGTGTAAGGTTGGTGAAGGTTCCCTTATCGCTTTCCTTAGACACCAATTAAAAATTGGCCAGGTAAGCGGAACTAACTCACCTCCCTTCGGGCTCTAGTTCCTGAACCACTTTCCTTAGACACCAAGGAATTAAATGATCTGAACCCGGTCCAACTCTAGGGTTTCCTTGTCCTATTGAGCTCGAGATCCTTATTGTTGACGTCTAATTGATTTTAAAATTAAAGGCTTGGGTCAATGCAGATGTTGGATTAATGATTTGTAGGCTAAGGAAGGGTATTGATCTCCCCACCTTATCTAATTAATGGGTTGTGCCCTTAAGTATATTATGAAATTATGAAATGCAACAGCTAAGGTGTCCAAAAAGTTATAAACAAGCAAAATTAAATTTAATTTTTTTAAAATTTTGATAATTAAGTATCTGATCTTAATAAATTATGAAATGTCTGGGTAATATTTTTTTTGGTTTTGCAAAAAAAATAAATTTACCTAAGTGAATCTAAAAATTTTTTTTTTTTTGTTCAACCTTTTTGTACCCTAGGACAACCATTCAACATAACCTCCCAGTTATGCCAGGGCAACCTTATGTCAGGGCACTCAAGATTGGAATTTGAAATTTTTTTTTTGAAATTTGAATGTAAAATTTTGAAAATTGATTTTTTTTTTTGGATTTTTAGATTGTTGATTATATTTTTTTTTCAGAATAACGTTGAAAGTCCCCGGCAACGGCGCCAAAAATCTGATGCATGTCGCAATGCACCGATTTAGAACCTTAATTCCACTACTCTAAAGGATAGAATAGTGGGAGTAAGGGTTGATCCCACAAAGACTTTGGGGTTATTTTGAAAAAGAATTTTTTAATATTAACATGAAAGTATAAATCAACTAACTAAAATAGATAATAATAAAACAAAGATAAAATCTCGAAACTCCAACTGGTTACTTGTTAGGTGGGCTGGCACTCCACTTCTATGAAATTTGTACATTCCGATCTAGATATAACCTATTCTTGGTGATGACGACCCGTACCTATTCGATCATGGCCTATTTCCCTGGAATATAGATTAGTCAAAAATCAGACACATGCAAATTAATAAAATCCTTTTTAGAAATAATTTATTCCAAGAGTACAAACTGTTCCTATCACGAATACAGCTTGTCCCAAGAATATAAACTATACCTAATAATAATTCATAAAAAATATTGACAAGAAATTCTTTTATTTCATAGAAAAGGAGTACAAAAGATAAAAAAAATAATAAAATAAAACTCCCTGTGCCAAGCACTACAATGGAATCCCGAGAAAAGAAATACGAGAATTGGAAGTGAAATGGGGTAAAGTCTCTCTCGAATCCCCCTCGAGTGTAGAATGACCCGAGATATTTATAGATGGGAAATACCGTGTCGGGCCCGTGTGGGAATCGTGATGATTTTCTCATCTCAATCTGCTTCTGAAACTTATCGCTATCTTCTCATCCGAACTCCTTCGCGATCATATCTCCATCTCAAAAATTAAACTTAAAAATCTTATCGCACAATCCCGCGTCCATCCAGCATCGTCCGACATCTCTTCTCGTTTCGATGCTTCCTTTTTTTTCGGACATCCCGGTCTGAACAACATGGGCGGTGACAAGCATCACAAGGAGCTTGGCAACGGAGGTGACGGCTGGGCGAAGATGGCTTCGGAGGCAACAGGCCATGGAGAGCTGGGCGGCGTGGCCGTGGGTTGGGCGGACAGCGAAAGAGGCTGCGGGTTGGCGGACAACGCTTCGAGTTGGGCGGACGGCGTGGCCGTGGGCGGTGGGCATGGCCGTGGGTTGGGCGGCTGCAGGTTGGACGGCGCCGGGGCTGCAGGCGGACAGCGAACACGCGGACACGGCAGTGGATGGTGGTTGGGCAGCGCTTCGAGTTGGGCGACGGCGTGGCCATGGGCGTGGCCGTGGGTTGGGCGGCTGCAGGTTGGATGGCACCGGGGCTGCAGGCGGATGGCGAACACGTGGACACGGCAGTGGACGGTGGCTGGAGCAGGGGCGGATGGCGCTGCGGCGAAGGCTTCGGACGGCGGAGGCAGCAGCAGGGTGGCTCGCGGCATGGCCGTGGGCGGAGCTGGCTTCCGGCCATTTTCCAGCTGAACGGCGACTCTCCGGCAGTCGAGAAGGTTGGTGGCGGCTTCGGCGGTGCCGGGGGAAGCTCTCCGGCGAGTTTCGGCGCGATCGGAGCACGGTGGTCCACGGCTCTGCCCGTGGACCGGCAGCAATGGCTGCCGTGGACCAAGAGGTCATGCGGTGGACCATTGAGCCGGTCCACCGTGAGCCAGCAAAAAGCTTTAGGGCCGTTCCAAAAATCATGTAGCTTTGAAATCTGTGCTAAAATCTTCTAAATTCCATTTCGGGCCCGTTCGAAGTCCGAATTACATTCCATTTGCATCGTTGGACTCCTAAAATCAAGATCTACACGTTTATGGAGTCCATTCCTGCAAAGTATCATAAAAAGTATCAATTTCAATCAAATAAAGTTGGGTTAATTTTCATTATTCTAATGTCTAACACCTATTACCTAGAAGATATCGACGGCATCAAGTTCCTTCGAACATGGAATGCCTGCAACTTGTAGAGATACTATCAATAATGTAAGGTTTCCCATTAATGATAACGATAATGGTTTTTTCCTTGCACGAGTGTCTACCTGTCTTGCAGGAAAACCTCATCAACGCCTTCGAGCCTAGCTCCGAGGTGCCAAGACTTGAGCCCTGCTCTTAGGCGACCCAAGACCGGAGCTCAGACCTCCGACCAAGGGACCTTCGAGCCAAGCTGCTCTCAATCTCAACCGTCTCCGAGCCTTACTTCGAGATTCCAACCCAAGACTGGAGCCTAGCTCTCCGGCCAAGGGACCTTCGAGCCAAGCCGCTCTCAATCATCAATGCCTTCGAGCCCAACTCCGAGGTGCCAAGACCTGAGCCCAGCTCTCAAGCGACCCAAGACCGGAGCTTAGACCTCCGACCAAGGGACCTTCGAGCCAAGCCGCTCTCAATCATCAATGCCTTCGAGCCCAGCTCCGAGGTGCCAAGATCTGAGCCCAGCTCTCAAGCGACCCAAGATCGGAGCTCAGATCTCCAGCCAAGGGACCTTTGAGCCAAGCCGCTCTCAATCATCAACGCCTTCGAGCCCAGCTCCGAGGTGCCAAGACCTGAGCCCAGCACTCAAGCAACCTACGATAGGAGCTCAGACCTCCGACCAAGGGACCTTCGAGCCATGCCGCTCTCAATCATCAACACCTTCGAGCCCAGCTTCGAGGTGCCAAGACCTGAGCCCAGCACTCAAGCGACCCAAGACCGGAACTCAGTTCTCTGGCCAAGGGACCTTCGAGCCAAGCTGCTCTTAATCATCAACGCCTTCGATCCCAGCTCCAAGATGCCAAGACCTGAGCCCAACTCTCAAGCAACCCAAGACCGGAGCTCAGACCTCCGGCCAAGGGAACTTCGAGCCAAGGAGCTCTCAACCATCGATGCCTTCGAGCCCAGCTCCGAGGTACCAAGACCTGAGCCCAGCTCTCAGGTGACCCAAGACCAGAGCTCAGATCTCCGGCCAAGGGACCTTCGAGCCAAGCCGCTTTCAATCATCAACGCCTTCGAGCCCAGCTTCGAGGTGCCAAGACTCGAGCCCAGCTCTCAGGCAACCCAAGATCGGAGCTCAGACCTTCGACCAAGGGACCTTCGAGCCACGCAGCTCGCAATCATAAACGCCTCGAGCCTAGCTCCAAGGCACCAAAGACCTGAGCCCAGCTCTCAGGCAACCCTGGACTGGGGCCCAGTGCTCTGGCCAGGAAGGCCTCGAGCCAAGCTCCAAGGCATCCAAGACCTGAGTCCATCCCTCAGGCACCTTTGACCGGGGCTAGCTCTCCGGCCAAGGGATCTTTGAGCCTAGCTGCTCCCCACTACCCAAGTCCTGAGCCCAACTAGCCGGCATTGAAGCCTTATCACCAGATCCTAGACGAGATGGAACCCTTCCCACTCTTCTCACTATATGCTTTAAAAAAAAAAAAAAGAAAGAAAAGAAAGAAGAGAAGAGGAGCAAAAGAGGGAGGAGGAGAGAAGCAATGAAGACACAGGACAAGGTAGTTTGAAAATTTTCTTCCATTAAACAAAAGTCTTTACAAAGCGCTCTCGGGCCCCCGACATGCCAGGCGACCCGACTCAAATACAAGAGAAAAGAAAAAGGACTACCTGCCGGTGGACCCCTCAGCTGGGCCGTAGGGCTGAGAGGTTCCATCCGCGGGGACCTCCAACTATGCGTCTTCGACTTCAGGTGGTACAACTCCATCCTCAGCTGGCGTAGAAGGCTCAGGAGCGACACTTCCTCAACACCCGCCTCCTGGTTGAAGCTCCAGGGTAACTAAGGCAACTGCGGCCCTCATCCTAGACGAACCCTTCAACTTGGCGGTGCAGGTACATGAAGCCCTTATAGAAGGAGTCCGATGCCATTTATTGGATCTCGACGAGGAACTCCTCCGAGGCCTTGTACCTTGCGACCGCCTCCTCAGCCTCCTTCTTCGCTGTGGCAGCCTCACATCTAGCATCCTCGGCCAACTTGGCCACCTCCTTAGCCACCTTCTGTGCAGCGATCGACTCTCCTTCTCCGCCGCTAGCGAGGCCTGGAGGGACTAGGTGATCCCCTTCTGCCGAGTTGCCTCGGCATTGAATACCCCCAACCTCCGCTCGGCGTCGGTGAGCTCCTCGGCCTTCTACCTCGACTAGCCCTGCTCCTGGTCGAGGCTCTCCTGGAGCTCCCTTGCTCATCCCTCAGAGTCGGCAAGCTGCTTCTCGAGGTCCTTGACCCATCGATCAAGCACCTCGTCGGAGTTAGCCTTCTTGTTCAGATCGGCCTTTAGTGACGCGATCTCGGCCGCCTACTACTATTCAGTGTGCTCCCAATTTTGACAGCAGTTCCTGATGAAGAGGGTCTCGGCACCGATCTGCACCATATAAAAGGTTAGCAAAAAAAAAAAAGAGAGAAAAAGATGAAGTCGCTCACCATATAAAGATGGGGGAAGATGCTACCAACCTCATCTCCCAGCCACAGCCTGGCCATTTCCTGCCGATCACATGATTGGATGGAGAAATCCATCATGCGCTCGGCCAAGGTATGGTTCCCAAGCAAGGAGCTCTCCGGCCCTAGCTTGAATGGGAGACAACGTCCGTCCTCGTCTCTCCTACTCTCTCGAGGAGCGGGTGTGCCCATCCCACCAGAAACGGGAACCCCAGGGACTGGTTGAGGATCCGGCACCATCACAGGTGGAGCTTCAGCGCGAACCTTTCCCTCCTCGACCTCAATCATCGCCGGGCTCGGGGAGCGGGAGGACGCAGCAACAGTAGCAGCCCTAGCTCGGACGACCGCCTCGGGCTCCGGAGCTGGGGCCTCGACCCGTGGCCTCATTTGCTCTTTGACTCTCCAAACCACCCGCTGACTCAGCCTTGGTGTTGCGGATGGCGTAGGAGCCTCCTCAGCCTCCCTCCTCCTCGAGGTGACCGGCATTGTGGGGGCGGCCGCCGATGCACCCTCGAACTGGGCCTGCCTCGGAGGAGGCTCATTAGCCATCCCGGTGGGCGGCCTCTTCTTGGTGATCGATAGCAAATCGCTCTCCGAGAAGATCATCTCTGCACATAGATCAACCATGGGTTAGAAGCCAAGAAAGTCAGCCTAAAACAAAAAGGAGAGGGAGGGAACACATATGTATGAAAGAAAGATCTAGGCTGGACTCACCCGACCCTCTCGTCGGGTCGACCCTGGCATCAAAGAGGTTATGCTCCGATAGCAGAATCTCGAGAGAAGGGATCTGGGCGGTGCGGAGCTGCTCATAGTCATCCCGGTCAACTGCATCAACCATAGAGATTCGGTTGGAGGACTGGTCTGGATCACTCCAAACCCAATCAACCCCCTCGATAGTGGCAAAGAAGAACCTACTCTTCCATCCCTTGATGGAAGAGGGGAGATCGAACTTGATGCCCTTCGGGCGGGAAGATAAGGACCACCACCCATTCTCCGTGGGATGGCGCTTCAAGGCAAAGAATGCCCTGAACAAAGAGAACCAGGAGACAAACCTGTGGACATGATAGAGGACGATGAAGGAAAAAGTAGTCCTAATGGCGTTAGGGACTAGCTGAGCAGGGACTAGGCAGTAGTTGCTCAGCACGGACATGAAGAAGGGGTGGAAAGGAAAATGAAGCCCTCCCGAGAAGGTCTCTTCATAGAAGGCAATCCGGCCAGCCACTCGAAGTGACCCTATCCCCGGGTTAGGGGACCAGAAGCCGGACAGATTGCGGGATGCCATAGACATCCCGAATGGTCCCCAACTTCACAGTAGAAATCATTGAAGCGATCCCACTAGGACCTGTTGACCGAACAGACTCGGAAACTGGTTCGGGTAGGGGAGGAGGGCGAGGAGGATGAGAAGAAGTGGCCCCCGGTTCCCTAATGGACATGGGGCGAAGTGGAAGGGCCGGCCTCCTACTGAACTCGAACCGTGCCCCCTCCGACTCCTCATCGGAGGAGGAAGACACTGGCCCCTGCGCAGAAGGACCAGCTTCGCCCTGGTCAGAAGGATGGAGACCAGGACCAGAACGAGACATCTTATGAGAAAGACCCAGGGAGAAGAAAGACTGGACTCGATTTGCGGAAGGCCCTAAGCTCAGAAGAGGAACCCTACCACAAAGAGAAAGAAGGAAGAAGGGGGGACCGACCTGGTTCCTTAGAGGGAGAAAGGGCGGAAGCGGATCATGAAGAAGAAGGAGTCAAGCACTGCAGCAGACATGAAGGATTTGAAAGAATAGAAGTTTTGGATAAAAAACTTCTTTTCACTTCGAAAAGACCCATCAAATCCATACCGTTATGACCCCTCCGCCAACGGATCCATGCCCGTGCTACCCATCAGTGAAAAGGGCATCCCGGCCACCTTTAATTCTGTGCCAACATTAACTGCTTTTTGGACGTGGCCACGTGGCATCCTCGCATTGGCCTGCAGGACCATCTCATGGAGCGCTAGCAATCATGGCCATCACTGCACCAGATCTTCGCCTTTCCATGTCAACATCATAATTACTCCCTTCGGCCCGAGCACCGCGCACTAACGAGCCTCGAAAGTGGGGGGCAAATGATGTGGCAAGACCACTGACGTGGAGTAGATGTTAGGCGCTATGTCAACGAAAGTCACCACGTCAGATGCTACATCAATCTCTCGGCTCGGACCTCTTCGCCGAGCTGAGCTCCCCAGAATAACGGGGCCAAAGCCGAGCTCCGTCCTCTGCCAGGTCAGTCTTTCGAGCTCGGGATGCCTAGGCCAGAGCCGCACTCTACCCTCCAGAGTGAGACCCTCGGAGATTGAGCCCCGTGGTCGGAGTCAAGCTCAGCCCTCCTCCGCCATGTGGAGCCTCTCCGAGGCCAAGCCCTTTGGACTGAGCCCGCACTCTGCCCTCCAGAGTGAGACCCTCGGAGATCGAGCCCCGTGGTCGGGGTCGAGCTCAGCCTTCCTCCACCACGTGGAGCCTCTTTGAGGTCGAGCCCTCTGGACCGGGCCTGCACTATGCCCTCCAGAGTGAGACCCTCGGAGATCGAGCCCCATGGTCGAAGTCGAGCTCAACCCTCCTTCGCCACGTGGAGCCTCTTTGAGGCCGAGCCCTCTAGACCGGGCCTGCGTTCTGCCCTCCTCCACCGAGGCGATCTCGCAAGCTCGGGACGGATTGAGCCCTGCCTCCTCTGCTCGACCTCCAGCCCGGATAAAGGCGGGAGGATGGTACCAACCATCATCCCAAGGACTATGGGGTGGCGTCTGCCATACCGTAATAACTACATATATGCCCATTCTACCAGGAGGATGGGCCAGTCAGAGAGCACGAACCCCGGGGGCGGCGGCCCCCCGATCGAGGCTCTGCCAAGCTTCCTGGATTGGGAAGACCGGAGAGGATGTCAGAGCGAATAGAAGTTTTCCTACCGCATGTCAGGAAAGACATCCCGTCCATGGCACGGTATCCTGCCGCACGCGCCTGCCAACCCAACGAGGATCCCAAGGCAGGCATCCAACGGTCACTTTTCAACTACAAAGAACGATCGACACCCCCAGAAGGGGGAAGGTAACAACAACGACAACAACACAAAAACAAAAGAAGAGAACACAACTCTGATGCAAGCTCAACCAGGAGGGCAGAGCACCACCACCACCACCATCAAAAAAGAAAAAAAAAACATGCAAAGGAGAAGCGGTTAAGCCAGGGAATCCCTCTGGCTCCGCCGTCATCCTCCTCCTAACTCACTTTCACTTCACTCTCACATCATTCATTCCTCCTCGTATGGAGTCCATCAAGAGGGGCTCAACCAGGAGGATCTATTCTCCTAGATCATCACTGACTTGACCGTCGGAGTGCCCCCCCGGAAACCTCGGCCCGGATCACTAACACCTATTTTGCAGGTCCAGGATCACCGGACAGTGAGACAATGAAGGGAGCGCACTCCGGTGCCGGCAGCAGCTACGGGCCACGGCAATCTTGGCGGCAACAGTACTCTGTCCTAATATCTTGCTAGACATCTTGCAGGGACTTGAATTCTTGTTATAAATTATGGTTACCCTAACTAGTCAATACCTTTGAGAAAAGTATGAAGTGTCCTAAGGCCATCTCATATTAAGATTCCCATAAAAAAATTAAGCAATATGATTTTGAACACATCATGTGGTTGTTTACCAATCTAAAATCTATGTTAGCAGGCAAACATGTGGAAGTTTAAAAGTTGGGTACAAAATGTCAATTAGAATGGCAAAGATGATCTAATCCAAGAGAAAATTGAAGGATCTGATGGGCCTTTTTCATGATAGTAAGCAATCGAAATAAAATAAAACATGGAACATGATCGTTCTTTTTGATAGATTACATGATAGGTTAGATAACATGCATAATATGAGAAATACAATTGCTTGGAGAGTGCAAAAGCTCATGATTTGTTTGAAAATTAATCTCCTAAGAATCTCAATCTATGCACCTATCTAGAGATTTTCACCTATAACTATGTTGAAATTCATACTAATTGCTATTGCAGTTTATCATGATAAGATATGGTAGATGGATAATGATGGAGATTATATGGCTTGCAAATGGTTTATGTAGATAGATTGAAGCAAGTATCTCGGAACTGGAATACTCATTTCAATGATATGATAAAATCATTTGATTTTGCCCAAAACGAGAGGAGGAACCATGTATTTATAAAAGATCGATGGAAGTACCTTGTAGTTCCTCATACTATATGCAATAATATTCTCCTATTGGAATGTGATTCCCACATTGACTTCTGTTAAGTTATGATTGTCTAGAGAACTCTCCATGAAAGACCTTGGAAAAGCATCATATATCTAGAAATATTGGTTTATAGAGATAGATCTGGAGGATGCCAAGCCTATCACAGAATATGTACATTAAGTACTAAAGAAGTTCAACATGAAAAATCCAATAGAAAATTTTACTCCTTAAGCATGGCATTAATCTCTCCAGTAAGATGTGCTTCAACATATTTGGAGAGATTTTGCATATGAGCTAGATCCTTTTGAGCTTTGGTCATAAGAAATTTCATATAAACCATACTATGTACACAACCTAATTTTTGCTGTATCACGAGTAGATGTCAATCAAATCTAGGCTATGAGCACGGGACAACTATGAAAACATTCTTTAATACTTAAGAAGTACTAAAGATATGTTTTAGATCTTTAGAGTGTAAGAATAAGGGAACAAGGATATATACATACTTCATGTCTAATGAGGATATTAGAAGGTCTGCATCAAGATGCATTCTTATATAATGGTGGTTTGGAAGAGTTCCTAAGAATGACCATTGTAGGTTTGACTAGGGAAGTTGACTATATCGTCGCTATTAAGGATGCAAAGATGTAGTCCGGTTAAAAGATTATTGCATAATTGAGTATGATGTTATCATATATCATACACTTTACTATAACAATGGTGCTATAGCTCTAGCTAAAGAATCAAGATCTCACTAGAAGTTCAAACATATAGAGCAATGATTATATTATTTGTGACTATCTTATTAAGATATAGAGAGTAAACTCCATGTGAGATGTAGCAGGCCCACTAGCTTAGTAAGCCAGCAAAAAATTAAAGCACATCTTGAAAAGATGGGGCTAGGTATATGTTTAATTAGCTTTAGTGCAATGCGAGATTGTTAGATATATGCTCTAAAAGCTAATCTACCGGACATTTTTTTTGTTGATAATTTTGTACTTAACATTCTTAATTTGACTATTTTATCCATACATATAGCATATGTGTCCATGTATCATTCAAGAAATTATTAGATGATGACACATTCTCAAGAGTTGAGAATTTGAGACCTGTATCATTAGATTAATTCCTACATTGCTCCTGACCTCGAGTCATCAAAGGGATAGTGATTGATTCAATTAGATTAGTGCACAGATCACTTTCCTTTTGGATAGATGGACCTCTAGTCTATAGTATGGGAATATTGGAGTGAGAGTACAAGTGGTTGTTAGAGAACAATAGTATGAGTGTGAACAACATGAAAAGTCACTTGAATGTCTACTCATTCATCAGTGACTTTCTCGATATTGTAGTTGTGTAAGTAGTTTTTTGACTTGCGGTACTCGACTTCTCATAGTGGGATTGATGTAGTTTGACTGCACATAAATTTGGTCTCTTAGCCATTAGGATCGTCATAGTATATGTTGGCTATAATAAGTTCATTGTAGGAGAGGTGCACCTATATGGGATCTATCGATCTTAGTACTTGAGAAGTAGTCTTACACGATTTAAAAAGCTAATTCTTAAGACCGTGGCTACGACATTATGATAGATGGAAAAGAGTTTTCATGAAATCATGATTTGGACTTAAGTTGATTAAGTCTTGCATATGATGGATTCTTGGGTTTGACAAGTTTTCATGACCTGCATCTTGTTGGGACTCTCGATAGATTAACTCAATTACATGATAACTACATCTAAGGATTCTAATTTTCTATTATGTTAAATTGCCACTACATTCTACTACACATCACTGGTGGATTGTGAAAACTAACTAGGATCATTTCAGATCAATGATTTTTATTGGGGTGAGTTGGAATCATTCTAACCCATCAAAAGGAGTTCAAGGGTATTATGATAGAGATCATGGTATGTCTCACTACTAAATAGAACAAAACCTATGGGATCACATACAAAAGGAGCTTGACCTAATCATGTAGTTGGATCAATATGTAAGGATTACATAATTAGAAACTCTAAATATATAAGGATTACATATGTGGAACTACCAAATATGTAAAGATTATGTATTTAGAAACTATCAAATATGTAAGGGGTAATATTTAGAAATAACTAATTGTATAAGGTTACATTTTAGTAACTACTAATTGCTAGCCAAGGGACTTAATTGCAAGTGTTGCAATGCAATTAGGCTTAATTAAATTATGGATCAAGTCCAATTGAATTAAAGCAAATTTAATTTATTTAGACTTGACCTAATTTGAGGTTAATTGGATTTCATGGCCTAAGTAGGTAGATTTTGAATTTAGCTCAAATCGAGATTTGAATTGGATTTGAAATAAATCCAAAATCAAAACCCAATTAAGTTAGGAAGCTTGAGTCCTAGTTGGACTGGGACTCCCTCACCTCTTTTAAAATTATCACCTTTAGCACCCCTCTTTTATTGCACGTAAGAAAAGAAGAGAGGTGCAAGATGGTGCCTCCCCTTCTTTTCTAAGATTCTCTCTCATAATTAGATAAGTTAACATATTATTTAAATTTTTAATCTGATTAGAATTGGGTTCATATTTGATTTAGGATTGAATTAATTCTCCTTGGGTGTGGAGTTTTATTTTTGGTCGACAAGATTACGAAGTGAGGAATCAAGTGGTGCTAATTTATTTTTCCCACATGCCAAAGTATTTCTTGCCACCCCTCTAATTTTGATAAACTTTCAAATCATTTAAAGTACAAATGGGATTATGATCTAATTTGGGATTGGTTTAATCCCTATTTGGGTGTGGAGTCTTGTTTTGGACGAAGAATTTATGAAGAAAAAAAGAAGTTTTTGAAGAAGATTAGATCTAAATCCAAGGAATGAGGCTTGTAAGATGCTAGCACCTTGGAGCTCCTGATGGGCATCATCTTTGTGTGGATACCTGTAGAGACTAGGCACATGCATGACTGAGGAAGGAACTAGGACATATGCCAGATCTAATACGAAGAAGATAGAATAGCATAGCAACTAAGTGATTTGATCACTATTGCTTGATTTATTTTTTATTTCAAATATGTACATCTTTATATTTAGCATGTTAACTAGGTCCTTAGGTGATTTTAGAGATTGGATCTTGCATGCTTAGATATTAAAATAGTTTTAATTGGCTTCCACTGTTAGGGTTTTTGAAACCCGAAAAGTTTGCATGCAAAAATCATCCTAATCCAACAATAGTATCAAAGCCATGGTTTAACATGCAATAAAAAAAAAGGGATTTGATTTTGGATGATTCAGTTCTGAAATAAATTGATTAAAGGATCACATGTATTGATATAAGATTATCCTGGTATAAGGTTTACCCATTATACTGCAAAGTTTGTCCTATTGCATGCTAATCGGTTTTGAAAAAGTATTTTTAAAGCTATTTAAATCATTATGTTTAGATACAAAATTTTTAATCATGTATGAGATATGTGATTAGATTATATCTAAAAAGGTTTGGTGATCTAATTAATTGTTTTTTTATGCAATATTTTCAAATCCGAAAATTAGTTTAAAGATCTAAATTTTTAGTAACATATGATGTTCTAGATTTAGATCTGAATTCTATTATCATATATGAGATGTATGAAAATAATTTAGATCTAATTTATTCATGTTTAGTTATTGAATTTTGATCTGAAAAATTAGATATAAGATCTGTAATTTATGTTTAAACATGAATTAATGGTAATGGGTTAACTCAAATCGGGTCTTTTTGACTAGGTTAGACCCAAGGTTTATAATCAATGCATAATGGACAAAATCTAATTGAGTGATTGATCAAATCTAACAAAGAGTTGATTAAGATTAGATCAAGATTGCTCTAGATTAAATATAATAGTTGTAGTTGATCAAGTCTCTATGTTTAATTATACTAAATGGGCTTGATTATAGCTTAGTGGTCGAGCCTGAATCACCACCAATTAGTATCTAAGGCAAGTGGTTAAAAGGGGTTTTTAATTAGGATTGTTCTCTTTCCTGGCTAGTGATGGTGTTTAAGGAAAGAAACAAGGACCCTCCCACCAATCTCCACTTGCCTGGCCAATATGGTCAATCTGTTTTCAATTAGGTTGCTTAGTGATTTGAGTTCATCCATGCCATCTAGGTTTGTCAAACATGAGATTATGCTAACTAATTAAAATGAGACCTAAATCCAAATCTCCTCACATATATTAAGTCTAGTAGTCTTGCACCATTGTAAAAATGTGGGCATCTTACTGGTATTGATTATTTTTGGCTGGATATAATGGTTCAGTTGCACTTGGAAAATGCAACCACTCTATTAGCAAAGGGTTGCTGCAGGGTTTACATGGGGTTGGCCCAATATCTATTAGGTAAGAGGCCAAATGATAGCTACACACTTGTAATTGAATTATGGGTATGACTTAACTAAGAAGTATGACCAATATCTGTCAAGTAAGCCCACATGACTTAGAGATTGAATCGCTGCAATATGCTTGAAAAGCATTGGACAAGAGTTTTCACTCATCGATTTAGCATGTCGCTAACATTTGTTGGGTGAGATGCATGCATGTAAGTGGAACCGCATACCCACTATGAATCCTAGTCGCGTAAAGATTTTTGCATATCCACAAAAGAGGTGAGATCCATGAAAATAGTGAGAGTGTAATTTGTTTCTTAAAGTTCCTAAAATAAAATAAAAATTAAATATAAACATCTAACAAGAATCTTTATTATTTGTGGATTAAAAGTAAACTTCCAACCCTCTTAATTCTTAGACCAATTAATTAGCCAAAACCTATTATAATGACTAGCTTAACTTGAAGATTAATTAAAAAAGCTGAGTACTGTAATAGACTAGGACTATCCTTTATTACTAAGCTGTTTGACAGTTGACCTAAGTGCAATCCATCCATAATCATTGTTTAACAATGATTATGAATTTGGAGCTTAAAAAGCTTAGAAATGATGATGTATAAAGCATTGCATATGGATTTGATCCAGTAGTCCTTATCTAATTTATATGGATAGTTTATTATAAACTACCATTTGAATAAGATTAAGATAGTAAGGTCAATATATTGGTAACATTATAGGGACCTTGAAAGGTTCAAGGGGTGCTCGATGCAAAGTAGACTCTCTTCCAAAAAAAAGTCTAATTGGAAGATAAGGCCTATGAAAAAGCAAAAGATTGAAAGCAATAATTATAAGAAATCTTCCATATGGAGGGCCATTGACAATGGAAAGATGTTTTCACTTCAAATTTAATGGTCGTAGGAACTATCTCATGAGCCTAAAATCCTTAATGAATAAGGACACACCTTTGGAAGGTATGTCAGTTGTTTAAAATTAAAATTACCTTACAACTTTTTCTTCTTCTAGTTGCGTTATAGACTTTTTGTAAAGTCTATATGAAAGTAGAGGGCTGAGGTTGTTGGGTCTCATGTGGTGCTTCCAAGGCTCAAGAGACCAAGGATAACGCCAAAGTCCAATGATCATGATGTTGTCATGGAATTTTTAGGACTAGTTTGGGTCCTAGGATGAAAGGCTGTTAGCCTTTCGGGTCTTGAGGTTCAGGAGACTTGGGCCTCAAGGGGCTAACTTATATTGGACTGGTTTTGAGTCCTAGGTATATATGATTGGACTGAGTCAAGGGTGTACTTGGACTTGGGAAACTCAATTATGCATTAAGTTGGCCTATGGGAGTTTTAGGATTAGGTCATGGTGACCTAGTATATATATACTTTGTATATGGGACTGATTGGAGCCGTCATAATGAAATAATCTTTTCTCGCTGATATCCATCTTCTTCCTCCCTCTCTTCCTCTCTTGTTTATCACTCTCTATCAGGGTAATATCAGCATTCAAGCCACCATACCCTAAGAAGGAGAAAATTTCTTAGCACCTAGTGAATCCTAGTCCAAGTAGGAAACCCAGCACCTAGCATCTTTGGAGTCATCCCTCTCTCTATCCTTTTGGAGTTAGACCAGGAGCTTTGGAGGTTTGGATCCTCACTAGTTGGAGGTCCCAAGAGAGGTGGTTTCACATCCATATTATATTTGGAATGTTTGAGGCTGAACAAGTTAGGAGATTTATACACAAGAAGGTTGAATTCCTGCCAGGTTGATTGCTTCAATCTCCTATTGCTGCCGCTTCAAATATAATATTCTGAGGTTGGTTGCTGGTAGAAGGTTGTACATGCACTTGAAAACATCCTCCAATAAGTGGCGTTAATGCCCGAGTTGTGTGGAGTTTGTGGGAGATGCTAGAAGTTGCACATCTTCAATTGCTGAAATTTCAGCAAGGGCATGTCAAGGTACTTCTCAATCCTATGGTGTTTTTCTTTTATTATTGTATGTTTGGCTAGAATCCAGCCATGAGTACTAGCATGAAGGTGGATTTTGAGAAGTTTGATGGAAAAGGAAACTTTTTCATGTAAAATGTTTAGGTTGAAGATCTCGTTGTCCAGTTGGAACTGGATCAGGCTTTGGAGGAAAAGCCCAACAAGGTGTCAAAGAAGCAAAGGATGTCCACAAAAAGGAAGGCCTGTGCGATGATCAGAGGGTGCCTGGCGGATGGTTCTCTCTATTCTGTGATAGAGGAGAAGACTCTAAAAGGTCTCTGGTTGAAGTTTCATATGCTCTACATGGGGAAGAACATGTGCAACAAGTTGATGCTAAAGAAGCGACTCTACAGCCTTTGGATGCAAAAAGGCAGAAACATAGTAGATCACATTCAGAAATTCAACCAGATGTACAACGTGTTATAGAATATTGGGGTCAGGTTCGAGGATAAGGACAAGTCCTTGCTGTTGCTATGCTCACTGCCTCATTCCTTTGATGCTTTGGTTACTACGCTGCAGTACGGCAAGGAGACCCTAGATATGAAGACATGGTCTCGGTGCTGCGTTCCAACGAGCAAAGGGAGAAGATAACCAAAGAAAGAGTTCCTTAGGAGAGCTTGGTCATTAGAGAAAGGTCTGGAAGAGGAAGGGAGAGGTCCAAGCAGAGAGGACGGTCGAAGTCCAGAAGGAAGAGCAAGAGTAGGAAAGATGCAAGGTGCTTTAAGTGCAATGAGACTGGGCACTTTTGGTGATATTGTCCTCAGTTGAAGAATAAGAAGGGAGACACAGGAGGATCAGATTCGTTGCATGTCATGGCTGATAAAGAGGTGAAGGATGACCTCTTGGTGGTATCAGATAATCATAGATTGTACACAGATATATGGACCCTTGATTCATCCTTTTCTCATCATTATACCTCGAACCGGTCTTAGTTTTCGACCTATACCAAGATCGTTGAGGGAAGTGTGATACATGGAGATGATCACTCATGCAAGGTCATTGGTATTGGGAGTGTATGAGTGAGGATGTTCGATTGGATCATGAGGACACTAACCAATGTCAAGTATGTTCCTGAGCTGAAGAAAAATCTAGTGTCACTGGGCTACCTAGAGTGATGCAGTTATAACTTCAGCAGTCGAGCCAGGAGTGGAGTACTTAATATTTCCAATGAAGCCATGTTTGTGTTGAGAGGTAGGAGGATGGACAATAATCTCTACGGGATTGTGGGGTCAGTTGTGATGGGGCAATCTGATACAACAGCGGTAGCATAAGACTCACAAGGAGACTACAGATCGTGGCACTACTACCTAGGCCACATGGGAGATCATGGGATGAAGGAAACTGAGCAAGCATAGATCAATTCTAGATCTAGTCGGTGATGTTTCAGAAGTCTATGAGCTGTGCCAGATGGGAAGGTAGAGGATCCATTTCAGCAGCAGTTTAGCCCACTATGTAGCTTCATTGGAGCTAGTTCACACTGATATGTGGGGACTGTCTCCAGTTTTAGCCAAAAATGGAGCAAGGTACTTCTTGACCTTGATAAATGATTTTTCAATCCATCATGCAAGATAGGGAGGTTATCTTTACTATCAAAGATTTTGAAAAGTTCAGGAAATTCAGCCAACTTTCACTTTTTAAAGCTTTTCTCTCTTTTGGAAAACATCCTCACCTCTTCAGGTGGTGGTATATCTACCCTTAGAGGAGGTAGGATGGCCCTCTTGTTCAGGATGCTCTTTTAGTGCACCATTGGAAGGAGCACTTCTTTTTTTATAAAAATTCATCCAAGAAAGATTGTGGGTTTGAGACATAGGGCATCCCTCCATGTCAAGTGGTCCAGGCTCCAACTCTGGATGAGGATAGTGAACAGTTCCTGACCCTTCTCCACTTCAAGATCCCTATGCTAAAGGTCCTCCTCTTCGATAAAATCCTTTTTAAGGTGGGAATTAGCTAGGCATGACCGAGTGGTAGAGAATAGGTCCCAACTACTCATTTTCTTCCTCCAAGTCCTTTTATTTTTGTCCATCAGTTCCATGGTTTTTATAGATATGGATCCCTCAAAAATGAAAAACTAAAGGTGACAAAATCTAGTGAGGCTGAGGGTCCTTTGGGAAAACTGAAGAGGATCCATCTGGTCTCATCTCACTTGTGCCCTTCATCTGAAACCACTCCTGAGGTTGAGGGAGTGGTCCTCCGCATCCCTTTGAACCCTCTACTAGTCGTTGTCCTAGCAATGCTCGCCAATGCCAAGCTCCAAGATTGGGGCTTCCTTATTTGCCCCCTAGCATGAAGGTGCAGAGGGGGGAGGTGCCTTTGCAAACCAACCTAAGGACTCTACCTTGAATGATTAGCAGGTCACCGAGGACTTATTCAAGAGCATCATCCTCCAAACTGATACCGTAAAGGTGGTCGAGGAGGAGGCCCCCAACCACCAAAAAGGGGCCATTTAGACCTTCATCCAAGTATGCCACTATTATTTTTGGGTCTTGACTCAACCTTCTCCAGTTATCTTATCACCTCTTCTTTTGCAATGACCCACTATTTGAATGATTACTTTGAGGTTCGGGCCTATGCTAGAGCGACCGAGGTGTCGATAGTCCAAGCCCAGCTTCTTGATGCTAAAGCAGCAAAATCCTCCATAGTGGCTGAAGCCGATCACCTAAAATAGTTGGTCAAGGAGCTTGAAGAGAAACTCTCCTCAATGAAGAAAAGGAAGCAGAGAAGAGGAAGGAGTCAAATGACGTAACCACCGAGGTGCATCAAAAATTGTTCTATGCCAAGGCATAGTTGGCGACAATAGTTTAGGTGGGCATGGATGCCTACAAACTCTCCACCGACTACCTAAATTAGAAGATCAAATATTCCACCAAGGCCTACCTCACCAGAAAAGATGAAGTTCAATAAAAAATAGCAGCATAATTCCCAGATCTAGACTTAGTGCTCCTGGATGAAGATTCAAAAGACGACAAGCCTGCCCCTGAAGCCAAAGCTAATGCAGACCCCTTAGTGCTGGTTAAATGAAGATCTCCTTTTTTCTTTTGTTTTTTGCTCCTTCCATTTGTGAATAGCTTCGATCTGCTTTCGAGTTGACCCATTTTTGTAGCAGGCCTTTGACCTCACCTTATGATAGTTAATGAAAGAACATTTTCCTTTTCATCACACTATACTATTGTATTTTGGTTACCTTGATTGTGCTTGTTTACTTTCACGAGTTGGAGCATCGAAGATTCTTTTTAAGACTGTCAATAGCACCATGTAAGCTGCACCTTTCCAAGGGTAGTAGTTAGGGTAGGTGTTACATTCTCATCGTTCACTCACCTTATTTGACCAGGGGTTCATAGCCTGTCTCGTCTTCATGATGAAGGGCCTCTGCGGGTTCTCGTTGGGACCAAGCTTTGTCCCAATCAGCTAGGGCACATGACTTGGACATTGCCTCGATGACCATGGACCCCAAAGTAGTTCTTCCCTGCCTCTAGTATTAGCTGTCAGCATTTCTTATCTTAGGATGAGGGTCGTATGGTGCTTCATAGGCTATCCTAATGGTTAGTCCTCACCTTCTTGGATGTCGCTAGCATAGGGGCCATATGATGTTTCACCGACCAAGGGTGCTAATGGTTAGTCCTTGCCTTCTTGGTTGCCGCTGGCCTAGGGGACGTATGATGCTTCACCGATTGAGAGTCCTAGTGGTTAGCCCTCACCTTTTTGGACATCACCAGCCTAGGGGACTATACGTTGCTTCGCTAGCTGAGGGTCATAGTGGTTAGCCCATGCCTTCTTGGATGTCACCAGCATAGGGGCAGTACAATGCTTTGCCAGTCGAGGGTCCTAATGGCTAGCCCTCGCCTTCTTGGACATCACCAGCCTAGAGGCCATATGATGCTTTGCTGGCCAAGCATTCTAGTGATTAGCCCTCACATTCTTCGATGTCCCCAACCAAGGGTCCATTAGCTTGGATGGGGCTTTTACCATATTCTGCAAAGTCACAAATAGAATTTACATAGAATCAATCAATGATAATATTATTTTTTAGAAGGAGATTACATTATTGATAGTACACTCAGAGATTTTTGAGTTCCACAAACGAGGTATGGGAATCCCATCTAGTTGTGCCAGGTGGTATGTTCCCGGTTGGACGACTTCTTCCACTTGATACGATCCTTCCCAATTTGGGAACAGCTTGCCCTAGTTGGTTAGTTAGGATACCTAGGCACAACGTAACACCAAGTCTCCAACTTTGAAGAACTTGCCATGGACCCATGCATTGTGGTATCTAGCGACTCTCTTTCAATAAGTTACCATCTTCACCACCGCTCACTCTCAAACTTCTTCCAACAAATCCAAGTTTGCCCTCAACTGCTCTAAGTTGCTAGATTTGTTGAAGCTTTCCACTCGAGGAGATGGGAGTCCTATTTCCAGTAGGATCTCCCCTCGATCCCGAAGGCGAGGTTAAAAGGGGTCACACCCATTGGGACCCTTTGTGGTCAAGTAAGTCTAGAGGACATGATGCAATTCCTCATCCCATATTCCTTTTGCATGATCCAACCTGGTCTTCAATCCTTGTAAAAGAGTTCTATTAACAACTTTGGCCTTCCCATTAGCTTGGAGGTGGTTGATAGAAGTGAAGCAATGGGAGATGCCTAGGTCTTTGCAGAATTCAACCAACTTCATGCCGCTGAACTAGTAATCGTTATCTGTGATCAAGACCCTCAGGAGGCTAAAGCAGTAGATGATGAACTTCTAAATAAAATTCTTCACCCTGGTTTTCATTTCTTGGCAATTGGTTCAACCTCTATCCATTTTATGAAATAATCAATAGCCATAAGCAAAAACTTTTATTACCTAGGGGCCTAGAGAAAAGGCCTAAGGATGTCCATATCCCATTGGATGAAGGACCATGGTGCACTGATTAGGGTGAGTGGTGTGGCTGGTTGTTGCTGTATACTCATGTTCTGTTGACACCAATCTATTTCTCGACCAAATCAATAGCATCTTGCTACATTATGGGCTATTAATACTCTTGTTGCAAGATCATATAGGATAAAGACTTGCCCCCCAAGTGGTTTCCATAAATTCCCTTATGAACCTCAAGCAAAGCATAGTCAGCTTTCGAGGCTCTCAGACACTTTAATAGTGGTAGTGAGAAAGATCTCTTGTATAACCTCTCTCCATAAAAGGCATATCATGAATCCCGGTGTCATATCTTGTGGGCTTCCTCTCGATCAGCAAGAAGAGTCCCATCATGGAGGTACTTGGGTATGGATCAATCTAGCAGGGTTCATTGTCAAGTTACAATACTGGCATGGATTCTATGATGCTAGGTTTTTCCATCACTTCAAAGAAGACTTGCGCATGCAAGTCATGCTGCACAGATGTTGCAAGCTTGGATAAGGCATAGCTTGATGTTCTCCACTCTAGAAATTTGTTGAATGTCAAAGCTTTTGAAGGCTTGGGCTAAAGTTTTCACCCTCTAGAGATATTTTTTCATGTTCTCCTTCCTAGCCTCATATTCGTTTAGAATATGGCTGACAACAAGTTATGAGTTATTGCGGGCCTTCAAATATTGCACCCCCAACTCCTTAGATATTATAAGGCCAACAATCAAAGCTTCATATTTAGCTTCATTTTTGTAAAGAGGAACTCAAAGTGAAGAGCATGCTAAATGACATCCCCCTTAGGGCTAGTAAGGATTCGTCATGCTCTCGACCCATTGGCATTCAAGGATCCTTATACATGCATCACCCATTGGTTCTTTGGATCTTCTCTGGCCAAGTCGCTCCCCTCCGGCTCCTCTTTTGGAATGGTACACTCCATCACGAAGTCGACCAACACCTATGCCTTTATGGAGGGCCATGGTTGAAACACAAGATCAAACTCGAAGAGCTTGACGGCCTATTTAGCTACTCTACTCGATGTATATGGTCTGTGCAAGGCCATCTTGAGTGGTTGATCTATAAGAATGACCACAATGTAGGTTTGGAAATAGGAACAAAGCTTCTTGGCTAAGGTTATGAGAGTAGAAATTAATTTTTCTAGTCATGTATAGTGAGTCTTCACATTTTATATAGTTGATTAGCTTTTGGACTTGATTCTCCTCTCGAACAAGAATGGAACTGATAGATGAAGGGGAGACCACTGGGTACAACACTTCACCTACCTTTGCTTGCTGAGTGGAGTGTTGAGGTAGTCCCTAAGTTCTTTGAATGCCTTCTAGCATTCATTGGTCTACTAGAAGTCCTTCGACTACTTTAGTATCTTGAAGAAGGGGAGACACTATTTAGCGATCTAGAGGCAAACTAACTGAGGGCGGCGACCCTTTCCATGAGTAGCTGTACTTTCTTCACCACCTTTAGAGCACCCATTTGCCTCATGGCTTGGATTTTTTTGGGTTGGCCTCAACCCTTTGTGCAACATCATAAATCTAAGGAACTTCCCTAACATCATCCCAAAGGCACACTTAGCTGAATTAAACTTCATATGATACCAGCTTAGGGTGGTGAAGGTCACCTCTTCATATGATACCAGCATAGGGTGGCGAAGGTCACCTCCAAGTCATCTACATAGTTCCTTGAAGTTTGGCTCTTAACCAGCATGTCATCTACATAGACCTCCATGTTACAACTATTTGATCTTTAAAAACCAATCATTGATAAGTTGCCCCTACATTCTTTAAGCCAAATGGCATCACCCTATAATAGAAAAGACCACAGTAATTAATAAAAGCTATCTTCTCCTCATCCTCGAGTGCTATACGGATTTGATTGTATCTTGAGAATGCATCTGTAAATGTGAGGAGTTCATGGCCGTAGTTACATCCACTTGTTGATCAATCAAAGAGAGAGCGGGTAGCTATCCTTAAGGCATGCTTTGTTTAAATCGATGAAGTCAATGCACATCCACCACTTCACGTTGGCCTTCTTTACCAAATCAATATTGGCTAGCCAATCAAGATAATTTGTCCTTTATAAACCCAGCAATGGTCAACTTATCCACTTCCTCAACATTGGCCTTTTATCGCTCTAGGGTAAAGCTTCTTATTCTATTTTGTTGGCTGATAGGTGAGGTCCACATTCAGGTGATGCACTCACTTCCAAGTCAATGCCTAGCATGTCCACAATGGACCATGTGAAGACATTACCATTTTTTTATAGAAAGTCCACAAGTTATCATTTTGTAGCCTTGTCCAGCCTCAAACCGATCTGGATGGTGTGTTAAGGGTTTTCATTGCTTAGGGAAATGATTGTAAAATCATCCATAGGTTCCCCCCTTTCCTCAAACAATTCTATAGGATTGCCTAACCTTTGCATAAACCTTCGGAGATCAATAATGGAGCTTCAGCAAGAGTTTGTTCTAATTTGGACTCAATAGGGCATCGAACGATCATAAAAAATAGGGTGCACAAAATCTATAGGTTATTGAAAATTCTAGGACATGCCTTCTAACCATCACGTGCTATCCTCCTTAATCCTTGGGCCTCTAGGACATGGGTCCTCATATTTCAAACCTGAAACACAACAGCAAGAAGAGTCCTAGGTTTGTAGAGGTTTGGATTGTAGCAAGATGAGGCAGACACACCAGTCCTAGTTGGACTAGGATTTTTCCAAGCAGTAGCCTTTTCCTAGCACCTCTCCTTCTTATCGCAAATAACTCTTAGCATCCAACTCTGATTTGGATGAGGACTCCTCTCTAAGGAGTCTTAGATGCCCCCTTTTTGTGGAATCTAGGATGTGAAGAAGGATGGAATGGACAGTAATCTGAAATGCTATTCTACATAGCATTGAAAACTCTAAGCACTCTTCCTTGCTTTTGCACAAGGAGTCCTTTAAGTTCCTTGGGTGTGCCTCCAATCTAGATTTTGTGCAGCATGAAAGACACTAGATAGACCCCAACCTCCTGCAGTAATCAGTGCATAAATCTAGACTTGGTAGAGAGAGAACCCAAGGGCCAAGAAACTCCTAGTGCTAAACAACCTAGCACTATATGTTTGCGCACAATTCCCCTTGGCATGATTCCATTGGAGAGTGGGGCCTTCTGGGAGGCCTGAGGTGGGAAAGGCTCTGGTCTAGGGATAATAGAGTTCAATTAGATTCCTTCACTTTATGTTTACATAAGTTTCCCTTTTATAGACCAAAGGATCTCCTAATCCAAATAGAAATGGGAACATAAACCTAAACCCAAACTAACTTTTCACAAGGCAAATCTAATATGATTGCATTCAGTCCAAGCTCATGTATACCTCTGACCTGATGTGCTCTCACCCCCATGAACCCAAACCCTATCCAAACATGGATCATCATCCTTAAGATGCAGATTTTCTGGACCTCGAGATGTGGAGGGCCAAACCTCCATCCTAAGACCAAACCGGTCTCAGCCCTAAGATCCAAACCTATCCTAAACTCCTAGAACCAATGCCATGGCTCCTCTCTTAGCCACCCAAGGCCTGGAAGTACCACACCTGCACCTACAAATTCATCCTTGCTATCTAGCCCTTCAATCAAAAAGGTACTTGAGGGCTTAACTTGATAGGAGACCAAACATGATTTCCCTGCCAAAGTTTGGTTTCCACAGACCTCGATGATCCCATGCATGGTGGGGAACTTCATAAGCAAATGGTATGTGGAGACCACTACTTGAAGGGCATTCAAGTTGGGTTGCTTAAGGATGGCATTATAAGCCAATGGGATCTTCATGACTATGAAGGCCAACTGCACCTAGAATCATCAGGGGGCTCATCCTGCTATCAAAGGTAGCACAACAATCCCTTCAACGAAAACCAGTTTTGAAGAGAATCCTATTATTGGTGCATCCATCCTCTCCAGTTATTACCATGGAATATTCATCTTTAAGAAGGTATCATAAAACAAACTATCTATCATACTTCCACTATCAACTAGTATACGGTGTACATTATAGTCTACTATACCTAAGATTACAACCATAGCATCATTGTACGGATATTGTACTCCTTTGGCTTCAGTTTAAGTGAAAGTAATAATCTCTTTGACTCTACCTCTTGTTTGAATCAGCTACTGCCATTGTCCTCTAATGATAGTGTTGACTTCTCCCATGGTAGGGCGATCAACCTGTTCCTCGATCCTTTGTAGTGGCTCCGAAAGGCATGGCGGGGCTTTTCAACCATCTCGCCTCCCCTTCTAGCTCTGGAGGAACTGGTCCGTCCAGCCATGGCAAATGAACTCCTCAATCTTGTCCTATAATTGAATGCATTCTTCTATGTCATCACCATGATTGCAGTGATAGAGGCAATACTTGTTTGGGTTGCACCACTCTGACCTTGTTCATAGTCTCCTTGCCTCAGGCAGCAATTCCTTAATCAAGATTTAAGTACAAGTATTTAAAGTAGTATATTAGTCAAATCTCTTTGGGGGTGGGACATCCTACTAGTTTTGGGGTGGACTCTTGTGGCGTTGGCTCCCAAGGGGAGTTCTCCGACATCACAGGAGAGATCGGGTTCTCTGCCTCCCTCTTCCCTGGTCTTCTTTCTTTGGTCGGGACCCCCAGGCTGAGGGTTGTTCTTTGACCATTGGGAAGGCCGGCTGTGCACTTCATATGGTTCCTCGATGCACGTGTATTTCTCTGCTCTAGCTAGCATCTCAGAAAAGTCCATCAGTACCTTCTCTAATGAAAAAAGAAATGGGCACCTTTGTATCCACTTTTCATGGCGGTCATAGAGACCTCGACTCACATATGATATGAGGGATTCTTATTCCCCCTATTTGATATTGACTAAGGAGTCGGAATACAGATAGCCTCCTACTGCTAACAAAATATGCGATGAATGAATGACTCAGTTGAAGGAATATATGGGGTTTGGTTTTAAACTTAAATACCAATACTGAGTTGCCTTCCTAAGAGTGGTAGAAAAGGCATGGCATAGTACTTATCGAGGGCTCCATGAAGGAGCATCAAAGCCTTGAAGCTTTATAGGTGATCAGTTAGATCAGTCAACCCATCATAGGGTTCTAACTATGGCAATTTGAAGTGATTTGGTAGTGGTTCTTTGATGGGGACATCTCAAGCACGGATCTTGAAGCAAGCATAATTCTTGGAGTGGCACAGATCTTGAAGCATTTTTGGAATAAATTTATTTAGGATTTATCTTTTGTTTAAAATTTGAATTAGGATTTGGTTGGTTAGGATTGATATATGGATAGGCTTATCTTATCCTATCTTATATTTGAATTTGATTTAGGATTTGGTTGGTTAGGATTGATATATGGATAGGCTTATCTTATCCTATCTTATATTTGAATTTGATTCGTTCTTATCTTTTTATCTTGTATTCAAATTCAAATGAGGGTTGGAAAATCTATAAATACCACCCTCAGCCTTTTGTAACAGGAGGATGGATGAATAAAATTTCTATTATTCTGTGTGAAGGATCTGTGTGCTCCTAGGGTATCTGTATGATCCCTTCTCCATCTTCCCAGGGTTTCTGTGTGATCCCTGATTTTGGGCATCTGTGTGAGCCCAGGGTATCTATGTGAGCCCCTTTGCTATGTGCTTGTTCTTCTAGGGCATCTGTGTGAGCCCCTTTGCTATGTGCATGTTCTTCTTGGGGAATCTATGTGAACCCCAGTATTTTATCTTAACCCTGCACCCTCTTCTTTCCTCCTTTGCAAATCCTAATCCCTGGTGACTTTCATGCTCACCAGCGATCCAGTCCAATCCCTGTCCCGCATCAAGTGGTATCAGAGCTAAAGGATTAGGATTTTTTCTTCTTCATCACCGGCCCACTGTTCTCTTTCTTCCCTGTTTCAAATCTTGTCCACGGATCCTTCCCCAACATCGATGTCGGACCTTTCTCCCCCCAGCCGTCCTCAACCCCAGCTCCCAGCCGCTCCGTGAAAGACTGGTCCGCTGACCTCACCGGAGAGATCACCTCCGAGCCCACCGGCGGTCATCTTCTTCTCTCCGTCAACGACATCTCCCCTACCTACAGCCGGCGACCCCAACACCTGATTCATCGTCGCCCTCAAGCTTCAGATCGAATGCTCCACCAGATCACCTCAGTGCTCTCCGTTGGCTAGCCGCATTCCTCCGCCATGGCCGCCACCGTCATCAACCTCACTCAGCATCGGAGTCCTTTTTGATTGGTTTCAGTTCCATCAACCTCGCTCAGCCTGATTCGGTGGAGTCGAGTTCACCCCACCGTAGGAGAATGATGGGGACATCTCAAGCACGGATCTTGAAGCAAGCATAATTCTTGGAGTGGCACAGATCTTGAAGCATTTTTGGAATAAATTTATTTAGGATTTATCTTTTGTTTAAAATTTGAATTAGGATTTGGTTGGTTAGGATTGATATATGGATAGGCTTATCTTATCCTATCTTATATTTGAATTTGATTTAGGATTTGGTTGGTTAGGATTGATATATGGATAGGCTTATCTTATCCTATCTTATATTTGAATTTGATTCGTTCTTATCTTTTTATCTTGTATTCAAATTCAAATGAGGGTTGGAAAATCTATAAATACCACCCTCAGCCTTTTGTAACAGGAGGATGGATGAATAAAATTTCTATTATTCTGTGTGAAAGATCTGTGTGCTCCTAGGGTATCTGTATGATCCCTTCTCCATCTTCCCAGGGTTTCTGTGTGATCCCTGATTTTGGGCATCTGTGTGAGCCCAGGGCATCTATGTGAGCCCCTTTGCTATGTGCTTGTTCTTCTAGGGCATCTGTGTGAGCCCCTTTGCTATGTGCTTGTTCTTCTTGGGGAATCTATGTGAACCCCAGTATTTTATCTTAACCCTGCACCCTCTTCTTTCCTCCTTTGCAAATCCTAATCCCTGGTGACTTTCATGCTCACCAGCGATCCAGTCCAATCCCTGTCCCGCATCAAGTGGTATCAGAGCTAAAGGATTAGGATTTTTCTTCTTCATCACCGGCCCACTGTTCTCTTTCTTCCCTGTTTCAAATCTTGTCCACGGATCCTTCCCCAACATCGATGTCGGACCATTCTCCCCCCAGCCGTCCTCAACCCCAGCTCCCAGCCGCTCCGTGAAAGACTGGTCCGTCGACCTCACCGGAGAGATCACCTCCGAGCCCACCGGCGGTCATCTTCTTCTCTCCGTCAACGACATCTCCCCTACCTACAGCCGGCGACCCCAACACCTGATTCATCGTCGCCCTCAAGCTTCAGATCGAATGCTCCACCAGATCACCTCAGTGCTCTCCGTTGGCTAGCCGCATTCCTCCGCCATGGCCGCCACCGTCATCAACCTCACTCAGCATCGGAGTCCTTTTTGATTGGTTTCAGTTCCATCAACCTCGCTCAGCCTGATTCGGTGGAGTCGAGTTCACCCCACCGTAGGAGAATGATGGGGACATCTCAAGCACGGATCTTGAAGCAAGCATAATTCTTGGAGTGGCACAGATCTTGAAGCATTTTTGGAATAAATTTATTTAGGATTTATCTTTTGTTTAAAATTTGAATTAGGATTTGGTTGGTTAGGATTGATATATGGATAGGCTTATCTTATCCTATCTTATATTTGAATTTGATTTAGGATTTGGTTGGTTAGGATTGATATATGGATAGGCTTATCTTATCCTATCTTATATTTGAATTTGATTCGTTCTTATCTTTTTATCTTGTATTCAAATTCAAATGAGGGTTGGAAAATCTATAAATACCACCCTCAGCCTTTTGTAACAGGAGGATGGATGAATAAAATTTCTATTATTCTGTGTGAAGGATCTGTGTGCTCCTAGGGTATCTGTATGATCCCTTCTCCATCTTCCCAGGGTTTCTGTGTGATCCCTGATTTTGGGCATCTGTGTGAGCCCAGGGCATCTATGTGAGCCCCTTTGCTATGTGCTTGTTCTTCTAGGGCATCTGTGTGAGCCCCTTTGCTATGTGCATGTTCTTCTTGGGGAATCTATGTGAATCCCAGTATTTTATCTTAACCCTGCACCCTCTTCTTTCCTCCTTTGCAAATCCTAATCCCTGGTGACTTTCATGCTCACCAGCGATCCAGTCCAATCCCTGTCCCGCATCATTCTTGCATGATTCAGGCTCCAAAGGATGGATCGGTGCTGAAGCCAGTCCCTCACCTTGGCTTGGAGCCGAATCCTACAGGGCCTTGATTCTGGTCCAATTCTTGGAGTTTTTGGTCCACCTCCGCATCTCTCGTAGTATGAACTTCATAAGGTCGAGGGGATGATTGAGTCAGTATCGATCCCCTACCTGATTATGTTGAAGAACACTTCCTTGCCTCCCTAGATCTCTCGAGTCTACTTTATCGAGTGTTCTCCTAATTTGGACTCTACAAAGGAGGAAGTCGCTGCTACTTTGACTATGGCATCCTTGGTGCTACTTGGTTCTGGTGCAAAGTCGCCTGTATCGTCTTCGACTGTGGCACCTCCAATGTAGCTTAGTTTGGTGCTGGATTGCCTGGACCATGGCCATCAAGGTCTAGATCTATTAGAAAAGTTGTTCGATGTGACCGGGTTC
The DNA here is from genome assembly GCA_021397845.1 of Areca catechu. Taxonomy (NCBI): domain Eukaryota; kingdom Viridiplantae; phylum Streptophyta; class Magnoliopsida; order Arecales; family Arecaceae; genus Areca; species Areca catechu. The sequence goes on from CM038048.1 coordinate 6,534,633, forward strand.
TGATCGGGCCTCTTGCTGACGAATGGTGTCCAGTTGGGGTTCAGAGAAATTATCATCGGCTAGGGGAAAAGAATGGCTTTGGCATGGAGGAAGAGGATGGGAAACTTTCACATAAGAAAAAAACACAAGACAACTTCTACTTCCAAAATTCAACTTCAATTTTCATTTATTTTCCCAAAATCAATCCCCTTTACGATGGGCGTCCAAGGCCTTTAATAGCCTCACAAAGCTAGCTTTTGAAATTTAAAAACTCCCCAAATTGAGGAGGATTACAAGGGGGGTTGGAGGATTTGGTGGAAAGTTTGGAGGGATAGGGGGGGGGGGGGGTTGGAGGATTTGGTGGAGGACTTGGAGGGGTGTGGCCAACCTCCTTGAATTTGAATCTTCCTTGTTGGTGCCAAAGAGTGATGAGGTAACTAGTGAGGTGGCGCCTGATGATGTGGCATGATGAGATGGTCTTCTACTTGGATAAGGAATGACATGTGGCACCAAGTGGTCCTAGTTGATAGTCCTTTTCTCTTGCTTGGTTGATGTGTCTTCTCTTCTTCATGTGATCAAATTATGGGGTCTAGAATTTGAGTCTTGTTGCTGGCTTTCATTGCTTTAAGACTTGATTAACTGAAATAGACTTAACTCAACTGAACTGACTTGACTGACCTAAACTTGAAACGGACTTATAGGAAATTTTTTTTTTTTAAAAGTAATTACAGGACTCAATAAACACTCTTGATTAATTATAGAACTCTTGAAAAGGAAATGACTCTTGAAAATAAAATATTTACAGGACTCTTGAAAAGGAAATGTCTCTTGAAAATAAAACATTTTTGAACTAAAGGATACAAGGTAACCTAATTATCTTCGATCCAAATTGGGATAAGGCTAACCTTGTTGGAGTGAAGTTTCTTTCGGTTTCTGGTGTCCACACCAATTCTCCTGGGATGGGCAGAACTCGACCTAATCGAGTATGGTTCAGTTTTGCCTTGGTAATGCTTGAACAAGTCTGGGTTAAGTCTTTGCAGGTCCTCTCGTGTAATCCAAGAGTTGTCGGACTCAGGTCAACCTTGCCATTGAACCAGGTATCGCTGATAGTCCTTATTCCTGGTAGTAATGGTCTTGTCATCCAGGATTCTCTCAATCCTCTCTCTCCGCTCAGATAGGGTTGGTGGTGGACACTCGGAAATATGTTCACTCTCAATGAAAGTTTCTGGCCCAAAAGGCTCACTAGGTATTAGTACTGGTTCTTTGTATTCTACTAGGTCTGGAACATTAAAGGTTGTACTGATACCCATATCAGGTAGAAGTTCCAAAACATATGCATTAGGCCCTATTTTCTTTAAGATCTTGAAAGGTCCCGCTCCGCGGGCATGCAGCTTCTTTATGGTTCCAGAGGGGAACCGTTCAGGGTTGAGCCTAATCATCGCATAATCCCCTTCACAGAATTCTTTAGCCCTCTTATGTGAGTCAGCTAAGTGTTTGTAAGTTTCATTGCTCAGGTTGATCTTATTACTGATTTCTTTATGCAGATTTGTGACATGCTGTGCAAAAGACTCAACAGACTCAGAGACTCGTGTGTGAATGATAGTGGGATTAGATCTAAAGGCTTCCTAGGCTTGTAACCATGGACTATCTCAAAGGGACTTTTGCTCGTAGATCTATTGACCGAACAGTTGTAAGCGAACTCAGCACGTGCAATAACAAATCCCAGTTCCCTAGACTTTTTCTTCCACTAGGCATCTCAGCAAGTTCCCTAGACTTCTTTTTACAACCTCGATTTGTCCATCAGTCTGGGGATGATAGGCTGTGGAGAATTTCAGTCTGGTTCCTAATAGGTGCCAAAGGGTTTTCCAGAAGTAACTTGTGAAGCGGACATCCCTATCAGAAACTATGGTTTTTGGTAACCCGTGGAGTCTGACTACTTGATCAAGAAAGAGTTTGGCTATCCTAGAGGCATCGGAAGTTTGGGAGCAAGGTATGAAATAGGCCATTTTTGAAAACCGGTCGACCACCACAAAGATTGAATCATGTTTTCGAATGGTCTTGGGTAATCCTAGAACAAAGTCCATGCTTAGATCCTGCCATGGACACTCAGGTACAGGTAATGGAGTGTATAGCCCGGTATTCTTCTTTTGCTGCTTTGCAACAGCACATATTCTACATCGAGCTATAAGGTTTGCTACTTGTTTCTTAAGGCCTGGCCAGTAAAATTGTTCCTCAACAGCCAAGATAGTGTTGTTTCGTCCGAAGTGGCCAGCCAAACCTCCCGCATGTATCTCCCAAACTAAAAAATCTCTTAAGGAGGTTCTTGGGATGCAAAGCCTATTCTCTCTAAAAAGATAACCATCTAGAAGGGTATAGTCACTATGATCACTAGATGGTCCTTGATGCAAAACCTGATAAATTTCACCAAAATTTGGACAGGTTTCATACTGCTCCTTAAGTCTTTCAAAACCTATGACTTCAGTATTGACTGAAGATAAAAGTAACGTTCTACAACTTAGAGCATCAGCTACCTTATTGTCAGTTCCCGATTGATGTTTTAGGACAAAAGTATAGGATTGGATGTATTCTACCCATTTGGCATGCCTAGGGTTTAGTTTCTTCTGGGAACTCAAAAACCTAAGGGCTTCATGGTCTGAAAATAAAACAAATTCTTGTGGTAGGAGATAATGCCTCCAATACCTTAATGCTTGCACTACCGCATAAAGCTCCCGATCATATGTGGAGTATTTCTTCCTGGCTTCATTCAATTTCTCACTAAAGAATGCTACGGGATGGTTTTCTTGACTCAGAACTCCACCAATCCCTACTCCCGAAGCATCGCATGCTACTTCAAGGACCTTAGAAAAATCGGGTAACCTTAAGACTGGTGCTTGGGTCATCTTATCTTTGATGTGAAGGAAGGCCTTATCAGCTAACTTCGTCCATTCAAAATGGCCCTTCCTAATACAATCCGTGATAGGAGAAACTATGGTGCTAAACCCTCAAATAAATCTTCGATAAAATGTAGCGAGGCCATGAAAACTTCTTACTTCGTGAATATTATTGGGTGTTGGCCACTCTACAATTGCCTTAACCTTCTCAAAGTTAGTGGATACTCCTTCAGGGGTCACAACAAATCCTAGGAAGATAACTCTAGTAGTCATGAAAGCACATTTCTTTAGGGTGGCATAGAGGTTATCTTTCCTAAGTGCTAAACAGACCTGTCTCAGATGCTGTTGATAATCTTCTCTAGTCCTACTATAGATAAGTATGTCGTCAAAGTAAACGACAACAAATTTCCCAATAAAGGCTCGTAGGACTTGATTCACGATTCTCATAAAAGTGCTAGGGACATTTGATAACCCAAAAGGCATGACTACCCATTCAAATAACCCGTCCTTAGTTTTAAAGGCAGTCTTCCATTCATCCCCTGGTCTGATCCTAACTTGGTGATAGCCGCTCTTCAGGTCAATCTTAGAAAATATAGTTGCATCGGCCATCATATCTAACATATCAACCAAGCGGGGAATGAAAAATCTATACTTCACCATGATTTTATTTATGGCACGACCATCAACACACATTCTCCATGTGCCATCTTTCTTAGGGGTAAGTAAGGTTGGGACTGTGCATGGACTCAAACTTTTCCTAATGAATCCTTTCTTTAGGAGTTCTCCTACTTGTCGTTGTAATTCTTGGTGCTCGGTAGGGTTCATTTTATAATGGGGAATGTTCGGTAGAGTTGCTCCGGGGACTAAATCTATCGCATGTTGTATATCCCTAAGAGGTGGGAGTTGGTCAGGTAAGTCGTCGGGGAACACGTCTTTGAACTCCTCTAGCACTTCACTGACTTCTGGAGGTTGTTCTTTTGAAAGAGGTTCTTGATGATCCTTAATGGTCAAAATCCAAACAGGTGATCCATTGCTAATTTCTTGCTCCATTTCTTTAGCAGTGATCACGTCTATCCCTTTTTTTTTATCACTCAATTGGCTTGATCCTCTCTTAATGGGGTTCTTAGGTGGAGAAGAATGGATTACGATCTTCTTTCCATTATGAGTAAACGAGCATGAATTAGAACGACCATAGAGTGTTACATCAAGATCGTACAACCATGGTCGGCCTAGGATTATGCTACTTACTCCCATTGGAAGTACATCACACCATACTTTCTCTAGGTAAGATTGGAACTGAATGGTTACTAGGCACCTAGACTTAATGGAAATCATGGTTGAGTCTATCCAGGATACCTTATAAGGATTGGGGTGGGGTACGGTGGGCAATCCTAGGGTTTTTACTGTGTTGGTAGATATGGCATTGACACAGCTACCGCTATCTAAAATGACTTTGCATACTTTCTCACCTATCTTAATGAATGTCTGTAGGATGCTAGTCCTACGCCAATCTTCTTGGGTTTTAGCCTGGGTGAGAATACACCTAACCACTCCTATCAGATCTTGATCTACCAGGACTTCCTCTTCCTCATACTCTTCAGCCAAGTTCTCATCTTCCTGGTATACTTCCTCCTCAAATTCACCTTAGGATTCTACGGCTTCCTCTTCTACTTCCCCTATGTGTAGGGCTCTATTGGGACAGCTGCTAGAATAGTGACCCACTTTGTTACACTTGAAACAGGCGTTTGGAGTTCTTTGGGTCTCAGGTGTTTTCCCCTTGTTATCTCTTCGGGTCACAGGCACATTAGGATTGGGTCGGTTGAATCTAGGCTGATTGGATCCTGACTGCTGGTAAGGTGCACTAGTCCTAGGGGCTTCGGGCCTACGATAGACTGGACCTCTATGGAATATCTCAGCATCCCTAGCTATCTGATAGGCCAATTCTAGGTCATGTACCTCTTGCATGAACAATTCTCTTTGAATTTCTTTCCTCAGTCCAGCTATAAATCTAGACAAGGTCACCGACTCAGATTCATCAACACTGCACCTCATAACGAATTCGTCAAACTTCGCTATGTACTCTGCGACACTCCTATTTCCTTGAGTAAGTCTTTGCCATGGATCTAGGAGTCTTTGGTGGTAGGACATATGAAGGTATTTTTCCCTAAGCCTAAGTTTCATAGCTCGCCAGGTCACTATGGGTACATCACCTCTCTGTCTAGTGAGTCTCTCAACGTTTCCCCAATATAACCTAGCTTGGTGCACAAGTTTAAGCTTTGCAAACTTACACTTGCGCTCTTCACTCATCTCAAACCAGTCAAAATACTGGTCCATCTCACCTTCCCAATCAATGTAGATCTTAGGATCTAAAATTCCATCAAAGGTGGGATCTTCCAGCCTAATGTTCTTCATGGTTCGGTCATCTTGATCAAAGTGAATTGGGGTGGGTCTCCTGACATTGGGTTCATAGTTAGGCTCATGATGGAATCTCCTTGGGTTAGGATCGATGGTTTGATCAGGGTGGGGTCCTCTAGGAAATGGATCATAAAACTGATCTTAGGGAGTTCTCCTAGGGTTTGTTTCGTAGAGAGGGTTTTGATATGGAATCCTTCTAGGGTTCAATGGGGTCTCGAGTTCAGGTGCAAGACTAGGCTTAGGCTCAGTCTGGGCTTCATGATTGCTTTCAGGGGTTTTAGCATCTAACTGATCCAACCTAGTAGTGATGTGGGCTAACTGCTCATTTATGTCTTGGTTGGTTTGTGCCAGATTCTGATTTGTTTGGGCCAATTGCTCAGTTAAACTCTTAGTCAGTTGGGCCACTTGATCATTTAGGCCTTTGATCAAATTCCCTAAGTTTTGATCCATGGCTACACTTGACTGGGCTTGGATTGGTGAATATGGTGTCCCTGCTCTAGTTGTCATGCATGCAAATGGACTCAAGTTCGAGCTAAGGTTTTCTAAACCTAGAGCACAAATTAGAAGTCTAATTAAGTGAACCAACTAGCTAGTAGTACTTATGGGACTTAGCCAGGTAAGTGGAGGGGAGTGAGGGTCCTTGATTGCCAACCTTAGACACCAATCTGAGATTGGCCAGGTAGGCGGACCAAATCACAAGCCCTGATGCACCAATCCTAGACACCAAGCCAGTAAGCACATACCAATTAGTTGACACAGTTAACTTGACCCTAACCTGAACCCAACTTGTTGGTGTCCCTAACCCACTAGGGCAATTAACGTTCTACTCAATTTTAATTAACGGGCTTGGATCGATATGCTGGTTGGTGATTTTTGGGCTAGGGACAGGTGATGAAACCCTGATCCTATGTCAAATTGATGCCCTTAATTTGATTTCTCATGAGATGAATGAAATACAAAGGTGCTGCAGAAGTGTGTTGCAGTTTGAAAGTGGTGTGGAAAACGTGATGAAAAAAATATCCAAGAATTCTGAAAAATTCACAGAGGATTCCTAACTTATATGTTTCAATGCAGATGAAAGGAATTTTAAAACTAAAATCTGTACTACTCTAAGAAGATCCTACAAATGAAGATAAATAAAAAGGACAGAACGGAACCCTAATGATAGTGTCGAACTGCAAAAATTTTCATTTTTTTTATAATTTTTTTCTGATGATAAAATTTAATATGGTGATAACTAACTTAAAAAGGAACAAGAAAAAAAATATTTCAACAAAAAATTGGTGACTTGCCTTTGGAGCTGCAGACAGATTACAGTAAATAAATGCAAATTTTCAGAAAACAGAACCTAATCAAACAAGTGCAATGGCTTACCCAAACTTCAATCTAAAAAATTCACGTTCGGCCAGGGGCTCATTATTCCCATGGGTCGTGACAGTGTATTGGAGTACACCTGCTCAGGAGGCATGAATTTTAGATCTTGCTTGGATTTAAAGAAAACTATTCTACCCTAATGCAACCATGCTCTGATACCAAGTTGATGCGGCAAGCATATGATTAGATGATGCGGCGAGCATATGATTAATGTTTTGAATATGGTTTGTAGAGCAATGAAACCTAATTACACTAGCATTGTACTCATCATAATAAGACTTAAGAATTATAAGAAAATTGGACTTTTACGTGATTAGACACAATCCTAAACTAAGAAGGAAGAAGATTTAGACAATAGGGGCTAATGATTGTGGACTTACCTTGATGAGCTTTCCAACCTTCTTTTGATTCATACCTTGAAACTACCAATGCTCAGAACTGAAGAACCTAGATAACAGAGATCAGAACCCTGGACTTGGGGCTTCAGCTTGTTGGTTCTTTGTCAAGGTGAACCCGGCCCACAACTCAAAGTCTTTGAAGGACCCTGCAATGAAGATCAAAGTTAAGGAAGAAGGATAAGAACATATAGAAGGGATGGGAGAATTTATGAACTAAGAACAGAAATTTGAGAAGATCTGGCCGACTCCAATGCCTTCACTTGAGCTTGGAAGATGCTTTGCTAGGGGAAAAGAATGGCTTTGGCGTGGAGGAAGAGGATGGGAAACTTTCACATAAGGAAAAAACACAAGACAACTTCTACTTCCAAAATTCAACTTCAATTTTCATTTATTTTCCCAAAATCAATTTCCTTTACAATGGGTGTCCAAGGCCTTTAATAGCCTCACAAAGCTAGCTTTTGAAATTTAAAAACTCCCCAAATTGAGGAGGATTACAAGGGGGGGTTGGAGGATTTGGTGGAGAGTTTGGAGGGATGGGGGGGGGGGGAGGGGGGGTTGGAGGATTTGGTGGAGGACTTGGAGGGGTGTGGCCAACCTCCTTGAATTTGAATCTTCCTTGTTGGCACCAAAGAGTGATGAGGTGACTAGTGAGGTGGCGCCTGATGACGTGGCATGATGAGATGGTCTTCTACTTGGATAAGGAATGACATGTGGCGCCAAGTGGTCCTAGTTGATGGTCCTTTTCTCTTGCTTGGTTGATGTGTCTTCTCTTCTTCATGTGGTCAAATTCTGGGGTCCAGAATTTGAGTCTTGTTGCTGGCTTTCATTGCTTTAAGACTTAATTAACTGAAATAGACTTAACTCAACTGAACTGACTTGACTGACCTAAACTTGAAACGGACTTACAAGAATTTTTTTTTTTTTAAAAGTAATTATAGGACTCAATAAACACTCTTAATTAATTACAGGACTCTTGAAAAGGAAATGGCTCTTGAAAATAAAATATTTTTGAACTAAAGGATACAAGGTAACCTAATTATCTTCGATCCAAATTGGGATAAGGCTAACCTTGTTGGAGTGAAGTTTCTTTCGGTTTCTGGTGTCCACACCAGTTTCTTTGATTCTTCTCTGTCCTTCCTTTATCACCATGGTTAGGTCTCTAAGGGCTCGCACTGTTGGCCAAGCTTCTTCTGTCGTTGCAGTTAGACCAGGGCTAGTTCCTAGTTCTATCTCTTTTAAGAAAATAGCCCATCTCCGGGAGTGCTACCGTGTTTCCGGTGATTTCCTTCTAATGCTTTCGAAGCCTGAAGAGTGGGTAGACAGACCTCTGGTCAGATGTATTGTTATCTACGAGGACCATCTGAAGGCTGGTCTTTGTTTTCCATTGCATCCATTCTTTCTTAGGATTTTTAACTTGTATCATATCATTCCTACATAGCTGACTCCGAACAGTATTCAAAATATCTGCAGGTTTTTGGTTCGGTGCCAAATAGCCAACATGAGACCCTGAACCAGTTTATTCACCTCCCTCTTCATTTTGAAGAGGGACTTCTATGGCCTTGGGTGGTGGGTCATCGGCCCTCGCCCTGGTTGTAAGATAATGAAGGGCATACCCAGCACCATCCATGGGTGGAAAGTCAAATTTATTTTTGTTACCTCTATCGAGCCATGGGGTTTTGACTGCGAGTGGAGGGAGCCTCGTTTGGATGCTAACCTCGACAAGGAGGTCATGATGGCTGATGTACCCGACTATGCCTTGTTGTCTGGTTTGGAGACCATTTCCATTTAAGAACTTTTAGAGGAGAGGAAACTTCATCTTGTTGGGATCAGCAGGTCCTCCACGTTAGGTAGAAGACTTCGACCTCTTCCTACTCTATGGCTTCCCTGTTTAGTCATTTTTGATGTCCGTTCTCATTTGTAGGTAGTGGGATGAGGCCTAACTTGAGCCAACTCCATGAATCCGCCAAGAGACTGGTGGTCCTCCCCCCTTCTTCAGGGTTGGAGGCCCGGAAGAGGGCTCGAGGGGAGGGCACCAGTAGGAGCACTACGTCTTGAAGGGGGACCTCTAGAGGGGATGAAGTTCTATCAGGGGAGCTTCCAATGGCCCCCCCACTATCGGGGCCCTCGTCGAGGGTCAATTCTCTAGCTCGGATGATGGGGGGCTTGAGTCCGACTCTGGCGACCGATGTACCATTACCTTGCTCCCTTGTGATAGATAGGAGCGAAGCGCCACGAGTTCAAGGAGGGTCAATTAGGGGCCCTTCCTTGGATAGGGACTGTGGGATAGATCTCTTGAGGTTCTCTGGTGTAAGAGGTTTATCTTCCCCTGATGTGGCCAGCTGAATGTTGAAAGGTATTCTACTGTCTCATGACTGGGCAGTCTCCCGGAATCGGCGTCTTACCAAAGTATCAGATTCAGCATTTTCCTCTGTACTGAAGGTAAGATCGCCTTTGCCTTTTTAGTTTCCTCTTGGCTGTTCCTTTCACGATAGGTCCCTTATTTCATCGGTGCAGTTGGTTCATGACATAACCTTTTTGGAGGAGGGCATGGAGAATATCAACAACTTTCTTCGCAGCATGAAGGAGGAGCTCCAAATGGCCAAGGCCGAAAAGGAGGTAGCTAAAGAACTGTGGTTGTTCGTCGAGTAGAAGCTCATTCATAAAGATGCCGAGGTTCAGGATTTGAGGGTTGAACTGAAGAAAGCTCAGCTAAAAATCTCCATACAAGGGGCAAAGCTAAGGAGGAAGAGGAAATGGATGCGCTCCTTGGAATAATTTGCCAAGGAGAATGAGGAAAAGGCTAAGAACCTGGCTAAGATGACTGATGAGGCAGTCAGAAAGGCAAAAGAGGCTTCTTCGAGGGCCGAAGCTACCATGAGGGAGTCTGAGGTCATCAGGGAGCATGCAGTCAAGGTAGTTGAGGACTTCAAGAAGTCTTCACAATTCAAGAAAGACATAACTGAAGCCAGCTTATTCAGCTATAAATTTGGCTTCAATGACAGGCTTGAAGGGGTCCGTAAAGCTTTTCCCGATCTTGACCTCTCCAGCATCCCTGTGTTTGAGATCGAGGAGGAGGGAGAGAGGGGAAGCATACCCCTCGCTGAGTTTTGAGAGGCTCCGGTCATGGCGGAAGGATCGGTTATGGCAGGTTCGACAGCCTTGACTCAAGTTGAAGCGGCCCGAGTAGAAGAAGCTGATGGGGACATCTCAAGCACGGATCTTGGAGCAAGCATAATTCTTGGAGTGGCATAGATCTTGAAGCATTTTTTTGGAATAAATTTATTTAGAATTTATCTTTTGTTTAAAATTTGAATTAGGATTTGGTTGGTTAGGATTGATATATGGATAGGCTTATCTTATCCTATCTTATATTTGAATTTGATTCGTTCTTATATTTTTATCTTGTATTCAAATTCAAATGAGGGTTAGAAAATCTATAAATACCACCCTTAGCCTTTTGTAATGAGGAGGATGGATGAATAAAATTTCTATTGTTCTATGTGAAGGATCTGTGTGATCCTAGGGTATCTGTATGATCCCTTCTCCATCTTCCCAGCATTTCTGTGTGATCCCTGATTTTGGGCATCTGTGTGAGCCCAGGGCATCTATGTGAGCCCCTTTGCTATGTGCTTATTCTTCTAGGGCATCTGTGTGAGCCCCTTTGCTATGTGCTTGTTCTTCTTGGGGAATCTATGTGAACCCCAGTATTTTTCTTAACCCTGCACCCTCTTCTTTTCTCCTTCTTTGCAAGTCCTAATCTCTGGTGACTTTCATGCTCGCCAGCGATCCAGTCCAATCCCTGTCCCGCATCAGAAGCCCAGGCCGAAGAGGACCGGGTTCCAATTCAGACCGAAGAAATCCTCTTTCCCATCGGTCCCAAAGTCAATGCCCCTAAGTAAAGCTTGACAGGCTTTGGACCTTGTATCTTTTGCTCTTTCTTTTCCCAAAGGAATGATGTGTGATCACCATCGTATCTTGAATGAAACTCGAAACTTCCTTCTAGTCAAATAGGCGTTTGAGTTGGTATGTCCCGCAGGAGATTTCTTCGGAGAACTTGGGAAAATAGGGTGGCTACTTTCTTGGGACTAGCATTCCATAAACTTGTCCTCTTCGTGCCGGCCCTCGTTGAATTGATGCTAAGAGGACTAGCCGATCATTCAGTGGTAGTTGGTCGAAGTTGAGTCTTTGGGGTTGATGCTTTCGGTATGGGCCAAGGATTGACCCAATAGAAGAATCGCGGCACCCTTGGATTGTCTTCATTTTTCTTTTTGATACCAGCGGTTGACTCGAGGGGGGTTCAACTAGGCCTTCGATCCAGAATCCCCCAGCGGTCAGCCACTCATCATGATGACTTCTAGGATCTAGTTACTATGCGGGTGACAAGCATCGCCCTGCTATTGGTACCGAGAGGGGGAGGAGTGTCGAGTCGATACATGCACTGTATTAATGTCGAGTGTGCCAATGTTCGAGGGGTCGCGCCTCCTATGCCATCTGGGTGCCGTCGAATGCGCTCTTTCCGGAGTTGGCCGTTGAGGTCGCACGAACGTTGCACTAGTTCCGGAGCACCATCTTGGTACGTGGCTTCATCCTGTTGGTCTGGTTTGAGACATGGTCCACGTCCTCTACAAGTGAATGCCATTTAGGAGCGCACGTTCTTTAGAGGAGCACATGAAATGTTGAGGTTGTGGGCCGTTAAATTGGACTCCTCGCAGTCTCTAAAGGATTTTGAAGCCATGGAGGAGTGGGCATCTTGCTCTAGTGTCATTCTTGTTCTTCTTGGACCTTTTGTCTTCCTCCATTATGAAGTTCTCCTTTCAGGATCTGCGTGAGATGTCTCTTAAGAGGGGGGCCACTATGAAACAAGGAGAGGGACCTAGCATTAAGGTCCAGAAGAAAGTCGATGACTCCTTCTGGGCTCAAGAGGTGGCCCGGCTGGAGAAGGAAGTGCAGACCCTCCATTCTCAACTGGGAGAGGCGAAGGCCAGGGCAATCTCAATGGCTGTGGTGGCGGAGAAGGCGAAGGAGGCCATTGAGGCTATGACCAGGTATATAGGGTCGTAAGCCTTCTACGATGAAGTTGCCGAAGCCATCCTGGACTCCTACCATCGTGGGTTCCGAGAACATAAAGACAAGGCCTTCCGCTATTATAATTTAAAGGGGCTGGAGAACATCTGGCCCTTGATTCCATATCCCAGGCACGAGGATGATTCTGACTTCGAAAGAGAATCGGAGTTTGAGGAGGAGGTGGCCAAAGACAACATCTCTCCAGATGTCTGGCGGGGGTCTACCGCCACTCATCCATGGGGGAAGGGGCCTACGAGTGCCCCTTAAATTTCTCTCCTCCCTCTTCCTTTTTTTTTTTGCCATATGATGTAATCTCCTTTCCTTTTGAGTGAAATGCTTCTGAATGACGGGACTTGTCTTTGAAATGATATCGGGCATGGGTTCTTGGGCATAGTTACGATATGTCTTCGAGTCTTCCATAGGATAGATCGTGTAGACGATTCCTTTCATCTTTAGTCGATCGTAAGGAGGCCTTCCTGGATCTTTCTTTCATGCTCGTCGATCGTATCAGTGGGGTGGCTGGATTAACCGTGCCCCAACATTTTTTGATATTAAGGCAGGTTGGTTGGGCCTGCCTCAGTGCATCTTTAGACTTTCCATAGGATAGGTTACGTGAACCATTTCCTGCGTCTTTGGGTGATCATAAGATGGCCTGGTTGGGCATTCTTCTATGCTCGTCAGACATACCGATAAGGTAAGTGGATCGAACCCACCTTTGTGCTCAAAATCAAAGCAGGCTGCTTAGGTATGCCTCGGCGCGTCTTCAAATTTTCTGTAGGGTAGGTTACGTGAACCATTCCTTGCGCCTTTGGGTGATCGTAAGATGGTCTGCTTGTGCCTTCATTTCATGCTCGTCGGACATACCAATGAGGTAGGTTGATCAGACCCACCTCTGCGCTCCTCTCCCCTTCTTGTTGTGGGTTCAGGTTACCGAGGCCATCTTGTATCATGAATCGGCGATAAGATAGGTTAACCTGAGCCATTGTTGGATGGATTTTTGATGAAGCCTCCCCTGGGGTGGGGCTTTTATTGATAATATTTGTGAAGATTCTCTACATTCCAAGGCCATGGCAGCACGACACCCTCTAAAGTTTTGAGTCAATACACTCCCGGGCATATGGTTTCTTTGACCCGATAGGGGCCTTCCCAATTAGGAGAAAGTTTGTCTTGGTTCGACGACCTGGATACTTCAGCTCTCCGCTACACCAAATCTTTGGGGTAGAAGGCCCGTTTTTTTATCCTTGGCGACCCTCTGTTGGTATGCGACCATCCTTATTTGAGCCTGGAGCCTGGTGCCTTGCAGTAGATCTAAGTCTATTCTTCGGTGCTCTGAGTTTTCAGGTTCTTGGTACCCATCGGTCCTCAGAGATTACAATGTGACTTATATTGGAAGGACCGCCTCGATGCCGTACGCCAAGTTAAACGGAGATTCACCAATAGCCATTCTGGGGGTCATCCGATATCCTCAAAGGATGGAATTTAGCTCCTCGACCCAAAGTCCCTTGGTATCGTTTAGTCGAGTCTTCAGACCATGGAGGATAGTCTGATTCGTCACTTCGGCCTCCCTGTTGGACCGTGGATGACCGACAGAGGTCAACTTGTGGAGTATATGATACTGGGCACAGAAGTCTCTGAACCTTGGATTATCAAATTTTCATTGTCAGTGACTATGGCATGGGGGATCTCGAAGCGGAATATGATAGAATTCCTTACGAACCCTTTGACCTTTGCCTCGGTGATGTGTGCTAGGGGTTCGGCTTCAACCCACTTGGTGAAGTAGTCGATGGCAACGAGGAAAAATTCTTGCTGGCCGGATGCCGGTCGGAATGGGCCAAGGATGTCCAAGCCCCATTAAGCAAAGGGCTAGGGTGCAACTAGGTGGGTCAGTCGACTTGCGGGCCACCTCTAGACATTAGCATATCTTTGGCACTGCTCACACCTTCGGACGAAGTCTGTAGAGTCCTTCTAGATGGTTCTTCAGGAATATCCTTGAGTATTATTTTATATGCCAAGGACCCGCCCCCCAAATGGTCTCCGCAGATGCCTTCATGTACTTCTCTCAAGGCATAGTCAGCATCTGATGGTCCTAGGCATTTAAATAGGGGTTGGGTGAAGGACCTTTTGTATAGAGTTCTATCTAGGATAATGTACTGAGATGCCATCCATCGGACCTTCTTGGCCTCCCCTTTATCTTATGGCAGCATGCCTTTATCCAGAAATTGGAGGATGGGGTCCATCCAACTGGGCTCATTTTCAATCTGGTGAACTCCTGATGATCCTTCGGCTATGCTTGAAACTTCGAGATGTTCTATGAAGGCACAGTCGAGGGAGTCCAGGTTGGTAGTAGCGAGCCTGGAGAGGGCATCGGCCTGGGAGTTTTCGGACCTTGGCACATGGGTGATGTCGAAAGATTCCAATTGGGAGCAAAGGATCTACACTTTTTCCAAGTATTGGACCATTGTTGGGTCTCAGGCCTCGAACTTGTCTTTAACTTGGTTCACCACCAACTAGGAGTCCGAGAAGACCTGGACATTTCGAATCCCAAGGCTTTCGGCGATTCGGAGCCTCGCAAGGAGGGCTTCATATTTGGCTTGGTTGTTCAAAGCATGGAAGGAGAAGTGGAGCATGTACTCCACCGTATGGCTATCTGGCTCGGCCAATATGAGGCCCGCACCACTTTTGGCGGAGTTAGAGGCTTCATCCACGTGGAGTAGCCAGACCAACTCCATGACTGTCAAGGTAGCCCCTTCCTCTTCGATGAATTGTAGATGTCTTCGGGCTTCCAGGTGCATTCGGTTATGAAGTCCGATAGTACTTGTGCCTTCATCGCTGGTCTAGGTCGGAAGTCGATGTCGAATTCGCTCAGCTTTACAGCCCATTTGGCTATCCTTTCGAAGGTATCAGGACAGCGGAGGATGGCCTTGAGGGGTTGGTCTATCAGAATCGTGATGGTGTGGGCCTGGAAATAGGGCCATAGTTGCTTTGCCGTAATTACGAGTAGACATGTTTTTGCATCTTCGGGTATCTTGTCTCAGCATCGTGCAAGACTTTGCTGATGTAGTAGACTGGCTTTTGGAGATTGTCTTTCTCTTTCGGATGAGAACTGAGCTGACGACCTCATCTGAAGTAGAGAGGTATAGATAGAAAGTCTCGCCTTCTCGGGATTTAGAGAGCAGTGGTGGGGTCTCCAGGTACTTCTTCAACTCTTCAAGAGCGAGATGATAGTCTTTAGTCCATTTGAAGTCCTAGGATTGTTGGAGCACTTTGAAGAAAGGGAGGCATTTCTCAGCGGACTGAGAAATGAATCGACTTAGGGAGGCGACCTTCTTGATTAGCTATTGTACCTCCTTCTTGCAAGAAGGATGCCTCATGTTTTGGATGGCTTGAATTTTTTCAGGGTTGGCTTCAATTCCTCGCATGGTGACATGGTACCCTAAGAATTTGCCCGATGTCACTCCGAAAGCATACTTTGTTGGATTCAGCTTCATCTGATGATGTGTAGGGCATCGAACGACTCTTGCAGGTCTTCGATATGGTCCACCTTAAGGAGGCTCTTCACAATCATGTCGTCAATATATGCCTCCATATTCCTTCCCAGTTGTTCTCTGAATACCTTGCATACCAGCCTTTGAAATGTTGCCCCGACAATCTTTAGTCCGAATGGCATCATTCTATAGCAGTAAAGGCCCTTTTCGGTGATGAAGGCCATCTTTTCTTCATCTTGAGGGTCCATTCTTATTTGGTTGTATCCGGAGAAGGCATCCATAAAACTTAACAGTTGGTGGCCTACGGTGGTGTCAACCAATTGGTCAATCTTCGATAAGGGAAAGCTATCTTTTGGGCACGCTTTGTTGAGGTCCGTGTAATCAATACAGATCCTCCATTTTTTGCTAGCTTTTTTTACCATCACTATATTTGCTAGCCATTTGGGATAATGTGTCTCCCGAATAAACCTAGCTTTAAGGAGTTTGTTCACCTCTTCATCTATCGCCTTCTGCCTCTCAAGGCAAAGCTCTTCTTCTTCTGCCGAACGAGCGTGTAACCGAGGATGACCTCCAGCTGATGAGTGATTACTTCGACCAGAATCTCGGGTATGTCTGAGGTTGACCAGGAGAAGACATCAGCATTATTTTTGAGGAAGCAGATTAACTCCGCCCTTGTCACCTTATAAGTAGACTCCTGATCTACATAACTTTGGTGGGGTCCTCAGTTAGCTGTACCAGCATGATTTTCTCCATCGGCTCCCCACAGTCTTCGGATGGATCCCTCAGGTCGAGTTGATTAGGGGATGGGGAGTCGACCGATTGTCTATTCTGGATCATCAGGCACTGTCGTGCGGCCCTTTGGTCGCCTTTTGCTTTCCCTACTCCTCCCTTGATGGGGAAACGAACTAGGAGATAGTAGGTCGACACTATGGCCTAAAATTTGTTTAAGGCGGGCCTCCCCAAAATCACATTGTATGTTGAAGGAGTTCGGACCACCGTGAAATTGATGGGAAGCATTTTTTAGCGGGGTTCGGTGCCAAGGGTTACGGGCAGCATTATTTCGCCCTTAACCTTAACCTGGTTCCCTCTGAACCCCATCAATGGTAAAGGAGACCTCTGTAATTTATTTTTAGGTAAGTACATCCGGGAGAATGCATCGTAAAGAAAGACGTCTGCAGAGCTTTCATTATTGATTAGGATACGCCTTACATCATAGTTGTCCATAACGGCCGATATTACAACAGGGTCGTAATATGGGTGCTGAATTCCCACAAGGTTATCATAGGAGAAGATATAGAGTTGTTGTCCTTGAGCCATTTCGAGGCATCGTCTTCGGCTCTCCTCCAGTTGGTCGGCCAATGTAGCATTCCTACCCTTCCATCGGTGGGTCTTTTTGGTTGGGTAGTTTGGCTTCTTCAGGGGCCCTCTAGGGGGTCGTGGCCTCAGGTCTAGGTTCTGGACGATCGACGTATTGCCCTAAGTAACCTCTTTTGATCAGATCTTCAATAGCATCCTTGAGTTGGATGCAGTCTTTGGTGTTGTGACCGTGGTCCTGGTAGAATCTGTAGTATTTGTTCCTGTTCCTCATGGAAGAGGATGCCTTCATGGGACGCAGCCGTTGGAGATAAACTTTTTTTTCTATCTCCATCAGGATCCTCTCTCTATTGAGATTAAGAAGGGTGTAGGAGTCGAGTTTCATGCCTAGTGTTCTGGGCTTGGGACTTCGCCTCCGTGCGGAGTCATTGTTGTTGTTGAGGATCGAGGGGTCCTGCCCCCTACTGCTTCTTTTCCTTGGGATGGATTTCCCTTCGGCCAGCCTCCGATTTGTCACCTATTCCTCTGCATCGGCATATTTTTGAGCTCTCGACAAAAGCTCATAATAGCTTGTGGGGAATCTCTTGTTCAGGGAGAAAGTGAGCCTGGATGATCGAAGCCCCTTTTTTAGGACGGACATGGCCACATGTTCGTTGAGATTCGAGATCTCGAGGGTAGCCGAGTTGAACCTAGAGATGTAGTCTCGGAGACTCTCTCCTTCGTTCTGATGGAGGAGGAATAAGGTATCCATATTTCGGGGGGTCTTCCGGCAGGTCTTGAAATGTGAGACGAATAATTTTTTCAATTCATGAAAGGAGTCGATGGTACCTGGGCGTATGCTCGAATACCATATTCGAGCCACCTTCTTTAGCATGGCAGGGAAGGCGAGGCAGCACAACGTGTCAGAGGCCCCTTGAATCATCATATGGGCCTTGAAGCTGCCCAGGTGGTCAAGTGGATCGATGGTGCCGTCATAGGGTTCCATTTGAGGGACCCTAAAGTGCTGAGGGATGGTTTTGTCCATGATGTGAGGAGTGAACGGGGAATGGGGATCGTATGCGGTGATCTCGTCGTCCCTCCTCTGGTCACGAAGCTTCGCAACCTGCGACTCGAGGACCTTGAACTTTTTCTTGTAGTCGGGGCGAGCTTCCTTCGACACCTCCCTCTCGGGAGTGGAGTCCTCGGAGGAAACGAAAGGGGATCATCTAGATCTTTTCTCCCTCCATGATACATCGGTCGGCTTCGAAAGTTGAGAGCTTCGACCCTCCGGGAAATGCCACTCTTCGGGGGAAGGTTGGACAGACCAATGACACTGGTCTCCCTTTCCCCGGGGTCGGTGACTACATCTGGAAGTGACTGGTAGATGCCCCATCTGTAGGGCTACATCTTGGAAATTCTGAATCATAGTTGTCAGAGTATCGACTCGGCTCAAAAGGGCTTCGAATTGTTGCTGTCCGACCACCAACATGGGGGTCGGGACATTATCTTCCACTGGGGGGTTGTTTTTCTGAGAGGGAGGACGACTCCTACTTGCTAAGACATTCTGCGTTCTTCCTTTCACCATTGTGGCTTCTTCTCACTTTCCTTTCTTGAAGAAGGGGCTTCTAGTGAGTAGTCGGCTTGGGTTAGCGCAGACTGCCAAGTTCAGCCCTTATCTCCCCTCCCCCCTACCTGGCACGCCAATCTGTTGGCATAGAACCTCCGTTGGACGGGCCAAGTCGCTGAACCGCCGGTCTGCCTCTCTTGGCACCTGTAAAACAAGTCCCTTGATCGGATTTTCTCCGGTGGGGGACACTCCGATGCCTAAGTCAGGGAGAGGTTCCAACAACAGAATGGAAAGTTTTCTGAGAAGGCAGGAAAATAGAAAAAGTATTGTCATGTCAACTCACCTTGAGTGTCCCCTCTTACAAGTATTTATAATAGTTGGGCATTGGCCTGGGTTGGGCTTAACTTGCCTCTGGTTAACATGTAGTCGGTTAATTTCGCCCTACGTACAATGAGGGATGGTTGCCGTTTATCCAGGGACGGTTGTCACTCCATTACGGCCAGTCTAGAATTATCAGAGAGTGGGGCTGCTAAATGCATGGCCAGCCTGAAATAGCTGGAGTTGGGGATGGCGGTTACGCTTTAGGTCGCGATAGCTATCCCCCCCCATTCTGGGGTTTGTGATAGATTGGAGATTTGTCTTGGACCTTCTTCTTCTTCGGACTTCTTCGAGTCAGTCGTCTTCGGTCTTCGTCGGTGGAGTTACCTTCGGACTTCGTCAGTAGAGTTACCTTCGGACTTCTTTGATGGAGGCGATCGGTTGGGTGGCGGATATCGTAGATCCAGAGGGGTAGTCTTCAGACCTTTGTCTTCGGCCTATCCGAAGACTGGTCCGAAGGAGGCGTTATAGCACTCCCAGGCCGTCGTTGGTTCTCTTGGTACAGGTAGCCGGCCCAGGAGAGAATCCGACCGATCTTCTGAGTTGGAGATATATTCAGTTAAGCCGGCATCTCCCAACAAGTCCCATATCGGATATATAAAAGCAAGTAAAGCTTTTATAAAACCCCAATACTTTGAAACCCAAGTTGACTATGTTGTGCCATGCACGTGTGGCAAGGCAAGGTGAGACATGTCATGGCTTGCACGGGCAAGTCAAATATGCATGATGTTTTGCCACATGCCCCTCCATTCGAAACTTAATTTAATGTGCTTCCGAAATAGTAATGTTGCATCAGAAGCATATAGATTTCTGAATGATTACGTCGCTTTGGAAAGAGGCATACAATGTGCTTCCGAAATAGTAATATTGCATCAGAAGCATATAGATTTCTGATTGATTACGTCGCTTTGGAAAAAGGCATACATTTGTTTCCAAAGAGTTACAGTATTACCACTGGTGAGTGGTGGCAGGGATTCGAATTTTGATTTAGACATATTTCAGTTGAAAAATCTGGAAATAAAATAAAAAAATAAAAAATAGTTCAGAAGTAAAATAAAAAAAAAAAAATAATTCTGAAGTTCCTGTTGGCTGATGATAGTGAAAAAGTTATGGGTATATATAATAAATCCAATTCACTCGACTGACGCCAGTGGTAATCAGGTTGACGTACTCATTTTCAGATAGGAAACAGCTACGAAAAAATTAATATGTGCAATGTATCGAACATTCCCCAGCTGGGATTGGGGATCTGTTTAGATGTGGCCACGCCTGGGATCTAACTCCTTCCTCCCCTCCTACTCCCCACCCTTTTTCTTTAAAAAAAAAAAAAAAATAAGAAAAAAAAGAAAGAGATACAGTATTCTCAAAACATTATGTTGCTTCAGAAATATTACATCGCTTCAATCGCCTAGAATTTATAAAAAGGCTCTAGGTCCCAGATCCTGATCACAAATAGTTCATACCATCACATTCACGTCTCTCTTTGTTACTAAGTCCAAGAGACTCTTCCCACTCTTCTAATTCAAAGACACAGAAAACTCTTCCCACTTTGCTAAGTCCGAAGTCCACGATACAAAGCTCTTCCCACTTTGAGATAGAGACCCCCGCTCTCTCTTTCCCACACACTATTTTCTCTTTTATCATAATCCTTTATTTGGGCAATAGAAGGAGTTGATTGGGTCTAGCCCCCTAAGCAATCATGCTCATTAGAGGAGGATAGGACTAAGCCACGTTGTTGGGGACAATCATTGCAAACTCGCATGACGGGGTTAATCACATTCTTACGATGGTGTGTTATTGCACCATGAGGTCTATTTAGCTAGACAAAACACATCCAAGGTAGCAGGCCCATTCAACCTAACAAAGTAACAAAAATCTCCAAAGAGACATGTGGGTCCAAGCTCCCATTGACGTCCTCTCTATAACTCAATGAGCCAGGAGTACCTCCTTCCTCCAATCTCAATGTGAGATCCATTGCTCCCTCTATACCATAAGCATCTCTTCCATAGAAAGTTCCCTGGAGAATAAAAAGTCAAAGGCCGTGGCTTCCCCCTCCTCTTAGCAAGAATAGGATCTTCTCCTTCCACATGCCGATCTTCATGAAGATCATAATCCTTGCCTAAGTTCACCAGAGCTTGCCGGGCCTCGCCACCATCCACCAAAGCCCCGTCGCTGCAGGGTGACTAGCAAGGCCGATCGCATTCGGCATGGCATCCCTCCTGGACACGACCCCACCACCTCAGTGCCCACGACCATCTCGGCTCAGTGCCCACCACCACCTTGGTGTCCTATCTACTTGCACCTCCTAACAGCATCGGCTTGATGCTCATGGCTACCTCGGCATCCCAATCACCTCCGGCACCTCCTCGACATGCTCGATAGGGCCTATGAGGCCAATCGCCTCTTCTAGAGCATGTGCTCCTTGCCAAGTTGTTCAATGATGGCCACCTCTTTACTCACGTGATAAGCATGGCATCCTACATCCATCACCACTAGCTAAGTGCAAGTACATGTACCATCTTATATGGGTACAGAAATCTAAGGCCGACTAGAGAATCTAGCCGAGTAGAGCCTCTAGGCCAACTACAAGATCTCGAGGCCAAGTACCACCTTAGCCGAGTAGCTCTAGCCAAGTAGGAGATAGAAGCAAACAATCACCAACTGTTTTAGCTAAAGGTTGTGGAACAAAATCCTGGTACTATAATGGCCACAATCCAAATAGAAAGGATATGGGAGACAAGATCCTAACCATCTGTCAGAATCTGTTACACATGTCAGAGGAGGCTACTTCATAAAATGACATTCCGTTACTCCATGTTATCCCACAAATAGGAAAGAGGGATCTCCAATAGGTACGCCGGTTACCCCACACATGCTCATTTCTAGCTCTTAGGCCATCTTCCTCAACTTCGGTTGTTGCCCACATCATGCCACTGACTTAAGCATCGGAGTATCCCTACCGGTAACCCCAGCCCATGGACTTCTTGCAGGTCTCCATCCATGAGAAAATCCCAGGAGGACCTCATCCCACCGAAGAAGTTAGTGGAATGACCAGCAATGCCAAGACTCCAGAGGCAGGTGATTTGTCTGCAATAGATTGGCATGCTAGGTAGGGGATAGAATGATTCAAGAGCTAAGGTGATCATGGTGAGGACCAGATATCGATGCTATTCAACTAATGGAACAACAATAGCCATTCACGAGCCTAGGGGTAGATCAAGAGCTCAAGAACTCCTTTTGCAGGATCCATGATAGGATCTCAAAGAAAAGCACAGGGTTCTTGAGGGGTGTCTTCACCTCTGCCATGATGGCGAGTGGTGGACCAAAGACCACCTTCCCACATGCCACTATGTCATTAGCTACCGGCAGTGCTCATCTCTGCTTCTAGATTGGGTCCTAAGGAAACAACATCATTATTGATCCTCTACAATGGCATAGTTGTTATCTTCGATCTTCCACACGATCAAGTGGAAAATATATTGAAGATAGGGAAAAGGGGAATGTCAACCATGTCTCCGTTGAGTGGAAGCAATGATCTAAAGCAACGCCCAAAATGGAGGGGGGGTTGACCACACGGATTTTTAAAGAAGTGATTAAGAAATGGTTTCATGGTCCTTTCAAGCCCTTTCATCCTTCTTGGTGCTTTCTGGCTCACCCTCCACTCCATGTATTTCCTGTGGGTTGGGAACCCATCATCCATGTGAAGCCATAGTTCCCATCACTCCATGCATTCTCGGAGGATTGAGATCCCCTCACTCCATGCATTGGAGGATTTTCATGATAAATGAAGGGTTCATGGGCACACATGCTATGTTGTAGCCCCCCATGAGGGCTTCCATGTCACTATCATTAACAACCTTGACAATGTCCATAGCCCGATAGGGCTTGCAAGTATTAAACATCTTTCCCACCTAGGAGATATCCTTCCATGTTTAGATGTTCACATATGGGATGTATTGATATGTAACCATGTATGGCTAATCCTAGTTAGGATATTTTGGTAGGCATTTACCTTATGTACATCATCAAGTATATATTTAATGGGATGAATCCCAATCATAATGAAATATGAATTCAAGTTTCTACATGGTATCATAGTGGGTTGCTATTCCATCTTATCCCTGCCTATCCCAAACCTATTCCAGTCTTATTCCCACCTTATTCTTGCCCTTTTCCCTTTTCTCCAAAGGGACGACCTAATCTCCCCATCACCGCCCAATCCTAGCCCCGTCACCGGCCCCACGCCTCCCGACGACTCCCGCCAGACCTCCCTCCTCTCTCGGCCCCAGTCACCACCCCAGCCCCCACCTCCCGGCACCGCCTCGCCTCCCGTTGCCCCTTCCCACCGTCCGCCAGACCTCCTTCCTCTCTCAGCCCCTGTCACCACCCTAGCCATCGCCTCCCATCACCGCCCGTCCACCGATCCCACCACCCCAGCCCCCACCTCCCGCTGCCCCTCCCCACCATCCACCGTCCACCGATCCCACCACCCCAGCCCCAGCCCTAGCCTCCCACTGCCCCTCCCCACCATCCACCTTCCATCGATCCCACCACCCTAGCCCCGCTCTCACCGACGACCGTTTGCCCCTGCCCGTCCACCGCCTCCCACCACCTCTACCCCCGCAGATGTCTTCCGTCGCCCCTGTACCGGCCCCAGCAGCCGCTGTCTCCCACTACCCCTGCACCGGCCCCAACAGCCGCTATCTCCCACCGCCCCTGCACCAACCCTAGCAGCCGATAGACACCGACGACCCTAGATTCCTCCAGCATCATCCCCAACTCTTCCTGTGCACCGGCCTTTGCCTCTCCCCATGCACTAGCCTCCAGATTCATCCTTCAGATCTCTGCATTGGCTTGCTTCCTGAATCCAATCGATCTCCCATCTGACCACGGACATGCTTGGAATCACAATCCCTATCATGTTGCTGTGCCACCTTCTCCCGTGTTGGCAGCGTCGCCCGTGCTGCCCTTCTCTGTGATGGATTGTCCAAGAACACCAGTGCAAACGCCATAGGATTTCACTGCCGGAGTCTCTCCATCCACCGGAATCCTCCTTCTCCACCTGTAACCGCTGCGTCTCCACTAGATCTGCTTCCTGAGCCTGCTATGGGTTTCAACCGACTTCACTTAGTTCATCATGACTGATGTCGCTCAGCCGATTGTGGTTCACTTGAATGGGACTAATTATCCCCAATGGTCTTTCATGATGAAGATCTTTTTAAAAGGATGTGGACTTTGGCAGTATATTACTGGTGAAATTTCATGTCCAATTACTCCTATGGAGTCTTTTGCGACATGGAAGATTGACAATAATAAAATCATGACATGGATTTCTAACACTGTCAATCCTTCCATCAGCCTACATTTCAGCAAGTTTGAGACTGCAAAGGAAGTGTGGGACTTCCTCGCCAAGCGATATAATCAGACAAATTTTGCTCTCAAATATAAGCTTGAACTAGACATTCGTCATCTCAAGCAACAACCAAAGCTATCTATTGCTGACTTTCACTCTCAGATGTCTCTGATTTGAGATTAACTTGCCCTGATGGAGCCTAAGTGGACACATGATGTAGAACTTTATTATTAATTTCGAAAAGAGTTTTGTCTTGTCCAATTCTTAATGGCTCTTCACGATGAATTTGAGTTTGTTTGGGCTTTTATTATTTATCGATCTCCTCTTCCATCTATTGACACTGCATTATCTGAGTTACTTGCTGAAGAAACCCAGAAGAAGATCGTCTCCTCCAACCATGATGACTCTCTCATATTGTCTGCCCATATTAAATCAAAAGGCCTCTCTTAAATTTAGTGTCGCTCATGTAAAAAGTTTGGCCATATTGCTCGTAACTGTCAGGCATCTACTTCTCGACTCCAGGATACATCCTCCATGCAGTGTACCTACTATAAGAAAGTCGGACATGTTGTTTGGAATTGCCCTCATCCAAACTCCAACAACATGAGAACCAAAGCTCGAAACTTTGGAGATCGCTCATCCTCCACTGCTACTACTGTTATGCCCGAGCTTACAGACCAAGCCATCACATCACTTACTCCCAATGATATCCAAACAATGATTCATCAAGTTCTCTCTATTGGTAATCCTGCTGCCTCATCTTTTGACACCTCCATTCTGCCAAGTAAGTGGTTCTTTGATTTAGGTGCCTCTAATCATATGATTTTCAACCCTGACATCTTCCAACATGTTTCCTCTCTTCCTTTTCCACCCAATATTCAAACTGCAAATGGATCACTCATTACTGCTAGCCATCGTGGAACCATTCACTCTCCTAACCTATACCTTTCTAATGTTCTTCTTGCTACTAAACTTTCTATAAATCTTATTTTCATTGGCCAATTATATGACAAAGGACTTACCATTACCTTTTCTCCTTTTGGTTGTATTGTACAGGATTGCTCGACGAGGAAGGAAGTTGGGACAGGCCGTAAAATTGGTCGACTTTTTATTTTGGATACGCTTTATGTTCCTCATAGTTTTGGTACTTACTCTGTCGCTGTTGTTTCTACTAATAATTCTTCTTTTATTCTTGGCATGATTGTTTAGGACATCCTTCTTTTTTAAAGTTATCTCAATTAATTAATAAAGGTTTGCTCGGTTCTATCTCTATAATAAGAGATCCATGTTGTGTTCATCGCAAATTATCAAAATAATCCGCCTTACCTTTTTCTTTAAGTCACTCCACTACTACTGCTCCTTTTGATCTTATTCACTATGATGTATGGGATCCTGCCCCTATATCCTCTATGGGTGGTTCTGCTTATTATGTTATTTTCATTGATGATTTCACTCGCTACACTTGGCTCTATCTTTTGCATGCTCGCTTTGAAGTTTTAAAAGTTTATATTGAATTTACCACCATGATCAAAACATAATTTTCTAAACACATAAAAATATTTCGTTCTGACTCTGGTGGTGAATATCTTTCAACATCATTCAACCATTATCTTAAATCTCATGGCATACTTTTGCAGTTATCTTGTGTTAAAACTCCTTAACAAAATGGTGTGTCTGAGAGAAAACATCATCATATTGTTGAAACTGCCCGTATTTTACTCATTTCCTCTTCTGTTTTGAAAATCTTTTGGGGAGAAGCCATGAATACTGCTGTATATATAATTAATCGCTTTCCTTCCCGTGTCCTTGGTGCTCTCTCACCCTTTGAACGACTTTATGACTCTCCGCCTTCCTATGACCATCTTCGTGTTTTTAGCTGTACTTGCTTTGTTCATCTCCCCAAGCATGAATGTAACAAATTATCCAAAAAAAATGCAATCTGTGTTTTCTTAGGATATGGGATCCGTCAAAAAGGATATTTGTGTTATGATCTCGAGACTCGAAAATTATGCATTTCTAGTATGTCACCTTCTGGGAATAGATTCCTTTCTTTTTCTTACCTTATAAAAAATCTTCATTTCCACGTCAAGAACCTCTGCTTGATCCTTTTCCCTCTCATGCACCACTACTTGTGAAAAATGGGCATTCAAAATAACTTGACCAGTAACCTGTCTCCCCAACTGACACTCCTCTTGCGAGCAATCTAGCAGCACCTGAGAGACGATATCCTACTCGCCATCATAATCCACCGGCTCATTTAATAGATTATCATTGCTACTTGTCCTCTATCTTGCCTTTACATAAACCTAAATCCTATCAAGACGCATCAGCTAATCCTTCCTGACAGAATGCCATGTCAGAAGAACTTGAGGCTCTACAAGAAACCCATATGTGGGACTTGGTTGATCTACCACCTAGGATATCAATTGTGGGCTGTAAATGGATATACCAGATCAAAACTAAGGCTGATGGTTCCATCAAGCGCTATAAGGCTCATCTTATTGCCAAAGGATTTACACAGGAGTATGGCATCGACTATGAAGAGACCTTCACTCCTGTTGCCTGTATAACTTCAATACGGACTCTACTTGCTATAGCTGCTGCCAAACGATGGTCCTTACATCAACTTGATGTCAAGAATGCCTTTCTTCATGGAGATCTATCTGAAGAAGTATACATGCTGCCACCTCCTGGCTTACCTCACCAGCCTCATCAAGTATGTAAACTTCGCCGTGCACTTTATAGTCTCAAACAGGCACCTCGTGCTTGGTTTGAAAAATTCCAAACCACTCTTCTTGGTTATGGATTTCTCCAGAGCCTTCATGACTCCGCCTTATTCTATCGCCGCTCCTCTCATGGGATAGTTTTACTTCTTCTCTATGTTGATGATATGGTTATCACTGGAGATGACCAACAAGGCATTTATGATACCAAGCAGTACTTACACAAGTGCTTCGAAATGAAAGATCTTGGCTTATTACGATTGTTTCTTGGCATTGAAGTCAACCATCAATCTAATGGTCTTTTCCTTTCTCAAGCTAAATATGCCTCTGATCTACTCATTCATGCCAGCATTTCTAACAATAAAACTGTTGAAACCCCTCTTGAGATAAATCTGAAGCTTCAGCTTACTGATGAAAAAATTCTCACTGATCCCACTCGGTATTGCCAACTTGTAGGTAGTCTCAACTACCTTACTATCACTCGGTCGGATATTTCTCATGCAGTTCATGTTGTCAGTCAATTTATGTCTGCACCTCGCTCTGCTCACTATGTTTCTGAGCTTCGGATACTCCAATATATCAAAGGCATGCTATATCATGGGCTTCCTCTTTCCCCTTCTGATCTAAATCTTCATGCATACTCTGATTCAGATTGGGCTGGAGATATCACCGATCGACGCTCTATCATTGGATATTGCATATTTTTAAGAAACTCACTGATTGCCTAGAAAAGTAAAAAGCAATCAATTGTATCTCGCTCCAGCATAGAAGGTGAATACCGTGCCCTTGCTCGTACTACTGCTAAGATTGTCAGGTTTCACTGGCTACTTAATGACATGGGCATACACCTATCCGCTCCAATGCTCATTTATTGTGATAGCCATAGTGCTATCCAAATTACCCGCAATGCTGTCTTCCATGAGCGTACCAAACATATTAAAATTGACTGTCACTTTACTCGCCATCACTATCAATAGCAGACTATTGATTTATATCATATCTCCTTCGCCAATCAAATTGCTGATTTACTTATACAGTCCGATGCCAAGGAGCGCTTCCGCTACCTTCTCTTCAAACTTCATCTGCAAGAAACACCTAGAGTTTAAGGGGGGTATTAAACATCTTTCCCACCTAAGAGATATCCTTCCATGTTTAGATGTTCATATATGGGATGTATTGATATATAACAATGTTTGGCTAATCCTAGTTAGAATATTTTGGTAGACATTTACTGTATGTACATCATCAAGTATATATTTAATGGAATGAATCCCAAGCATAATGAAATATGAATTCAAGTTTCTAGACTCGTCAAAGCCCACTAGAGCACGCAAGAGCTCGCCCCAACCCATTGGGGCTCATGAATGACTTGCAAGGAACATTGATCGACCTTGAGATTCTTGGAGGAAATGTCAGGCTACTTGATGCCATCTTCCCTACATCTTTTTTAAAAAACCTCATCCTGCTCTTATGACTCCACATCAACGAGAAGGAACAAGAAGGCAGCAAGGACATTCAAGGACATGTGAGGGGGCTTAATCTCCCACTTCATCCAGTGAAGTCCTCTCCATCACTCCCTATGTTAGCAATGTATTCCTCCTCCAACTTCGATCAAAGTGCATTGCTTCCCCTCTTACCCGCTGGAGTAGAGTTGTGGTGAAATAAAAAAAATGAAGGTTGGGACAGTTGTACCTCCTTCCTCCAACTCCAATCGGGAGACATCACTCCTCTTTAATAGAAGTCATTCTCTGAGAGTCCATGAAGAACAAAGAGATGAAGGCCGTGGCACCCAACTCGACTCTGCCCGCAGAAGCTCATGGGCCTCGTTTCTGCCAACCGGAGCTTGCAATGGCCATGCCTCTGCTCGCAAGAGCTCGAGACGGCCACACCTCCATCCGTGAAACCATGCCTCCACCCACCAGAGCTCGTGATGGCTCGCCTCCGCCTGTTGAAGCTCGCGTGGGCTTGCCACCGCCTGCTAGAGCATGCCGGGCCTCGCTGCTACTGACTGCCATCCGCCTCGTTGCCATCTCCACCAACACCAACCTCCCTCTCCTCGCACCGGACACCGTCGAAGCCCTCGTTGCCGTAAGATGGCCTGTGAGGCCGACCGCCTTTGGCATGCCCATGGCCATGTCGACATCACGGTGACCTCGACATCCTAGCTAGATGCCCATGGCCAACTTGGCTCCCACATTGACATCCCAACCACCTTCGGCATGCTTGTGGCCAACTTGGCTCCCATGTCAGCATCTCGCCTCCAGCACGTGGCAAGCCTGCCTTGGCCCACAAGTTGGCCAGGTCGATGTCAGGGTGACCTGGCCAACTCGATGTCCTGCCTTGATGTCATGGCTACCTCGATGCCTGTAGCCAACTCAGTATCTTGCCTCAACATCTCAACTTGTGGCATGCCCGTGGCCAACTTGGTTCCCATGTTGACATCCTGACCACCTCCGGCATGTGGCATTCTCATGGCCAACTTGGCTCCCAGTCAGCATCCCGCCTCTGACATGTGGCACACTTGCCTTGGCCCACAAGTTAGCCAGGTCGACATCATGGTGTCCTCGATGCTTCGACTAGACTTCATGGCCAGAACGACATCACAACCACCCGATGCCTGTGGCCAACTAAACATCCTACCTCGACATCATGGTCACCTCAGTGCCTGTGGCCAACTCGATGTCCTGCCTCAACATCCATGGCCACCTTTAGCATGCCCATAGCTAATTTTGCATGGCTTACAAAACTAGCCACCTTGGCACCCTGCCTCGGCATCCACCACGGCCTTCGGCATGCCCATAGCTAGTTCTGCATGACCTGTGAAGCTGGCCACCTGGGAATCCTGCCTTTAGCATCTATGGTGACCTTTAACATGCCCATACTAGAGGTCACGTCCAGCATGCCCTTGGATAGTTCCGCATGGCCTGCGAGCTGGCCATCTTGGCATCCCGGCCACCTTCAACATTTATGGCTCCCTCTAGCATGCCCATGACCAGTTCCACATGACAGCGAAGCTGGCCACCTCGGCATCCTGCCTTGGCATCCATGGTCACCTCCAGCATGCCCATGGCTAGTTTTACATGGCCTGTGAAGCCGACCACATTGGCATCATGCCCCGGCATCCATGACCACCTCCAGCATGCCCACGACTAGTTCTGCATGGCCTATGAAGCCAGCCACCTTGGCTTCCCACCTCCGGCATCCATGACCGCCTTCAACATGAGACATGCCAGCAGCCAACTTAGCTCCCATGTTGCCATCCCACCTCCAACACGTGGCATGCCCATCTTGGCCCACAAGTTGGCCAAGTCAACATCATGGTGACCTTGGCACTCTGACTAGATGTCATAGTGAAAAGATCATTAAATATCTTAATTTAAATATTAAAATAAATATTAATTAATCTAAATTTATTATGAATTGATATTTTTTATTAGAGTTTTGTAGAAAATGGTCTATGGATGGAAAGAGCTTTGATTTTTGAAGTCTAATGGTATAAACGGCACTCAAATCGAGCTCAAACATATTCGGAATCAAAATTTGAAAGTTATTAAATAAATAGCATAAATTTTAATGCAGTCGATCCATGGTAGACTGGCTGCTCAGTCCATAGAAACCTGAATCGATCCATGGATACAATGAACTACGGTCCACAAGCCCATTCCATGGACCATTATCCTTCTTGAACATTTTTCTTATCGAAGAAGAGACATCCCCCTTGCAACCGGGAGCTTCCTCACGGCCAGAGAAGTTGCCAACCAAAGTTGGTTGCCCAAAAACCAGTCCCCTATTGATCGGTCATCATCAAGAGCCTGTAGCTAACAATCCACCATGTTGCCTTTGCCAATCACCTCCCCATGGCCGAAGAACTCGTCGAGCACCCCTCGCCACCAGAGAAGCCACCATGGAATCATCTTGGCTTGATTTTCTAGTAGGAAATCCATGCTACCGTCTGGACCTCTTCTGGAGATCCCCGCTGCCACCATCTTCCTCCTGTGCCACTTTTCGAGGGCCCATCTCTATCCCTAGATGCCGGCATGGCCGTCACCATCGCTCAGTGCTACCTCCACCTCCCTATTTTGAACTGCCAAGTTGCCATCTTCATCACCTGCAGTCACCACTATTTCTCAACACCACTGCCTATGTTCCAAGACCAACACCACCACCGACCAACTGTGAAACTATGCCACCATTCACCATTGTTCGATCATCACCATAGTTCAACTAGAATTGGGAGAAGCCATGGTTGAATCCAACTAGGAGTCCTTGTATTCTAGGATTCAATCCAGTGTCGAAGCTTTGGTTTGCATGAGAAGGAAAAGAGTTATCGATCATCCCATCGGGCCACACTTCGGATGGCTGTGATTGCTCGTATAATATACTACCAATTTTGAGCCAAATTGACTACAAATTTGACTAGTAGAAAGCTCTTGACGAGCATTATAGAAAGACCTTGGGCAATAATCCAAGCATGAATTCCACCAAAAAAACTCTATTTTATTTTCTCTTGTAAACTAGTTCTAGGTTTTGAGAGAGAGGGAGAGGAAAAAAGAAAAGAGATTCTTTAGGAGAGGAGGTATTGTGATAGAGCCCTGAATCTCCAAGAAGATGTATCTAGGAGCCATGTGTGACTGAGGTACAGTCTGTAGAGAAGTACAAGTTCCTGTGCTTTAGTTTTTAGTTTTTTTATCTATACAATTGAACAAAGCTTTAATTTTTTTTAAACTCTTTTTTATTTGATTTCTTAAAATTAATTATTTATGTGAACCCACATCACTGTGGATCACCTGTGAATGAAGCCCAAAGTCCAAGCCCAAATCATTTGTAAATAAACCCTAAGTCCTAATTTTAAAACCCTAATTTCAATATGGGGCTTAGTTATTTTTTTAAATTATGTTATTTTGGCCTAGTTGGGTTTTATCCCAAACCCTATTTACCTGTTTGAGCCTTTTTGTTTTGAGATTATGCCTTTTGATCAAATTTGGTTCCAATTGAACAAGTTGGATTTTAAATTAGTTATAACTGAGTCCTTGTAGTTAGTTGATTGAGTCTTGTAATTGTTTGTTGAGCCTGTAATACAAAAGGGGACCCAAGTCAAGAACCATGTGACTCCATGTGCCAACCCAACACATCATGTGCCAACCTAACAATTCTTGGCACCACCAACAACACATGCCAACTTTTCATGTGCCACATCATCAAGTCAAGGATGCCCTGCCACATCATCAGTCTACATCACTTGCCACCTCATCGGGATAACATCACATGCCATGTCACTTACCTTGGTTAGCCACATGAATAATAAAATTAGCGCCAACTAGTCCTTATCGCTCAATTCAAAATCAAAGTATCACCACTTTTTTTTAAGATAAGTAAAGCAGGAGTCCAAGCCGTATGCCGCCCATCCCATCCACATTATTTGTCGCAAATTCAAGCAGTCGGCCAAGAATTCCTTCTCCAAGGGACACCCATCCAGAGAAGGTTCAGAGGATTTCTTACTTCAAGAGTTCAAGGCAATCAAGTTCCAGGAAATCAAGATTTCAAGAACTCATGAGTCCCATAAGAACTCATGAGTTTTTCTTATCCAGATTTGAGAGTACACTAACATGCAAGAGCCCTCATTATCCAGACTCTAGAGTCCACCTCTCATGGCCACTCAAGAATCCATCTTGGCCATACATCACCATCCATCAAGATCGCCCAAGAAGGAACAGAGTTATCCCTATTTGGCGCCCACTTGATGAAGTCTATTCCATGTTGTCGCCCACTTTGGATGAAGGCTAAGGAAGGATCAATGCTCAAGAGTCAAAACACCAGAAGAAGGGATTCAAGGAGTTGCTGCCCAAGAAGAACTAATTCTACTCTTTATAACTCACACTTTTCATGTTGGTGATCTATAAATATCACTATCAATCCCTTTTATAAATTTAACTATTATTCATCAAATAAAGGAGAAATTCTACCATTCCTTTACTGTGTCAAGCATCGCGGGGTGTGAGGCCCTATTCCTTTATTCTCTGGAGCATCGCGGGGTGTGAGACCCTATTTATCCCACCATCAAAAACCCTAGCCGCCTTCAAGCTTCTTCCTCCCCTTTTTCCATTAAAACTTCATTTTTCCTTTTCACTCCTTACTGAGTTTGTGGCTGATTGCAAGTGATCAAGATCGGACGTGATGGTGGTTCTTGCCTTGGAACCAGTAGAGCTAAAGATCGGAGCCCGAAAATTGAAATCTGGAAGTCCTACCACAAGTCCTATAGAGTCCAGTCAGATCCACAACCAGAGGGTATAATCTTCGTTTGTAAAAATCAAAACCTTCTTTAGCTCTTTAATTTCTGATTCTTTACAAGGTAGAAACCCTGGTTTAAGGTGATTTCTTAACACCAGATCCATCTTTTCTAATTAGATCTATTAGTTTGATATTGCGGGCATATACTAGTTGACTAGTCTTGATTATTGTGATTGCTTTGAGTATTTAACCTAAAAAAATCTAGAAAAATTAATCTCTATTAATTTTAGTTAATTAGTTTAATATTCAGTAATTTAATTTTTGCATATTGTCTTGCATTATCTTTGGTATCAGAGCGAATGTTAAACTAGTGTTTAACTACTAGTTCTGAAATTTCTGCACATCTAGGTTTAGGTTGAAAATAAATTGCATAAAATCCATCCAAAAAAAATATAAAAAAAATATTAATTAATTTGTTGTTAATCCTTTGTTAGTCTACTACTAATCTTAGAAAAAAAATCAGAAAAAAAATTTTATTGCATAGTTTTTCTGGTGGAAGGAAATCACGCCTCCTGAGCGGGTATACACAAATATACTGTCATGACCCATGGGAGAATGAGCTACAGCCGGACGTGATATCCTGAGATCAAAAATATGAAATTAATCAAATCTAAAATTTAATTAAAAAAAATTAATTTATTTTCTACTATTTTTATTATGTTAGCTTCATTGTATATTAGGATTTCATATCGTTTGATTGCATCATACTTAACCTAATCTTAAGGATACTTGACATCTCAAATCAGGACAGGATTTCATCACCTATCCTGGGCCCACAACAACCACCTTTTGATTGAACCTAATCCTAATTAAAATCAATTAGAAACCTAAAGCAATTTAGGAACACCAACAGGTCGGGTTCCAAGTATTGTGTGAAAGCTAGTGTATCCAATCTTTTGATTATCACTTGAATCTGGTGTCTAAGGCTAGAGGTCCAGAGGCAAATGCCCTAAGTAGA
This sequence comes from Areca catechu, assembly GCA_021397845.1. Classification (NCBI taxonomy): domain Eukaryota; kingdom Viridiplantae; phylum Streptophyta; class Magnoliopsida; order Arecales; family Arecaceae; genus Areca; species Areca catechu. The sequence continues at coordinate 6,568,799 of CM038048.1, forward strand.
CTCGTGGTTTTTAATTAGGACCCTATGAGAGCAGGGAGAGCCTCCCACAACCCCACCTCTTTCCTGGCCAGTGGATAAGGTAATTGCTGAATTGGTGTAAATTGAGCTGACCCATTCTACTTGAGCTCTGGATCTAGGAAACCCTAGTTCGAGTTTTGTGTGTGTACATTGCATGGCCACTAGATTTGGTACACCCAATCAAACTCAACCCAATCCACCCATGGACTCTAACATGGAGGCTTGGATGAGATCTATAACTGAGCAATTTAGGCAGCTTAATACAAGGTTTGATAGATGGATGAGAGACTAGGTAACCTTGAGGAATCCCATGTGACTCGTTCAGACCCTGAAACACCTAGACCCACTCCCCCAGGTCAAAGTTCCAAGACACCTAGACCCATTCACCTAGGTCCAAGCCTAACGTAGGGAAGTCACCCCAGACCCTATTCCTAGGCGCCAAACCCCTGATGTGAATGACCAGGAAGAAAGGATCCTTAGGAGTATACGACTAGATGCACCCACATTTGAGGGAAGTTTAGATCCTAAGGTTTATACAGATTGAAAGAGTGACAAGGACCAGTACTTTGAATGGTACAAGATGTTGGAGGAGAGAAAATTTAAATTTGCTAAGCTTAGGCTAGTTTGATAAGCTAGATTGTACTTGAAAAATGTAGAGCGACTGAACCGACAAAGAGGTGATTTACCTATAGACACATGGTGAGCAATGAAGGTAAAGCTTAGGGAGAAATACCTACCATTCTCATATAAGCAAAAATTGTTGGATCAATGGCAAAAGTTGACTCGAGGTAATAAATCTATGGCTATTATACAGCCAAATTTGACGAGTTCCTTATGAGGAGTAGTGTAGTCAAATCAGAAGTTGTTACCTTATTGAGGTTTAGAGTCGGCTTACATGAGGATATCCAAAGAGAGTTATTCTTAAGAAAAGTTAATGACTTAGAACAAACTTACCATATTACTAGGTATTGTGAACGATTTCAAAGAAAACCCATTACCTGTCAATCTGAGCCTAATAGGTTTAATGTCCCTAGAAATAGACCTAGCATGAACCGATTCCCAAATAGCCAACATAATCCTACCTCCCAACCAGATCATATGGAAGACAAAGGAAAGGCACCCATAGTCCAAAGAGATAGGAATCAAAATATACTATGCTTTAGGTGTCATAAAACAGACCATTTTGCTGCTAAATGCCCAGTACAAACTTTACATATAGGAGAGTGTGAAGAAGAGAATTTAGAAAATGTTGAAGAATTTAAGGAAGAAATCTATGAAGCTGAGGAAGATTTAGTAAAAGAATATGAAGGTGATAAAGAGCCTATAGAGTCATCTGATCTACTAGGTATAGTTAGGTGTATTCTAGCTCAGACCAAGAAGATGATGACTGGCGTAGAACGAATATCTTACAGACCTTCATTAAGCTAGGAGACAAAGTGTGCAAGATTATTATAGATAATGGAAGTTGTGTGAATGTCATATCTACCAATGTTGTTAAGAGCTTAGGCTTACCCACAGTACCACATCTTAGCCCATATAAGGTATCCTGGATTGATACGACATCTATTCCTATTAGATTACAATGCCAGGTTCCAATCCAAATTCAATCTTACCAAGAGAAAGTATGGTGTGATGTGATTCCAATGGGGGTTAGTAGAATTATATTAGGTAGACCATGGTTATATGATCATGATGCTACCCTCTTTGGCCGGCCTAACTCATGTTCTTTTAAACACCATGAAAAGAGAATTGTGATCAACTCAACCCCACCTAAAGACAACACCAAAAGAGGGTCTAGTCATTTGAAAAGGAAAGAACCAAGATTGAACCTAATTACTACTAAGAAAATAGGTAAAATAGACCCAGAGTTAGTTGACTCTGATCAAACCCTGGCCTGAAGTTTCCACTCTTTCTAGAGCCACCCGATTATATTTTGATGAAATCAGTAGGTTCCATAAGTTCTTTGAGCACATTCAATTTACAACCTATTCCTGGCAGACTCTATGATATTTAGTAGGACTCCATGCACCATTTTCGTCTACATGTCACCCACCGACCAGGGTCAAACCCGTATTTGTAGTTTGAGGTTTAGTCGAACCTTTAGTTTCTTAGGTGTTGCTGAGTCATATGCTGAGCATGTTAGAGAGTTGCATAAGGAAATAAGTAAAAAAATTAATGAAAGTAATGAATCTTATAAACATATGGTTGATTCAAGAAGAAAACTCAAAGAATTCAACGAAGGAGACTTTGCCATAGTCAGGCTACGACCTGAACGGTTCCCACCTAGAACTATGAAAAAGTTACATGTCCGTAGTAGTGGACCATACTTGATAGGGTCGAGTTCCACCCACCCGAAAAAATTGGTGCGGACACCAGGGCCAGAAAAAATCAACAGGTTGAACCCACATCCCTGTGGATCACCTGTGAATGAAGCCCAAAGCCCAAGCCCAAATCATTTGTAAATAAACCCTAAGTCCCAATTTTAAAACCCTAATTTCAATATGGGACTTAGTTATTTTATAAATTATGTTATTTTGGCCTAGTTGGGTTTAATCCCAAACCCTATTTACCAGCTTGAGCCCTTTTGTTTTGAGATTATGCCTTTTGATCAAATTGGGTTCCAATTGATCAAGTAGGGTTTTATTAAAATTAGTTACAACTGAGTCCTTGTAATTAGTTGGATGAGTCTCGTAATTGTTAGTTGAGCCCTGTAATATGAAAGGGAACCCAAGGCAAGACCCATGTGACTCCATGTGCCAACCCAACACATCATGTGCCAACCTAACCAATTCTTGGCACCACCAACAACACATGCCAACTCTTCATGTGCCTCATCATCAAATCAAGGATGCCCATGCCACATCATCAGTCTACATTACTTGCCACCTCATCGGGACAACATCACATGCCATGTCACTTACCTTGGTTAGCCACATGAACAATGAAATTAGTGCCAACCAGTCCTTATCGCCCAATTCAAAATCAAAGTATCGCCACTTTTTTTTAAGATAAGTAAAGCAAGAGTCCAAGTCGTATGCCGCCCATCCCATCCACATTATTTGTCGCAAATTCAAGCAGTCGGCCAAGAATTCCTTCTCTAAGGGACGCCAATCTAGAGAAGGTTCAGGGGATTTCTTACTTCAAGAGTTCAAGGCAATCAAGTTCCAGGAAATCAAGATTTCAAGAACTCATGAATCCCATAAGAACTCATGAGTTTTTCTTATCCAGATTAGAGAGTACACTAACATGCAAAAGCCCTCATTATCTAGACTCTAGAGTCCACCTCTCATGGCCACTCAAGAATCCATCTTGGCCACACATCACCATCCATCAAGATCGCCCAAGAAGGAATGGAGTTATCCTTATTTGGCACCCACTTGATGAAGTCTATTCCATGTTGTCGCCCACTTTGGATGAAGTTCAAGGAAGGATCAATGCTCAAGAGTCATAACACCAGAAGAAGGGATTCAAGGAGTTGCTGCCCAAGAAGAACTAATTCTACTCTTGTAACCCACACTTCTCATGTTGGTGGTCTATAAATACCACCATCAATCCCTTTTGTAAATTTAACTATTAGTCATCAAATAAAGGAGAAACTCTGCCATTCCTTTGCTGTGTCAAGCATCATGGGGTGTGAGGCCCTATTTATCCCACCATCAGAAACCCTAGCCGCCTTCAAGCTTCTTCCGCCCCTTTATTTTTTCATTAAAATTTAATTTTTCCTTTCCACTCCTTATCAAGTTTGTTGCTGATTGCAGGTGATCGAGATCGGACATGATGGTGGTTCTTGCCTTGGAACCAGAAGAGCTAAAGATTGGAGCCTGAAAATTGAAATCCAGAAGTCTTGCCATAAGATCCTAGAGAGTCCAGTCAGATCCACAACCAGAGGGTATAATCTTCGTTGGTAAAAATCAAAACCTTCTCAAACTCTTTAATTTCTGATTCTTTGAAAGGTAGAAATCCTGGTTTAAGGTGATTTCTTAATCACTAGATCCATCTTTCCTAACTATATCTATTAGTTCGATATTGCGGGCATATACTAGTTGACTAGTCTTGATTATTGTAATTGCTTTGAGTCTTTAACCTAAAAAAATTTAGGACCGGATCCCTTGTTTTAGGTGTTTTGCATGCTTGTCAAAACGTGAAGAAGAACCCCGTGCATGAACGTGAAAGCAAGGAGTCCTTGTGCATGCTTCTTAAAGCATAGCCAACTTTCTTTGCTGACTTCAAGAGCAGGAAGGAAATAAAAAAACAAGAGAGAAAGAAAAAGTGAAAATAAAAGAAAATAAAATACAAGAGAAACAAACAAAAAAAATAATAATTTGGATTTGTTTGACCTAGCCTAGTGGTCGTTTCTTAACGACCAATGATCTAACCCCTAGAATAAATTTTTGATCGAGATGTCCCACATCAAAATCAAAGAGTTAAAAAATATTAGCATTCGTTCCTTTCTCGGTAACGGTTCCAAAAACTTGATAGGCTACGATATTGTCATTAAGACACCATGGCTATCAATTTAAATTAATCAACTTCTTAAAAAAATTAAAAATTTATAGAAAAGGTGAGTCAGGTCGAATCCACAGGAAAGGCAATATGTTGAATATTTTGAAATCTTTGATTTAAGAAAGTGAATAGATCAAAGTCAGAGAAATAAAAATTAAAAGTATATAAAATAAATAACAAGGTAATAGGATCTACTGTTTAGATCCTAACATCTACTTACAACAAAAATAAAGAACATAAATTTAAAGGTGCAAGAAAATAAACTTTATATTAATTAAAACCAGGATCTTACTACAAAATGTAATTTAATAAACTAAAAATAATTATAAATAAAGATTGGAAGTAGATCGTTACAGCCTTGTTAGGAAGATGGTCGATGAACTCCCTTCTTCCTTCATACTCCTTGAGTGAACTGGCATTCTCTTCTTCTTCCTCCTTGAGTCTTGATCTTAGAGATGAAGTAGGCTTGAAGATGGTATAGGGGGCAGAACTCTCCTTTAAGAAATCTCATTCTTAGAGGCCAACCTGCAACCTAAAGTTAAACCCTCTACCCTATACCGTGCCCTCTCTCCAGGATGATTTCTTCTTAGCACAGGGGTCCTTTAAATAGATCTTGGCTAGGGCTTCCTCCTAATCAAACTTGGACTCAATCGGGCTCTAGATTGACTAAATATCATAGGGAGAAGTCTGGGCCATCGATCTGCTACATGATGGATCGATGATAGCACTCCTTCCTTCTCTAGCAATAGAGTCTAATTTGGACTCCCTGATCTTTGAATCCTTGAGCCCAATTGGACTTGGACTCTTCTCCTGATCCAATGTGGTGGTAAGAGGTGGTGATGGATGGTGGCTGGCGATGGTGGGTGGTAAAAAAGCAGTGATCGGAGGCAGTATGCGATAGAAACAGAGGTAGAGAACCAGCTATAAGTGGTGAAAGAAAGGGGTAGGAGGCTAGTGTCTCAAGGTCTCAACCAGTGAGCAGGTGGAGAAGACGATGGTGGTTGAGCGATAGAACGGGACTGGTGGTCCGAGTGGAAGGACATAGGCAGTGTCCATGGCAAATTGGGCATGGGTAGAGGCTCATCTGAGGAGGATGGTGGAAAAATGAGAAGGGAGAAGGTGAGGTAGCATCTCGATCAGCTTCTCTAGCTGGCGGGAAAGGTGGATAGTAACTCAAATGATGGCGGGGCAGCGGCTACAAGTAGATTGGGAAAAGGGATGGGAGGAAGAGGAAGGGTGATGGCCGGTCCAAAAATTTGTCTTCCTGTGGCTTCCTGGCATGGTGGCCTTCTTGGCATTTCCTCTAGCGACAGGTGGCGACTAGATGGTGTCTTTGGTGGTCTACATCCTAAAATGATGAAGATGGTCCATGGACGGGGTCCGTGGACCGGCAACAATGGCTGCCTGTGAGCTGGTTTGTGTTTTGTAGACCCAGCAGCCAGTCCATGGTGGACTAGCTGCTTTAAAATGCATGCAATTCCTTCAAAATTTAATTATGGGCCTAATTGAACTCCAATTCAAGCACCATTTGTGCCGTTGGACTCCAAAAATTGAGTTCTTTATAATGATGGTCTTCTTTTCTATAAATGATATATAAAAATAATAATTTGATATAAATAAAGATAGTTTAATTATTAAATTAATATTTTTATGTGTATATAATATAATTATCATTACCCAGATCCTATTGAATGATCTCAAATTTTACAAGATTATTGGTACAAGATTGACTCTGATCGACCATTTAGAATTAGATCCCAAGATAACAATTCTCTGAATCGACCATAATAGATTGATATGCACCCTAAATTCATGAGATTCGAAGATGCATACAATCACACAAGGGAACCTAAAGAAACTAAACCTGCATCTACGATCCATAGGATTAAGAAAGTCCTAGAGCATAAAGGATATATCCAGTTTCACCATGTGCCATCACCTATGTACACGACATGTGACACACCAGATCATATTATAGAGGAATGTCCTTACTTGATGGATCTAATCCAAAATGGTTTTACACAGGGGAGTGTAGCCAATAATAGATATATAACTGAACCTTATACACCAGCCTATAAACTAGGGTTGGGACATCACCCCAATTTTATATGGTCACAAGATGCAATACTTGGAACTCATAATTTTGATCAGCCCTATCCTAGGCCTAGCCAAATATTGAATAATCAACCAGGATTAGATCTTGAGGAAAAACCCAGTCCTCTAGAAAAAGCCCTAGAAGCTCTGGCTAAATCCTGTGCTGACCTTGATGCTATAATTAAGAGCATTAATGTTACCTTGACTAGTTTTGTACAGACCACAGGCCAACATATAACTCCCAACACCTAGATTATTTGCCTGTTTGGATATGCAATGGAAACCATTAGCCATAGCTACAAGTAAAAAAGAGCTACCTAGTTAACCCGAGAGTGATCTTAATGGATATTATCTAATTCAAAGCTTTAATATCCCTATAACTATCTCTTAGCAATCGATTATGACTTTCAAGAATGAATTAGTTATAGAGCAACCCTGTACAACCAAAAAGATCAACATAGATAATTTGACTAAGGTAGAAACTTATGAAAGAAATCAAAAAGGAGGGACAAACCTTTCCATCATCGCCTAACTTATCTATGGTCCTAATATCAAGAACCCTAGAATTGTCCATTACTTTCAATGGGAAGGAAGAACAAAGAGGTGCAATGATGGAATTAACTGAGACTTTACAAGGATCACAAATATATAATACAATAGAGGAAGCCATGCATTAAAGTCTTCCCCAAGATTTATTAAACCATAGTCTGGCTTACTTTGAGATGGATGATCTTGATGTAGAGGGATTTACCCTAGACATGAATGACCTAGTAGAAACACCCTTTCCCAATACCACTCTACTTTGGAGCAAGAAATATGAGCTATCACCCTGACCCCCAATAGCTCCCTTGTTAGAATCACTACTTGATTGAGAATTGAAGACACTTCCTATCACATCTACCGATACCTTACCACTAACCTGTAATCAGGAAGTCCAAATTATAGGTATTCTAAAAGCATATAACGAAGCTATTGGATGGGATATTATGTATATAGGCGATAACGAAGTTAAAACTCTTATAACTAATTCCTCTGTATTTGGCACTACTTTCGAGAACTATCTCCAAAATTTATCTATAATATTGAAATAATATATGGAGACAGAGTTGATATTGATTTAGAAAAAGTGCAAAGTTGTATATTAGAAATGGCTTACCTTAAGATCTGAATTATTAATCGAACCCCTTATGACACTAGTTGCACCTCTGCCAATGAAGAAAGTGGCATCAAATGGAGATCCTAAAATACTCTCTTCATATATTAAGCACATTGAGTACATAGATCTAGATCCATTGGAACCCTGACTGGTACTTAAGTGGTACCTAGATCTATTATAAAGAAAAAATTATTAGCTATCAGGGGAGCAAGCCATTTAATGATCCAATGCAGAAAATATTCTGAAGCTGAACCCGAATCACATAGGGAATTACAAACCTGCATCAATATTTGGGCAGGAATAGGATAAGAACCCCAAGAGGTCTAGTTGAAGACGTTAAACTTAGTGCTTTTTGGGAGGCAACTCAATTTTTTTTTAATTCTTGTTTTAATAATTTTTATTTTTGTAGGAATAATGGATCACTCTTTACAAACGCACCTGGTAACTCACAATGCATATCTAGTCTAGGTGGCACCTCTCCTTATCTTACTTTTATGTTCTAATTTTTTCTTACTCCATTGAGGACAATGAAAATTAAGTTGGGGAGTAAAAAAAAATCTTTCAAAAAATTTTGAAAATTATTTTGAAAATCTTTTAAAAAATTTAGAAAAATTTTGAAAAAAACTATGAATTTTTTTAAAAAAATCTTGTACCATGAAATAAATTCTTGAGCAAAATAGCTGGTCAGACTTTTAGTGGCCTACTTAGGTCTCCCAAAGGCTATTAGCACTTCCATCGCACATGCACACTGATGAGATAAATTAGATATTAGTTGTAAGGTCAATTAAAGATTCATTATTACTGAAAAACTGGTAATTGATATACATCCCCCATTTAACTTGAATTTGAAGAAAGTGCTACCTGCCTAAAAAAATTGTAAAAAAAAGAAGAAAAGAAAAAAAAAGGATAAGTTCTAAACATTGATTTCCCACGGAGTAATCGGGCACCTTTACCTAAGTAAGCATTATTGTTCACATCAAAATGTGGGCAGTGTGAGGACATCGCCAATAAAAAAAAGGATAAAAATTTAGGTGGTGTGAAAGTTATCTCAACTCGTGTGCTTAATTTGGGAGTGTATAGAAAATTGACCAAAAGTAGGTGACAAGCAAATATATAATTGTTCTTTATAATCTAACACTAAAATACTGAGTTAGCCATTACAAACACAAGGGTAGTAAACCTTTGGATGAATTTTAAGAAAGTTTCTAAAAGTTCTGACTACAAAATTTACTTCGAAAACTCAATACCTAATAGTGATGCAAGCTAACTTCTTTTGACCTTAAGCTTAGATCTAAAGGAGAATCTTAATGACACATGGTTATAAAATTAACACTTATATTTTAATTGCATTGCTAAGGGACTAGCAGTGATTAAGTTGGAGGGTATGGTAAGACCATTGTTGCCCAGTAAGCAACCCAAGAGGGGAGGTGAATTGGGTCTCTAAAAAGTTATTACTTGATGCAATGCAATAGGATGTAATCCAATTCAATAATTAGTTAAGATACTATGAATTCAAATGTAATGCTCTCAAATAAAAATGCAGCAAAAATAAAGAGCAATAAATGAAAAGCAAGTAGAGAGATCGATCAACCATAAAGACCAAGAAATATAGTGGTTCGGTGCTAACCAATGCACCTACATCCACTCCCCAAGATCTCCTTAGGAATTCACTATAATCTTCATCAATTACAATTGATTAGTTTTTTGGGCTCACTAATCAAAAACCCAACTTGTTTTCACAAGGCCAACAAGTCAAAACCTCACTTGATTTTATGGGCTAACCAAGAACCTAAATGGTTTTAAGGCTCACCACAAACCTCCTTTGGTTTTTGGGCTAACCAAGAACCTAATTGGTTTTCAAAGGCTCACCAATAACCTTCCTTGGTTTTATACTAGGCTAACCAAGAACTCTTATAACAAATAAAGTTTTGAAGTAGAGAAACAATATAAGCTTTCTAAACAAAAGTGGGTATCTCTTTGAAGCTCGATGTAGAGGTGCTTTGAACTTGTTGAAGTCTCTTGAATGCTCAAGAATGGATGATCTTCAATGCTCTTGAAGGCTCTTGAATGCTTGGATGCTTGCTTTTGTTTGAGAGTGGTTGAATCTTTAATGGATAGGAGTTAAATCTCTCTTTTCTTCTCTCTTGAATGCTTCTATTTCATTCTCATCAACTATTTCTTTTTTGATTTGATTTGGAGCATATAAATACCTTTCCAAGGTCTCAAATTCAGTTTCTAGCCATTAGACTTGAAAATCTAGCCATTGGAGGGCAAAAGGATCGAGTTTTATATTTGAAAAACTAGCCGTTACTGTTCCCAGAAATCCATGTATTGACACTTTAGGCTGTGAGTCGACACTTCAGGTCAACACTTGAACTTCTTAAGTTAACACCCAGTTCAAAAATCTTCAATCTGGTTCTCTAGAAATCTCAAATGTGTCGACACTATCTCAAGTGAGTCGACACTTCATATCCATGTGTCGACACTTCTGCAGTTCTTCATTTTTAGCAAGTTCTATGGCTTGAAAATCTCAGGCGATGAGCTGATCCATGTATCGACACTTTGAGTCGACACTTTAGGTCCATGTGTTGACACTTCAACCATGTGATCTGAAACATTATTTGCATACCGGCTTGAGTCGACACTTCACTTCCATGTGTCGATACTTGGTGTCATGTGTCGACACTTTGAGTCGACACCTAGTTGAAATCTTCATAGAAATGTTTGAACTTGTGCTGAAACACATTTATACTTCACTCAATTAGCCATTCAAGCAAACTTTGACTGTCCAAGTCCTCTTTGAGTAGATCTTTTCATCTAAGCTAGGCTTCTTCAATCAAATAAACTTCTTCAAATTTGTGAGCACCTTTTTCTATAAAAACGTACTTCAAGAAAATTATTAGTACTCAACTTATACTTAACCATTTTGCTTATCATCAAAATCAATAACGGAGTCAACAATCTCCCCCTTTTTGATGATGACAAAACTTTTAAGTATAAATTGCATAAAATGCTTTTAAAAAAACTCATCAAGGTGCTTAGAACTAAATGCAACAGGTGTATCAAGGTAATTTTCAATATTGACAAGATGTATCAGAATAAGAGTGATATAATAATTTAAGAGTATCAGAGCAAGTTGTAATGATTTAGAGTATCAGAGCTTTGGGATATATATGAGACATAAGCACATGTATCATGATACTCTACAAGAAAATATGTTTAGGAGAGACAATAATTCAGTGATACACAAGACTCCCCCTGAATTGATGATCCATAAAAGAGTTTGTAAATATCTTTTCAAACACTTAAAGTGGGGTTTTAAGATGAAATTCACCTTGAAAAGGATTTTCAATGAAAACAAGGTATAGCTCGCCCTTCTTAAGGAATTTGTAAACAATTTCAATTCAAGTTTTCAAAATAATTTTCAAATTTTGCAAATGCTCTTATTTATCCCGTGCACATCACAAATATACTTTGCATTTATACTTTAATCTTATTGCTCCCCCTTTTTGTTATCATTAAAAAGGTAGGAAGGCAATAGATTTAAGGTACAGCATTGAAGAGCAATGTAAAATGTTCATTCATTTATAAAGATAATTCATAAAGACAATGAAATACCAAGGAAATTTAAATCATTCATTCATTTAAAGTCACAAACATGAAGTACAACATGATATCTCATTTCAAGTCACAATTTGTACAACAAAAGACAAAACATACATAGATGCGTAAAAGTAAACTATCTAAAAATATATAAATATCATAATCCTCATCCTTATCATCATCATCAGAAGACGATCCGAACTTAATTAGTCCTATATAAATAAAAGATCGAGCTCGAGGCCACATCGATCTGAGATCTCAGAGTCGGGTCCTGGTCGGTCGTGGAGGGATACGACGACCATGTCCTTGCATTGAGCATACGTCCGACCTCTGGTTGGAGTAGTAGAAGTGGAAGCAATGTCCTTCGCAAGAATAGAACTGATCGGTTCGACAGTCTTAGCGACTGTCGGAATTGGCATGCGATCAAAGGAGGGACCAGAGTCAAGATACTGAAAGCTGGGTGTATAAAACCCAAGCTCTCGATAAGTGAGGATGTATGAATGGTAGGAGTATCATAGAGGGTGTATCATAAACAGGTGTATCAACTGATAACACGATAGGTGTATCAAAGATAGATGTATCAGCTAAAAGAAGAACGGGTAAGTCTGTAATCAGCGAATTAATGATAGGAGTGTCAATCATAGGTGTATCGATAATGGGTGAATGAATAACAGGTGAATGAATAACAGGAGAATCAATAACTAGTGAAAGAATAGGAATCGGAACATGATCAACTGATCTGGAAGGAGAGGATAGGACTGGAGTCTGGATAGGTGATCTAGAAGGGTCATGAGTAGGACTCCTAGGCAAGTCTGCCATCACCTCCGCCACTAGCTCTGTAGTCAGATCTGGAAAATTGAATCCATCAAAGTCAGTTTCCTTATCATCTCCATCAACATCATCACCATCAACATCATCTCCATTACCAACAGGTGCAGGAGCAGGTGGAGCTGCATCAGCAACTGGAGTACTCACTAAAGGTCTAGATAGAGTGGTCAGTATAGCTGAGATGCCATCACTCAGTCCACTGTGGCTCTCTCTGGTCTCAGCTATGAAGCAGTCAAGATGTTGTCTAATGATCAAAAGATCAATCTCAATGCGTCTGACTCTGTCCAATAAGCTATCAGAAACACCCAGAGTCTTTGTCTGAACTGGCTGGGTTGTGCTGAAGTAGTAGGCTCAAACTGAGATGCAACCTCTGGCTATGCTGCTATCTCAGGCTGACTCTCGGTAGGTCCTGTCTCGATGGAGAGGATGCAGTCCTCCTCTGTAGTACATCATCATCAGCACTGTCATCGGCCTGACCAGATACTCTCCATCTCCACTGGCCTCGGAATAGATGATAACCCATCCTGTGTAATGACCTGATGTCATACACATCAATATGAAGTAGCATGCAGAAGGGCTTGTCCTCAAAGCTGACGCTGTACTCCCTGAACAGAATAGTCAACCCCATCCCATAGGGTAGGCAGAGTCACTGACTCGTCAATGCCTCCGTCATCTGGTGAACCATGAGCACTGGAAGGCAGACGGGTGTGCACCGAGCTAAAGAGACCATCACTAGCAACTCCTGCTCAGTGATGTAATCGAAGCATCCGGTCTTCAATAGAAGTATCTGGGCGACAATATGGTGCAATAATCTCATCTATGCTGACAGTTGGGATGCAGGTACGGTGGATCCCTTAGGCAATATATCAGACTCGAAGATACATTAGAGACCACTCACTCTATCCATCAGGTTGTCCACCATTGATCCGATCATCAGAATGTCCCAAACTTTGCTCAATGTCTCTGATGTAACTGGGATATCCCGGCCTCTCACCTGTGCTATGCAACCATCAGACCCACGAGCGAGTGATCCATAAAACTCCCTAATTAGCCCTGGGTAATACCTCTCGCTCAGTGAGCAAAATGAAGTCAAACCAGCCTCTCGAATCCACTGTCCAATCCTAAAGTACTGCTGGTCGACAAAACTAAAGTCTACTCATCATCCCGAGACGATGATCTTCGAACTCATCCTGCTAGAAGCTACAAAAAGAGATCGTACAGGCAGATCAAGAGCTCTAGCCTCGTGTCTAGCCTTCGTTCTTCTTCCTGATTTGACTGACAAGGTCGATTGACTACTTGCTTTCGGGATCCCATTGCTTAGAATAAGAATTTGGACAAGTTTTGGATGAAAACCTAGGGTTTATAAGGCTTAAAATGCAAATGGGAGGCAAGATGTCACAAAATCCGAACAATAAAGTGTCCAAATTGAAGAATCAATGGGTTTAAATCACAGAATAGAGGGAAGGAGGAGTGAGGAATACCTTAGGCTATGTGTCGGCTCGAAAGAGATGAAGAAATGAGAAAAAAACCTTTCGGAATGCCCTTATTCTCGGTCTGCTGCCATTCATGTGTCGACTCATGAATGTGTCGACACATTCAGGTGTCGACACATCCATGTGTCGACACATCGACTTAAAAACCAAAAAATAAGAGATTGAAGGTTTGATCAAAATCAAGTATAATTCAATGAAATTCAACAAAATTAGTAAAGATTGAGCATGATTGTTGTCAAATATGATTGATTTGAGTCAAAGATAGGAAAAAAATTAATCAAAAGGATTAATGATCTCGAGCTCTCTTCTAATCATACAAAATCGATCTTCTAGAAAAGGTTTAGTCAAGATATCAGCTAATTGAAATTCAGTACTAATAAATTCAAGCATAACATCATTATTTTTAACATGATCTCTAATAAAATGATGTCTAATTTCAATATGTTTACTCCTAGAATGTTGAATAGAATTTTTAGTCAAGCAAATAGCACTAATTTTATCACATTTTATAGGTGTACTAGTCAACTTGATTCCAAAATCTTCAAGTTGTTGCTTAATCCACAAGATTTGAGCATAACAACTTCCTGCTGTAATATACTCAGCCTCAGCTATGGATAGTGCAACTGAAGTTTGTTTTTTGCTAAACCAAGAGATTAAGTTAACTCCAAGAAATTGGCAAGTACCACTAGTACTCTTTCTATCCAATTTACAACCAGCAAAATCAGCATCAGAATATCCAATTAATTTAGCAGATGAATCTCTAGAATACCATAAACCAATATCAACAATACCAGATAGATATCTAATAATGAGCTTAACAGCCATCAGATATGATTCTTTAGGTTCAGACTGATATCTAGCACACATGCATACACTGAACATTATATCTGGTCTATTAGCAGTTAAGTTTAGTAAAGAGCCAATCATACCTCTATATAACTTTTGATCTACTGATTTACCATGCTCATCCTTATCAAGTCTACAAGAGGGGCTCATAGGCGTACCTTATTGCTTTAGTAGTCTCCATCTGCAGTTTGCTTGATCTGGAGTCCGAGAAAGAAATTGAGTTCTCCCATCATGCTCATCTCGAACTCACCCTGCATTAGCTTAACAAACTCTTGACAAAGAATTTCATTAGTAGCACCAAAAATGATATCATCAACATATATTTGTACTACTAATAAATCATTATCTTTTCTTTTCAAAAACAGTATTTTATCAACATGACCTCTAGAAAATTCATTTTCAATTAAAAATTTACTGAGTCTTTCATACTAGGCTCGAGGTACTTGCTTTAATCCATAAAGTACTTTGTGCAATTTAAAAATATGATCAGGATGTGCATGATTTTCAAATCCAGGTGGTTGTTCAACAAAAACTTTTTCTGTTATAAAATTATTTAGAAAAGCACTCTTAACATTCATTTGAAATAGTTTGAAATTCATAAAATAGATAAATGCTAATAATAGTCTAATTGCTTCAAGTCTAGCAACAGGAGCAAAAGTTTCATCAAAATTAATCCATTCCTCCTGATTGTAGCCTTTAGCAACTAGCCTAGCTTTATTTCTAACAATAATTCCATTTTCATCTAATTTATTCCTAAATACCCATTTAGTGCTAATAATAGAAACATTAGATGGTCTTTCTATTAATGTCTACATATTATTTCTATCAAACTGAATTAGTTCATCTTACACGGCATTAATCCAGTTAGGGTCTTTTTCAACTTCTTCATAACATTTAGGCTCTACTTGTGATACAAAAGCTATATAATCACATTCATTTCTAATTGAGGTCGAGTTCTTATCCCTTTAGATGGATCACCTAGGATTAATTTCTTAGGATGTCCATGAGCATACCTCCACTCCTTAGGTAGATCTTGGTGCTTTGGAGTGTCTTCTCCTTTTTTATTTTTGTCTTGATCTTCTTACTTGGCTGAGGGGGTTGATCATTCAGTGTCAACTTTTGATGCTTGTTAGCACCTGCACATTCATCAGATGTATCCTCTATTCTGGAGGATTTGTTAGTAGATTCTTCAAAAATAGCATGCACTGATTCTTCTACAACCAAGGTTCTTTTATTGAAAACTCTATATGCCCTACTAGATGTGGAGTATCCTAAAAAGATACCTTCATCATACTTGACATTAAATTTTTCAAGATTATCTTTTTCATTATTTAAAATTAAATATTTGTAACCAAAAACTCAAAAATACTTTAAAGTTGGCTTTCTTTGATTCCAAAGTTTATAAGGAGTTTTCTTCAAAATAGGGCTGATTAAAACTTGATTCAAAATATAACATACAGTATTAATAGCTTCAGCCCAAAAATATCTCGGTAAATATTTTTATAAAGCATAGTACATGCCATTTCTTTTAAAGTATGATTTTTTCTTTCTACTACCCCATTCTGTTGAGATATCCTAGGTGCAGAAAAGTTATATTCAATTTCTTTTTCATTACAAAAGTTTTCAAAATCCTAATTTTCAAATTCAGTTCCATGATCATTATGAATGCAAACAACTGAAACACCTTTTTCATTTGAAACTTTTTGATAAAATTTTATAAATGTAGAAAATGATTCATCTTTATGTGCTAGAAAGAAAACCCATGTAAATCTCGAAAAATCATCCACTATGACTAATCCATATCTCTTGCCTCCTAGACTTGATGTTCTAGTTGGTCCAAAGAGATCCATATGAAGTAGTTCTACTGGCCTACTAGTAGTTACAAAACCTTTTGGTTTGAAAGAGGTTTTAACTTATTTTCCAAATTGATATGCTTGGCAAACTCTATTTTTTTCAAAACAAAGTTCAGGTAAATCTCTAACTAAATTTTTTTGCAATGTTTTGAAAGTAGATACATACTAGCATGCCCTAATCTTCTATGCCAAAGCCAACTAGTCTCATCTTTAGTAGAATTCATTACAACAAGGTATTCTCCATTAGGCAAAGATAGATCATCTAAATCTACTAAATAAACATTACCATGCCTTTTTCCAATGAATTGTACTCCATTTATATCCGGACTAGCAATCATGCAATAAGATGATTTAAAAATGACTTGAAAACCTTTATCACAAAACTGACTAATACTTAAAAGATTGTGCTTCAAACCATCAACTAGAAGTACATTATTAATACAACTAGAAGGAGTTATGTGAACCTTACCAATACCATAAATTTTTCATTACCATTATCCCCGAAGGTCACACTCCCTCGATTCATTGCTTCAAGAGAAGTGAATTTCTTTACATCTCCCGTCATGTGCCTTGAGCAACCACTATCAAGATACCAAAGTCTTTTGTTCTCCTTGGTTGCAAGACACAACTGCGATAAAATCAAGCTTTATTTTTAGGTACCCAAGCCAACTTGGGTCCTTTAGGGTTAGCACTTAAAATGGTTCCTTTTGGAACCCACACTTTTTCAAAAGAATTGATTTTTCTTAAATTGCATTGAAAAGATTTATGACCTAGCTTTTTACAAGAAAAATAAGTTATGCTAGAAGATGCAGGTACAAAAATTTTTTTAAAATACTTTTGTTGTTTTTGTAGTCTATAGCCTAATCTTGCTTTATTAAAAATGGCTCTTTGGCTATTCAAAAGTAGGTTCAATTTTTTTGAACTATAGGTAAATTTTTCAACTAAAGGCTTTATCTTTTCAAGTTCATTTTTGTACTTAGCATTTTCTAGTTCTAAATCTTTATTTTTCTTTAAAAGATCACCATTTGAAATAACATTCTTGGATCTTTTCAAAACTTCATTCTCCATTGACAAAGCATTGTTTTTCTTTTCTAAAATATCCAATTTAGATTTCAGATTACTAACATCATTTAACAAAGAATTGTTTTCAAGAGAAAAACTGTTTGCAAGCTTTTTCAACTTTTTGTTTTCACATAAAATCAGTTTATAATCATGCATAAGTTCATTAAAAGCATTTCTATGCTCATCAAAAGTAAAATCTATTTTAGTATCGGAATTTACCTTATCTTGCTCTTGATGTACCATTAGACAAAGATTTACAACTTCTGTCTGCTCTTTTTCAGAACTAGAGTCTTCACTATCACTCCAGGTGGCCATCATTGATTTCTTTCTTAATTTCTTCCTTGCTTCTTAAGGAGAGGGCAATCGAACTTGTAGTGACCCGGCTTCTTGCACTCAAAGTATGTTGGTATTTCCTTCTCCTTTTCTTTTTCCTTTTCCTTCTCTTTCTCTTTTCCTTTTTCTTTTGATTGAAATTTCTTCTTATAAGGTAACTTCCTCCTCTTCATGAATCTTTTAAATTTCCTTGCAAGGAGGGCTTCTTCACCTTCATCTTCTTCTTCTTCTTCGGACTCATCTATTGATGATTCTTCTTGTATGTTTGATTTGAAAGCAATTCCCTTTTTCTTTTTGTCCATGTCCATTGACTTTTGTTTCATATTCAGCTCATAAGACATGAGTGATCCAACTAGCTGCTCTAAAGGTAGCTTGTCAATGTCCTTTGCTTCTTGAATTGCAGTCACCTTCGGATCCCACGATGTTGGAAGTGACCGAGGATTTTATTCACAATATCACCATTAGACATTACCTTTCCAAGACTTCTCATTCCATTTATAATATTTGTAAATCTTGTGTACATGTCAGTGATTGACTCATTAGGTTCCATTTGGAACATTTCATAAGTATGCACTAACATGTTCACCTTTGTGTTTTTCACTTGATCGGTACCCTCATTGGTAACTTCTAGTATGTTCCATATTTCTTTAGCAGAGATGCATGTAGAATCCTATTGAATTCACTAGGATCTAATGCATAATAAAAGAGATTCATTGCCTTAGCATTGATCTTGGATTGCTTAATATCATTTTCATCCCAATCCTCTTCGAGCTTTGGGATGGAAACACCATTAACCACTACTGAAGGAATATGAGGACCTTTATCTACAACTCTCCACAAATTATAATCAATAGAATGCATATTAATTTTCATCCTAGTTTTTCAATATGTATAATTTGATCCATTAAAAAATGAAGGTGTATTTGAGGCTTGACCCTCAACTATGCTAGTACCAATAGGGGCTGCCATAGATCTTTACTCAAGATGGTAAAGCCTATATACTGAGAAGAGGGCTCTGATACCACTTGTTGCCCATTAAGCAATCCAAGAGGAGGGGTGAATTGGGTCTCTAAAAAATTATTACTTGATGCAATGCAATATGATGTAATCCAATT
Source organism: Areca catechu (assembly GCA_021397845.1). Classification (NCBI taxonomy): domain Eukaryota; kingdom Viridiplantae; phylum Streptophyta; class Magnoliopsida; order Arecales; family Arecaceae; genus Areca; species Areca catechu. Next base: position 6,587,703 of record CM038048.1, read on the forward strand.
CAATAATTAATTAAGGTACTATGATTCAAATTTAATGCTCTCAAATAAAAGTGCAGTGAAAATAAAGAGCAATAAATGAAAAGCAAGTAGAGAGACTAATCAACCACAAAGACCAAGAAATATAGTGGTTCGGTGCTAACCAATGCACCTACATCCACTCCCTAAGATCCCCTTGGAAATTCACTATAATCTTCATCGATTACAGTTGATTTGTTTTCCGGGCTCACTAATCAAAAACCCAACCTATTTTTACAAGGCCAACAAGTCAAAACCTCACCTGATTTTATAGGCTAACCAAGAACCTAAATGGTTTTAAGGCTTACCACAAATCTTCCTTGGTTTTCTGGGCTAACCAAGAATCTAATTAGTTTTCAAAGGCTTACTAATAACCTCCCTTGGTTTTATACTAGGCTAACCAAGAACCCTTACAACAAATAAAATTTTGAAGTTGAGAAACAATATAAGCTTTCTAAATAAAAGCGGGTATCTCTTTGAAGTTCGATGTAGAGGTGCTTAGAACTTGTTGAAGCCTCTTGAATGCTCAAGAATGAATGATCTTCAATGCTCTAGAAGGCTCTTGAATGCTTGGAGGCTTGCTTTTGCTTGAGAGTGGTTGAATCTTTAATGGATAGGAGTTAAAACTCTCTTTTCTTCTCTCTTGAATGCTTCTATTTTATTCTCATCAACTACTTCTCTTTTGATTTGATTTGGAGCATACAAATACCTTCTCAAGGCCTCAAATCCGGTTTCTAGCTGTTAGACTTAAAAATCTAGCCATTGGAGGGCAAAAAACTCGAGTTTTGCATTTAAAAAACTAGCCGTTACTGTTCCCAGAACTCCATGTGTCAACACTTTAGGCCGTGAGTCGACACTTCAGGCCAACACTTGAACTTCTTGAGTTGACACCCTGTTCAAAAATCTTCAATCTTGTTCTTTGGAAATCTTAGATGTGTCGACACTTCCTCAGGTGAGTCGATACTTTGAGTCGACACTTCATATCCATGTATCGACACTTCTGTAGTTCATTTTCAGCAAGTTCTATGGTTTGAAAATCTTAGGCAATGAGTTGATCCATGTATCGACACTTTGAGTCGACACTTTAGGTCCATGTATAGACACTTCAACCTTGCATTTGAAACATTCTTTGCATACCGGATTGAGTCAACACTTCATTTCCATGTGTCGACACTTGGTATCATGTGTCGATACTTTGAGTCGACACCTAGTTAAAATCTTCACAGAAATGTTTGAACTTGTGCTGAAACACATTTATACTTCACTCAATTGACCATTCAAGCAAACTTTGATTGTCCAAGTCCTCTTTGAGCAGATCTTTTTATCAAAGCTTGGCTTCTTCAATCAAATAAACTTTTTCAAATTTGTGAGTACCTTTTTTTATAAAAACATACTTCAAGGAAATCATTAGTACTCAACTTATACTTAACCATTTTGCTTATCATCAAAATCAATAACGGAGTCAACAATCATTAAATATCATAATTTAAATATAAAATAAATATTAATTAATCTAAATTTATTAAGAATTAATACTTTTTATTAGGGTTATATGAAAAAGGGTCTATGAATGAAAGAGCTTGATTTTCGAAGTCTGACAATGTAAATGGCACTCAAATCAGAGTTCAAACGGGTCCAAAATTGAAATTTGAAAGTTACTAAAGAAATAACCTGGATTTTAATGCAACCGATCCATGGTGGATTGGCTGCTTGATCCATAGAAGCCAGGCTCGGTCCATGGCAGCCATGAATTGCAATCCACAAGCCCATTCTATGGACCATCGTCCTTCATGAGTATTGTTCTTGCTAGAGAAGTCACTAGAGCTATCCCTCTCACCACCGGGAGCTTCCTCACGATCGGAGAAGTGGCCTACCATCGTTGATCATCCAAAAATGACTCCCCTTTTGATTGGCCATCACCAAGAGCCTGTAGCTGACTGTCCACCATGTTGCCATTCACCAATCACCTACCCTTAGCTAGAGAACTAGCCGAGCACCCCTTGCCACCGAAGAAGCCATTGTGGAATCATCTTGGCTTGGTTTTCTAATGGAAAATCCATGCTATTGTCCAGCCCTCTTCAAGAGATCCCCGTCGCCACCATCTTCCTCCTGTGCCATATTTCGAGGGCCCATCACTATCCAAAGGTGTCATCACGGCCATCACCATTGCCTAGTGCTGCCTCCACCTCCCTATTTTGAACCGTGGAGTTGCCATCTTCATCACCCACAGTCCCCACCATTTCCCAAAACTGTTGCTAGCATTCCAAGACCAACACCGCCACCGACCAACTATGCCACCATGCCACCATTCACCAATGTCCGATCATTGCCGCAGTTCAACTAGAATTAGGAGAAGCCATGGTTGAATCCAACTAGGAGGAGTCCTTGGAATCTGGGATTCAATCCAGCATCAAAGCTTCAGTTTGCTTAAGAAGGAAAAGAGTTGTTTATTGCCCCATCAGGCCACACATCAGATGGCTGAGATTGATTCATAAAATATACTACCGATTTTGAGCCAGAATGACTCCAAATTTGATCAGGAGAAAACCCTTGATAAGCTCTATAATAGGACCCCGGGTAATAGTCCAAGCATGAATTCCACCAATAAAATTCTATTTTATTTTTTCTTGCAAATTAATTCTAGATTTTGAGAGGGAGGAATAAAGAAAAGAGATTCTTTAAGAGAGGAGGTCTATGACAGAGCTTCGAATCTCCAAGAAAATATATCCAGGAGCCATGTGTGATTGAGGTGTAGTGTATAGAGAAGTACATGTTCCCATGCTTTAGTTTTATATTTATTTTTATCTATGTGATTAAATAAAGCATTAAATTTTTTTTAAACTCTTTTTTATTTGATTTCCTAAAATTAATTATTTAGGTGAGATGGATCATAATTCTAACATGATATGGTCCATGCTCAATATAGATAATTGATTCTAGAATTTTTATCCACTTATCTTATTAGTGTAAGGGTTTTGGTGACTAGGGTGGAAGCGTGGATTTCAAAAATTGATTATGAAACCACTACCAAACCCTTAACCCAAGACCTCCTAACTTGAAATTAAAACATACAAACATGCATATATAATATAAACTAGAGTTTAGGCACCAACCTGAATCGCTAGTTTCCAATCCGATGAAGAAAATCCTGATTCAGCCTTCTTCTTCACCAGGCGCCCAAACGTTCACCCTCCAACGGTGATCCACATGAAACTCAGACCAAGGAAGAACTCCTTCTTCAAGTTGCTTGGAGAAGTGGAACTCTTTCGGTAGCCTTTGGTCTATTGACCACTGTAGGACACCCTGTCCTACTATTGGGCACTAAAGACACTCTCCTAAACCACTCTTGGTTTTAGGACAACCCTCCCCTAGGACCTCTTAGGCTTATGTCCTAAAACAAAGTCTTGTCCTATTAGAAAAGACCTTGTCTTAACAAGACAAGTCTTGTCTTAAAGAAAGAAGGAGGGAGAGAGAGACACTCAGAATAATACTTCGGTGGAATTCTTCATTATCAGACTCATTTCACCGCCCCCTATTTATAGATACAAGAGGGGCGTGTGATATGTCCTCCCATCAACTTATCATATATGATTTTTCAAGACCGAAGAGAAGTTATCTGGCTTGAAAAATCATATCAAATAAGCCTATTCATGCACCAAAGGCCTTATTCACATCCCTTATTTTATCTGGACGAATTTTCACTTGCCACATGTCAATTACCGATCCCTAGGAAGACAAGAGGTGCCTCTTCAATCTCCAAACATCAAAGATTATGAAGAGTCCTGATAGCAGAAGGACTCTCCATCAGAACCACACGCCACATAAAGAGTTGCGACTCTTCATGCACCGTGTGCGCCATCCTTCTTCCACGCAAATTTCAAAAAATGTTAACTAGTCAAAATATAAGAAATATGGGTGTCATTGGAAAGAGCATAAAATTTCCTTTCTGACCATATAAATTATATTCAAATCAGAGATCTATAGCTCATTTTGTGCCCTTTTGAAGTTAAGGTATCTTTTAGGTACCAAGAGTCCCATGCCATTGGGACTCTTCATTTATGGTGCCTAAAATGCCCTTAAATCCAAATTAAAATTAGATTTAGCTCTGATTAGGCTAGCCCCACTTAGGACTCAACCTAATTTAGGTTTTTCATAATTAGGTTAGTCCAATTAGCAAGCAACCGGACCCAATCCAATTGGGTTAGGAATTTGGTAGCCTACATATGCTAGTATGTAATCCGGCCAACCAATTAGGATCCTATGACCCTAATTAAATCATGAATGACTTCCTTGGCTAAGTCTCTATTGTGTGTGATCCATTGGGTTCCACATCTAGCCAGCAGTAGGTTTAGGTTTGAGCTGATTCGATCCGATCGAACCCGATTGACCTAATTAGGTCAAATTTGCTCACCTAATTGTCCAATTCGAATCACACATCGAATTGACTCATGAAACCAAATCAATTCATTCATGAAGACCTACAAGACAAGATTGACATCTAGCAATGTATCATGCTTACCCGGAAGATGAGGAATTTTGATGGATTTACCAAAATACCCTTCAGTGGTGAGTTACCGGGCAATTCAGTCCTTCATTCTACTTGCACCCTGAATATGACTATGGATATGGATACTTATCAAATCCAATTTCATATTCATTCCTTGCTCAATCTGATAATGATGATTCATTAATGAACCATTAGAAACTATTTCTAATGTTCATACTTTGATCAAAGATTTCTCGAATCTTCATTTGATTGAAATCATCTGGATGCGCTTCCCTCTTACTAGGGTGATCGATTCCTTTTTGCCCTACTCACAACCTCCATATGCAATCCACCGTACCCAGTATCACCCCATGCATGACTCAATGTCATGATTGAGTGTGAACCAAAGTATGGATTCATGCATACAAGGTACCATGGCAGTCTCAGGTTAAAGGACCACATGCACTACTCCAACTATGAGAACTATCTATTGACAAACATATAAGATTCCATTAGATGTTCTCAAGCTGGATCCATTCAATGAACTCATTCTCTAATGAGCACCCACATCCTAGTATTAGTGTCAAACATAAGTGACTGTGAGATCAGTCACCCTCTTCACCAAGCATACATAGGATGTGCTGGTCTTACCGGAAACATTGATCCCCTACTCAATATCCCATCTGGTACGGACACCAAAGGCACCAGAATAAGGCAGAGGCTTCTCAACCCTCTATGAATTGATCAATAATTTATGAGTCCATCTGTAATAAGGTCTTAGCCCATCTGAGTCCTTTTTTTAGTTGTTGTTTGAGTCTTTTGAGTTGTTATTTCAGTTCTGCACTAGTCAGCTTATGTTGAGCTAGTTCAGTCCAATGCTAGTCAGCTCATGTTGAGCTTATTTTATTTTTTTGAGTCCTGTCCAAGCATACTGAAGACTCAAGACTATATCATACAAGTGAAGACCAAGTCCAACTAGATTGAAGACATGGAAGTATAGCACAAGTCCGACCCAGCTTGAAGATTTGAAGACCCCAGGAGGAAAATTTAGAAAACCCTGATTTCTTGCAGATGCCCTCCAGATGCCCAGATTCCCTTCCAGATGCCAAAGTATATTCATAGATAAGGGAATCCATGATTCCAGAGGTCCATCTGCATCCTAGCCCAAAGAAATCAAGCCCAGGTGCCAAGCCCAAGCCCCTAAGAAGCAAGATACCAGGGAATATTCCTGCTACCTGGCTACCAGGCCACCCCAGCTTCCAGAGGCCCAAACCCATGCACCCGAGCCCCTTTGGGCCGGCCTTTTGCTGCTCCTAGAAGCCCAACACGCCCCCCTAGGTATCCTTGGAGTCTTGACCAAGTCAAGAAAACTTTTAGGGATTTTTCTACCTAATATTTCTTTATTTTCTAGCTAGGGTTTGAGAGGGAAAAGGATTCTTATATAAAGACTTATGTACCCTTACTTGGAGCCCAAGGTTAAGGGTCTATTTAAGGGACCCTAGCCTCTTGTATGAAGGAGAACTTTGATGAATGAAAACCTTGAGTTCTTCTATTGAGTTGTGTGATACCCTGTTGTGTGCATAAAGGGATTTGCTAGAGTTCTTCTTCCCATTGCTGCAATCATCTTCCTGCTGCCAACAAGCATCCCAGATCCCTGGACGCCCACTCCAAAAGAAGCCTTCCCTTACTATTTTTCCTTTGTTTTCTTGTTCCTTTGTGAGTTTTCTAACCCCTGACAGGTCGTTTGTAGGTCCCCGAGTTCCTACGAATCCAACGACTCTAGCAAAGCCTCAATCGGATCACCGAGCAGAAAGCTGGGTATCCGCGGGTCTTTGGCTCGATTTTCCAGGCCGCATCCGTCGAGGAACGAGAGACCCCTTCACTGCGATCTTCATAGACGTTGTCAGGTACACCCCTCTACCTCCAGTAGTTTTATTGCAGGAGAACTTGCCCTAACCGAGGCTTCTCAGCCCCGGCGGTCCTTCTTTGCTACTTTTCTAGGTCCTAATCTGCATGCTGATCTTCAAAAATTCATACAAAACTCCCTACAAATAATTTTGATCTGAAATTCGGGAATTAATCACCTAACTCAACATGTAAAACATACAAAAAAAATGGCATGCATATTAGTCCCCCATCATTTGGTATCAGAGCTTAGATTAGGGCTTGTTTTCTATAATTTTTTAGTCCGTATATGCTCTATTTTTTAAATTATTTGTCTCTGATGAAAACTCCAAAAATTCTAAAATTTATTTTTCTGGATTCATCCTAATTAACAGTAATTTTAAGAATATTTTTAGATTTTATTATATCCTGTGAATTTTCTTCAAGCCAAAATACAGCCTGCAAATTTTTGGCTCTGTTTTTTCAGCATGACAAGTTTGGAAGTTTTAGGGTTTTGTTTAGCATTTTTGCATATCTTTTAATTTTAGAATATTTCCTGCATATTAGGCCATAATTTTCCAGTTTTCTTCTATTTAATAAAATACAAAAAAAAAATAAATAATAATAAAATAAAATTACATATTCTCCAAAAAAAAAATATCGTAAACATCTAACCCTAATTTGCATCATTTGCCTGCCATCATTGCATAATCTACTTTTAAGGGCACTCTTGCTATGTCAGATGGGGGAAGGATTTGATCACCTCTCCTTAGCCCAAAACCACATCCCTTGCATTATGTCCCAAGCCTTAACCTAAAATTAACTAGACTTAATTTGCCCTAGTGGGCTAGGGACACCAACTGGTCCGGTCCGGGCTAGTGTTAGATCACTGTGTCAAGTTAACCTGTGTGTGCCTTGTGCTCAGTGTCTAGAATGGTGGTTTAGGGATTCAATCCTGAAGGGCTTGTGTGCTGGTCCGCCTACCTGGCCAATCTCTGATTGGTGTCTAGGATTGGCAATCAGGGACCTAACACTCCCCTTACACCTGCCTGGCTGAGTACAGGGTTACTATAGGCTAGTTTGCCACCCTGATTGAGCACCTAGTTTGGACTCTAGGTCTAGTCAGCTATAGTCAGTCTGATCGAGTCTTGCATGAGCACTAGATCAGGAGTTTCATATTACCCACCTCCTTCACAAATATCTGAACCCATGAAAAATTTACAAGCTCAAATAAAAGCCCTAGCTGATCAAATGGCCCAGATGGCTACCCAGATAACTACCCAGATGACCCAGTTAACTCAGTCTCGTATTCAAACTAATGATAGAATTGACCATCTTGCCAATAGGTTTGATCAGTTAAAAGTCCGGGTAGGGACCCTAGAAAAAAACCATGGGTCACAGTCTGAGCCAGATCTTAATTCCCCTCAACTTAGGAGGACCCCAAACCTTGATCCATACCTTGAGGCTAAACCTAGGAGAGCCCATCGTCATGACCCAATCCCTAAGGTTAGTCCTAGAAGACCCAATCAGGATTTTATAGACCAGGAAGACAGATCCTATTTACCCTCTCCCTATAAGCCTAGTATACCTACAACCTATAGATCTTATGACTCCAAATTCTATGAACCTAGAACCTATGAATCCATAACCTATGAACCTAGATCCTATGACTCTAGATCCCATGATCATAGATCCTATGCACCCACACCCTATGAGCCTAGTAGACCCAACACCCAATATTCTGACCCATATAGGGAGTCCAACCCTAGGAGGACCCAATATTCTGACCCATATAGGGAGTCCAACCCTAGGAGAACCCAGTATTCTGACCCATATAGGGAGTCCAATCCTAGGAGGACCCAATATCCTGACCCATATAGAGAGCCCAACCTTAGGAGGATCCCATACCTTGATCCATCCTTAGAACCTGATCATAGAGCTGACCCAAAATCCTATGACCCCAGATCCTATAATCCCATGACTCATAGATCTGCACCCTTGTCCTATGAGCCTAGAGAACCCATAACCCCTAACTATCAACCTAGTACTAGTCAAGCTTCCCCTAGTCAACTTGAACCCCATAGGATTAGTATCCCTAAATATGAACCCAATAGTGAGCCACTACCTCTTATACAACCTGAACCTACTAGGAGTAGTACCCATAATCAGAGACCAGAACCTAACCAATTTCTAGCTAGCCAACCTTCTCTAACCATTCCTGAGATTCGCAAGGCTTACATTAACGCGGAAGTGTATGAAGCTGATGTGAGCCTAGTGGATGAGTATGAGGGAGAAGAGGAGACACCTTTAGTAGACCTAGAATTAGCTGACCCAGTAGATACCCAGGTAGAAACCAACCCAGAGCTAGTTGACCTTGACCACATCCAACCTAAAGCTATAATGGAAGAACAAATAGAGGAAGAGAACCTAGGTACTGCTGCTAGAGCCTTACCTGAGGAAACCATAGAGGAGAGCTAAATTATAGAGTCTAGTCCAAAAATACAAGAACCAGAAGAATTTATTAAGGACCTGATCTCTTTAAATCAATACCTTCAAGATGAGTCCCCTCCTATAGTTTCCATTAAGGACCTCTTCCCCGAAATTAGCGACCCATCCTTCCATTATGCAAACCCTGTAGATATAGCTCAACCTCGTAAGGTTAACCTCATTAGTATAGGATTAGTTCCTGACACCCCGTCTTTTATCCTACTTTATCCAACTAACCATGAACCTTTTTCTCTACCTTACCAAACTAATTCTGAACCCACTTCCTATTTTTTGCCCTTTCCTGACACCTCCAGCATTTCTAGGATCATTAAATTGCATTTAGCTGAGATTAGCATACTGCATGCATTCATCATGCATGTTAGGTTTGCATCTTACTTCTGGCATACTCTTTGGAATTTGCTAGGAGTTCACTGTAAATTTTCATGTGCATGTCAAGCTAGGATCAAACCTAGAGAACCTATAATCTATTAGGTTTAGATCCAAAGAGTTCAATAAAATTTCCTTCGATAGGAATGCATAGTCGAGTCTGTTAGGTGTCAGTATGAGTCCTTTGCATCATTTGTTAGGAGTCTGCATGTGCCTAGCATGTTCACCACCCGCACTAATCTTAAAACAACTGGCTAATTCCCGAAGAAGGGTCAAAGAATTTGATGTAGTGGATTCTATCTTGGTTAGGCTTAGGCCTAAAAGAAGCTTCATGCTCGCAGAGCCGGACCTTTTAAAGTGATAGAGAAGGATTGGATCAAATGCCTAGGTGTTAGACTTGCCTTCGGATTTGGGCATTAGTTCTACCTTCAATATTACAGACCTGGTTGAGTATAGGGAACCAGCAGCGATACCTAGTAAGGCCTTTGGACCTATTCCTTTTCATTATGAGTGACCCTAACCCAGAGTGTCCACTAACAAATTGGCCTGAGAGAGGAGAACGGATCGAGCGTATCCTGGATGATCAAGCCATCACGACCCGAGGCCGTGACTATCAATGCTTCCTGGTCCGATGGCAAGGCCATCCAGAGTCGCACGATTCGTAGATTTCTCGAGAGGACTTGCAACGCCTCAACCCAGACCTTCTCGAGAGATATGTGAGCCAATCTGATCTTCACTCGACAGGGTCGAGTTCCTCCCACCCCGGGAGAATTGGTGCGGACACCAAAGGCACCAGAATAAGGTAGAGGCTTCTCAACCCTCTGTGAATTGATCAATAATTTATGAGTCCATCTATAATAAGGTCTTAGCCCATCTGAGTCCTTTTTTTAGTTGTTGTTTGAGTCTTTTGAGTTGTTATTTCAGTTCTGTACTAGTCAGCTTATGTTGAGCTAGTTCAGTCCAATGCTAGTCAGCTCATGTTAAGCTTATTTTATTTTTTTGAGTCCTGTCCAAGCATACTGAAGACTCAAGACTATATCATACAAGTGAAGACCAAGTCCAACTAGATTGAAGACATGGAAGTATAGCACAAGTCCAACCAAGCTTGAAGATTTGAAGACCCCAGGAGGAAAATTCAGAAAACCCTGATTTCTTGTAGATGCCCTCCAGATGCCCAGATTCCCTTCCAGATGCCAAAGTATATTCATAGATAAGGGCATCCATGATTCCAGAGGTCCATCTGCATCCTAGCCCAAAGAAATCAAGCCCAGGTGCCAAGCCTAAGCCCCTAAGAAGCATGATACCAAGGAATATTCCTGCTACCTGGCTACCAGGCCACCCCAGCTTCCAGAGGCCCAAACCCATGCACCCGAGCCCCTTTGGGCCGGCCTTTTGCTGCTCCTAGAAACCCAACACGCCCCCCTAGGCATCCTTGGAGTCTTGACCAAGTCAAGAAAATTTTTAGGGATTTTTTTACCTAATATTTCTTTATTTTCTAGCTAGGGTTTGAGAGGGAAAAGGATTCTTATGTAAAGACTTATGTACCCTTACTTGGAGCCCAAGGTTAAGGGTCTATTTAAGGGACCCTAGCCTCTTGTATGAAGGAGAATTTTGATGAATGAAAACCTTGAGTTCTTCTATTGAGTTGTGTGATACCCTGCTGTGTGCATAAAGGGGTTTGCGAGAGTTCTTCTTCCCAGTGCTGCAATCATCTTCCTGCTACCAACAGGCATCTCAGATCCCTGGATGCCCACTCCAAAAGAAGCATTCCCTTGCTGTTTTTCCTTTGTTTTCTTGTTCCTTTATGAGTTTTCTAACCCCTGATAGGTTGTTTGTAGGTCCCCAAGCTCCTACGAATCCAACGACTCCAACAAAGCCTCAATCGGATCACCTAGCAGAAAGCCGGGTATCCGCGGGTCTTCGGCTCGGTTTTCCAGGCCGCATCCATCGAGGAACGAGAGACCCCTTCGCTGCGATCTTCATAGACATTGTCAGGCACACCCTTCTACCTCCAGTAGTTTTATTGCAGGAGAACTTGCCCTAACCAAGGCTTCTCAGCCCCGGCGGTCCTTCTTTGCTACTTTTCTAGGTCCTAATCTGCATGCTGATCTTCAAAAATTCATACAAAATTCCCTACAAATAATTTTAATCTAAAATTTGGGAATTAATCACCTAGCTCAACATGTAAAACATAAAAAGAAAATGTCATGCATATTAGTCCCCCATCACCATCGACCAGGAATATTCTAGATTAGGGTTTTAAGGCTTTAGTTCTCACTGGTATGATCTCATCATAACCCTAGAACCATAGCCCTAATCTATGGGGTTCATCATATCTTAAAAAAATTAATAAGACACAGCGTATGATGAAAATAAAATTCCTTTATTAATTGATAATGTCAATACACTGGTTTGGGATACAAAAGAAAATCCCATCGAAATACAACATTTCGATTGGCCTTTAGGGCATAATCCTTTCAATCTTCCACTTGCACCAAAGCCAATCGCCTTTAAATTTTAACCCCATACAATCGAGGTGGCGATCAAACTCCCGTTGTGGTAGAGCCTTAGTGAATGGGTCTGCTATGTTGTTCTTCGTTTCTACTCTTTTAATGCAGACTTCTTGTCTTTCAACAATCTCTCGAACGAGATGGAAGCGTCTTAGATTGTGCTTTGATTTGTGATGAGCTCTATGTTCCTTAGCTTGAGCGATGGCTCTAGTATTATCACAATAAAGTGGTACTGGACCTTCAATCTCCAGAACAACGCCCAACTTGAGATGAGCTTCTTCATCCAGACAGCTTCCTTGGAGCTTCACTAACAGCAATGTATTCTATCTTAGTTGTTGAGTCAGCTACAGTCTACTGTTTAGAACTCTTCTAGCTTACAGCTCCTCCATTTAGGGTAAAAACATATCTTGAAATAGATTTGCTATCATCTGGATCTGATTGAAAACTAGAATCTGAATAAGCTTCCAGTTTAAGATCAGATCCTCCGTGTATCAGAAAAATATCCTTAGTCCTTCTCAAGTACTTAAGAATATTTTCCACAGCCTTCCAGTGATCCTCTCCTGGATCAGCTTGAAATCTGCTGGCTATACCTAAGGCATATGCCATATCAGGCCTGGTACATAACATAGCATACATTATAGATCCTATAGCCGAAGCATAAGGTATAGAACTCATTCTATTTCTTTCTTCAGGTGTCTTAGGAGACGTCTTCTTAGAAAGATGTAAGCCATGACCAATGGGCAAGTAACCTCTTTTACTTCCCTCCATGCTAAATCTCTTTAGCACTGGGTCAATGTACCTAGACTGGGATAAGCCTAGCATCCTCCTAGATCTATCTCTATAGATCTTGATACCCAGTATATAGGATGCTTCTCCCAAGTCTTTCATGAAAAACTGTTTAGATAACCATACCTTGACTGATTGTAACATTGGGATATCATTCCCAATGAGAAGTATGTCATCCACATACAGAACTAAAGAAACTATGGCACTCCCACTAGTCTTCTTGTATTTACAAGGTTCATCCTCATTTTTGATAAAGTCAAACTCTTTGACTGTCTTATCAAATCAGATGTTCCAACTCCTGGATGCTTGATTTAATTCATAAATGGATTTCTTCAGCCTACATACCTGATTAGGTTTAGTCTCCAAGACAAAACCTTTTGGCTGTGACATATAGACCTCTTCCTCAAGGAAACCATTAAGGAATGCAGTTTTCACATCCATCTGCCAGATTTCATAATCATGATATGCTGCTATAGCAAGCATGATTTGAATAGATTTGAGCACGGCAACAGGAGAAAATGTTTCATCATAATCTATTCCCTATTTTTGTCTGAAACCCTTAGCCACTAACCTGGCTTTATAAGTTTCGACTTGGCCATTTGTCCCAATCTTTTTCTTATAGACCCATTTGCATCTAATAGGGTTAACACCCTCTGGTGCATTAACCAAAGTCCACACTTGGTTGACATATATGGAGTCCATTTCAGATCTCATGGCTTCCAGCCATTTGTCTGAGTCCCTACTCATGACAGCATCCGTATAGGTTAGAGGCTCATCATTTTCAATGATCCGGGCTTCATTATTTTCAATAATGAACCCATACCTCTCAGGTGCATGATGCACCCTATCAGACCTACAGATAGGAGTGGTGTGTTCTGGTTCTATACTAACTATGTTATCATTTGGTTGAGATGTATCTATTTGTTGAACTTCTTCAAGTTCAATATTTCTCCCACTGCCCTTTTGTAGGATGAACTCTTTCTCCAGAAAAGTGGCATGCCTACTGACAAAAACTTTTTGTTCAGTAGGGTGGTAGAACAGATATCCTATATTATCTTTAAGATATCCTACAAATAGACATTTATCTGCTCTAGCATCCAGCTTATGTCCAAAATTTTTTTTGACATAGGCTGGACATCCCCATATCTTAAGATACTTATGATTGGGTTTCTTACCCCTCCATATCTCATATGGAGTGCTAGAGACAGATTTAGATGGTACTCTATTTAAGATATTAGCCACGGTTTCCAAGGCATATCCCCAGAAGGAAATAGGTAACTTTGTGAAGCACATCATGGACCATACCATATCTAATAAGGTACGATTCCTCCTTTCAGCAACACCATTTAATTGTGGTGTGTAAGGAGGGGTCCATTCAGAGATAATCCCCTTTTCTTTAAGGTAATCAAGAAACTCGATGGATAAGTATTCACCTCCTCGATCTGATCGAAGGATTTTAATGCTTTTCCCCGTTTGTTTCTCTACCATACTTTGATACTCTAAAAATTTATCAAAGGCTTCAGACTTATGTTTCATAAGATATACAAATCCGTACCTTGAAAAATCATCAGTAAACATGATGAAATAAGAATATCCACCCTTGACCTAAGTTGTTATAGGCCCACATACATCTGTATGTATGAGTCCTAATAAATCAGTTGTCCTTTCTCTATGTCCAATAAACGGAGTCTTGGCCATTTTATCCTTGAGACATGATTCACAAGTTCCTAATGATTCATAATCATAAGGATTAAGGAAATTTTTCTTGTATAACTTGCTAATCCTAGTCTCACTAATATGTCCAAGCCGACAGTGCCAGAGTAAAGTATTGTTTATATCATCTCTCTTTCATTTGTTACTTACATGAAGTATATTATCATTAGTGGATAGAGTTAAAAGACCATTGCAAAATATGCCACAATAAATAATTTCATTAGAAAAGTTGATTGAGCAACCATTGCTCATCACATTCATAGTATAACCTTGTCTAAGTAACAAGGGTACAGATATGATATTTCTAATGACCTTAGGCATATAGTAACAATCTCTCAGCTCTAAAATCTTCTCCGAAGGTAACTTCAAGATATAAGTCCCTACGGCCTCTGCTTGGATGGACTCTCCTCCAGCACCGTAGAGCTCGAAGTCTCCTTCCTTCAATACTCTAAGCCTCTGTAGCCCCTGTAATGATTTGTAGATATTATGACCATAGGCGGTATCCAATACCCAAGTATTTGAAATGAAAGAATCCAATGACAAAATAGTATGAACTTCTTTCATACCTTTTGGTGCATCCGATGCTCCAGGCTTCACACCTGCAAGGTAAGCATTGCAGTTCCTCTTCCAATGACCTAGCTTGCCACAGTGAAATCAGGTCATCTATCCGGAGGCCTTCTTTCCTTTCTTCTTCTTGATGCCCCTTTTTTGGGTTCAATCTCCTCTTGGAACCCTTTCTGCCTGACTTCTTCTTGTTGATCCCATCCACAAGAAGAAGTGGAGCCTTATTTTTCTTTAAATGGCTCTCTGCTATTTTTAACATGTTTAACAGCTCAGGCAAGGAAGTGTTAAGTTTGTTCATATGATAATTAAGAACAAACTGTGAAAATGACTCCGAGAGTGACTGCAAGATCAAATCCTGATTCAACTCCCCATCCATAACAAAACCCAATTGACCTAATCAAGTGATTAGGTCAATAACCATCAGTACATGGTCTTGTACGGATGTACCTTTTGTCATTCTTGCACGGAACAACTGCTTAGATATCTCATATCTAGCAGTTCGACTTTGTTCTCCATATAGCTCTTTTAGATTGAGCATTATGGAGTTAGTGTCCATGCTATCATGTTGCCTCTGTAACTCATTGGTCATAGAGGCAAGCATGATACATTTGACAGTGAGTGAGTAATTTTGCCATATCTTGTATGTGGTCTTTTTCTCTTGCAAGGCATCTTCCCCTAAAGGTTCCAAGGTAGGGGTATCAAGAATGTAAGAAAGTTTTTCCTGGCTGAGTACTATCTTTAGGTTTCTCAACCAGTCAACATAGTTTAGTCCAGTCAATTTATTGGCATCAAGTATACTACGGAGTGAGAGTGAAGAGGCCATTTAATCTACATTAACAAAGAATATAACATAAGCAAACAACCAATGTTGACAAAATATAATTAAATTAGGACTTTAACTTAATTATGTCTCCCACTATTTTATCAAGCATCATAACCCTCATATGATGATCGAGAAACCCTAATTGATTTTCTTAGTGGGGTTGAGATCCTAATTCCTTATAAAGACCTCGTGTGTTCATAACAAATCTTATATAAGTTCAAAGGTAGGAAAAATCTTTCTAATTGTAACTCATACAATTCTCAAAATATCCTGGCCTCTAAAATATTAATAGCCTTGTGTGTCCACAACAAACTATAATACTTTAGTTAAGTAAGACCCTTCATTCCTTTATAGTCATAATTGTAATAATAATACCCTTGTGTGTACGTAACAAAGTATTATATTAAATCATGCCATAAGCATCAAATGCACCAGGCCAAAATTGTGTTAGTCACCATAATAGGCCTTGTGTGTACACAACAAACATAATACTGATCATAACATAATAATGACCTAGCATGAATGAAGGCCTAATGTAGTGAATATTACACTAAGCATATCAATCAAGAATTAAGTTAATCTTATCGGCCAGGTAAGTGGGAGAGTAGTGGGAGTCCCCCCGTTGCTTTCCTAGACACCAATAAAAATTGGCCAGGTTAGTCAACAGAACCAATTAAAAACCATGTCCTCTTTACCGATCATGAACCACTTTTCCTAGACACCGAATGATCAACTAATCATCTTGATTATTTTGCTTTTGGTATATGACAATACAATTTAATATAATTTTAATAGAGGGCAATTCAAACAGAAGCACATTCTAATATTACCATTCATCAACCATGCATCATATATCATTTTATAATGTGCCAAGTGTGTCATCATACTAGGACAACCATCTACCACATAATGGATCCACCATTATGCTAGGGCAACCTTATTTCAGTATGAAGACTAGAAAGCTAAACATATCTCTATATCGGTTAAGGTTTAAGTGAAAATCCTAACCAGTGACATACATATATGCATAAACATATCATCATATATAACTTTAAACTTTTGTAGAGTCCTACAAAATTAGGAAACTTCAAATTTTGTAGAGTCATACAAAAATGGGCAACCTCAAGAGTCCTACAAAATTAGGCAACTTCAAATTTTGTAGAGTCCTACCAAAATGGGCAACCTCAAGAGTCCTACAAAATTGGGCAACTTCAAATTTTGTAGAGTCCTACCAAAATGGGCAACCTCAAGAGTCCTACAAAATTAGGCAACTTCAAATTTTGTATGATTTAGCCCTAATAAGGTGGCTCTGATACCACTATAAGGGTTTTGGTGACCAGGGCGAAAGCGTGGATTTCAAAAATTTATTATGAAACCACTACCAAACCCTTAACCCAAGACCTCCGTAATAGGAATTAAAACATACAAACATGTATATATAATATAAACTAGAGTTTAGGCACCAACCTGAATCACTAGTATCCAATCCGATGAAGAAAACCCTGATTCAGCCTTCTTCTCTACCAGGCGCCCAAACGTTCGCCCTCCAACGGTGATCCACACGAAACTCGGACCAAGGAAGAACTCCTTCTTCAAGTTGCTTGGAGAAGTGGAACTCTTTCAGCAGCCTTTGGTCTATTGACCATTGTAGGACACCCTGTCCTACTGTAGGGCACTAAAGACACTCTCCTAAACTACTCTTGGTTTTAGGACAACCCTCCTCTAGGACCCCTTAGGCTTATGTCCTAAAACAAAGCCTTGTTCTATTAGAAAAGACCTTGTCTTAACAAGACAAGTCTTGTCTTAAAGAAAGGAGGGAGAGAGAGACACTCAGAATAATACTTCGGTGGAATTCTTCATTATCAGACTCATTTCACCACCCCCTATTTATATATACAAGAGGGACGTGTGATATGTCCTCCCATCAACATATTAGATATGATTTTTCAAGACCGAAGAGAAGTTATCTGGCTTGAAAAATCATATCTAATAAGCCCATTCATGCACCAAAGACCTTATTCACATCCCTTATTTTGTTTGGACGAATTCTCACTTGCCACATGTCAATTATCGGTCCTAGGAAGCCAAGAGGCACCTCTTCAATCTCCAAATATTGAAGATTATGAAGAGTCCTGATAGTAGAAGGACTCTCCATTAGAACCGCGTGCCACATGAAGAGTTGCGACTCTTCATGCACCGCGCACGCCATCCTTCTTCCATCCAAATTTCAAAGAATGTTGACCAGTAAAAACATAAGAAATATGGGTGTCATTGGAAAGAGCATAAAATTTCCTTTCTGACCATATAAATTATATTCAAATCAGAGATCTATAACTCATTCTGTGCTGCCCTTTTGAAGTTATGGTATCATTTAGGTACCAAGAGTCCCATGCCATCGGGACTCTTCATGTATGGCACCTAAAATGCCCTTAAATCCAAATTAAAATCAGATTTAGCTCTGATTAGGCTAGACCCACTTAGGACTCAACCTAATTTAGGTTTTCCATAATTAGGTTAGTCTAATTAGCAAGCAACCGGACCCAATCCAATTGGGTTAGGAATTTGGTTAGCCTACATATGCTAGTATGTAATCCGGCCAACCAATTAGGATCCTATGACCCTAATTAAATCATGAATGACTTCCTTGGCCAAGTCTCTATTGTGTGTAACCCATTGGGTTCCACATCTAGCCAGCAGTAGGTTTAGGTTTGAGCTGATTCGATCCGATCGAACCCGATTGACCTAATTAGGTCAAATTGGCTCACCTAATTGTCCAATTCGAATCACACATCGAATTGACTCATGAAACCAAATCAATTGGTTCATGAAGACCTACAAGACAAGATTTACATCTAGCAACGTGTCATGCCTACCCAGAAGATGAGAAATTTTGGTAAATTTACTAAAATACCCTTCAGTGGTGAGTTACCAGGCAATTCAGTCCTTCGATCTACTTGCACCCTGAATATGACTATGGATATGGATACTTGTCAAATCCAATTTCATATTCATTCCTTGCTCAATCTGATAATGATGATTCATTAATGAACCATTAAAAACTATTTCTAATGTTCATACTTTGATCAAAGATTTTCCGAATCTTCATTTGATTGAAATCATCTAGATGCGCTTCCCTCTTACTAGGGTTGATCGATTCCCTTTTGACCTACTCACAACCTCCATATGCAATCCACCATACCCAGTATCACCTCATACATGACTCAGTGTCATGATTGAGTGTGAACCAAAGTATGGATTCATGCATACAAGGTACCATGGTAGTCTTAGGTCAAAGGACCACATGCACTACTCCCACTATGAGAATTATCTATTGACAAACAGATAAGGTTCCATTAGATGTTCTCAAGCTGGATCCATTCAGTGAACTCATTCTCTAATGAGCACCCACATCCTAGTATTAGTGTCAAATACAAGTGACTGTGAGATCAGTCACCCTCTTCACCAAGCATACATAGGATGTGCTGGTCTTACCGAAAACATTGATCCCCTACTCAATATCCCATCGACCAGGAATATTCTAGATTAGGGTTTTAAGGCTTTAGGTCTCACTGGTATGATCTCATCATAACCCTAGAACCATAGTCCTAATCTATGGGATTCATCATATCTTAATAAAATTAATAAGACACAGCGTATGATGAAAATAAAATGCCTTTATTTATTGATAATGTCAATACACTGGTTTGGGATATAAAAGAAAATCCCATCGAAATACAACATTTCGATTGACCTTTAGGGCATAATCCTTTCAATTAGGGTCTTGTCAATTTAATCATTGGAAAGTCTATCCTTGTAAGATGAGCCATGATCTTGATAATATATGGTTCGTACTTGGCATGATAGCCTATACTAGGGATTATGTAGGATTGACGCCCCAACCAATCTTACCAAAAGAGTGCCCTTATTTATAAGTGATAGTTTATCTCTCTTAAACCGACAGCGCAGCAACCCCGGGATGCTCGAGTCAACTCCCCATCGACCCCCGCAAGAGCAACCCAGGGTACTAAGCCTCGAGTCGGCTCGTAGGGCCAAGCACTACAGCACCCAACCAAGAGGAGTTGAGCAGGCACAGCTTACCCAACCGAGCCCGCATTACGTGGTAACCCGAATCCCATGGCAAGGGCATGAGTTGGAACCAATCAACAAATTAGTTTGAAAGATACCAAAATAAATATAGATTTTGAGTGTTTATAGTAGAACAAATACATGATTTATGTTCATGATTACTTGGAAATCCGAAGGCATCTTTTTATCCTTTAAACCTCTCGATCCCATATTTGATTTAAATCAATTAGTTTTAATTAAACCATTATCTATCTTTTTAAATCTAAATATTTATCTCTTTCTTTATTTTTTTGTGAAATAATATTCCTTATCTCCAAGGATACGATCCCTACTCATCCTAGCTATAGTAATGAGTTAGGTTTTATTTTTGATTGCCTACGATAGCGATCACATAGCCACCTCGGTGCCTACAGCCAACATGATTTCCTGCCTCAATCTCATGGCCATCTCGATGCTTGTGGCAAACTCGGCATCCTACTAGCCATCCATGCCCAGTTCTGCATGGCCTACAAAGCCGATCACCTAAGCAACTGGTGTGGGCACCAGAATCAGACAGAGACTCCTCAACCCTCTGAGGATCTCGAATTAGGATTTTAATTTGTTGGGTCCTATAATAAGGCTTCAATCCTAAGCATTTTACTTTTGAGTCATGTATTTAGTTTCAATTTTTGTTTTAGTTATATACCTTGACCAATTTGGTCAAGTTGGGTCAATGGGTCCTGTATTTAGCCAAATTGGTTCTAGCCCAAGCCTACTTGAAGACTGGACCCAAGCTAGAGTAGACATTTGAGTTAAGTCCAATTATTATTGGACCAAGCCATCTTTCCCGTGCCTTGAAGGATGCCACTTCAGCCTTTGGGAGCACCACCTCATCTATCCTATGTGGCGCCACATCACTAGGACAAGTGGGCGATCCAATCAAGAAGAAATGCATATTTATGGACACCATCCCTTGACCCAAGCCTCCAATCAAGAAGAAATGCAGATTTGTGGACACCATCCCTTGACCCAAGCCTCCAATCAAGAGGAAATACAGATTTGTGGTCGCCATCCCTTGACCTAAGCCTCTCTTCCCTCCCCTTATCAAGCTTCTCTCCAAAGAAGGGGGGCGGCCAAAGGAAGGTCAATGGGCAATAAAGATTTGTGAAGACATGTCCCTTGATTCAAGCTCCCATATCACACCTTCTTTCCAAAGTGTTTGATCAACCATGGAAGAAATTCAAAAGTCCAAAGGCACCAAGACAAGATCCATGCTTCATGCCCCCACATCAAGCCTTTCTCCATAAAAGCTTGGATGGTCAAGGAAAGAAGCAAAGATCAAGGGGTGCCCATGATTCTTGAAGACATGCTCCCCTCCTCACTCCCCGAATCAAGCCCTCCATCAAAACAAGATCGGCGAAGAGAGGATTCCATGAATCAAATTCAGATTTTAGGTGCCTTGATGAAGACCTTTGTAGCAAATTTTCATTTTCATTTGAATGGGACCTAGGAGCCTATTTAAAGGGTCCTACCCCCCTTGTAGAAGTTAATGTTGATGAATGAAAAGAAAAAGATTTGAGTGCTACTCTTCTTCTTAGTTGCCTTCGTTTTTTAAGAATGTCGATCTTCATGAGGGAGCGCCTTCATCTTTGGGTGTCGAGAGGTGTGAGGCCTTAAGTTACCTTCTGTTCTGCCAATCCATCTTCAAGTTCGGAGGCCAACTGGGTGATCCATCTAGGCGCCCAGCAAGAAGACCCACAATCAACATCATCTTCAAACTTTCTTCCTTTATTTCTTCCTACTACTTGTTGATTCCTAATCCTTCCTTTGATTGCTCGCAGGTCCTCCAGGTACCATGAACATGGAATCGGTCTTCCTTGCCTTTGAGACCTTCGGACGGAAAGCCGGCGCATTCGTGAGGAGGTTGAAGGCTCGATCATCCAAGCCACATCCACGAGAATGAGTGAACTCGGCATCGGGTGCTTTAGAGCTTTTAAGGTTTGCAACCCTAAAACTCCTAAATTGATATTGATTCGAAAGCTAAGTCTTACGGGGTTTCTCAATCCCGGGGTCCTCTTCCATTTCTATTTAGAGACTTACTTGCTTGTTTGAAATTCTTATTATTGTAGAACCCAAGATCTACTTTTTGTCTATCTTCGGGAATCCTAAATCCTAAAGTTTAGTTTTTAATTTAAATTTGTTTGGTTTCCCTTTCATTGTGCATAGCATATTTAAATCATTTTAAGAACACAAACCCTAAATAAGATAAGGTAGGGATTTCATTACCCTTCCTTTGACCACAAATCAGACTCCTTCATTTGCATTGACCTAAGCCTCTAAATAAAATTAATTAGACGTTGACTCTAGGGACATCGGAGCTCAATAGGATAAGGAGACCTAAGGGTTATACCCAGTTAGATTCAATCATTAAATTGGTGTCTACGAAAGTAGTTCAGGGATTAAGTCCCGAAGGAAAGTGCTCTAGTTCTGCTTACCTGACCAATTTTTAATTGGTGTCTAAGGCAAGTAACAAGGAGACCTTTACCAACCTTACACTTACCTGGCCAATTTGGTGTATTGGTTGAGCTTGGAGTGCCCAAAGGTTAACTTGGAACAATTAGGAGCTGTCTAGATTTAGGTTACCTTATGATAGAATTAATTTGTGTGAAACTTGTTTGAAAAAAAAATATAAATATATATATAAATTTTAAAAAATATAAATATAAAATTTAGAAAAAATTAAGGACATTGAGAATATTGTAAATTCTCCAACTCCTGTTTGGAGAAGATTATCAGGATGACTAATTAAAACTGATCCAATTCCTGTTTTAGATCCAATAATGGATATTGTGAATCAACCCCAAACCCTTAAGGATTTATGTTATCCAGTTGGTTCCGTCCAACCATTCTATATAATGTTGCGATAACCCACTGCAAACAACTTTGAAATTAAGTCTCAGATCATTAATATGCTTCCAAAATTCACTGGAATAGAGGATGCATATTTATTCATTAGGGAATTTGAAGAGGTTTGTGCAACAATGAGATTGCAACAGTTGACTGAGGACGAAATCAAGCTGAGACTAATCAACTTTGCCCTTAAGGATAATGCTAAAAAATGGTTTTATAGTCTCCTAAATCAATCTATCATGACCTGGGAGGGTTTTGTTAGAACGTTCCTAAAAAAATACTTTCCTCATCATAAGACAGCTAAGATTAGAAATGAAATAAACCAATTTTATCAATTAGCTGGTGAGTCATTATGGAAATATTTTGACCGTTTTAAGAATCTCTTGATCCAATGTCCACACCACGGAATAGAAACCTGGAGATTATGCCAAATCATTTATGAGGGTTTAGATTCTAATTCAAGAACCATGCTAGAGTCCATGTGTCAAGGCCAATTTATGTATAAAGAACCCAATGAAGCATGGCAATTCTTAGAAGATCTAGCTGAGAAAAGTTTATAATGAGAAACAACTGGGAAACCAGAAAGATCCACACCATCAAGAGGTGGAATCCATCAAGTTCAAACTACCTTAGCTGCTGAAGCCAAAATTGCAATACTGACACGTAGGTTAGAGGCCTTAGAACTTCAAAGACCAGCCAGTATCAATCAAGTGTTTGCAACCATGTGCAATGGGTGCAATGCATCTGACCATGTCTTTGAAGAATGTCCCTTCCTGATGAACCAAATAGGTAATGGATGTGCACAAGTGAATGCTACATTCTAGAGACCAATGAAGAATTCCTATGCACCCACCTATAAACTAGGATGGAGGAATCATCCAAATTTTTCATGGTCACAGAACCCAAATGTAGGCGATCTAAGTTTCAATCAGCAAAACCCAAGGTCTAATCCTGTGATGAACAACCTACCACCACCGGGCTTCAATATTAATGAAAAGAAGCTTAGCACTTTAGAAAAAAGCCTGGAACCTTAGCCAAATCTAATGTTGACACCGATGCTGCATTGAATAATTTTATGCAAACCACGAGACAAGCCATAGCCCGATTGGAAATGCAAATAGGTCAACTAGCATCTACCATTACTGAAAGAGAACAAGGTAGGCTACCTAGCCAACCTGAGCCCAACCCAAGGAACCAAACTGGTCCACGATCCCAACAATGAAATTAAGTCGATCATGTGAATGCTATTCATTCATTAAGATCAGTGAAATAAGTGGATAATCAGGTAGGAGCATTTGACATTAGAGAAGACTCAACTACTGAATCTGCTGAGCCACCCAATGAACAACCTACATTACAAACTCAAGCTCCTGAAATTGATAGTGCACTGAATCAGGTACCCATAATTTCTAAAGCTCCTTTTCCAAATCGATTAAGGTTTAACAAACAATCGAAACATTTAGATAGAATGTTAGAGATGTTTAAACAAGTTCAAGTTAATATCCCTCTTCTAGACATGATCCAGCACGTTCCGATTTATGCCAAATTCCTAAAAGATCTTTGTACCAAGAAAAAAACCACTAATGTACCAAAAAGAGCTTTCTTAGTAGCAAGTGTGAGCTCCTACCTATTGAGTCACATGCCTATAAAGTATAAGGATCCAGGTTCTCCAACAATTTCTTGTATCATAGGAAAAACCCATATTGAGAAGGCTTTACTTGATTTAGGAGCTAGTGTGAACACTTCACCCTATTCAGTGTATGAGCAATTGGGATTGGGGAAACTTCAGCCAACTGGGATTGCATTATAATTAGTAGACCGATCTTTCAAAATCCCTAAGGAAATGGTAGAAGATGTTTTGATTAAGGTTGGAAATTTCATTTTTTCAGTTGATTTTATCATTTTGGAGACTGAACCGGTATTAAATTCTAAAGTTCATATCCCTGTTATTTTAGGAAGACTATTCTTCGCTACTGCTAATGCTGAAATCAATTATCAGAATAAACTTATGAAACTATCATTTGGGAATATGACTATTGATCTTAACATATTTAATTTGGAACAGGAATCTACTAGGCATGCTAATATTAGTGTAATTCAAGATGAAATTTATTAACCTATAGATATTAGCGATGAAGAAGTCGATCTTGAGGAGACTAGTATCTGGCCAACCCATGAAGATAAGAATTTAGAGAAAATATTTGAAGATAATAAAAATGGCTAGAGGTGGGAGCCTCCTACTAAAACATTGTTGGAAATGGATAAACCATTAACCAAGCCATCTCCGGGTACCTACTATAACAAAGATATTGTTGGAAATTGTGTCCCAAAGCTAATCATCTAGGCTGTAGATGGTTGTGCTACTTTGTATATGAATTTTTTATAATAAATAAAAGTTATTTATTTTTGGCTGTCCATTATTTTTTTTTTTCCTGTAATGAACTCTTGTATGATGGAGTCCTTAGAACTACATTTGTTGATATAGAGATGATATATCAAGTAGTTCTTAAACTGGTTCACAACCAAATGATACATTATTATAGGACGACGATGTATCAAGTATAGGTTATTGTATGTCACATTTGTTGGTTGTCCTCTTAACCAAGGAGTGTGGAGACACTGGTATGACATACAAGTGAAGTGTATGACACTTCACTGAATGTAACCATCTGCGGAGCTCCCTTCTGCCAAAGGGTTGCTCGCGAAGAGATATGGGTATATGTGTCCCTCAGACCTGAGGTCACCATAGCAGCTTGCAAGCAACTCACTGTACTTTGGTACCAGACTACCTGGATTTCTAATCTAGTGATGGAAGGTTTATGGATGTAGTCAAGTACTTGTAGAGCGGTGGTGAATCAAGATGGAATTGACCTCTTCAAATAGTTTGGAGTGAATGACTCACTATGTCTCAATTCAGCAAAACCTTGGCCAGGGTAGTTCTTGTGAGGAGTCACAAAAATTGTGAGGTTGAGACATAATCTGGATAGACCAAATTAGGGTTGGCAGTCTAACCCTAGGTCATCCCGAGCATTATAAGGTCAAAGGGATGAATTATGCGGCAACCATATGCCAGAGGTTCTTGTGAGATGCTCTGCATCTTTGACCTATCCAGACGTCGAGTATCATTGCTAGATAAGGACTTTGACTGGTACTAGAAATATTCCAGTGCTATCGGTTTAGTGTTCGAACCTATGGGGTCACACACCATAGAGGATTTCTATTTGATCTTTTAGGTTGATCAACAATTGAGAATCGTTTGCCATCACCTGAAGTCAATTTGGTTGACTTTGCTCCAAGTGCCGACACTTGGATTATTGTAGGTGTCGACACTTGGTGAAGTGTCGACACTTGGCAATTTTCGAGTGTCGACACTTCCTGTGATGAGCAGAAATCCTGGAAGGTTTTCATGGAGATTTTTTGGACAGGTTTGACCTGGTTTGAATTTTGAATTCAAACCAGTTTTGGCTCCAAACCTTTATGGTATGAAAGTCATACTTACCTAAATGGGTTAGACCCATTTGGCATGCCCATGATCCTCTCCTCAATTCTCTCCTCTCATCTCTCCTCCTTCCTTCTTCTCCCTCTCCCTACTGCCCCTATAAATGTGAGACATTGTGGTGGTTGCTGGGGTTAGACATACAAGAGCAGCAACATTTCTTGGGAGAAAAAGGTTGAGTAAAGTGAGAGCTTTATGGTTTGGGTGTGAGCTACCTAGCAATCAAGCTAGGTCATGGGAAAGAGATTTGGGAAGGGGTTCCTGCTATCTTTCTTGTCTTCCTAGAATAAGAAGTTCGACCCACGAATCCCGAAGAGCTAGCACTCTGAGGGAGTTGATCAGAGTCAAGCCCATGTGTGGACATCCTATAGAGGCCAGTCGCTTGTGTGGCTCGAGTGCCCTCTTCCTCATCAGAGCTCTTTGTTGCTTCTCTCCAGCACTCGCCGAGGTATAGAGGTATGACCTTTATGTTTATGTTGCTTTCTTATTTTTGATGTCATATGCATGCTAGGTTTTTATACTAGATCCTGTTGCGGGTAGATCGGTATATAGTTTTGATCTATCTACCGAGCCTTCTGTTGTGCATGATTTAAAATTATTTTAAAATGCATATTCTCTGTCATGTTTTTCTTGCATAATGTATGCTAGGTGTAGATGTTTTTCACCTTCAATAGTATCAGAGCCTGGTTCATTTTGTAGTATAATAATGCTAGCATGCTTATAACATCTCCTTTCTTCTTAAGTACTTGGATTGAGTGCTTCACCAGGCCATCCGGTCATAGAAGAGAAGTAGGGCTGCAAGACCCTCTCTTCCCATTCAATGGGGTCTCCTATGGCGTGTAGGGGTGCCACTGTGATTGGCTCATGAAAAAGAAAATAAGAAGAAAGTAATTTGTAGGTTAAAAATGTTTTAATCAAATGACATGATCATAAAATGACTTTAGATAAGATCTAAAAGTTATTTTTGATCGGTTTTTGTTTGTATGTTTGAGAAACATCGGATTTGAAATCACTATTTTTTGTTGTCTCAGGCTATGAGTCGACACTTGGCCTTTGAAGTGTCAACTCATGGGAAAGTTTTCTGAGATCTAGTTTCTATCTTTGTTCTGTGATAGGCTGGAGTGTCGACACTTGTCCCTGAAGTGTCGACACTTGAGCCTGAAGTGTCGACACTTGACCCTTGAAGTGTCGACACTTGAGGCATGCCAGAAAACATGTTGTTCTATTTTTTATTCCCTATCTCAGGCCTTGAGTCGATACTTGCTCTTGAAGTGTCGGCACTTGGATGCAGAAAATGCTGAAAATAGTGAATTTAAAATTTGAATTTGTTGTAAAATTATTTTACATGATAAATTAAAATTGTTTTAATTTATTTAAGGCCATTGAACTTAATTTTGAATTAAGATTGACTAAGTACTCTAGGAATGTGATTCAAAGATCTTAAGTCATTTCAATAAGCATTAAGGGTCATGGGTTAGCTTCTATTAGGTCCTTGATTGGGTTAGACCTAAGTTTAGATTCATTGGACAAGTTAGAGAACTAATCTAATCAAAAGTTAAGTTAGGATTTCTTCTCTAGATCTATCTAATAGTTAGATTGATTAGTCCATAATCTAGATGGATCTAATTTATGGCTCAGTGAAAAGCTCGAGTCTTTAGGCTAACTAATCGAGTCTGATGAATCGATTGGTGTCGAGGTAAGTTTGGCATTTTGATCATAGTTCTTTGGGGCTACCTCCTACCTGACCAACTCTATTGGTGTCTAGGCAAGATGGTTAATGGCGGAACCCAACCTATGATCTCACTTACCTGGCCAATGTGGTCAATCAGGATTGATTAGATAGCTCATTGACTCGTGTTAACCCTTGTCACCCAAGGTTAATCTGTATTGACTGATTTTAGGTGCCCATGGATCATTTATTATGTGTAACCCTCCTTGATTGCTGATGTGGTCATTGGGAGGTTGGTCCATGTCTTCTTATCTCTTCATTTGTCACATTAATTAAAATCCCCTAAATTATTAGGTCCTTAAAAGGATAAAGTTATAGAGATAACCAAGTCCTAGCCTCCCATTAAGTGGGATAGTAATGTGTCCATTAGTTTGGTGTTCATCGGTAGATCCAAAGATCGGGTGGTCATCGGGCTATTGGAATTGCTGTTCCTAATATGATGGCTCAGCACGACTCTCTTAACAGTGGTCAGGTGAGCCGGCCAAAGTCGGGCTTGACCATTCGTTAGTTAGAAGCATTGAATTTTGTCATGTTAATGGTTGGACCTAATCGAGACCTTCAATAGGAGGCCCAAAGGCCGATTGAAGTGCTCCTTGGGGCAAAACCCAATTACTAAAGGTTACCTGGTGAAGCAATCGGTTAAAGAAACTATCTTTAGACATACATGGGTGGGCCAGACAAAATCGAGCTCATGTTTTGTCTATTGGACTCTAGTACTCGCTAGGGAATTAAAGTAATTCATCGGATTGGAGGTAGAGGCTACCAATCTGTGCAAAATAGTGGGAGGGACCTTTAGACTTAAGTTCATGTCTTTAGGTTAATTAGTATTGGTTTTTATTTCAGATGTCTTCCAACCTTTCACTCCGGTCTCTTCTCGATAGCGAGAAGCTCAGAGGACCCAACTTCGATAGCTGGTATCAAAGGCTCAGGATTGTCTTGGAGCACGAACGGATCCTATATGTGATATCAGATCCGGCACTTGAGATCCCTGCTGCCAATGCTCGGGGTTCGGTCAGAGACACTTATCAGAAGTGGCTCTCTGATAAGACCACTGTTCGATGAATTATGTTGGCTGCGATGAACAACGAGTTCAATCGCAAGTTCGAGGAAGCCCAGCCAGAAGAAATCCTTCAAAAGTTGAAGGAGTCTTTCGGGACACCAGACGATGTTGAGAGGTACAGGGTCTCCTGTGCTATCTATAACACACGGATGCATGATGGGGCCTCAATCACTGATCATGTATTGTACATGATCGAGATGATTGAGTGCCTGGGCAAGCTCGGCTGTCCCTTGCATAAACAGCTTTGAAAAGATGCGATACTGAATTCTCTCCCCTTCTCCTATTTAGACTTTCTCGATGATTAAAGAATGAACAAGCCTGCAGTTAACTACCATGGTCTATTGGGGTACTTTTAAGAAAGACCACCAGTTGAATAAAGGGGTAGTGAATCTAGTGGGAGGTTCTTCGGGAGGGCGTCATCCGTTTAAGAAAGGGAAGAAGAAGAATAAAGGGAAAAAGGTGCTTAGTGCTTCTGGGCCCAGTCAGACCAAGAAAGTGAAGGCTGATCAAAGTCATGCAGAGTGCTTCTTCTGCAAGAAGTAGGGACACTGGAAGAGGAACTGTCCTCTTTACATTGCATCCCTTGATCCGAATAGGTCCAAGAAGAGAAAGATGTAGGATGGTCCTAGACAAGGTATTTATATGAAAACATCTTGTAGTTTCTCTATTTGCGATACTACTAATTGGGTATTAGATACAGGAAGTCCAATTCATATTTGCAATTCTTTGCAGGGACTTTAGTTAGTAGAAGATTCGAGGATGGCGAGAGGTTCTTGAACGTGAAAAATGGAAGCCGAGTTCCAGTTTTGGCGTTGGGAGTCCTTAAACTTGTTTTCGAGTCCTGTACTATCATTTTGAATAAGTGTCATTTTTGTCCTTTTATTTTGAATGTCATTTCTGTAGGCCAATTGGCCATGTATGTTTATGAACTATTAATAAAGAATGACATTTACAAAATCATTTTGAATGATTCTATTATTTTGAATGGACAAATGCGTGATGGCATCTATGTTGGGATCTGGTGCAACGCAGCGGAAGGATAATTTTAAAATATAGAAATTAATATACACCAAAACCCTAAACCAGGAACTCCTTAATAAGACTAAAATGTATGAAAACTAACATTCTTATGTAAATTAGAATTAGAGTACTAACCTGTAACCGCTAATTCCAATTTGATGAAGATTTAATCTTGAAGATGAACGGGCTTTTTGAGTTCACCATGCATCCAGGTGTCCGCCCTCCGATGGTGATCCACACAAAGCAATGACTAAGATCCTAACTCCTTGTTCCAATGGTTCCTTCAATTGAATTCTTCTTCCAGGAATTCAAT
This sequence comes from Areca catechu, assembly GCA_021397845.1. Classification (NCBI taxonomy): domain Eukaryota; kingdom Viridiplantae; phylum Streptophyta; class Magnoliopsida; order Arecales; family Arecaceae; genus Areca; species Areca catechu. Next base: position 6,617,951 of record CM038048.1, read on the forward strand.
ACTTGGATTATGGCTGGAAATCTTCCACTCAAAGGTGTGTCTTTTTCCTTCTTACCCCTTCTCCACCTTCTACCAAGACTTAGAACCTTTAGGACACCTTTGTCTTGAAAGTAAGACCTTGTCCTAAGAAGATTAATGCTTGTCTTTAATTGGTGGAGAAATTAAGACAAAGATGTCTTAATGTAAGGAAGAAAAGAATTGGATCAGAACTCTTCTTTTCCTTTACCGTCGGAGACTTTCTCTCTTAACCTTGTTTAGTAGCAGAGTTTCGACAGAGTTTTACTCTATAAAAAAAATAATGCAAAAACAAGAAGGGGAGAAAGAGTCTTCAGGAGAGGAAGAAAGAAAAAAAAAAAAAAAAACACATCACCGAGTTCTGATTCCCACCCCCTTTTTTTATAGTTTTCGGAGAGGCGCCCTCACAACTCTCCGTAAATAATTTTCTCACACCCTTTCCTTCTACTCACGGCCTTCTGGATTAATTCTCACGGCCATCCAGATCAATCCTTATGGCTTTTCTAAAAGGAAGAAGTCACGATGATTGGGAGAAAGAAGTCGTGAAACTTGAATCTCCGAAGAGATCTGATTTCGCGCTCCCGGGAAGAAACTGCGCTTTCTTTCTTTCTTAAAACCTCTCCACCCATTAGATTATCATCAAAGGGTGGACAAATGAGGCGCTAATACTAAGAAAGAAGGCCGCCCCATCTTAATTCATCGGAGAATTAAGTGGGCGCGCGCCAAGAGTCCATGCGCCCATGGACTCCTCCAAATGGCGCGCCAAGAGTCCAAAAGCGCATGGACTCTCGGTGTTTTTGGCATGCAAGGGAAAGGGGGTGGGTGGGGAAGTGGCCTAGCTAATAGGTTAGCCAATTGGGTTAGCCATAATCCCTAAATTCTCAATTAAGGTCTAATTAGATTCAATTAAAACCCAAATCTAGTCAATTCGGAACCCTAATTCGATTACGATTCGAATAGGAGTTAGGATTTGCAACACTTGCTAGAGTGTCTTCATGCAAATGACTCTTGATCAATTATTTTAAGTGTGTGACCCATTGCATTCCACATCTAGTCGGCAGTGGGTTCAAATACAAGTTGACCTAATTTGATTAGAACTCTTTCTAATCGATTTAGGTCAAATTGGGCTTACCCGATTTTGATCAATTAGGACTCTTCCTAATAAGTGATCATTCAAATCAACCCACAAGACAAGATTGACGTCTAGCAACGTGTCATGTCTACCCGGAAGATATGGAAATTCTGGTGAAATACCAAAATTACCCTTCAGTAGAAAGTTACCGTACAATTAAATCCTTCGATCAGCCTGCACCCAAAATATAATTATGGATATGGATATATGTCAAATCCAATATTATATTTGTTTCTAGCTCAATCTTATATTGATGATTCAATTATCTTGATATTAGAAACCATCTCTAATATCTTTACTTTGATCAAAGATTCCCTGAATCATCATCCGATTGATAACTAGCTAGATGCAATCTCCTCTTACTAAGAGTGATCGATTCTTTGTTGACCTACTCATTACCTTCATATCCAATTCACCATTCCCAGTATCAATCCTGTGCATGACTCAGTGTCATGATTAGGATTGAACCAAAGCATGGGTTCATGTACATAAGGTACTTATGACAGTCTCAGGTCAAAGGATTACTTGTACCACTCCCACTATGAGAACCTTCTATTGACATGTAGCTAAGACTCCATTAGATGTTCTCAAGTTGGATCATATCAGTGAACTCATTCTCTAATGAGCACCCACATCCTAGTATTAGTGTCATACATAAGTGACTGTGAGAGCAGTCACCCTATTCAGTATACATAGGATGTGCTAGTCTTACCGGAAAAAAACTTGATCCCCTACTCAAGGTTACTTCGACTAGGAATATTTTTGATTAAGGTTTTAAGACTTTAGGTCTCACTGATATGATCCAATCATAACCCTAAAATCATAGCCCTAATCTATGGGGTTCATCATATAATAATAATTACAGCGTATGATGAAAAATAATGCCTTTATTAGAATATTGTCAATTACAATAGTTTGGGAGATACAACATAGATTGGCTTGTAGGGCATATCCCTTTCAATCTCCCACTTGCACTAAAGTCAATCATCTTTAAATCTTAACCCCATACTCTCGAGGTGGCGATCAAACTCTCACTGTGGTAGAGCCTTAGTGAACGGGTCTGCTACGTTGTTCTTTGTATCAACTCTATTTATGTAGACATCTTGTCTTTCTATAATTTCTCATACGAGATGGAAGCGTCTCAGAATGTGCTTGGACTTATGATGAGCTCTTGGTTCCTTAGCTTGAGCAATAGCTCTAGTGTTGTCACAGTAAAGTGGCACTGGATTTTCTATCTCAGGAACAACACCCAACTCTGTGATGAACTTCTTCATCCAGACTGCTTCCTTGGCGGCTTCACTGACAGCTATGTATTCTGCCTCTGTGGTTGAGTCAGCTACAGTCTGCTGCTTGGTACTCTTCCAACTCACTGCTCCACCATTTAGGGTAAAAACATATCCTGAAATGGATTTGCTATCATCAGGGTCTGATTGAAAACTAGAATCAGAATAAGTTTCTAATTTAAGATCAGAACCACCATAAACCAGAAAAATATCCTTAGTCCTTCTCAGGTACTTAAGAATATTTTTAACTGCTTTCCAATGATCCTCTCCTATATCAGCCTGAAACCTACTGACAATGCCTAAAGCATATGCCACATCAGGCCTGGTACATAACATGGCATACATTATGGACCCTATTGCCAAAGTATAAGGTATATAATTCATTCTATTTCTTTCTTCAGGTGTCTTAGGAGACATCCTTTTGGAAAGATGTATGCCTTGACTCATAGGAAGATAACCTTTTTACTTCCATCCATGCTGAATCTTTTCAGCACTAAGTCAATGTACCTAGATTGGGATAAATCGAGCATCCTCTTAGACCTATCTCTATAGATCTTAATACCTAGTATATAGGATGCTTCTCCCAAATCTTTCATGAAAAACTGGTTTGATAGCCAAACCTTGACTGATTGTAACATTGGGATATCATTCCCAATGAGGAGTATGTCATCTACATACAGAACCAAGAAGACTATGGCACTCCTACTAGTCTTCTTATAAACACAGGGTTCATCCACATTTTTGATAAAACCAAACCTTTTAATAGTTTCATCAAAACAGATGTTCCAACTCCTTGAAGCTTGCTTTAATCTATAAATGGATTTCTTTAGATTGCATACTTGATTAGGTTTATTCTTTGAAATAAAACCTTCTGGCTGTGACATGTAGACTTCTTCCTCAAGGAAACCATTGAGGAATGCAGTCTTCACATCCATCTGCCAGATGTCATAATCGTGGTATGTTGCTATAGCAAGTAAAATCCGAATTGATTTGAGCATGGCAACAGGTGAGAATGTTTCATCATAATCAATTCCCTGTTTTTGTCTAAAACCTTTTGCCACTAATCTAGCTTTATAGGTTTCAACTTGGCCATCAGCCCCAATCTTTTTCTTATAGACCCATTTGCATCCAATAGGATTAACACCCTTTGGTGCATCAACCAAAGTCCATACTTGGTTGACATACATAGAATCTATCTCGGATTCCATGGCTTCTTGCCATCTATCTGAATCAGTACTCAAGATAGCTTCCGTATAGGTCAGAGGTTCATCATTTTGAATGACTTGGGCTTCATTATTTTCAATAATAAACCCATACCTCTCAGGTGCCCGTGACACTCTATCAGACCTACGGGGAGGAGTTTTGTGTTCTGGTTCTGATCTAACTATATGTTATATTTATTGAGAATTGTCTATCTGTGTTTCTTGTACTTCTTCAAGTTCAATAGTTCTACCATTGCCTTTTTCTAAAATAAACTCTTTTTCTAGAAAAGTGGCATGTCTGCTGACAAAGTTTTTTTGTTCAGTTGGATGGTAAAACAGATATCCTCTACCCTCTCTAGGATATCCTACAAATAGACATTTATCCGCTCTAGGTTCCAACTTATGTCCAAAATTTCTTTTAACATAAGCTGGACATCCCCATACCTTAAAATATTTAAGATACGATTTCTTTCCACTCCAAATTTCATATGGAGTACTAACAACAGATTTAGAAGGTACTTTGTTCAGAATGTAAACAGCAATTTCTAGGACATGACCCCAGAAGGAAATGGGTAAATTTGTGAAGCACATCATGGATCGTACCATATCTAATAAGGTACGATTCCTCCTTTCAGCTATACCATTTAGCTGTGGTGTATAAGGAGGGGTCCATTCAGAAAGAATTCCTTTAAATTTAAGATAGTCTAAAAACTCCATGGATAAGTATTCTCCTCCTCGATCATATCGAAGAACTTTAATACTTTTCTCGGTTTGTTTTTCGACCATACTTTGATACTCCTTAAATTTATCAAAGGCTTCAGATTTATGTTTCATAAGATACACATATCCGAACCTAGATAAATCATCTGTAAAAGTGATAAAATATGAGTATCCACCTCTAGCCTGAGTTGTCATTGGACCACATACATCAGTATGTATAAGTCCTAATAACTCAGTTGACCTTTCTCCATGTCCAGTAAATGGAGTCTTGGTCATCTTACCCATGAGACATGATTCGCAAGTTCCTAATGATTCATACTCATAAGGATCAAGGAGTTTTTTCTTGTATAACTTGCTTATCCTAGACTCATTAACATGACCAAGTCGATGATGCCAAAGTAAAGTTTCATTAAAGTCCTCTCTTTTTCTTTTATTATTGACATGAAAAACACTATCATTGGATGAAAGAGTTAAGAGCCCATTGCTAAATATGCCAGAACAAATAATTTTATTAGACAACATTATCGAGCAACCAGTGCTCGTTACATCCATTACATATCCTTGTTTGAATAACAAGGGAACATATACAATGTTCTTAATAATCTTAGGCATAAAATAACAATTATGTAACTCCAAGATCTTCCCTGAAGGCAACTTCAGAATATAGGTCCCTACAGCTTCTGCTTGGATGATATCTCCACTAGCACCGTAGATATTGAAGTCACCTTCCTTCAATACTTTAAGCTTATGGAGGCCTTGCAAAGATTTGCATATATGGTAACCACAAGCGGTATCCAATACCCAAGTATTTGAAACTGAAGAATTTAATGTCAATATAGCATGTATCTCATACATACCTTTTGGTGCATCTGATGCACTAGGCTTCATAGTTGCAAGGTAAGCCTTGCAATTCCTTTTCCAATGTCCTGCTTTGCCGCAAAAGAAATAGGTTGACTGTTTGGAGGCCTTCTTTCCTTTCTTATTCTTGTTGATGCCACTCTTAGGGTTTAGCCTCCTATTAAAACCCTTTTTACCTGATTTCTTCTTATTGGTCTTATTAATAAGAAGAAGTGGAGCCTTTTCTTTCTTTATGTGGCTCTCCGTTGTTTTTAACATATTTAACAGCTCAGGCAAGGAAGTGTTCAGTTTGTTCATGTGATAATTCAAGACAAACTGAGAAAATGACTTCGGGAGTGATTGCAGGATTAAATCCTGATTAAACTCCCCATCCATGATAAAACCTAATTGACCCAATATGGTGATCAAGTCAATTACCTTCAGAACATGATCTTGAACGGATGTTCCCTCTGCCATCCTAGCACGGAATAACTGCTTAGATATTTCATATCTAGCAGTTCTGCTATGTTCTCCATAAAGCCCTTTTAAATTGAGCATTATGGATTGAGTTTCCATGCTTTCATGCTGTCTCTGTAACTCATTAGTCATAGAGGCTAGTATGATATACTTGACAGTAAGGAAGTCATTCTGCCATATTTTGTATGTAGCCATATCTTCCTCTGTGGCATCATCCCCTAGTGGATTAAGACTAGGGGTTTCTAAAATATAAGAAAGTTTTTCTGAACTCAGCACAATCTTTAAATTTCTCAACCAGTCCACATAGTTTGGACCAGTCAGTTTGTTGGTATCTAAGATACTTCGCAGTAACAATGAAGATGCCATTTATCTATATTTAACAAAGAACAATACATAAGCAAACAACCATGAAATGACTTACATAATTAAATTAGGTCTTCAATTTAATTATGTCTCCCACTATTTTATCAAAAATCATAGCCCTCACTATGATAATCGAGAAGAACCCTGATCAGTTTTTCTTAGTGAGATTGAGATCCTAATAACTTATAAAAGATCTTGCAGAAAACACAACAAATCTTTTATAAGCTCAAAGGTAGGAAACTCTTCCAATTATATCTCATATAATTCTCAAGAAGTAACTTGGCCTCTAGAACATTATTAGTCTTGCAGAAAATACAACAAACCATAATGTTCTAGTTAAGTCAAGACCCTTTCATTTCTATATAGTCAATACTCAAATATAATGCCCTTGCAGATAACACAACAAAGCATTATACTGAATATACTGTAAGCATATCTATGCACTAGACTAGTATTATGTCAATCACCATATTAGGTCTTGCAGATAACACAAAAAACCTAATGTGGTTCATAACACAATAATGATCCAGCATGAAGAAAGGCCAATATATAGTATTTTTAACACTAAGCATTTTAGTCAAGATTTAAATTTAATCAAATCGGCCAGGCAAGTGGAAGAGATGTGGGAGTCCCCCCGTTGCTTTCCTAGACACCAATAAAAATTGGTCAGGCCAGTCAACGGAACCAATTAAAAATCACAATTCTCTTTACCTTCCTAGAACCACCTTTCTAGACACCGAATGATCAATTGTACATCATGACTTGTGATGCTTATTAGTTAAATATACTAAGACTTAATATAATTTTTAAGAGGAGGGATTTATAAATTGCCAGCACATCCTTATAGAATGTATCACAATCAACATATCACTCTTATAAATAAACAAATATGTGCTAAGTGTGTCATCATACTAGGACAACCATTTACCACATAATGGATCCACCATTATGCCAGGGCAACCTTATTTCAGTATGATGACTTCAAAACTATACATATCTCTATAATAATTAGGGTTTGAGTGAAAGACCCTAACTAGTGGCATACATCAAAACATATATGCAATCAAAGATATGCTAAGTGTAGTAACATATTAGGATTTAAAAACCCTAAGATGTGACATACATCCTATCATAAATTATAGTCCTAATTAAGATGGCTCTGATACCACTGTTGGGATCCGGTGCAACACAGCGAAAGGGTAATTTCAAAATATAGAAATTAATATACACCAAAACCCTAAACTAGGAACTCCTTAATAAGACTAAAATGTATGAAGACTAACATTCTTATGTAAATTAGAATTAGAGTACTAACCTGTAACCGCTAATTCCAATTTGATGAAGATTTAATCTTGAAGATGAACGGGCTATTTGAGTTCACCAGGTGTCCAGGTGTCCGCCCTCCGATGGTGATCCACACAAAGCAATGACCAAGATCCTAACTCCTTGTTCCAATGGTTCCTTCAATTGAATTCTTCTTTCAGGAATTCAATACTTGGATTATGGCTGGAAATCTTCCACTCAAAGGTGTGTCTTCTTCCTTCATACCCCTTCTCCACCTTCTACCAAGACTTAGAACCTTTAGGACACCTTTGTCTTGAAAGTAAGACCTTGTCCTAAGAAGATTAATGCTTGTCTTTAATTGGTGGAGAAATTAAGACAAAGATGTCTTAATGTAAGGAAGAAAAGAATTGGATCAGAACTCTTCTTTTCATTTACCGTCGGAGACTTTCTCACTTAACCTTGTTTAGTAGCAGAGTTTCGACAGAGTTTTACTCTGTAAAAGAAACAATGCAAAAACAAGAAGGGGAGAAAGAGTCTTCAGGAGAGGAAGAAAGAAAAAAAAAAAAATACATCACCGAGTTCTGATTCCCACCCCCTTTTTTATAGTTTTCGGAGAGGCGCCCTCACAACTCTCCGTAAAACAATTTTCTCATGCCCTTTCCTTCTTCTCATGCCCTTTCCTTCTTCTCACGGCCTTCTGGATTAATTCTCATGGCCTTCCAGATCAATCCTCATGGCTTTTCTCAAAGGAAGAAGTCACGACGATTGGGAGAAAGAAGTCGCGAAACTTGAATCTCTGAAGAGATCTGAATTCGCGCTCCCGGGAAGAAACTGCGCTTTCTTTCTTTCTTAAAACCTCTCCACCCGTTAGATTATCATCCAAGGGTGGACAAATGAGGCGCTAATACTAAGAAAGAAGGCCGCCCCATCTTAATTCATCAGAGAATTAAGTGGGCGCGCGCCAAGAGTCCATGCGCCCATGGACTCCTCCAAATGGCACGCCAAGAGTCCATAAGCACATGGACTCTTGGTGTTTTTGGCGTGCAAGGGAAAGGGGGCGGGTGGGGAAGTGGCCTAGCTAATAGGTTAGCCAATTGGGTTAGCCATAATCCCTAAATTCTCAATTAAGGTCTAATTAGATCCAATTAGAATCCAAATCGAGTCAATTCGGAACCCTAATTCGATTACGATTCGAATAGTAGTTAGGATTTGTAACACTTGCTAGAGTGTCTTCATGCAAATGACTCTTGATCAATTTTTTTAAGTGTGTGACCCATTGGGTTCCACATCTAGTCGGCAGTGGGTTCGAATACAAGTTGACCTAATTTGATTAGAACTCTTTCTAATCGATTTAGGTCAAATCGGGCTTACCCGATTTTGATCAATTAGGACTCTTCCTAATAAGTGATCATTCAAATCAACCCACAAGACAAGATTGACGTCTAGCAACGTGTCATGTCTACCCGGAAGATATAGAAATTCTGGTGAAATACCAAAATTACCCTTCAGTAGAAAGTTACCGTACAATTAAATCCTTCAATCAGCCTGCACCCAAAATATAATTATAAATATGGATATATGTCAAATCCAATATTATATTTGTTTCTAGCTTAATCTTATATTGATGATTCAATTATCTTGATATTAGAAACCATCTCTAATATCTTTACTTTGATCAAAGATTCCCTGAATCATCATCCGATTGATAACTAGCTAGATGGAACTCCTCTTACTAAGAGTGATCGATTCCTTGTTGACCTACTCATTACCTTCATATCCAATTCACCATTCCCAGTGTCAATCCTGTGCATGACTCAGTGTCATGATTAGGATTGAACCAAAGCATGGGTTCATATACATAAGGTACTTATGGCAGTCTCAGGTCAAAGGATTACTTGTACCACTCCCACTATGAGAACGTTCTATTGACATGTAGCTAAGACTCCATTAGATGTTCTCAAGTTGGATCATATCAGTGAACTCATTCTCTAATGAGTACCCACATCCTAGTATTAGTGTCATACACAAGTGACTGTGAGAGCAGTCACCCTATTCAGTATACATAGGATGTGCTAGTCTTACCGAAAAAAAACTTGATCCCCTACTCAAGGTTCCTTCGACTAGGAATATTTTGATTAAGGTTTTAAGAATTTAGGTCTCACTGGTATGATCTCATCATAACCCTAAAATCATAGTCCTAATCTATGGGGTTCATCATATAATAATAATCACAGCGTATGATGAAAAATAATGCATTTATTAGAATATTGTCAATTACAATGGTTTGGGAGATACAACATAGATTGGCTTGTAGGGCATATCCCTTTCAATCTATGTACTATCATGACCTGTTAGTATAATGTACACATCTAGCAAATGCCCTAGGATAGATAATGTTAGTGAAGCATACCTATGGCATTTTAGGCTAGGTCATATCAACAGGAATAGGATAAATAGGTTGAAAACTGAGGGTCTCCTCGATTTTAGTGAAGATAGTTCACTTCTAACCTGTGAGTCCTGTCTTTTTGGAAAAATGACTTAGTCACCTTTTACTGGAAAAGGTGAACGAGCCAAAGAAATTCTGAGTTTGGTGCATACTGATGTATGCAGACCCTTGAATGTTAGTGCCAGGGGTGGGTACGTTTATTTCATTACATTTACAAACGACTTTTCCAGGTTCGTTTATGTCTTCTTGATGAGACATAAATCTGAATCATTTGAAATGTTCAAACGATATCATAATGAAGTAAAAAAACAAACCAGAAAGTGTATCAAAATCCTTCGATCTGATCGAGGTGGTGAATACCTTTCGGGTGAGTTTTTGACATATCTTGAGGAGAATGGGATTCTTTCTCAATGGATGCCTCCAGGGACACCCTAGTTTAATGGAGTGTCTGAAAGGAGGAATCGAACCCTGTTAGACATGGTTCGGTCCATGATGGGCTTTGCTTCTCTACCGGTATCCTTTTGGGGATATGCTTTAAGATCAGCCTGCTACCTTCTGAATAGGGCTCCAAGTAAGTCCGTTAATAAAACACCATATGAGATATGGACTGGATGTAAGCCGACACTTTCACACCTTCGGGTCTTGGGGTGCCCAGCTTATGTAAAATGTTTGGAAATGGACAAACTTGGACCTAGGTCTGATCGGTGCCTATTTGTTGGGTATCCGAAAGAGTCTAAAGGGTGTTGCTTCTACTTAGCTAAGGAACAAAAGTTGTTCATCAGTCTTAGGGCTATCTTTTTGGAAAAAGTGTTCCTTGGTGAAGGAATTGTAGCCGCTAAGATTAAACTTAATAAAGTTCAACAAGTAGAAGAACCGATACACTTAAAGGACCACATAGAACATGCTATGATTAGATCACACCTAGAGCCCACTCAGGAATCATTAAGGAGATTCGGTAGAGTACCGAGACGACCGGACAGATACTACGGTTTCTTGGTCTAGGACGGTGATCCTATTGAACTCGATGAGAATAATGAGGATCCGATCACCTATATGGATGCATTGCAAAGGTCCGACTCTAAGTCATGGCTAGGAGCCATGAAATCCAAAATGGAGTCCATGGAGATCAACAATGTGTGGACATTGGTTGATCCACCTGAAGGGATAAAACCCATTGGATGCAAATGGATTTTCAAAAGAAAAAGGGGTGCAGATGGAAAGGTAGAGACCTATAAAGCCCGTCTGGTTGCCAAGGGATATCGTCAACATTCTGGTATTGACTATGATGAGACGTTCTCTCCTGTGGCAATACTCAAGTCCATTCGGATTATGCTTGCTTTAGCAGCACACTTTGACTATGAAATCTGGCAAATGAATGTCTGAACAGCTTTCCTGGATGGTGAGCTGGAAGAGGAGGTGTATATGATACAACCTGAAGGGTACACATCCACAGACGAGTCAAAGGTGTGCAAGCTTCAAAAGTTCATTTATGGACTGAAGCAAGCATCAAGGAGTTGAAACATGCGATTTGATAAGTGTATCAAGTCGTATGGCTTCGTTAGGAACGGAGAAGAGCCTTGCATTTACAAATGGGCTAATGGTTCTGTGATTGTATTCCTTGTGATATATATAGATGACATTCTTTTAATCGGGAATGACATCGTAGCACTATAAGGAATAAAGGTCTGATTATCATCTCAGTTCTCTATGAAGGACTTGGGTAAAGCCTCTTACATACTGCATATGAAAATCTATAGAGATAGATCTAAGAGGCTTCTAGGACTGTCTCAGTCTATGTACATCGATACCGTGCTGAAATGATTCAGCATGGGGAATTCCAAGAAGGGCTATCTCCCGATAGGCACTGAAATTGATCTCTCCAAATGAAATTGTGCGACAACTCCTGAGGAGAGAGAGCGTATGAGTAGAATTCCATATGCTTTGGCAGTGGGTTCTATCATGTATGCCATGACATGTACTAAACCAGACGTGGCATACTCACTAGGTATAGTGAGCAGATACCAGTCTGACCCAGGTGAAGCTCATTGGAAAGTGGTTAAAACTATGCTTAAGTATTTATGAAATACTAAGGACCAATGTCTAATTTATGGAGAATCTGACTTGAAACTTGTGGGGTATACTGACTCCAGTTTCCAGTCAGATAAAGATGATAGCAAGAGTGTGTCAGGTTTTGTTCTTACTCTGAACGGAGGAGCTGTTTGCTGGAAAAGTTTCAAGCAGCCTACTGTGGCGGACTCAGTTTGCGAAGCAGAGTACATTGTAGCATCTGATGCAGCGAAGGAAGCTGTGTGGTTGCGGAAGTTCCTTGGCGAGCTGGGAGTAGCACCTTCCCTGGATTGTCCTGTTCTGGTGTATTGTGACAACATTGGAGCCATTGCTTAAGCCTAAGAACTGAAGTCTCATCACCGTACAAAGCATATTCTGTGGTGCTATCACCTTGTACGAGAGATCATGGAATGAGGTGACATTGACCTTCAGAAGATCGATGAAAAGGAGAACCTGGCTGACCCCTTCACTAAAGCCATCGAAGTTCAAGAGTTCGATTGCTGTAAAAGAAAAATGGGAATGAGATTCTATACTGATTGGCTTTAGTCCAAGTGGGAGTTGTTAGGAATTGTGTCCCAAAGCCAATCATCTAGGTTGTAGATGGTTGTGCTACTTTGTATATGAATTTTTTATAATAAATAAAAGTTATTTATTTTTGGCTGTCCATCATTTTACATTTTCCTGTAATGAACTCTTGTATGATGGAGTCCTTAGAACTATATTATTTAATATAGAGAAGATATATCAAGTAGTTCTTAAACTGGTTCACAACCAAATGATACATTGTTATAGGATGACGATGTATCAAGTATAGGTTGTTGTATGTCACATTTATTGGTTTTCCTCTTAACCAAGGAGTGTGGAGACACTGGTGTGATATACAAGTGAAGTGTATGACACTTCACTAAACATGACCATCTGCGGAGCTCCCTTCTGCCAAAGGGTTGCTCGCAAAGGGATATGGGTATATGTGTCTCTTAGACCTGAGGTCACCATGGCAGCTTGCAAGCAACTCACTGTACTTTGGTGCTGGACTACCTGGATTTTTAATCCAGTGATGGAAGGTTTCTAGGTGGAGTCAAGTACTTGTAGAGCGGTGGTGAATCAAGATGGAATTGACCTCTCCAAATAGTTTGGAGTGAATGACTCACTGTCTCAATTCAGCAAAATCTTGGCTATGGTAGTTCTTGTGAGGAGTTTCAAAACTTGTGAGGTTGAGACATAATCTGGATAGACCAAATTAGGGTTGGCAGTCTAACCCTAGGTCATCCCGAGCATTATAAGGTCAAAGGGATGAATTATGCAGCAACCATATGCCAGAGATTCTTGTGAGGTGCTCTGCATCTTCGACCTATCTGAATGTCATGTATCATTGCTAGATGAGGACTTTGACGATACTGGAAATGTTCCAGTGCTACCGGTTTAGTGTTCGAACCTATGGGGTCACACACCATAGAGGATTTCTATCTGATCTTTTGGGCTGATCAACGATTGAGAATCGTTTGCCATCACCTGAAGTCAATTTGGTTGACTTTGCTCTAAGTGTCGACACTTGGACTTTTGCAGGTGTCGACACTTGGTGAAGTGTCGGCACTTGGCAATTTTTGAGTATCGACACTTCCTGTGACGAGCAGAATTCTGGAAGATTTTCATGGAGATTTTTTGGGCAGGTTTGACCTGATTTGAATTTCGAATTCAAACCAGTTTTGGCTCTAAACCTTTATGGTATGAAAGTCATACTTGCCCAAATGGGTTAGACCCATTTGGCATGCCCATGATCCTCTCCCCCATTCTCTCCTGTCATCTCTCCTCCTTCCTTCTTCTTCCTCTCTCTGCTGCCCCGATAAATGTGAGACATTGTGGTGGTTGATGGGGTTAGACATACAAGAGCATCAACTATTTCTTGGGAGAAAAAGGTTGAGAAGAGTGAGAGCTTTAGGGTTTGGGTGTGAGCTACCTAGCAATCAAGCTAGGTCTTGGGAAAGAGATTTGGGAAGGGGTTCCTACTATCTTTCTTATCTTCTTGGAAGAAGAAGTTCGGCCCACGGATCCTGAAGATCTAGCACTCCGAGGGAGTTAATCAGAGTCGAGCCCAGGTGTGGACATCCTGTAGAGGCCAGATGCTTGTATGGCTCGAGCGCCCTCTTCCTCATCAGAGCTCTTCGCTGCTTCTCTCCAATACTCGCCGAGGTATAGATGTATGACCTTTATGTTTATGTCGCTTTTTTATTTTTGATGTTATATGCATGCTAGGTTTTTATACTAGATCCTATTGCGGGCAGATCGGTAGATAGTTTTGATCTATCTACTGAGCCTTTCGCTGTGCATGATTTAAAATTGTTATAAAATGCATATTCTCTGCCCTGTTTTTCTTGCATAATGTATGCTAGGTGTAGGTATTTTTCACCTTCAGATATCATATGGGACATTATTGATTGGACTTCATCCAATCATCCACCGTGGCTAGGTATATTTGATAATTTAGTGGATGTATCAACCGATATAATCTAAAAGATCCACTTAGTCTGGCTGAAGACTTTAAATTTAGCGCTTCTAAGAGGCAACCCAGCTTCATTCTTTATTTCTAATAAATTTTCTTTTTAATATTGTTAGGTTTAGCAGAGTTTGATTTGAATAAAGCTCTATTGGCTAAGTTGGGAGGAGATCTCAAGGAAATTCCTCAGGTGTCTTCATTTCCTTTTATACCATATCATGCATACATCTAGAATCATTTTTATTTATGGGGGGATAATAAGCTGAATGAATAAGTATTTGGAGCTACCTTCACCTTAACATCTTATATTTGTTGACCTTGAACTTAGGGTGAATCACACACTTTGAATAGTAGTCGATTGAACATCTAGATAATTCTTGAAATATTGAAGGATTAAATACAAATAGACTCAAGTAAAAATGGTAAGTAAGAATGAAATCAAATTTATGGATAATTCTAATCCTCTTAATTGCAACGAAAATGAATTTACTTCTTAGGTGTGTGTGCGTATTGTTAAATGTAAAACTTCCCTTATTATTATTATTATTTTTTAAAAAAAGAAGAGAGTTAATAAAAGCAAGTTCTGAACATCGTTTCACTGAGTAACCGGGCCTCTTCGCCTAAGTAAGTGGTTGAGTCTCGCGTCAAAAAGTGGAGATGTGAAGAAACCTTGCCTTACAGCCAGTTTTGATCGTAGCCTTTCTGACTCAAGGCAGAAAGCCCGAGGCATTTTCTACACCTAGTGCCCTAAGGTCAACTGACCTGGGAGACATTGATCAAAAATTTGTTATAAGGGTCAGATAGAAAGCTTAAGAGATTAAGACATTACACAATCTGTATAAGAAAAGAGAGAAAGTGTAATAATAAGAGGAACATAATTGTATTAAAACAATATCTCACCACTCCAAGGAAGAAAAAGATTTAGAAATAATAATAGAAGTGGTCAAGAATTATCTTTGAAAAATGAGAAGTTTGCACTAAACCAATTTACTTGAAGCTATTAATATCTCAATGATTCATTTCATTTGCTATCTAATGAAAAATCTTCTAGTTATAAAAAGGATGTGAAAGTAACTTTTAAGTCCGAATAAACTTGTGTATGGTATTAAGAGTTTTTGGTAGGCACCTCAATTATTTCTAATAAAAATTCATGAATTATCTTTTATCCTTACTCGAGGATGAGTAAGATTCAAGTTGGGAGGAATGATAAATGCATAAAATTAAGTATTAAAGCATTAAGTTATATATTAAATTATCCTTATTTAATTAAATTTTATATTTTTATGCAGTGTTTTAGATGATTGAATCCCACTAACATGAAGAGCACAATTTTTGGGATCCAACGGCATGAACGGCATGCAATTCGGATGTCAATTGAGCAAGAAAATGATTTTTGAAAGAATTAGCAAGACTTTGCATGGATTTTAAAGCACTGTTTCATAGTGAACCCACCAATTGGTCCATAAGTTGCCAGCCGGTCCACCATTCCCATGGCAGCCGGTCCATGGGGCAGAGCCGTGAACCACAGTTCAAACGAAGAGCCGATCTCACCAGAAAAAATGTCGGAACTCTTCCTCACATTGTCGGGAGTCTCCTCGTGGCAGGGGAACACGTCGGAAAGCCTTCTTCATGCCAGAAAAAATTCAAGGAAAGTTACTGTGATCATCTTCCCTACCATGCCCCTCTCTTCACAGTCTCCCCAAGCTTGCTGCCACTTCGTCGCTTACCACTGCCCAGTCCTTCGTTCGCTGCACCATTCACCATCATCGCTTGCACCAGCCGGTCTCCATCAAGTTGATGCCTCTTACTTCAAGATCGGTCCTACATCCGAGTTTCCCACCACCGTTGGGCTTTATCAAGCACGTCTCCTTCAAGCTTCCAAACAACTGCCTGCTGCTCCTAATGTTGGTCCAGAAACTTGTAGGAAGGTTGGGAGATTGGATGTCCGAAAGGAAAATATATCGAAAGAGATTCACTACAGTCTCCGATAACATCGCAGGAGTTTGAAATTCGATGGGAGATTCAATGTCCGAAGGAAGAGATCGATGATGGATAACATCGGGACTGTGCGAGGGGATATGGGATAACACTGCAGTGGTGGTGTTGGCTACGAGAACGAGAATAGAGACCCGGAGGCAACCGAGAGGAGAGTCCGATGCGGTTTTCCCATGCATTAGTTCTCTTTAAATATGAGGGACTGCGGGAGGCTGGGAGAGCTTTTTTTACGAGCCTTATTTTCTTCCTCTAAGGGGTGAGAGTAGAGCCGAGAGCCTGAGAGTTTATTTGTTCTGACTCTTAAACTTTTTTAATAGCTTAAGAGTTATTTTTTTATAAATATTTATTTTATTTTAATAATATAGTTTTGTTATTTTTTTTATTATTCTTGTCATTTTAATTTTTGTTCTAAGATTAGTTTAATTTATTGCAACTTTATGAATGTCATTTAAATATTTGTAAAGGTTAGTTTAATTCCTACACTTTAAATATCTGCAAGTAGGATGGAATTCTTTCTTTCTTATTTTGTTTTTTAGAATTTTTTTATATATACATGTCTAGCTAAGCGATTATCCTAGGATCACGATAAAGCTAAACCTTTGATTAAAAATCCTATCTTTGGGATCTCCTTATGTATTTAATTCTTTAGAGTTTTTCTTTTGATCCTCTTGCCACTAATCTTAATGAATTATCATTAGGTCATAATCCCTTTATAGTTCATATTTGACTTAGTGCAAGAAAGGTTCTAGGTAATAGGCTCATATTAATATTTTCTTGTAAATACCCTTGATGGGTTATTGTTGGGTCAGAGCCCGTTCATAATCCATACTTGAGTAATACAAGAGAAAAAGTGAAAGGGAAGGAAACCTTATAAAGACTTTATTAGTCATCAGTCTAGCAGATTCAAAGATCCTAGGATTATTTTAATTGTTTAATTTTGAAGTTAGTGCTTTAGAATAATTTAGCAATTAATCTCCAATTATTGTTAAAGCTCGCCTAGCAAGGGGTTAGAACACAGTTCAAAAATCCATTTCCTCATGGGATCAACCCTTACTCACTGGACGTGCTACTCTGCATACTGTGCACTTGCGGTATAATTAGAGAATACACATCAAGTTTTTGGCAGCATTGCCGGGGATCTGGTTTGTTTTTACTTGTGTTTTAAATTCTTGCTTTAGTTTAATCTATGTTTAAAGTTGGTGAGTGTTGGAAGCCAGGTAAGTTAAAATTATTATTTTTCTTTCAGCATCTTAGTTTATCTCATGTTATCTTATCTTAGTTAATCTTAGCTTATCTTAGTTTAGTTTTTAATTTAAACTTATTTGGTTTCCCTTTCATTGTGCATAGCATATTTAAATCATTTTAAGGGCACAAATCCTAAATAAGATAAGGTGGGGATTTCATTACCCTTCCTTAGCCCACAAATCATTCCTTCATTTGCATTGACCCAAGCCTCTAAATAAAATAAATTAGACGTTGACTCTAGGGACATCCGAGCTCAATAGGATAAGGAGACCTAAGGGTTATACCAAGCTAGATTCAATCACTAAATTGGTGTCTAGGAAAGTGGTTCAGGGATTAAGTCTCAAAGGAAAGTGCTCTGGTTCTGCTTACCTGGTCAATTTTTAATTGGTGTCTAAGGTAAGCAACAAGGGGACCTTCACCAACCTTACACTTACCTAGCCAATTTGGTGTATTGGTTGAACTTGGAGTGCCCAAAGGTTAACTTGGAACATTTAGGAGCTGTCTAGATTTAGGTTACCTTAGGATAGAATTAATTTGTGTGAAACTTGTTTGAAAGAAAAACATATAAAAATATATATATTAAAAATTTTAAAAAATATAAATCTAAAATTTAGAAAAAACTGAGGACATTGAGAATATTGTAAATTCTCCAATCCTGTTTGGAGAAGATTATCAAGATGACTAATTAGAACTGATCTAATTCCTGTTTTAGATCCAACAATGGATATTGTGAATCAACCCCAAACCCTTAAGGATTTATGTTATCCAGTTGGTTCTGTCCAACCATCCTGTATAATGTTGCCACAACCTACTGCAAACAACTTTGAAATTAAGCCTCAGATCATTAATATGCTTCCAAAATTCACTGGAATAGAGGATGCATATTTATTCATCAGGGAATTTGAAGAAGTTTGTGCAACAATGAGATTGCAATAGTTGACTGAGGATGAAATCAAGCTGAGACTAATCAACTTTGCCCTTAAGGATAATGCTAAAAAATGGTTTTATAGTCTCCTAAATCAATCTATCATGACCTGGGAAGGTTTTGTTAGAACGTTTCCAAAAAAATACTTTCCTCATCATAAGACAGCTAAGATTAGAAATGAAATAAACTAATTTTATTAATTAGCTGGTGAGTCATTCTGGAAATATTTTGACCATTTTAAGAATCTCTTGACCCAATGTCCATACCATGGAATAGAAACCTGGAGATTATGCCAAATCATTTATGAGGGTTTATATTCTAACTCGAGAACCATGCTAGAGTCCATGTGTCAAGGCTAATTTATGTATAAAGAACCCAATGAAGCCTGGCAATTCTTAGAAGACCTAGCTAAGAAAAGCTTACAATGGAAAACAACTAGGGAACCAGAAAGATCCACACCATCAAGAGGTGGATCCATCAAGTTCAGACTACCCTAGCTGCTGAAGCCAAAATTGCAACACTGATATGTAGGTTAGAGGCCTTAGAACTTCAGAGACCAGCCAGTATCAATCAAGTGTCTTTAGAACTTCAGAGACCAGCCAGTATCAATCAAGTGTCTGCAACCATGTGCAATGGGTGCAATGCATATGACCATGTCTTTGAAGAATGTCCCTTCCTGATGAACCAAATAGGTAATGGATGTGCACGGTGATTGTTACATTCCAGAGAACAATGAACAATCCCTATGCACCCACCTATAACCCAGGATGGAGGAATCATCCAAATTTTTCATGGTCACAGAACCCAAATGTAGGCGGTCTAAGTTTCAATCAGCAAAACCCAAGGCCTAATCCTGTGATGAACAACCTACCACCACCGGGCTTCAATATTAATGAAAGGAAGCTTAGCAGTTTTGTGGAAGCCTTAGCCAAATCTAATGTTGACACCGGTGCTACATTGAATAATTTTATACAAACCATGAGCCAAGCCATATCTCAATTGAAAATGCAAGTGGGTCAACTAGCATCTACCATTGCTGAAAGAGAACGAGGTAGGCTACCTAGCCAACCTGAGCCCAACCCAAGGAACAAAACTGGTCCACGATCCCAACAAGAAAATCAAGTCGATCATGTGAATGCTATTCATTCATTAAGATCAGGGAAACAAGTGGATAATCAGGTAGGAGCGTTTGACATTAGAAAAGATTCAACTACTGAATCTGCTGAGCCACCCAATGAACAACCTACATTACAAACTCAAGCTCCTGAAACTGATAGTGCACTAAATCAGGTTCCCATAATTTCTAAAGCTCCTTTTCCAAATCGATTAAGGTCTAACAAACAATCGGAACATTTAGATAGAATGTTAGAGATGTTTAAACAAGTTCAAGTTAATATCCCTCTTCTAGACATGATCCAGCAGGTTTCGACTTATGCCAAATTCCTAAAATATCTTTGTATCAAGAAAAAACTACTAATGTACAAAAAAGAGCTTTCTTAGCAGCAAGTGTGAGCTCCTACCTATTGAGTCACGTGCCTATAAAGTATAAGGATCCAAGTTCTCCAACAATTTCTTGTATCATAGGAGAAACTGTTGCCCAGATATGGTGCCCAAGAGGGGGGGTGAATTGGGTATTTAAAAATTTAAGGCAATATATGTGCTATCAAGTTTTAAGGTGAAGAGTGATAGTGCTTTAAGAATTGTGCAACGGAAGCAATGAAATAAAATGGTAATTAAAGAGCTAAAGAAGTTAAAGAGAAAGGCAATGCAAACACACAAGAAATATAGTGGTTCGGTGCACCTAGCACCTACATCCACTCCCCAAGCTCCACTTGGGAATTTCACTATAATCTTTAGATTACAGCCGACTTGTTTTACCAGGCTCACAAGTCAAAACCTTACACACTTGTTTTGGCTTCGGGCTAACAAGCAACCATAGTTGGTTTTATCAATTGGATCACCAACAAACCTTACTCACTTGTTTTGGCTTCGGGTTAACAAGCAACCCTAGTTGGTTTTATCAATTGGATCACCAACAAACCTTACTCACTTGTTTTGGCTTCGGGCTAACAAGCAACCCTAGTTGGTTTTATCAATTGGCTCACCAACAAACCTCACTCTAGTTTCAAATT
The DNA here is from genome assembly GCA_021397845.1 of Areca catechu. Lineage (NCBI taxonomy): Eukaryota > Viridiplantae > Streptophyta > Magnoliopsida > Arecales > Arecaceae > Areca > Areca catechu. The sequence continues at coordinate 6,638,568 of CM038048.1, forward strand.
CCCTTGAAACTAGCTAAAGACAAAAGAGTATGAATACAATGAATTAAAACTAAACAAACTCCTTTTGAGCAATAATAAATTCGTTGAAGCTCTTGATGGAGACTCTTCAAGCCTTTTCCCTTGGAATCTTTGGACCTCACTAAATGCCAAACACTTGAATGTTGGATTCCTCAAAGATGGAAGACTTTTTGGCTAGGGAATCTCTTGGTTTTCTCACTCTTTTTGCTTGGAAGTGATTGAAGGCTTTGTACTTTGAATCAACACTTTTTCACTTTGTCTCCTTGTCTTTTTTGAAGTTTGGTGGAGGTTAAATACCTCATTCATGCTGAAACAACTCCACAAGACCGTTAGATTCAAAAATATGGCCGTTTATGGCCGTTAGAAATCAAATCAGAAGTTCAGAAAACTAGCCGTTATGCCATGAGTCGACCTCATGAGTCGACCTCTGGATCAAGTGTCGACCTCATGAGTCGACCTCCAGTAAAGTTTAGGCAAAAGTTCAGAATACCATAGTTCTGCCCATTTGAATTCTCAGGCTATGAGTCGACCTCTGGTGTCGACCTCTGGACAGGTGTTGACCTCTGGTGGTCGACCTCTGGAGCGTGCCACTGAGATTTTGCCGTGCCGGCCATGCTGAACTTTTCTTCTCTTCATGAGTCGACCTCTGGTGGTCGATCTTTGACAAGGTGTCGACCTCTGGGGGTCGACCTCTGATCTGAATTTTTCTGAAACTCTTGAGATATGCGTGCCATGCTTGAGTTTCTTTAAGCCTTTGTTTCTTTTGTCAAAATATTTCTTAACAATAAGGTCCATAATGAGAATTTTGATCTTGTTCAAGGTAGAAGAGCTCATTTCCAAATCAGGTAAACTTAGTTTCATCATTGTCCTTATGATACTCTTTTTGAATAACCTAAGTCCTGAAACTTTATCTTGAGATTAAACATTAGTCCAAACATATACTCAACCTTTTGTTAATCATCAAAACTAAGGAGTCAAAGCCAACAATCTCCCCCTTTTTGATGATGACAAAACCTTGAGTATATATGCAATTAAGTCCAAAGGCAAGATATAGCAATAATAAAATATTTTCAAAGTATCCTTTCATGCAAGAGTGTATCATAAAAATTTTGTGAAAATATTCTCAATAGTCAAAAAGATTTTACTTTTCATTTATTTCTTTCTTTTTGTGAAAACATTCTCATAAGTCAAAAAGATAAGAATCATATAAACTTTACTACTCATAAGATGGAGTCTCATAAATACATATATACTACTCTACTTTTCTACTCCCCCTTTTTGTCAAGAATCAAAAAGTTTATTGTTATAGAGAAAGATATAGTAATGAGACTTATGTTCAATTATAATGAAGTATTTAGGTGCATAGAATACATGCTCCCCCTCAATTTGTGCATTCAATATAATAAAGCATTTTAAACTTGAGGGTTTTTAAATATTGAGAGCTGGTATCAGATAAAATGTCACAAAATGTCACAATATTGATAAAAAGTCATAAGATAGATAAAAACAAGTGTATACAGTTACAAAATTGCCTATAAAGTAGGCACAAGATACTGATACAGCAGATCATACACAAGCAAACTAAGTACAATAATAAAACTATGAGGCTACTCCTCATCAGAAGGTATGTCAAAAGATACAGGAGCCATGATCCTAGATGAGGATTTTGGGGTCCTATGTGAGGAACTCCGAGTCCTCAGAGAGGGACCAGACCTAGGGGTAGTCCTACGAGATCTATAAGTCCTAGGTAAGGGCTCCACAGAAGTCGAGACAGAGGCAGTAGCTGAAGGAGTGGACGGATCAGCATGCTGAGTAGACTGAGCTGGAGTCTGCCTGCTGACTAGCTCATAAGCTGTGGGATCATCGATGTCTGTCTCTGTATGCTCATCTATGTCATCCGGAATCCCAGTGATAGTCTCAAATAGTGACTCTGTAGGCTCAATATCAACTGGCACAGCTGTGGCTGGAGGATCTGAACTTGGAAAATCAGTGGAAGGAGGATCAGCTGAAGGGGGAATCTCTGGAATCGGCTCTGCAGGTGAAACATCAGATCTACCTGCTCCAGGCTGATCTCCATCACTGTCACTGTATCCACTAGAGTCATCAGCATCATCATCACCATCATCATCATCATCATCATGTGGAGGAGATACTGTCGGATCTGCAGTCCCTGATGGCAGTGCTAATCTCAGTAAGCTGAGGATCTGTCTGAATCCTGTATCCATACTAGCTGAAAGAGCACTAATGCATGTGTCTGTGTGTATCCGCAGATCATGAAGCTCTTGCCGTACACCAGTGATCTCTGTCCGGACCTCTGAAATCTGATCAGTCACTCGCTGCTCGAAGTCCGATATCCTCACTGAAGTCCTCCGTGGTGTCGCAGTGATAGTAGGTGCCGGAGCTGATGAAGGTGGTGGCGTGAATGGCTCAGGCTCCGCAGTCTCTGTCTCCGGTGCTGGGCGAGGAGGTGTACCATGATCAATAGGCCCTGAAGGCCCTGCCTCAGCAGCTCGGATCTCATCCTCCTCATCTGGCTCCTGGCCAGACTCTCATCGTACCCATCGATCACTGATCAGTCGAAATCCCATCCTATGTAGGGATTTCTCTCCATAAGTATCTGTGTGCTGTAGCTGACTGAAGGGTATGCCGTCGAATGAGACACCATGCTCTCTGAATATCTGAGTCAGTCCCATACCGTACGGCTGAACGAGTCTCCTGTGAGAAGCTGCCTCACCCATCTGCTGAAGCATGATCCTGGGAAGGTTGATGGGAGTCCGCTGGCTCAGGGACACCATCAACACCAGCTCACGCTCAGTGATAAAATCAAATCTCCCGCTCTTCGGAATCAAGATACGGGCGATGATGTGATGCAGCACTCTCATCTCTAGTGAAAGCTGGTTAGCGGACACTGTGGAAATGCCGCTAACATCCTCACGCTCTAGGATACACCTGAAGGCGTGCTCTCTGTCGCTGATCGTAGTGGCAGCAGTGCCATGAAGTGGAATCCTCCAGATGCGACTGATGACCTCAGGTGTCACTGGAATCTCGATCCCTCGAACTGTAGCAGACCATCTAATGCCATCAGTGGCCATGGATCCATAGAACTCCCTGATGAGGTCTGGGTAGAATCTCTCGGACATCGTACAAAAATGGACCAGACCTGCATCTCTCAGTACATCTCCAATGAAGAAGTGATGCTGATCCCAGAATGGAATATCTACGCGCCTACCACTAGCAATGCTCTTCCGGACTAGGCTGGCTGGCACTGGTGCAGGTGGCTCTGGGGTCGGCTCACGCTCATGTCTGACTTTCCTTCGCCGCTCAGTACTACCCTGCCCCTGTTCCAATCTCCTTTTCCTTACTGCCTGGTGTTTTCTCGGACCCATGTGTAAGGATGAGGGGTAACTTAGGGAGAAATGCAAAGAGGTAAGGCTAAGAGGAAAAGAGAGGGAAAGAGAGGTTCGCGGATTGAGAAGAAGAGAAGAATGTGAAATGGGAAAATAGGGTTTGTGAGAGTTGGAAAAATAGAGAATAAATGGAGAAAAAGTAAGAAACGGAGGGTAGAAACAAGTGTTTTCTATTGAAAAACAACCGGGATTAGCGGGTAGATAGATCCGAAGGCTTTCGGTTGTCCAAAATCAAAGGTACGGTCAAAAAGAGGGTTGAATCGAAGAAATGCAAGAGGAGAGGAGAGGATTTCCCAAAAGGTTGAGGGAGAAGGGTGGAAATCTACTATTTAGGGTTTAGGAATGTTGGAGGGGGACCACACGAAGGAGAGGAAAGAAAAAAATTGGAAAAACAAGGCTTGCGGACGGGGTTTTAAAAAACAGGTTTCCGTTCAAGTGTCGACCACTGAGAATTTTCAGGGGTCGACCTCAAGTGTCGACCTCCATAACTTAGGTGTCGACCTCAAGTGTCGACCTCTGAAAAACTCAAGTGTCGACCTCCAACAATTAATTACTTAATATAAAATTCTGTAAAAAAAAGAAAAAAATGATAAAATTTAGAGAAAAAGCCTTTAACCAAATTTGAGAATTTATAAATCATTTTTGAGGAATTTTGATGAAAATTGAAGAGATTCAAGCAAAAGGATCAATGACTCCCAGTTCTCTTCTAATCATACAAAATCTATCTTCATTCAATGGTTTTGTGAATATATCAGCCAATTGATAATCAGTACATATAAATTCTAACAACACATTAGAGTTTTGAACGTGATCTCTTATGAAGTGATGTCTTATTTCAATATGTTTGCTTCTTGAATGTTGTACAGGATTTTTCGTTAAATTGATTGCACTAGTATTATCACATCTTATGGGTGTCTTAATTAGTTTGATGCCAAAGTCCTCGAGTTGTTGTTTGATCCATAGAATCTGAGCACAACAGCTTCCAGCTGCTATATATTCGGCTTCCGCCGTAGATAGAGCAACCGAATTCTGTTTCTTACTGCTCCATGAAATCAAATTAACTCCTAGGAATTGACAAGTTCCACTAGTACTTTTTCGATCAAGTTTACACCCAGCAAAATCAGCATCAGAATATGCAATTAATTCATATGATGACTCTCTAGAGTACCAAAGACCAATTTCGATAGACCCAGATAAGTATCTAAGTATACGTTTTACAGCTAAGAGATGTGATTCTTTAGGAGCAGACTGAAAACGTGCACACATATAGACACTAAACATTATATCTGGTCTACTGGCAGTTAGATATAGCAATGAACCAATCATGCCTCTATATAATTTTTGGTCTACCGATTTACCACAATCATCTTTGTCTAATTTACATGAAGAGCTCATAGGGGTACCTATTGGTTTTGTAGTCTCCATCCCAAACTTTTTTAATATCTCCCTTGTGTACTTGGCTTGGTTGATGGAGATCCCCTCTTTTGTTTGCTTAATTTGGAGTCCGAGGAAGAAGTTGAGTTCTCCCATCATGCTCATCTCGAACTCATTCTGCATTAACTTCGCAAATTCTTGACAAAGACATTCGTTAGTAGCACCAAAAATAATATCATCTACATATATTTGTACTACTAAGAGATCATCATTTTTCTTTTTCAAAAACAATGTATTATCTACATTACCTCTAGAAAAATCATTTTTCATCAAAAATGAACTTAATCTATCATACCAAGCTCTAGGAGCTTGCTTTAAACCATACAATGCTTTATGCAATTTAAAGACATGATTAGGAAATTCATGATTTTCAAAACCAGGAGGTTGTTCAACATAAACTTCCTCTTCAATAAATCCATTTAAAAAGGCACTCTTTACATCCATTTGAAATAACTTGAAATCCATAAAACAAGCAAATGCAAGTAAAAGTCTAATTGCTTCTAGCCTAGCAACAGGAGCAAAGGTTTCATCGAAGTCGATCCCTTCTTCCTGGTTGTAGCCTTTAGCAACAAGTCTAGCTTTGTTCCTAATTACAATACCATGTTCATCAAGTTTATTTCTAAAAACCCATTTTGTGCCAATTACAGAAACATTAAGGGGTCTTTCAGTTAAAGTCCAAACATTATTTCTTTTAAATTGATTTAGTTCATCTTGCATAGCATTAATCCAGTTACAATCTTTTTCAGCTTCTTCTATTGACTTAGGCTCTATCTGAGATACAAAAGCTAAATAATCACAAATATTTCTAATAGAAGAGCGTGTACATACCCCCTTTGATGGATCACCTATTATTAGCTCTTTAGGGTGTCCATGTGCATACCTCCATTCTTTAGGTAATGGTTTTGGTGAAGTTGCATTGATTTCTTGAATTTGATCTTGACTTTCTTGATCATCATCTCCTTTGGGCTCATCTTCATTGATTGTCAATTGTTCAAGCTTCTTTGTACCTGTTTCAACATCAATAGAATCTTCTTTTCTAGAAGATTTTTCGTTAGATTCATCAAACACTACATGAATTGATTCTTCAACCAGAAGAGTTCTTCTGTTGAAGACCCTGTATGCCTTGCTAGAAGTAGAGTATCCTAAGAAGATACCCTCATCTGACTTGGCATCAAATTTACTGATATTATCTTTGCCATTGTTTAATATGAAACAGCGGCAACCAAATACACGAAAATACTTGAGATTAGGTTTTCGATTTTTCCAAAGCTCATATGGTGTTTTCTTCAAAATAGGTCTAATTAAAACACGATTTAAAATGTAACAGGAAGTATTAATGGCTTCTGCCCAAAAATATCTAGGTAAATCATTTTCGCAAAGCATTGTGCGTGCCATTTCTTCAAGAGTCCTGTTCTTTCTTTCTACCACCCCATTTTGTTGAGGTGTCCTAGGTGCAGAGAAATTATGACTAATACCATTTTCATTACAAAAAGTTTCAAAATCATGATTTTCAAATTCAGTTCCATGATCACTACGCAAAGAAACAATAGTGAGATCTTTTTCGTTTGAAACCCTTTTATGAAATTTAACAAAAGCTGAAAAAGTTTCATCTTTATGAGCTAAAAACATTACCCAAGTAAATCGTGAGTAATCATCTACAATTACTAGCCCATATTTTTTACCTCCCAAACTAGTTGTTCTGGTTGGTCCAAAGAGGTCCATATGCAATAATTCAAGGGGTCTAGTAGTAGATACTACTCCTTTAGGTTTGAAAGTAGATTTGGTTTGTTTTCCAAATTGACATGCAGCACAAATTTTATCTTTTTCAAAAGTGAGTTTTGGCAATTCTTTTACAAGATTCTTTTTGCTTAATTTTGAAATCAACTGCATACTAGCATGCCCTAGCCTACGATGCCAAAGCCAACTAGTTTCACTTGCCTTGGCTTCCTTAGCCACTAGGCATTGACCACTTTCCATGGCTAGATCATCAAGATCAACCATGTAAATGTTTCCATGCCTAAGACCAGTGAACTTGATGCCATCGACATCTAGACTAGATACCATGCACAAAGATGATTCAAAAATTACTTTAAAACCTTTATCACAAAACTGACTAATGCTAAAAAGATTATGCTTCAAGCCATCAACAAATAATACATTATCTATATAAGCATTAGGGGTGATATGGATTTTACCAATTCCGACGATTTTGCCTTTTCCATTATCACCAAAGGTAACGTTTCCACCATCAATAGCAGCTAGTGATGAGAATTGCTTCACATCCCCAGTCATGTGCCTTGAGCAACCACTATCCAGATTCCACATTCTTCTTTTATTTTTGGTTGCCAGGCACACCTGCAAAAAATTGATCAAGTTGAAACTTTAGGTACCCAAGTCATCTTGGGTCCTTTAGGGTTAGTCAAATTGGTTCCTTTTGGAACCCAAATCCTTTTAAAGGTATTTAATTTCCTTCTATTACAAACATATGATTTATGACCTATTTTACCACATGCATAGCAGGTAATATTAGAAGATGCTGGTATGAAAAAGTTTTTGTAAAGTTTTTGTTGATTGTGTGGCTTAAATCTAAGTCCAGCTTTATTAAACACTGCATGTTGACTATTTAAAAGCATATTTAGTTTTTCTGAACTAAAAGTAAACTTTTCTACAAAAGGTTTTACTTTTTCTAACTCTTCCTTGTAATTCTTATTTTGAAGCATTAGTTCTTTATTTTGTTTCTCAAAGTTCTCATTAGTTTTAAGATTTCTATTATTCTTCAAGGAATCATTTTCTTTTAAAAGATTATCTTTATCATTTGTCAAAGTTTTTACATGTTCTTTTAATTCCTTGTTTTCTTGAGTTAAATTTTCAATTTCACTTGAAAACTTTTCTGAATTTTTGGTAAGCTCAAAATTTTGCTTTCTTAATTTCTTATTTTTCAATTTTAATTTTTCATATTCCATTACTAAGTCATCAAAAGCATCATGCAATTCATTGAAAGTGAATTCAATTTCAGGTTCAGAATTTACCTCATTATCCTCGTTGGCCATGAAACATAAGTTGGCGACTACCTGCTGCTCTTCTTCACTGCTGGAGTCCTCACTCTCACTCCAGGTAGCCATCATGGCCTTCTTTCTCAACATCCTTCTACTCTTTTTAAGCAAAGGGCAATCCGTTTTGTAATGTCCAGGCTTCTTGCACTCGAAGCAGATGGGTGGATCCCTTTCTTTCTCTTTCTCCTTCTCCTTGTTGTGATCACCTTTTTGTGGCCTTTTCTTGTAGAAGCCCTTCTTCTTTCTCATGAATCTTTTAAATTTTCTTGTAATTAGGGCTGTCTCATCATCATCATCTTCTTCCTCAGATTCATCACTTGACTCTTCTTTTGTAGTGGACTTGAAGGCTATGGCTTTCTTTTTCTTGTCATTGTCCACTATTTTCTGCTTTAGTGAAAGCTCGTAGGTCATCAGTGATCCAAGAAGCTGCTCGAGAGGTAGAGTGTTGACATCCTTGGCTTCTTCTATGGCTGTAACTTTCGCATCCCATGAAGCCGGAAGAGACCTGAGAAGTTTGTTAACCAGTTCACCATTAGATATAATTTTTCCCAAACTCCTCATACCATTTACTATATTGGTAAATCTAGTATACATTTCACTTATGCTTTCAGTTGGTTCCATCCTGAACATCTCATACATATGAATGAGCATGTTCACCTTAGTGGTCTTCACTTGGTGTGTACCCTCATGGGTAACCTCAAGTGTATCCCAAATTTTTTTGGCGGAAATACAATTTGATATTCTGTTGAATTCACTAGGATCAAGTGCACAGAATAACAAATTCATCGCCTTAGCATTTAACTCAGCTTGTTTGATGTCATTGTCATCCCATTCTTCTTCAGATTTTGGGGTGATAATGCCATTAACCAAGTGAGTGGGCTGATGAGGCCCTTTAGTGATTACTCTCCAAATATGATAATCTACAGCTTGTAAATAAATACGCATACGAGTTTTCCAATAAGTGTAGTTTGTGCCATTAAAGAAAGGAGGACGATTTGATGCTTGTCCTTCAACTATACCCATTCCAATTGGGGCGGCCATGATCTTTCACTCAAGATCGTTGGACCTACAAGAGAGTACCGGTGCTCTGATACCACTTGTTGCCCAGATATGGTGCCCAAGAGGGGGGGTGAATTGGGTATTTAAAAATTTAAGGCAATATATGTGCTATCAAGTTTTAAGGTGAAGAGTGATAGTGCTTTAAGAATTGTGCAACGGAAGCAATAAAATAAAATGGTAATTAAAGAGCTAAAGAAGTTAAAGAGAAAGGCAATGCAAACACACAAGAAATATAGTGGTTCGGTGCACCTAGCACCTACATCCACTCCCCAAGCTCCACTTGGGAATTTCACTATAATCTTTAGATTACAGCCGACTTGTTTTACCAGGCTCACAAGTCAAAACCTTACACACTTGTTTTGGCTTCGGGCTAACAAGCAACCATAGTTGGTTTTATCAATTGGATCACCAACAAACCTTACTCACTTGTTTTGGCTTCGGGCTAACAAGCAACCCTAGTTGGTTTTATCAATTGGATCACCAACAAACCTTACTCACTTGTTTTGGCTTCGGGCTAACAAGCAACCCTAGTTGGTTTTATCAATTGGCTCACCAACAAACCTCACTCTAGTTTCAAATTCCCTTGAAACTAGCTAAAGACAAAAGAGTATGAATACAATGAATTAAAACTAAACAAACTCCTTTTGAGCAATAATAAATTCGTTGAAGCTCTTGATGGAGACTCTTCAAGCCTTTTCTCTTGGAATCTTTGGACCTCACTAAATGCCAAACACTTGAATGTTGGATTCCTCAAAGATGGAAGACTTTTTGGCTAGGGAATCTCTTGGTTTTCTCACTCTTTTTGCTTGGAAGTGATTGAAGGCTTTGTACTTTGAATCAACACTTTTTCACTTTGTCTCCTTGTCTTTTTTGAAGTTTGGTGGAGGTTAAATACCTCATTCATGCTGAAACAACTCCACAAGACCGTTAGATTCAAAAATATGGCCGTTTATGGCCGTTAGAAATCAAATCAGAAGTTCAGAAAACTAGCCGTTATGCCATGAGTCGACCTCATGAGTCGACCTCTGGATCAAGTGTCGACCTCATGAGTCGACCTCCAGTAAAGTTTAGGCAAAAGTTCAGAATACCATAGTTCTGCCCATTTGAATTCTCAGGCTATGAGTCGACCTCTGGTGTCGACCTCTGGACAGGTGTTGACCTCTGGTGGTCGACCTCTGGAGCGTGCCACTGAGATTTTGCCGTGCCGGCCATGCTGAACTTTTCTTCTCTTCATGAGTCGACCTCTGGTGGTCGATCTTTGACAAGGTGTCGACCTCTGGGGGTCGACCTCTGATCTGAATTTTTCTGAAACTCTTGAGATATGCGTGCCATGCTTGAGTTTCTTTAAGCCTTTGTTTCTTTTGTCAAAATATTTCTTAACAATAAGGTCCATAATGAGAATTTTGATCTTGTTCAAGGTAGAAGAGCTTATTTCCAAATCAGGTAAACTTAGTTTCATCATTGTCCTTATGATACTCTTTTTGAATAACCTAAGTCCTGAAACTTTATCTTGAGATTAAACATTAGTCCAAACATATACTCAACCTTTTGTTAATCATCAAAACTAAGGAGTCAAAGCCAACAGAAACCTATATTGAGAAGGCTTTACTTGATTTAGGAGCTAGTGTGAACATTTTGCCTTATTCAGTGTATGAGCAATTGGGATTGGGAAAACTTCAACCAACAGGGATTACATTACAATTAGCAGACCGATCTTTCAGAATCCCTAAGGAAATGGTAGAAGATGTTTTGATTAAGGTTGGAAATTTCATTTTTTCGGTTGATTTTATCATTTTGGAGACTGAACCGGTATTAAATTCTAAAGGTCATATCCCTGTTATTTTAGGAAGACCATTCTTAGCTACTGCTAATGCTGAAATCAATTATTGGAATGGACTTATAAAACTGTCATTTGGGAATATGACTATTGATCTTAACATATTTAATTTGGATCAGGAATCTACTAGGCATGCTAATGTTAGTGTAATTCAAGATGAAATTTATAAACCTATAGACATTAGCGATGAAGAAGTCAATCTTGAGGAGATTAGTATCCGGTCAACCCATGAAGATGAGAATTTAGAGAAAATATTTGAAGATAATAAAAATGGCTAGAGGTGGGAGCCTCCTACTGAAATACTGTTGGAAATGGATAAACCATTAACCAAGCCATCTCTGGGTACCTATAATAATAAAGATATCATATAGGACATTATTGATTGGACTTCGTCCAATCATCCGTCATGGCTAGGTATATCTGATAATTTAGTGGAAGTATCAACCAACATAATCTGAAAGATCCACTTAGTCTGGCTGAAGACTTTAAATTTAGCACTTCTGAGAGGCAACCCGGCATCTTTCTTTCTTTTTAATAAATTTTCTTTTTAATATTGTTAGGTTTAGCAGAGTTTGATTTGAATAAAGCTCTATTGGCTAAGTTGGGAGGAGATCTCAAGAAAATTCTTCAGGTGTCTTCGTTTCCTTATATACCATATCATGAATACATCTAGAATCATTTTTATTTATGGGAGGATAATAAGCTGAATGAATCAATATTTGGAGCTACCTTCACCTTAATATCTTATATTTGTTGACCTTGAACTTAGGGTGAATCACACACTTTGAATAGTAGTTGATTGAACATCTAGATAATTCTTGAAATATTGAGGGACTAAATATTAATAGACTCAAGTAAAAATGGTAAGTAAGAATGAAATCAAATTTTTGGATAATTCTAATCCTCCTATTTGCAACAAAAAAGAATTTACTTCTTAGGTGTGTGTGGGTATTGTTAAATGCAAAACTTCTCTTATTATTATTTATTTTTTTAAAAAAGAAAAGAGTTAATAAAAGCAAGTTCTGAAAATCATTTCACCAAGTAACCGGGCCTCTTCACCTAAGTAAGCGGTTGAGTCTCGCGTCAAAAATGGAGATATGAAGAAACCTTACCTTACAGCCAGTCTTGATCGTAGCCTTTCTGACTCAAGCTAGTAAGCCGAGGGGTATTCTACACCTAGTGCCCTAAGGTCAACTGATCTGGGAGACATTGGTCAAAAACTTGTTACAAGGGTTAGATAGAAAGCTTAAGAGATTAAGACATTATACTCTCTATATAAGAAAAGAGAGAAAGCGTAATAATAAGAGGAACATAATTATATTAAAATAATATCTCACCACTCCAAGGAAGAAAAAGATTTGGAAATAATAATAGAAGTGGTCAAGAATTATCTTTGAAAAATGAGAAGTTTGCACTAAACCAATTTACTTGAAGATATTAATATCCCAATGATTCATTTCATCTGCTATCTAATGGAAAATCTTCTAGTTATAAAAAGGGTGTGAGAGTAACTTTTAAGTTTGAATAAACTTGTGTATGGTATTAAGAGTTTTTGGTAGGCTCCTCAATTATTTCTAATAAAAATTCATGAATTATCGGTTATCCTTATTCGAGGATGAGTAAGATTCAAGTTGGGAGGAATGATAAATGCATAAAAATTAAGTATTAAAGCATTAAGTTATATATTAAATTATCCTTATTTTATTAAATTTTATATTTTTATGTAGTGTTTTAGATGATTGAACCCCACCAACATGAAGAGCACAATTTTTGAGATCTAACAGCATGAACGGCATGCAATTCGGACGTCAATTGAGCCAGAAAATGATTTTTGAAGGAATTAGCAAGACTTTGCATGGATTTTAAAGCACTGGTTCACAGTGAACCCGCCAATTGGTCCACAAGTTGCTAGCCGGTCCACCATCCCCCATGGCAACCGGTCCACGGAGCAGAGCCGTGAACCACAAGCCAAACAAAGAGCCGATCTCACCGAAAAAAATGCCGAAACTCTTCCTTACATTATCGGGAGTCTCCTCGTGGCAGGGGAACATGCCGGAAAGCCTTCTTCATGCCAGAAAAAATTCAAGGAATGTTACTGTGATCATCTTCCCCACCGTGCCCCTCTCTTCACCATCTCCCCAAGCTTGCTGCCACTTCGTCACTTGCCACTGCCCAGTCCTTCGTTCGTTGCACCATTCACCATCTCGCCTGCACCAGCCGGTCTTCATCAAGTTGATGCCTCCTCCTTCAAGATCAGTCCTCCGTCCGAGTTTCCCACCACCATTGGACTTTATCAAGCATGCCTCCTTCGAGCTTCCAAACAACCACCTGCTGCTCCTAATGTTGGTCAGAAGCTTGTCAGAAGGTTGGGAGATTGGATGTCCGAAAGGAAAATAAATCGGAAGAGATTCACTACAGTCTCGGATAACATCGCAGGAGTTTGAAACTCGATGGGAGATTCAATGTCTGAAGGAAGAGATCGATGGCGGATAACATCAAGATTGTAAGAGGGGATATGGGATAACACCACAGTGGTGGTGTTGGCTACGGGAACGAGAATAGAGACCCGGAAGCAACCGAGAGGAGAGTCTGACGCGGTTTTCCCATGCATTAGTTCTCTTTAAATACGAGGGACTGCGGGATGCTGGGAGAGTTTTTTTTCCGAGCCTTATTTTCTTCCTCTGAGGGGTGAGAGCGGAGAACAAAGCCTGAGAGTTTATTTGTTCCGACTCTTAAGCTTTCTTAATAGCTTAAGAGTTATTTTTTTATAAATATTTATTTCATTATTGCAATATAGTTTCGTTATTTTTTTTATTATTCTTGCCATTTTAAATCCTGTTCTAGGATAAGTTTAATTTATCGTAACTTTATGAATGTCATTTAAATATTTGCAAAGGTTAGTTTAGTTCCTGCACTTTAAATACCTGCAAGTAGGATAGAATTCTTTCTTTTTTATTTTGTTTTTTAGAATTTTTTTATATATACATGTCTAGCTAAGCGATTATCCTAGGATCACGATAAAGCTAAACCTTTGATTAAAAATCCTATCTTTTGGATCTCTTTATGTATTTAATTCTTTAGAATTTTTCTTTTGATCCTCTTGCCACTAATCTTAATGAATTATTATTAGGTCATAATTCATTTATAGTTCATATTTGACTTAGTGCAAGAAAGGTTCTAGGTAATAAGCTCATATTAATATTTTCTTGTAAATACCTTTGATGGGTTATTATTGGGTCAGAGCCCGTTCATAATCCATACTTGAGTAATACAAGAGAAAAAGTGAAAGGGAAGGAAATCTTAGAAAGACTATTAGTCATCAGTCTGGCGGATTCAAAGATCCTATGATTATTTTAATTTTTAATTTTGAAGTTAGTGCTTTAGAATAATTTAGCAATTAATCTCCAATTCTTGTTAAAGCTCGCCTAGAAGGGGTTAGAACACATTTCAAAAATCCATTTCCTCATGGGATCGATCCGTACTCACCGGACATGCTACTCTGCACACCGTGCTTGTGGTATAATTAGAAAATACACATCAAGTTTTTGGCACCGTTGCTGGGGATCGAACCCGGGTCTCCAATGATAATTCATTAAGATTAGTGGCAAGAGGATCAAAGGAAAAACTCTAAAGAATTAAATACATAGAAAAATCCCAAAGATAGGATTTTTAATCAAAGGTTTAGCTTCATCGTGATCCTTGGATTATTTTAATTATTTAATTTTGAAGTTTCTGCTTTAGAATAATTTAGCAATTAATCTCTAATTCTTGTTAAAGCTCGCATAGCAAGGAATTAGAATACAGTTCAAAAATTCATTTTCTCGTAAAATTGATCCGTACTTGTTGAACGTGCTACTCTATGTACCATGTACTTGCAATATAACTAGAAAATATATATCACCTACGAAGCTATCCACATCACCTACGAAGCTAGCCACCTCGTCATCCTACCTCGATATCCATGTCCATCTCCGGCTCGCCCATGGCCAGTTTCGTATGGCCTTTGAAACCAGCCACCTCAACATCGTGCCTCGACATCCATGACCACCTCCAGCACATAGCATGCCCACGGCCAACTCGGCTCCCACGTCGTTGTCCTGCTTGTGCACACGGCAAGCCCGCCTTGGCCCACAAGTCAGCCAAGTCGATGTCATGGTGACCTCGGCGCTCTGACAAGTCATCATGGCCAGAACAACATCACAACCACCTCAATGCCTGTGGCCAACTTAGCTTTCTACCAAGACATCCTGTCCCAACTGCCTTTGGCATGCCCACGGCCAATTCTACCTAACCTGCGAAGCAACCACCTTGACATCCAACCATAGCATCCATGGCCGCCTCCAACACGCATACGGCTAATTCTGCATGGCTTGCAAAGTCAGCCACCTCGGCATCCATGGCTACCTCTGGCATGCCCACGACTAGTTCTACATGGCTTATAAAGCTGGCCACCTCATTGTCCCGCCTCCAGCATCCACAACCATCTCTGGCATGCCCATGGCCAACTCGGCTCCCACATCAGCATCTCACCTCTAGCATGCGGCATGCTCGTCTTGGCTCACAATTGGCCAAGTTGATGTCATGGCAACCTTGGTACTCTGACTAGACATCATGACCAGAATGACATCTCAGCCACATCGATGTCCTGCCTTCAGTGTCCACGATCACCTTCGGCATGTTGCATGCCCATGGCCAACTCGACATCCATGACCGCCTCCGGCATGCCCACGACCAATTTTGCATTGCCTATAAAGTCGGCCACCTTGGTGTCTTGGCTTGGCATCCATGATTGCCTTTGACATGCCCATAGCCAGTTTCACATGGTCCATGAAGCCAGCCACCTCGGCATCCCACCTTTAGCCTGCCCATGGCTAGTTTCACATGGCCTGCAAAGCCGGCCACCTTGGCATCTTGCCTTTGGCATCCTGACCACCTCTGGCACACGGCACACCCATGGCCAACTCGGCTCCCATATCGACATCATGGCCACCTCAATGTCCCATCTCTAGCATGCACAACCACCTCTGACATGCCTATGGCCAACTTGACGTCTTGCCCAACTTGGCATCCCGACCTCCTTGACATCTTGGCTAAGCATCGCGGCCACCTCGGCATCCTAGCCAAGCATCCCAGGTAGGCATCCCAGCCAGCTCGGCATCCCGGCCATCTCAGTGTCCCAACCATAGATAACTTGGCATGACCCGTAGGGTCAACCACACCTTCAGGAGCGTGTGCCCCCTCGCCAAGGTGATGTATGGCTCCCACCATCCAACGAGGTGGTGTACCTAGTGAGGAGGTGAGATCAAGGCTCCCATCATCCACATGATACAAGGCACCCATCATCCATGGGGTGTGTAGCTCCCATCATCCATGTGATTTACCTAGTGAGCAAGTAAGTGATATGTGCTAACAGTTTCAAGGTGTTCATTGCCAGCCTCTCCCTTGGCATAGATTGAAGTCCCCTCGGTACTACGACTAAGCTGGAGGTTTGAGTCACCTGCAGCTAAGTAACTTTGGCCAAGCAACCATGGACGAGCATCACCATGCCTGTAGGACCCACCATCATCTATCCGGCTAACTAGCTATTGTTAAAATGGATTGCTTCTCAGCACTACACCAAAAATGGGTCACTTCTCAACATCGCACTTATCCAGTTGACTAGCCATTGATCAAAGTGAAGATAGGTCTCTTCTCAGCACTGCAATAATCTAGCCCACTAACTATTGATTGAAGTCAAGATGGGTTGCTTCTAGCACTGCACCAAAGATGGGTCACTTCTCAGCATTGCATCTATCCCGCCGACTCATCGTTAGTCAAAGTAAAGATGGGTTGCCTCTCCGTACCATCATCTCTTATCTGGTCGACTAGCCATCGATCGAGATACAGGCAGGTCACGTCTTCACACCACCATCTCCCATAGTCTTATTGCCGACTTCCTATAGTTCGGCTCTTCGATGGAATCGCCGACTTTCGATAGTCCAACTTCTAAATGGCCAACTTTCCTTAGTTCGGCTCCTCAATCGAATCATCGACATACAATAGTTTGGCTCCTCAACAATCGACTTCTTATAGTTCGACTCCTAAATGGCCAACTTGTCACAGTCTGGCTCCTCGATGGCTAACTTCCTATAATTATTTTGAATGCCACCATAAGTTGTGGCTAACAAGTAAAGATACTTTCTTCATCCAAAAATAATAAGAGTTGAGATACTTACTCAGCAACTCTTTGGGCCCAAGAGTGGGTGGCACTATTATGGCACCATTGGGTTTATTCAGCCCAGACAAAACACATCCAAGGCAGTAGGCATATTTAGCCCAACAAAGTAATAGAAATCCCCAAAGAGATGTTGGCCCAAGCTCCCATTGACATTCTCTCCATCACTTGCTGAGCCAGGAGTACCTCCATCCTCCAACCTCAATCCAAGAGCCACTCTCCCTTTATCCCACGAGATGCTCTTCCATAAAAAGTTTCCTGGAGAATAAAAAGTCAATGGCCATGGCTTGCCCCCCTCAGTGGGAATAGGGTCCACATGCCAATCTTCATGAAGATCACAGACCTCGCCTAAGTTTGCAAGAGCTCGCAGGCCTCGCCACCATCCGTCGAAGCCCCATTGCTGTAGGGTGACTAGCGAGGCCGACCAGGCCTGGCACGGCATCCCTCAGCATGACCCCACTACCTTAGTGCCCACACCATCTTAACTCGATGCCTATGGTCAGCTTGGTGTCCCATCTACCTTTAGCACCTCTTGACAACCTCAGCTCGATGCCCATAGCCACCTCAGCATCCTAACCACCTTCAACTCACCTTCGGCACCTCCTCAACATGCTCAACATGGCATGTGAGGCCAATCGCCTCTTCTAGGGCATGTGCTCCTCGCCAAGCTGTTCAACAATAGCTGCCTCTTCACCCACGTGATGAGCATGGCATCCTACATTCACCACCACTAGTTGAGTGCAAGTACTTATACCATCTTGTATGGGTACAGAAATCTAAGATCAAGTAGAGCATTCAGTTAAGTAGAGCATCTAGCCAAGTAGAGCCTCTTGGTTGGCTATAGGATCCCGAGGTCGAGTACCACCTTGGCCAAGTAGCTCTAGCCAAGTAGGAGACAGAAGCAAACAATCACCAATTGTTTTTGCTAAAGGTCATGGAGACAAGATCCTGACACTGTAATGGCCACTATCTAAATGGAAAGGATACGGGAGATTATTACACAAGTTAAAGGAGGCTACCTCCCAAAATGACATTGGGTTACTGGTAGGGAATGCAAAGTGAAGATGAAACTATGCAACTCTAAAGGAGATTAGCATTAATTGGCAAGTTTTATCGGCATATGAAGAGTTTAGCATAATTTATCAAAGATAAGTTAATGAAGCAAACTTGAATGATCATGCATAACCCTAATTACCGAGACTTCGAAATAATAAAGAAATAGGACAGAATTAAAACCACTAGTCATACTAGTCAGATTAATGTCTCAGACCTAATTGATACTGACTTACCTGGCATTGATTTTCCAATAAGAATAAGATCACTCTTGAGGGGATCTTTCAGATGACCAGGCCATGCTACAGGTTGGAGACTCTTCTTGCTTTCTGGATTGGTGGCAAGAGATCCTTCCTCTTAAAGTTGAAATCCCAGAAAACCCTGCAACAAAGAAATCCCTAAGATGAAAGAACTTAACAAAACATGAAATGGAGAAAGGAAAGAGAGGTGGATGAAGCATTGATGGGGATCCTTCTTGGCGCCATGGTGGAGTGCTTGAAATGGAACAGGTTGGTCTCCTTGTGTTGATCCTCTTGATTCACCATTGCATGTTGAAGGCTCACTTGAGATTGGAGAAGAAGAAAGGAGTCTTTGGGCGTTGGAGATGGAAGAAGGGAGGAACTAGAGTGGGCGTGGAAGAGGAGAAAGACTAAACCACATAGACACAAAGACAATCACATAGAAAGAATAATCCAAGCCAAAAATCTTATTCATCCATTTTTTTTACAATGGGGCATCCAAAAGCCTTTAATAGGAGCCTTACAAATCTTTAAAATTTGAAAATCCCTAAAATGTGGAGGATTACAAGGAGAGTTAGAGGATTTGTACGCCTTGATGCTTGATTTGTGGAAGAGGGTGGCCAACCAACATTTTGAATTCAAACTTTCTTCTTAGGCGCCCTCTTGGAGTTCCTTCAACCCATGACAAGTGGCGCCAAAGTGGGGACCACTTGATGAGGTGGCTTCTAGCTGAGATGGCGCTGAGGTGGCAAGTGGTAGTTGATGTGGCACTGAGGTGGCAAGTGGCATGTGGCACCACTTGGCTTTGGACTTGTCTTGATGCTTCAAAATCTGACTTTCAACTGGACTAAGGCTTCAAATTGGACCCGACCTAGCATGGACTCGAAATTAATTGGACTAAGACTTTGACTTCAACTGGACCAGACCCAATATGGACTCGAAATTAATTACAAGATTATTTGGACTCAAAATTGAAAGAGAAATTACAGGACTAATTACAGGACTAATCCAACCATAAGGACTCAGACTTGAATTGAATAGGTTGGAGTCTTTTCCTGATTCTGGTTCCCACACCAGTTACTCTACATAATCCCATAAATAGGTAAGAGGGACTTCCAACAGGTACAGTGGTTATCCCATATATGCTCATTTCTAGTTCTTAAGCCATCTTCTTCCTCAGCTTTGGCTGTTGCGCAAATCATGCTATTGACTTAAGCATCGGAGTGCCTCCACCGATAATCCTAGTCCAAGGACTTCTTGCAAGTCTTCATCCATCAGAAGTGCCCAGGGAAGGACCTCATCCTACTAGAGAAGCCAGCAGGATGATTGGCGATGCCAAAACTCTAGGGGCAGGTGAGTTGTCCATAACAGTGTTCTTTAGCGCACCTCAATCCATGCAAGCTATCTATTAATTTGCTTTTCAAAGTTTTCTAGTTATAAAATTTAATTGTAATCAAATTTTTATTGAATATAGCAATTTCTAGGTGTCAAATTGCTAATAGTTTTTTCTATCCTTGGTTCTCTTTTCTCCTTAATTCTCTTCGCAATCATTTTCGCCACGTATATTCTTTTTATTTAATGAAATACTGGTGGGAGAACCTCTCGCTTCTCCTTACAAAAAAAAAGTGTCAAACCTAGCTGTCATGTCTAAATTCAAGAAGGTTGACAAAATAAGAGAGTGCCCAAGGTACACAAAAGTCAAGTGTCTCTGTTAGGTGGATGAGGGTTCTTTTGGCTATTAATATTCTTAATATAGTGGCCTATAAGGCTTATTTCAAGATTAGTGCTTGTATATGCCAAGTAACATTAACTAGTTTACAAAAAGGCTTAAATCCACTTTCCTCTATACTTCAAAAATTTTGCCTAACATCTTTCTCTATTTGCTTTTGATATGGCATGATCACTGACGTGGAACACTTGTTAGTTGCCAGGACGGAGTATGCTACCATGGTGGACACTGCCTCCCGGGCTCGCGCACCGGGCCTAGCCCCCTCAAGTAGTCGAGACCACCTAACGAGATCGGGCACCGCCCGCCGCAGTTCGGACTTTGCCCAACGAGATCGGACCGCCCAGGTCTGGGTCGAGCGATCTCCCAGGTCGACCCCTTCGAAGTCGAGCTCCATGGTCCGAGGTTGAACTCAGCCCTCTGACGCGCGGGGGCGCCCCCGAAGTCGAGCCCTCCAACCCGGGGCTGCGTGCCATCCACTTTGGCCAAGCCAAGCCTCCCGACGTCGAGTCCCGTGGATCGAAGTCGAGCCCGGCAAATCCAAGTTCTGCAGTCCAGCTCGGCGACCACCTCGGTCGGAGTGCCAGCCACCAAGGAAGCAGTGTCTCCCTCTCCAAAAATGATGGTATGCCTCCCGAGGGCCGCGAGGTAGTGTCTCCCATACCGTAATAACTCCCCACCACTGCCACTCGTTCCAGAAGAGAAGAAAGCTCCCTGACCAGGGCTCCATACCCCCCCCGTCCATATGGAAGAGAGGGGCCAGCCAGAAGGCACCAATCCCAAGGGTGGCAGCCCCCCGATCGAGGCACTACCAAGTTTTCAGGAATGGGGTGACCAGAGAGAATGTCAGAATGCACGGAGGCTTCCCCCACCGAATGTCAGGAGAGACATTTCATCCACGGCATGGTACCTCGCCGCACGCTCTGGCGGGGGGGAGTGGTCCCGAAGAAGGATCAGTTAAAAGGAAAACCATTGGAGGTAAGAAAAAATAATGAAAGATCACTCTCAGAAAACGAGAAGAGAGGGAAGGCCACAGAGGAGGATCTCCCCACCTCGGCCATAAACTCTCCCAGCTCGTACTCATCTCCACTAACACTGCACTCACTCCTAGCATGGAGCCCATCTAGAGGGGTCAACCAGGAGGTCCTGTTCCCCTGGATCATCACTGACTTGATCGTCGGAGCGCCCCCACCAGAATCCCCGGCCCGGGTCTCTAACGTTGTTTCTTACAGGTCTCAAAGAACGAGGAGCTCCCCGGAAGAGGGCAAGCGGTCCGACACCACCGAAAGCTATGGGCCACGATGATCTTGGTGGCACATTCTTATGGTTACCACCCCTTGGTCAGCCACTTAGGGTCACCTCCCTTGGCCGACCAAGGCAAGAAAGAGAGAAGGAGTTTGAGGGAAAGAGGGCTAAGGACTTTCTATGTTTTCTAGCTAGGGTTTGGGTGGGATTCAAATTTTTATGTAAAGACCTTTATATACTTACTTGGGGGGCAAGTTTGTGAGTTTATAAAAGAAGGCCTCCTCTCTTGTATGAGACTACTTTTTAATAAAATTATATTGAGTTTCCATATCTCTGTTTTGTGCTTACTGTGTGCTAAGGGAAATCTGTGTGAACCCCTTCTTCTTCCTTGTCTCCTGTGCCCAGCCTCCAGTCGCCATCAAAACCCTAGAAGCCATCTCTCCAAGCCTTGGCTGCCCAATACAAAAACTCTTCCATCCTTGCTGTTTTTAGTTTATTTCTTTATCCTTGCATTATTTTTTAACCCCTGACAGGCGATTTATAGGTCCTTCGACATCTACGAATCCATTGATTCCAGCCGAGCTGCTATCGGATCACTGGGTTGAAAGCCACGAATCTGTGGGGTCTTCGGCTTGATCATCCAGGCCACATCTGGGAGCGAAGAGAGACCTCTGCAAGGATTTATCTACAAGATCCTATCAGGTACACCCCCTTTACCAGCCAGTAACGATATTGAAGGGGAACTAGCCTAACTGGGGCTTCTCTGCCTCAGCGGTCCCCTTTTCTATTACTTTTAGGATCTTTTTGCATGTTATTGCTTCTTATTTTTGCAGAGAACTTTGTACTTTAATTCTTGGCCTTAATTTCGAGATTTAGATATCTAACTCAACATATAAAACATACAAAAATATTTTGCATGCAATTTTAGTCCTGCATCACAGGGACCCTTATGGCCCAAGCTGTCGGTCCTCATGGTAGCCTGCGCTCCATCCAAGGCAGGCCATCGCATCCACAGACAACAACTGATCCCCGGGGGAGTCACCAGACCACCACAAAGGGAAATCATTCTGGGTCGGCTGACCGGGAGAGCCGGTCCTTGGCAGATGGTAATGCCATCGTCAAGCACGGCAAACGTCGCTGAGGTAAGGCTCCTCGTCATGACCATCTTCAACTGTCAACCCCTTCTTCTCCAGCGGCCTCAGTGGAAGGTTCCACTAACAAGGCCATTAGGTGCATGGTCGAGAGGTGCCTAGAAGAACAAGAGCATAGGCTTGCAGAGCTTTCCCGCTAGTTCGCCAACATGAAGGGCTCCTCTAAGGAGCCAGCGGGCTATGGTGCCCGACCCCCCTTCTCTCAAAAAATCTAAGAGGAACTGATCCTGAGTTGGTTCTGTATGCCTCAAGTGGATCCCTACGACGGGACCACCGACCCCCTAGACCACCTAGAGAGCTATAAGGCTCTCATGAGAGTCCAGACAGCGATGAATGCCCTCCTATGCATCACCTTTCCGGCCACCCTCCGAAAGGCTGCTCAAGTTTGGTTCACCCGCCTCGAGCCCAAAAGCATTGACTCCTTCCCACAGTTGGAGAGGAGGTTTGTGGCCCACTTCGATGCCTGTCAAAAGGTGCCACGAGAAGTGGATAGCCTCTTCTCTATCAGGCAGCAAGATCATGAACCCCTGCGAGACTATGTGACCCACTTCAAAGCTACCATCCTTGAGATCTACAGTCTGGACGAGCCCGTCGCCATGCTGGCATTAAAGAGAGGGCTCAAAACCTCTTGCTTGACCTATTCTTTGGACAAGAAGCCATCAAAGATGTACTCTGATCTCCTTATCCACGTCCACAAGTACATCCGCACTGAGGAGGCCGACCGCACCAGAAGGGAACTGGATGGGAAGCCTCCGAAGAAGCCGACCCCAAGGGAAGCATCCAGGATATGGAGACCTGGGCCATCCATGAACTTACGACCAGGACCGAAGCCGAAGGGCGGTCTCTTCCCAGAGGAGACTTTCACTCCCTTCCTCGCTCTGAGATAAAAAATCTTGATGGAAATCAAGGGCGAGTGCTACCTACGCCGACCTCCCCCACTGAAGTCTTCAAGCGGTCATGATCGGATGAAGTATTATCAATTCCATCATGACCACGGCCATGACACCGAGGACTGCCGCAACCTGAAGAGGGAAATCGAAGACCTGATAAGGAGGGGCTACCTCAAAAAGTTCATGAGGGACAAGGTCCTGGCAGAGAATCAACCACTTGCAGCTCTTCCCCCTATCCCAGTAGTTGACAATCGATCCACCGAGAAGCCTGTGGATATGATATGTTGGGAAATAGAGCGCACCCCTAAGAGAGCCCGAGAGGGAGAGAGTCTGGAAAATGTACTCTCTTTTATGAAGGGGAAGGAAAGTGAGGAAGAAAATAAAAATGATGATGCCGTCATGGTCAAAATGACCATTGCTAGGCATCCTATAAGACAGGTTATGGTTGATAGTGGGAACTCGACTGATGTCCTTTTCTACGATGCTTTCTCTCGAATGAACTTGTCCTTTGATCGACTGAGACCAATGCACACCCCTCTTATGGGTTTCACTGGAGATTTTGTGGGAGTCGAGGGAGAAATTATTCTCCCCGTCATAGCCGGGTCACCACCTCGATAGAGTACGGTCATGATGACCTTCACTATCGTTAGGCTCCCATCACCTTAAAATGTAATTCTTGGCCATCCCGGGCTTAACTTACTTGATACGATTATTTCTACCAAATGGATGTTGGTGCAATTCTCGACCCCCTACGGCATGAGAGAGATGAGGGAAGCACCTCAACCAATCCAACATTGCCGCAGGCCATCCCCGAGGCCCGAGGCACTGAGGATGATCTCGATGTCGATGACCTCGACCAAAGGGCGCAGGACCCTAGAGGCGGCCCTGTCGAATGCCTTTTGATGTATCCCCTCGGCTCGGACCCGTTGAATATGGTGTAGGTAGGTGCCTGGCTACCTGAAGAAGAATGAGCCTGCCTGTTGAGTTTCCTCCAAGAAAATACAAATGTGTTCACCTAGACTATGGCTGATATGCTAGGGATTCCCTATGACATCATCACTCACAAGCTAAATGTTAATCTGAAGTGCCGTCTGATTCAGTAGAAGAAGAGAAGCTTTGCCTCGAAGAGGTAGAAAGTGATCAACGACGAAGTGGAAAATCTCCTCATGGTCGGGTTCGTTCATGAAGTACAGAACCTTAACTGGTTGGCGAATGTGGTAATGGTCAAGAAGAGCAACGAGAAATGGAGGATCAGTGTATACTACACTAACCTCAACCATGCTTGCCCGAAGGACCGCTTCACTCTTTCGAAGATCAACCAACTCGTGGATGCCATCTCGGGGCATCGCTTACTCTCCTTCATGGATGCGTTTTTTGGGTACAACCATATTTGAATGCATCCGGAGGATGAAGAGGACAGCTTTCATCACGGACCGTGGGATGTACTGCTACAGAATGATGCCATTCGGCCTGAAGAATGCTGGCACCACATACTAGCAGCTAATCAACAAGGTCTTTAAAGACCAAATTAGTTGCAACATGCAAGTTTACGTGGATAACATGCTTGTTATGAGCAGGCTGACCTTGGACTACGTCGATGACTTGATAGAGACCTTTCGCAACCTTCGCCTTCACCAAATGAAGTTGAACACGGTGAAGTGCACTTTTGGCATGGTAGCTGGGAATTCCTTGGCTTCATGGTCACCCAAAGAGGGATCGAGGCCAACCCAGAAAAGGTCCGAGTAATTCTTGATATGGAGCATCCCACCTCCAAGAAGCAAGTCCAATGACTCACTGGCCGTATAGCAGCCCTGAGCCGGTTCATCTCGCGATCTGTCAACCGCTGCCAACCTTTCTTTAAGGTACTGCAAAAAATGCATAACTTCACCTGGACAAAGGAGTGCCAAGAAACCTTCGAGGAGCTGAAGAAGACCCTGGCATCACCACCACTGCTCTCTTGGCCGGAAGGTGGAGAAGAGCTCCTCATGTACATGGTGATCACCTAGGGAGCTGTCAGCTCGGTCTTGGTCTGCACAAACGAAGACGGAGTCCAGAGGCTAGTATATTATATTAGCAAGCTTCTCCACGATGTCGAGGTTAGGTATTCTCGCTCCGAGAAGTTAATTTTTGCGCTCATCATGTCTGCCCAACGCCTCAGGCCTTACTTCCAAGCATACCCGATCGTGATTTTGATGGACCAACCACTGAAGGACATACTTAGCCACCCTGATACATCCAGACATCTAGCGAAGTGGGCATTGAAGCTCAGCAAATTTGACATCACCTACCGGCTGAGGTCATCCATGAAGGTACAAGTACTGGCTAACTTCCTGGTCGAGTATGCAGGTCTGGAGGAGAAGCCAGAGGAGATCTCCCAAGAGCAACAGATAGGACCTGAATCAGAGGGGGATATCTGGGTCCTGCGTGTGGACGTAGCATCCAATGCAGGGGGAAGTAGAGCCGGACTCATTCTCGCCAACAGCGAAGGAGTCATCATCGAGTGTGCACTCCATTTCCAGTTCACAGCCACCAACAACCAGGCGGAGTATGAGGCGCTCCTCATGGGACTGAGAGTCTCTCGCGAGCTGGGTGTACCCAACTTGAAAGTCTTCACCAACTCATAATTGGTGGCTGGACTGGTCTCGGGAGAATTTGAGGCCCGGGACCCTCAAATGTCGAAGTACCTAGAGCTGGTATGCACAAGTGCAGCGAGCTTCAGGCACTTCAGCATCTCCCACATTCCACGTGGGGAGAATGCTCGTGTCAACACCCTCTCCCGGCTGGTGACCCTGCCGGACTCATCCTTGGGGTATGCTTATAACGAGCATCTTCAAGCCCCAAGCTACGAAGCGCCGAGGGAAGTCCAGCAAGTCACCCCGGATCCTAGCTAGATGGACAAGTATATCAGGTACATCACTGATGGGGCCTTGCCTGAAGATCGCATTGAGCCTGGCCTCATCAAGAGGAAGGCCACATGCTTCATGCTGATGGACGGGAAACTCTACCGAAGGTCCTACTCCTACCCACTCTTGAAGTGCCTGAGACCCTCGGAGGCGGCCTTCGTACTTTAAGAGATACACGAAGGCCTACATGGAAATCATGTGGGGGGCAGAACATTGGCATACAAGGCCCTCTGCCAGGGGCACTACTGGGAAACCATGAGAGAGGATGCAGTTGACTTCGTAAAGAAGTGTGATCGATGCTAGCACCATGCCAGCATGCAATGTCAGCCGGCTACACCACTCTCCCAGCTCTTTGCCCCGTGGCCATTCGCCCAGTGGGACATGGACATCCTTGGTTCTTTTCCTCCCGTGCTTGGGCAGCGCAAGTTCCTGATAGTTGCCATCAACTACTTCACCAAGTGGGTCGAGGCCGAACTACTTGCACGGATCACGGAGGCCAACATCAGCAAGTTCTTTTGAAAATCAAACATATGCTGCTTTGGACTCTCTCATACCATCATCATCGATAATGGACAACATTCGATAATCGGGAGTTTGAGTTGTTCTGCGACAATCTCAACATCCATCATCGCTTCACCTCGGTGGCCTACCCTTAGACCAACGGAGAGGTCGAGGTGACTAACCAAACCATCCTTCAAGGACTCTATACCAGGCTAGACCAAGTCAAAGGTAGATGGACCAAAAAACTCCCCAGTGTCCTATGGGCATACCACACAATGCCCCGAACGACCACAAACAAAAATCCTTTAACCTCGTCTTTGGCACGAAAGCTGTGATCCCAGTGGAACTAAGTCTGCCAACATTGTGAGTGGAGCAGTACGATGAAGTTGAGAACCCAGCTTGACTCCTACTCAACCTGGGCCTCCTTGAAGAAACAATGGATAAGGCTCGACTCTAGATGGTGGCCTACCGGCAATGAGTGGCCCGGTATTACAACTCCAGGATGAAGCCAAAGACCTTCCGTCTGGGCGATCTAGTACTGTGGTGGACAGAGGCCTCCCAACCTTGAGAATGCAGCAAGCTTTCTCCGAATTGGGAAGGCCCTTACAGAGTGGTCGAGGCCCTTCCTCATGAGGCCTACTACCTTGCCGATCTTGATGGAGCCCGCTTCCCATAGACTTGGAATGTCAGCAACTTGAAGATGTACTATCAATGATGTAAGGCTTCCTCTCCTTAATAATAAAATTCTTTTTAGCATAACAATTGCCTCTATCTTGCAGGAATGCTTTCGCCCAACCCCAGGTCTGGCGATCGAAGATGGGAGACCTAGGAGTCCTGCAAATAAACCGCTGGAACCCAGTTCAGCAAAGTCAAGACCAGAAACTTATGAAGCCCAGCACCTTAAGACCGAAAACCCCTGAAGCTCGGCACTTCAAGATCAGAAACTTTTAAAGCCCAGCACCTTAAGCCCAGAAACTTACAAAACCTGGCACCCTAAGACCGGAAACCCTTGAAGCCCGGCACCTTAAGACCGGAAACTCCCAAAGCCCGACACTTCAAGATAGGAAACTCCAGAAGTCCCACACCTGCTGCCCTACTCATAGTCCTGAGATGTCGGCCATGAAATCCCATGAATCCCACTATCTATTGCGTGGACTCACAATTCGGCCCCTCGAACTAGAGGGCTTTCGAAGCCCTACCTTCAAGCCAAGAGTAGAGGCTAAATTCATCATTAATGTCAAGCTCCCCACTAAAGTCGCAACCTGATTCCTGGCATGGATGGAAGGACCCTCAAATAGGCCACCGACCTCGGGTGGGCACTCGGAGTCCTATTGTTAGTGCCCCAGTTTAGCCCAGATGACCCCTTCGGGGACTTCCAGATCCCTTCTAAGTCATCTGCTATGACTAAGGCCTCTTAGAGAGGACAAAAGTTTGGAGCCCCCGGATGGTTGAACCTAGACAAGACCTGAGTTCGTGAAATTGCAGGAAGACACATGAAGCACCAAAGGAACAGAAGATTAAAATGCAAGGCAACAAGACATGAAGAAAGAAGACTTCACTGCATAAGGGGTTTACAACTTGAAAAGACCCCCGACAGGCCAGGCGATCCCAAAAATAAAGTTAAGAATCCTATCCTAAGTACAAAAGTTAGAGGGGTGAAGGTCCTTGGGAGGTCACTACACTGCCGGCTCCTTCCCAGGTCGGTGCGCCGGGGTGTTGGTATCCCCTTGGACCTCCATCGATGAGGCCATCTGCTCGGCTGGCTGCTCGACGGTCACTGCCTTTGTTGCCCCCGACATGGTCCCCACCTCTTCCGATTGCTCCCCTGCGTTGCCAGTGGCAATGCCCTCCAAGTTGAGCTCTGGGAAGGCCAACGCCACCTTCTCTCGGCAGGCCTCAAATCCCTTTATGAAGGAGTCCACGACTGCCTCGTGGTACTTGTTGTCATACTCTTATGAGGCCCAGAACTTGGGCACGGCCTCGAGGGCTTCCTTCTTGGCAGCCTCCATCAATGCCATTGCCCCCTTGCCTTCTCGTTGGCCATTTCCAACTTAGCAAGAACTTCATTCACTCAGGCCTCGAGGGTTCAGGATAGCCCCTCAAGATGAGACACCTCCGCCACGGACTCTGCTGTGCAGCACTTCATTCGAGCCTTCTCCCTAGCCAGGGATGCTTCGCATTCCTTGATACACCCCTCGGCCTTGGACAGGTCACGTTGAAGGGACTTGTTAGTCTCCCTCATCTCCTGCCCCTTCTCCATCAGAGTCTTCATGTTGATTGTGAGGAAGCCCAGTCGCTTATCCTTTTGGACCTCTCTCTTCGCCCAGTTGGCATAGAAGTCTCAGAGCAAGAGCATGTCGGTCCCGATCTACATCGAAGAGAAGGTTAGTTCCAGTGACCCAATTGGAATATTAAAGAAGCAAAACACTCATCGAGAAGAGCTGAGGAATTATGCTGAGTATGGTTGCCATGTAGTCCCTACCTCCCCTCATGCGGCGGTCCCAGGGCTGAATGACTTATTCCATCATCCTTTCCACCAAGGCATGGTCTTGGATGACCAAGGAGTTTATTAGGACCCCCATCGGCACATGTCGGGGTCTAAAGGATGACGGTGCTGAGGCCACCTCGATGCTTGGCGGCACGACCCATGATGGGACCTCGACCGTTGGTATAGGACTTGCCACCGTGATCGATGACACGGGAGGCAAAGCAGGCTGCTTGTCTCCCCTCCCCTTCTCAACCTCGATGACTTCCGGGGAGGGTGCTCACTGTTGTGGAGGTCTGGGAACTGGATTAGACACCCTCACCTTTGAAGACGGAGTGGGCCTAGACCCCTACCCGGGCTCTACTCGGGTCCTCTTCGACGGAGTCTCCCTGGACCCGGTCGAAGAGCTCCTTTTATGAGCGGACTCCATCAAATGCTCAGCCGAGTACTTCATTCCTGCAAGAAAAAAGGAAAGAGAGTCAGCCCCAAGTCAAAAAGCAAAAAGAAGAGAAGGGACATCTCTAGTAGAGACTCACCAAGTTCTCAGATCGGGCTGACCCTCACCTCAAATAAGTTCTGCTCCAACAGTAGAACATCGAGGGAGGGGAGCTCATCACAATCAACTGGGTGAAGACCTCCTAGTTGCCAGACTCCACCTGGGAGTTATGATTCGGGGACTGGTCTGGATCACTCCAGACCTAGTCAACACCCTCGATTGAGGTAAAAAAGTTTCGGTTCTTTCATCCCTTGATAGAAGTGGGGAGGTCGAACCTGAGATACTTGATAAAAGTATCAGTTCTTCCACCACCCGTCATCATTGGGGTGGCACTTCAGGGTGAAGAGAGCCCTGAACAAGGAAAAATGGGCAACAAACCCATGGAAGTGATAGAAAACGATGAAGGCTACAATGACCATGATGGCATTGGGGGCCAACTGGGTTGAGACAAGGCAGAAGTTACTGAGGAAGGAAAGGAAAAAAGGATGAAGAGGAAAATGATGGCCCCCAATGAGGAACTCTTCATAGAAGGAATTCGACTCGGACCACTCGAGATGGCCTGTTTCTCTAGCCTCGGGAGCAAGAGCCGGATACAATCCACAACCCCGTATGTCTCCCAGATCAAAGAAAGGTCTGCTTCGGTCATCGTCGAAATGATGCCGAAGGGACCAGTCGAAGCCACTGGCACCGGAGGAGTGACAACAGGAATAGAGAAAGAAAGAAGAACCCTAGGACTTCCTATAATAATCCTAGTTGGATGCAGGTTCCTCCAAACCATAAGAGGATCTTCGTCCTCCTCATCAGAGGATGGAGTCCTTGGTCGAGAAGGGCCTGCTTTGGTTAGATTGCTGGAGGATCGGAGGGTTCGACCCGAAGGAGACGTTCAAGGATGAAGGAATGAAGACGAAGGGGATGGAAGACCTAAAAGAAGGTTTTGGCTTGCTTGAAAGAAAATGGAAGGACTTGGACACTACCTGTTGGAAAGAAGAAGAAGAAGAAGAAAAAGGAAGGAAGGATGCAGGGACTGACCTATTTTTTTTGAAGAGAAAGGATAGCCAAGGAAGAAGAAACTCTAAACCGCCGGTGAGCATGAGAAGTTCGAAAGAGCAAGTTTGTGGAAAGTCCTCTCTCCTTTAAAAATCGATGGACTGCAGTTGTACATCTTTTTTTGCATCTCCGCCATCAGATGAGCACCACGTGTGGGGGACGGTCGGTGGCGATGCTTCGATTCACTTAAAATTGCCTCGAGTCTAGCACCAGTAATTATGATTCCTCGGACTCGTGGATGTGGTGCTCGTGCATTGGACCTCAAGATACGACCTGCAAAGTGGTGGTGATCATGATAATAATGGCACCAGATTTTCATCTTTCTATGTCAGCTCTGCATTTACTCCCTTCATCTCAATCATGAAGCTTCGATGGGACTTGGGAGTGGGGGGCAAATGATACGGCAAGATCGCTGATGTGGAGCATACCTCGGATCCAGCTGGCAGCAAAGCGGATAGATGTCACCATGTCGGATTCTTTTCGAGCTCCCTCGCTAGGTGGCTCCTCAAAGTCAAGCCCACCTTGATCGAGGTCGAGCTTGGAATCTCAGCTCCTTTACCAGGTGCCTCCCCAAGGGTCGAGCCCACCTTGACCGAAGTCGAGCTCCCTTCGCTCTTTCACCAAGTGGCTTCCCAAGGGTCGAGCCCACCTCTACCGAAGTCGAGCCATCTCAGCTCCTTCGCTAGGTGGCTCCCCAAGAGTTGAGCCCACCTCGGTTGAAGTCGAGCTCCCTCCACTCCTTCACCAGGTGGCTTCCCGAGGGTTGAGCCCACCTCGATCAAAGTCGAGCTCCCTTCGCTCCTTCGCCAGGTGGCTTCCCAAGGGTTAAGCCCACCTCGACCGAAGTCGAGCCATCTCAGCTCCTTCACCAGGTGGCTCCCCAAGGAATCCACATTATTTGCAATCAACATTGTTGGCAATCCATATTACCTTTCAAGATTACTTGGTAATGCACCAAAAGCAGCCGAGTGTCTATCCAAACCGTCCAAGCCTTTATCCAAACCCATCAAGAGGACTCTTCTTGGAGGGCACCAACTCTTAGCATGGAGGCTTTTGGCATGGAGAAACTCATTCCAAGGATGGTGCCAATAATTGGTCAAAGCCCACTAGGAAAAGGACTCCTAGTGGGGCACTAATAATTCTTGCACCAACTCCCTGTTGCACTAGGAAGTCAGAGTGCCATCCACTATTTGTGCTAGTTCATCCTTATCCAAAAGGGGGCATGAGGGAGAGAGAAACTCAGGAAGAGGACTCCTCTTGGGTGCTAGGAATCCTTCTCAAAAGGGGCATGGATAAGAAAGAATTCATTGCACCAACTATTTGGCTCTAAACACTTCCAATGCCAAATCCTTTTGGGGCCAAGAGACTTTCATAAAAAGGGTTGAAGGGAGAGAGAGAATCCTAGTGTAAAAGGACTCTTCAAAGTCCTCATGGTAGGAAAAATTAGTGAGAGAAAGGTATGTGGCACCCCAACTTTGGGATGCCATAAGGAGTCCTCCAACCAGGTTTGGGATTTGACTAAGTTAAAATTGGTCTTTCAATTTGATTGGAAACTCAGGTCTAACATATAAGCTAGCAAGTTTATTAAATCCAAAAAATTTACAATAAATCTAATTATATTAGGTCCATAATTGATTCTCTATTATGTGTGACCAATTGGATTCCATGCCTAGCCAGTAGTAGATGTAGGTTCGAACTCAATCTAATTAGGTTAAACCCAAATGCACTAATTAATTAGAACTCGTTAATTACTGAATTAAATTCTTTAATTCATGCATGTCCACAAGCCAAGATTAATATCAAGCAACGTATCATGGCTACGTAAAAAATGTAACATTTTAGTAAAATTACCAAAATACCCTTTTGTGGTGAGTTACCATGCAATTCAATCCTTCAATCATACATCTCAAAATAGCCATGGATATAGAATCATGTCAAGTGCAAATATCTAATCATATATATCTCAATCCAAGATGATAACTCGAATGATGAAACATCAGAAACTCTTTCTGATTTTCATTCTGCTCTACTTGAGAAACTCCAGAGTCAACATCCTATGAGATCACATATAATATTCTCTTCTCTTACAAGCAATGATCTATCCCTTGTTAATCACTCATAATCTGTATGCATAATCATCATGCCTAGAGCATCCTGCACATTTCTCAAAGAGTCATGCTAGGGTATGAACCAAAACACAAATCCATTATGCATGGTACCATGATGATCTCAAGTCTAAGGATCACATGTATCACTTTCACTAGAAAAATATCTATTAACACATTTGTAAGGCTCCATTAGATATTTCTCCTATAGGTCATCTAGTGAACTCATTCTCCAATGAGCACCCACATTCTTGTATTAGTGTCATTATACAAGTGATTATGAAATCAATTACCCTCTTTATTGAGAGTACACATAGGATGTGTCAGTCTATCCAGTATCATCGATCCCCGACTCGATGATTTTATGATAAAATATTTTAGATCAAGGCTATCAAGATTTTAGGTCTCACTAGCATGAACTTATCATGGCTCTAAAATCACTGTCTCAATCTATGAGGTTCATCATAATTCAAAATAAATATAATAGAATGCAACATATGATGAAACACAATATCTCTTAATTGATAAATCTTAAATATCATTTACATGAGTAAGGAGATAAAGTACAAAATGCCCTATCACATCAACTATACAATTGACTTATAGGGCACTATTCTTTCACCAAGTACTACACCTCTCTTCCCCTCAACAATGAAATAATAAGATGGTGAAAATAAAACCCGGGAGGGGGGGGGGGGGGGATGATGACTATTTATAGGGGCTTAGATGGCTCCAATCAAATAACTCACCTACCCACCATGGATGGATGCCAAGTGGCAGCCTTGGATTGGATTTGGCCATCATGTGGAACCCCATCCTTGACACATGGCCACTTGTGGCTGCCTCATGGCTCTAGTCATCGACGAGCATTTATAGAGGCATTAAACCTCGCAACCTTGGTCCACCATGGTTTTTACTCCCTTCACCCGACCTCTAGTTAGCTTGGGGATTATGAGTGGGGCCCGTGTTATGGGTCTCATGACCCTGACCTCGGTTTGCACATACCTAAGCTAGGGACAAGGTAACTTCCACTTGGACATAGTCGACCTTTCCATGGCCAAAGAGGAGAGAGCAAGGGTACCAAACTATGTGTAAGGAACTGAAGTGGGTGTTGGAGAACCATCGAGGATCTCCATAGGTTCAAAACAAGGGCAAAAAGCTCCACCAAATCCATTTCCGACTTCACTATTCTTCTTGTTTAGCTATTGCAGCTCTATGGGAGCCCCTTCTGTTGCCCAGCTTCCACAGTGACCCCTCGATGACACTCAAGTCACCATTTCTGGCACCTTCCCTGCCGTCCAATACCTTCCCTCCACTTCTGTACTAGCTGATACAGAGCCATGGAGGTAGGCCCTGACCAACCCCCCATGGTGTTATCCCCCTTTTTCTCCCCTCTTTCTCTCTCTTCCTCTCTTTCTCTCTTTTCCTTGTCACTGGTTTGTCCCTATTGAGTCTCAGGTGGTGTATCCAAGATTCTAGGGGGTTGGGCCAAGGTTAAAGTTGGTCCGGTTATCATGGTCTCTCATGATGTATCTAGGGTTAGGATTGTGTCCAGAAAAAGTCCTAGATGTTAGACTAAGTTTTGGTCAGTTTGGGCATTGGAGTTGGCTCGGTTCTGGTTCGAGTTGACTCTAATGGTTGGCACGGCATGATTGCAAGGAGAAGAGTCGGCTCGAGTTCATGCGAGTCAGCTAGATTCTAAGAGGAGTCGGCTTGGTTCTACTAGGAGCCGGCTCGGATGTCTGGGAGTCGACTCTCATACACAGAATGGATAATCTACAATCTGGAAGAGTTGACTCTAGGGGTTCGAGCAGACTCTTCTAGAGTACTCTCTGCAGTAAGGAGTCGACTCGAGCAGTTTGAGCCGACTTGGATGACAAGATTCTTTGAATCACGTGTTGCCGTGCTGGAAAGTTTTGGAGGGTTTCGGTTCTTCTTGATCATGGTGTGTATATATATGTATATGGGATGGTTAGTTATAGAGAGGTCATTCTATAACAGTCCAAGAAAACCAATCAAGAAAGAGAATCCTTCTTTCTTCCATATTTCGTTCTCTCTTCTCCCTCTCCTTTACTTCTCGATCATTCCAAGGGATCGTTTGATCTTTGTTTGACCTATATCCTACCGTGATCATCTTTGGATCGCTGGCAGATGGTCATTCATGCATCTGAATTACTGAATTGCTTTCACTTGAGCATTGATCAGGATGATTTCTGCTCATAATTTGGTATCAAAGCTTTGGTTGTGTGAAGGAAGGAAGATCTCTACATCCAAGGAGTGCTAGAGGGTAGGATCTAGTATGTTCTTGATTCTTCTTAATTGTGGTAATGGCGTCAAGTAGTTTCAAGGTGGATTTCAAGAAGTATGATGGCAAGGAAAATTTTACCCTATGGCAACAAAGGGTAAAAGACTTGCTAGTTCAATAGAGGATCTATAAGGTCTTGGTTAAAGAGAGACTGGAAAAGATCAGTGTTGAGGATTGGGAAGAGTTGGAAGAGATCATATTCAGCACCGTCAGAATGTGTTTGGCGGATTAGATTTTGCCAGAGGTGTGTACCGAGACTATGGCAAGGGGTCTTTGGCTGAGATTGGAGAACACATACATGGACAAGAACATGACTAACAAGCTATGGTTGAAGAAGCATATATATAGTCTGAGAATGCCTGAAGGAGGTGACCTCGTGTCTCACATTCAGAGGTTCAACCAGGTTTGTGCAAAGGTTATGAGTCTAGATGTGAAAATTGACGAGGAGGATCGGGCATTATTACTGTTGTGTTCGCTCCCAGGATCATATGATGGTTTAATAATAACCTTGGTGTATGGAAAAGAAACCTTGATCTATGAAGAGGTTGTTGGAGTGCTTAGGTCAAATGAACAAAGGGAGAAGATCTGCAAAGGAAGTCCTAACTCAGAGGTTCTTGCTATAAATGAGAGGCAAGGAAGATCAAAGGAAAGAGTTAGGGGGAAATCAAAGGGCAGATCATAGTCTCAAGGTAGTAAAAGGGGTTTGAAGTGCTTTAAGTGTCAACAATTGGGCCACTTCAAAAGGAATTGCCCTCTTTTGAAGACCGAGAAAGGAAAGGCCAACACTAGTGGTACTGGTGTATCTGAAGGCAGTAAAGAAGATGTACTAATAGCTTTAGATGGATCAGTTGATTGGGATAATGCTTGGACATTGGATTCAGCATGCTCTTATCATTATACCTCACAACGGGACTGGTTTGATACCTATGAAAAGGCTGATGGAGGTAGCGTAAGCCTTGGTGATGATCACCCTTGTTTAGTGGCCAGAGTTGGCACCATTAGGGTGAAGATGTATGATGGAGTGATAAGGACTCTGTCTAATGTCAAACATGTACTAGAATTGAAGAAGAATCTAATTTCTTTGGGCTACTTGGAAGGGCAGGGTTATGCCTTTAGTTGTCAGGCTATACTGGATTTTGAGGATTACCAAGGGAGCTTTGGTAATGATGAGAGGGAGAAGACTGAGCAATAATTTGTACAAGATAGAAGGCTCAGTAGTGATTGATAATGCAGAGGTGCTTGCAGCGGCACAGGAGGAGAAGCTTTCCTACCAGTTATGGCACTATCGAATGGGTCACTTGAGTGACCGAGGGCTTGCAGAATTAAGTAAAAGAGGAAATCTTCCAGTGCTGAGGAAGGAAGGAAATGACCTATATGAGCACTGCATTTTTGGCAAACAACACAGGGTGAAGTTTGCCAGTGGTACCAAGTAGAGTGAAGAAGTCTTAGAACTAGTTCACTCAGTGTATGGGAACCGGCACCATTTTATCCAAGGGCGGAGCAAGGTATTTTGTTACCTTCATTGATGACTTTTCTAGGAAATTGTGGGTGTATCTGATGAGGAAAAAATCAGATGTGTTCATTCGGTTCAAAGCCTGGAGGGCTGAAGTAGAGAAGGAGACAGGAAAACATGTGAAGTGCCTTCGGTTTGATAATGGAGGAGCATACTCTAGCATAGAGTTCAGAAATTACTGTGAGGAGAATAGGATCAAACGCCATTTCACAATAAGGATGACTCCACAGCAGAATAGTGTTGCAAAAATAATGAACCGAACAGTATTGGAAAAAGCAAGCAGTATGAGGCTGCAGTCATCAATGCCCAAGGCCTTTAGGGGTGATGCCATTACTCTGTCATATTTTCTTGTGAACAGGTCCCCTCATTTCAAGCTGGATAGAGGACTTTCAAAGGAAGCTTGGAGTGGGAAGGTGGAGCTTGGCCACCTGAAGGTGTTTGGTTGCCCAGCCTATGCACATGTGGAGGCAACTGAATGGAGTAAGTTGGACCCTAAGTCAAAGAAGATCTTCATTGGATATCTACGAGGAGTCAAGGGTTACCTACTGTGGGATCCACAGTCTCAAAAGGCAGTGATCAGTAGGGATGTCATTTTTGATGAGAAGAGCATCTTGAAGATATCAGGAAGTATGGATGGAGTTGCAACTTCAAAGGTGAACAGCAGTGATTGTCCTTTACAGGTAGAGGATAGGCTGTTTACATCAGCTAACAAGGGTCCTTCGTTGAGGTGGAGTTAGGTAGGAAAAGTCCTCTTGGGTTGAAGGATCAGAAAAGCAAGGCATGATGGAAGAGATGGAATTTCTTAGGAAGAACAAGACATGGCAGTTGGTGGATCTACCGAAAGATGCTCATGTAATTGGCTCCAAATGGGTGTTCACAAATGAATCAGTACCTTCAGAGCAAGGTGGAGTGAGATTCAAAGCAAGGCTGGTTGTAAAGGGATACTCACAAAGGGAAGAGGTATTTTCTCCTGTGGTATGCCATACTTCATTCCGGGTATTGCTATCATACTTCAATCTGGGTATTGCTATCATTGGTGGTAGAACATGGTATGGAATTGGTTCAAATGGATGTAAAGACAGCCTTTTTACATAGAAGTCTGGATGAGAAGATCTATATGAAGCAACCTGATGGCTTCATAGAGATTGGACAGGAAGATAAGGTGTGTTTACTCCAGAGGTCATTGTATGGTTTGAAACAATCACCTCACCAGTGGTATCGAAGATTTGATGCATTTATCTTAAGCCTTGGGTTTCTCAGATGTGAACATGACTGCTGTGTGTATGTCAGGGTTGTGGATACTGATAATGCTTTGTATCTACTTCTGTATATGGATGATATGTTGATAGCCAGCAAAAGTATGAGTGATGTGAATCAGCTGAAGAAAGCATTATCTATTGAGGTTGAGATGAAGGATTTGGGTCCAGCTCAGAAAATCTTTGGAATGGAGATTTGTAGGGATAGATGCAAGGGGATTCTCCATTTATCACAAGGATGTTACATCAAGAAGATTCTTGATAGGTTTGGGATGGAAAAAGCCAAACTAGTGAAGACACCATTACTAGGGCACATATCTCTCTTAAAGATGCAGAGCCCTCAGACAAATGAAGAGAGAAAGTACATGGAGAGAGTTCTATATGCAAATGCTATAGGTAGTGTTATGTATGCTATGGTGTGTTGCAGGCCAGACATAGCATATGCTGTAAGCTAGGTGAGTAGGTACACGGCAAATCCTGGGAAGAAATACTGGAAAGCATTGAAGTGGATTTTGAGGATCTATGAGGGACTCAAAAGCATGGACTGGTATTTGGTGGCTAGCCAGAAGGACAAGGAAGGAACTCCAGGGAGTCATATGGAGGTTTGGGTCCTTTGGAAGGGTATGTGGATGCTAGTTATGCAGGTGATCTTGATACAAAAAGGTCTACTACTGGTTATATCTTCTGCTTGTATGGTGGACCAGTTTCTTGGAGATCTATCCTTTAACCTATCACTACTCTATCTACAACAGAGGCTGAGTATATAGGTATTACTGAGGCTACAAAGGAAGCACTATGGTTGAAGAGTCTAGTGATTGAGATGGGGGTGGAACAATGTATGGTGGTCCTGCACAGTGATAGTTAGAGTGCCATATATTTGACTCAGAACCCAGTCTATCATGCACGTACAAAGCATATAGACGTGAGGTACCATAGGATTCGAGAGCTGGTGGAGGAAGGAGAAGTCTCACTGGTGAAGGTCCATACTAAGGAGAACCAGGCGGATGCACTTACAAAGGCTCTATCAGGAGAAAGCTTTCAGTCATGTATGTGGTTGATGGGTCTGAGGAGTCTGGTGTAATAAACCCGTAACCTTGGATCACCAAGGTGGTGATTGTTAAGTCTCAAGTGGTGTATCAAGATTCCAGGGGATTGGGCCAAGGTTAAAGTAGGTTTGGTTATCATGGTCTCTCATGATGTATTTAGGGTTAGGATTGTGTCCGGGAAAAGTTTTATATATTAGATTGAGTTTTGGTCAGTCTGGGCATTAGAGTCGGCTCGATTCTGTTTCGAGTCAACTCTAATGGTTGGCACGACATGATTGCAGGGAGATGAGTCTGCTCGAGTTCATGTGAGTCGGCTAGATTTTGGGAGGAGTCGGCTCGGTTTCAAGCGAGTCGGCTCGATTCTGCTGGGAGTCGGCTCGGATGTCTGGGAGTCGACTCTCATACACAAAATGGATAATCTGCGATCTAGAAGAGCCGACTAGAGGGGTTTGAGCCGACTCTTCCAGAGTGCTCTCTGTAGCAAGGAGTCGACTCGAGCAGTTCGAGCCGGCTCAGATGACGAGATTCTTTGAATCATGTGTTGCCGCACTGGGAAGTTTTGGAGGGTTTTGGTTCTTCTTGATCGTGGTGTGTATAAATATGTATATGGGATTGTTAGTCATAGAGAGGTCATTCTGTAACAGTTCAAGAAAACCAATCAAGAAAGAGAATCCTCATTTCTTCTAGATTTCGTTTTCTCTCTTCTCCCTCTCCTTCTCGATCATTCCAAGGGATCATTTGATCTTTGTTTGACCTATATCCTATCGTGATGGTTTTTGGATCGCTAGCAAATGGTCGTTCACGCATCTGGATTACTGAATTGCTTTCGCTGGAGTGTTGATCAGGATGATTTCCGTTCATAGTCCCTTCATTTTTTTATTAATTTGTGCCGATCTATTCCGGTCTGGGCCACACTGACTCATAGCAGCAATTGGTCAAAACAGTCTTCGATACTGGTTTTGGAAATCTTGAAAGATACACTCTCATGAAGTATAGGAAGATCAGATAAGGCATTTGACATGGGTCACAAATATCCTAACCTTAGCCAATCCACACCATAGGTATTATATTGAAGGGAGATTAGTCATCTCCCTGAGAAATACGCAAGCATCGAAACAAGTCAATTGCTAAAAGCTCTAGCCAAATAATTACGAGGATAGCATAAAATAATGTGATGCATTGTAAACGAATGGTTATCTTCCAAAAGACCAAAATTCTTGGGAGATGACTCTATATGGCACAAATAGTATAAATCCATTTTATTGTTACAGGAACAGAGTTCATACCGGCATTGCATGCAAAGCTAGCCTTGATTTTTCAGCGTCAAACAATCTTTCTGGAATTAGTTCATAGACCTGTCATGAATAATAGAAGTTAATGTCATCAACAATCATATTATAGTCAAGAGCTTAACAATTAGGCTTTTCTTTCACTTTTCTTTGAAGAATGTATTAACTGCTCTGTCATGAAGTGTGAATCACTTCAATATAATTTTCTACAAAGTTTAGTTTAATGCAAATAGTTTCGGTTTCTGCAATGTTTTCTCAAAAATGTACACTAAAATGAACATGAGCTTGGTTTAATAGCAAGAATTTTCCTTCCAAGTGAAAAAGTTCTTACAGACAATCAATGTTTAACTAATTCATAAAGCACAGTAATAATAGAGCTTAAAAGAAAAACAAGAGTTACTAACATGGCAATATATGCTATATTCAGTTTTGCCTTCCATGTTCTCATACATCCTGATATTTTCATATGGATTGTCTTCCAGGCTGAGTCCCTTTTCTGACTGAGCGGAGCTACTGGATCACAGGCCCGCTCCCTGGTTCACCTGCAAAACAAATCCCTGGCCAGAATTGTTCCGATTGGGGATACTCCGATGCCTAAGTTAGAGGCAGGCTCCAGCCACAGAATGAGAAAGATTCTGAGAAGGATCAGATGGAGAAGGGAAAGACTCCAAGATTTTTTTTGGGAGTATCTTGTGCCTTTTTTTTTTCTCCCTTGAGCATTCCCTCTTACCATTATTTATAAGGAGTTGTCCAGCTTGCGGTTCTGTTCTTCCTCCAGTGGTTATGATGGAGGAATTAATTCCTTTCCCATAATTTGCAATCGTGGATAGTTATTAAATGGTTCCGGCAGCCAGACTGGAGGCGTTCTCGCTAGAGTTACGTGCCATGATTATGTTCCAGAGATAGTCGATGATAACCGTTGCTTGTTGTGTTCATAGAGACTTAAGATAGATTGAGAGTCCATCTTCAGACTTCCCTTTTAGAGAGATTTCTGTAATTAAATCAGGGAATGTCTTCGACATAGATCGAGGACTTGATCTTTGACATAGGTCGAAGACTACATCTTCGACATAAATCAAAGATTATGTCTTTGGGAGTTAGTGAAGGTCACTCTTTGATCCAAGCTGAGGACCTTGTCTTCAGGGGCTGTAGGCCCATTAAGAGTTTTGGCTTGCCCATTGGTTGCCTGATTTTTTCTGAATACCTTGGTTTGAAGTTTACAATTTGGAAGAAATGTCTCCGGCCAGTTGAACCGGTGCCTGGCTCGTACTTGGACTGACATATCCCAATAGTTTCCCCCCTACTCTCAGTTTTCGAAGCGAAGATTTACCTCGAAGAGTGAGAGTATTATTGGTTTGTCATTTTCGTCCTGGGGGTTGGTGTAGTAGATGATTACAAAATCTCTGATTGGACCGTTTACCATAACTGCTGGTTGATTCGGGAATCAGGCGATGGATAGCTGTCATTCCCTGATTGAGAGGTAAAAAAGGAGTGGATAGACTAGGGACTGTCTCTCCTTTTTTCGTTGCGCGACGGTTCAACTAATCTTCTGGTTGGGATTTGAGCGGCGGTCATGGTCCCTCCTCGCCCCTTGGATGATGAGTGCACTCCATCTTGGCCATTGATTTATATGGATTATGTCCTTTGGTCTATTCCATGTCAAATCAGCTTAGGGTTGTTTTGGGGTTGCGCAGCTATCTCAAGCGTCCGTGGTGGGTTTATGAAGATGGTTCCATTTATCAATTTGTTAACTTGGAGCTTTTTCGTCTCTTTTTGAGAAGGAGAAAATGTCTGGCTGAGGAAACTTCTTCAACCTCACACTTTCAGTTTTGGCCCAGCTTTCCTTGTTCTTAGCCATCAGTCCCTTCCACAGGTAGATTCTTCCTTCTGCTTCTTTGCCTCGCTCTTTTATCATGGCCGAGTCTTTAGGAAGCCAAAGGAAAAAAGTCGGGCCTTCGGGGGCCGATGATGTAGTGAGTCCGGAGTTAGTTCCCAGCTTCGTTTCACCAGGAAAGGTTGCTCATCTTCGAGAATGCTATCACATTCCCGAAGGGTTTCCTTTAATCCTTCCCACATCTGAGGAACGGATGAACAAACCTCCTGCTGGGTGTTTGGCAGTGTATGAAGACCA
The DNA here is from genome assembly GCA_021397845.1 of Areca catechu. Classification (NCBI taxonomy): domain Eukaryota; kingdom Viridiplantae; phylum Streptophyta; class Magnoliopsida; order Arecales; family Arecaceae; genus Areca; species Areca catechu. Next base: position 6,680,971 of record CM038048.1, read on the forward strand.
TTTGAAGGCTGGCCTTCAATTTTTCCTGCATCTTTTCTTCATCAAAATCTTTCGCCTGTACCAAGTAGTGCATGTGCAGTTGACTCTGAATAGCATTCGGAACATCATGGGATTTTGGTCCGGGGTCACATAGCTAATGTGAACCCCGGGACCAATTTGTTTACTGTCCTTTTTGTGCTTAAAAGGGATCTCCACGGTAGCAGATGGTGAGTGATTGGCCCTCGACCTAGTCACAAGATCATCAAGGATATGCCTAGTGCCATCCATGGGTGGAAACCTATCTTCGTTTTTGTATCATCTATCGAACCGTGGGGTTTTAGTAGTGATTGGAAGGAGCCATGTTTAGCCGCCAACAATGGGAAAAAGGTTTTGGCAGCTGATCAGTCCGATTATGACTTACTGACTAATTTGGAGGCCGTTCCTATCCGTGAGTTATTGGAGGAGAGGAATCTCCATCTTGTAGGGATCAGTGAGTTCCCGGTGTTAGGTATAAATGGTGAAGATTTTTACCTCTTCTCTTTCATTCCTATTGTAGTTTAGTCGACTCAGAGGGGTTTTTCTATTTGTAGGCGGTGGAATAAAGCCTAACTTGAGCTGGCTCCACCAATCTTTTGAGAAGAGGATAGCTCAAACCCCTCCTTCAAGATCAGTGGATCGGAAGAAGGCTCGAAGGGATGATCCTAAGAGGAGTAGGAGCACTTCATCCTCTAGAGGAACCTCTGGGGGGAGACGTGGTGCCAATGATGGAGGCCCCAATAGGGCCTTAGCTGGTTGAATCTTTGCCGGCGGTTATCTCTCCAGTTCACACAAGGGAGAGTCCGTCTCCGGTGGCTGATGTGCCACTGCCTTGCCCCCTACGGTGGATAGGGGTGAGGCACCATAAGTTGAGAGGGAGCCCGTTCGGGAGGCTTCTCCAGCTGGGAGCTATCCTGCGGACTCTTTGAAGCTTTCCCCTATGGGGGGACTATTGGTCCCCACCGTTGCTAGGCGGGCGCTAAAGGATACGTTGCTGCCTCATGATTTGGCAGTTATCCGAGGTCGAAGCCTCGCCTGAATATCCGACTCTGCCTTTTCCTCCCTGCAACAGGTGAGATTCTTATTATTTTTTCTTTGTCCAGAGGGTTGTTCGATCCATAACCTAGCTTTGTCGATATAGTTGGTCTACGACATCACCTTCATGGAGGAGGGCCAAGGGAATGTCGATAGCTTTATCCATGGTCTTAAGGAAGAGCTCCATATAGCCAGGGCTGAAAAAGAGGTGGCCAAAGAATTAAAGCAATATATGGAGAATCATCTCGCTCATGTGGATGCTGAAGTTCGTGGCCTGAGGAGTGAGCTGAAGAGCGCCCACTTGATAATCGCGGGGCAAGGGGCAGAGTTGAGGAAGAGTAGAAAACATGTCGATTCCTAGGAACAATCCGTCAAGGAGAATCAGGAAAAGATGGAAGATCTGACCAAGGCGGTTGAGGAGGCAACCAGGAGGGCTGAAGAGGCATCCGTAAGAGCTAGAAAGGCATCTTTAAGGGCCAAAGAGGCAGCCTTGGAGTCTGAGGCAGCTAGGAGAGAGTCTGAAGTCTTGAAAGAGCTAGCGGGTAGAGCTATAGCGAATTTTAGGAAGTCCTCACAATTCCAATAGGAAATGAATGAGGCGACCTTATACAGCTACCAGCATGATTTTAACGACGGACTCGCTAAGGTCAGTGGGGTTTTTCCTATCCTTGATCTTTTTGGTGTCCCTGCTTTTGACATTACGGAGGAAGAAGAGGAGGGAGCCGAGGCCTTAGAGGAAATCGGAGAGATATCAAGTCTAAGGGAGGAGATCCCAATCATGGTCGAGGCTCCCAGCATAATTTCGGCCCAGGTCGAAGAGGCTGAAGAGGTGCTAAGCTTGGGGGGAAAAGCTCCTGTCGTAGTCGAAGACTTGAATGTAATTCTGATCCCGACCCAAGAGGGAGTCCAAGTTGAGGAGGGGGTCCAGGTTAAAGACCCTCTTGACTTAACCCAAGTCGAGGAAAATCTCTCTACGCAAATTGACAAACTGCTCCAATCTTGCGATGATGGATCTCTTCCAACCGATGCCTAGGAATTTGTGTAGCTTTAGGCATTATATCTCTTCCTTACTTTTTTCTGAAATGTAACTGACGAACTCTTCTAAATTTCCAAGTGGCTTTCTCCTTTTTGTACATGTTATGTCATGTTTTTGAATATGGTTTAAATAAAGTTGCTGGCTTTGGAGATGACTTGAATTACATTGCTCTTTCACCTTTTTGGCCAAGGGGCCGAAGCCGAAGATTGTTTGGTTCATGGCTGGCATCGAAGATGAGTTCCGAAGCAAAATCGGAATGCCGTTGCCGACGACTGGCCATGATCAAGCCAGGTCGACATCAGTCTTCCTTCAAAATTAATCTGTCTGTTTAGGAATGGACACGACAGACAGGTGTCATTTTCCTGTTGACTATTGATTAAGGAACATTGATTATGGTTCTCGTTGCTCGTGTTGAGTGTATCGATATTCGAATGGTCGCATCCCCGTGTGCCTCGGGTGCTACCATATCCTCCCTTTTCGAAAGGGAGCCATTAATGCCATCACCATACGATGAAGATTATTCTGGATTAGGAGTGCCGACGGTTGCCATCCCCAAGAGCAGTTATTGGCGATCATACCACTCCCGAGCGATCACCTGGAGTTTCGAGGCATCACTTCAACACGTGGCATCCTTTGGTATGTCTGGGAGAGGGCATGGAGCATGTTTCCCTGTGGCCGTTCATGGGTATAAGGTCCTTATAAATAGGGTCCTGTCTTCCCCTGTCAAAGGCCATCACAATTTCAGACTCCCATTTTGGAAGTTTCCATTCTTTCTCCAACATCCCAGCGAAATGAAGTTTTGCATTTCTGACCTAAGAAGGTGGTAATGAAGAGGGCCTCTGAGGCCCTATCTGAGGGAGAGCCCAGCTCTAAGGCTCCTTGGAGAGGCGATAACGATGACCTGCAGGGGGTCATTGCTTGCCTGGAGAGGAAAATCCGGATCTTGGAGGCCTTCCTGGTGGAGGCCAAGGCACGGGTTGAGGTCACTGTTGCAGAGGCCGAGGAGTCTAGAAAGAGGTTGGTGGAGGCCATCTGGGACTTTGTGGCTTCTTCCGCCTACAAGGATGAAGTTGCAGAGGCGGTCCTGGATTCATACCACCGGGGGTTTCTAGAACATCAGGACAAGGCTCTCAAGTTCTTCCATTTGAAGGGCTTGTAAAACATCAGGCCTTCCGTCCCATTCCTTGGTCATGAATTCGATTCCGACTTCGAAGAGGAGTCAGAGTCAGACTCCGAAGGAAACACCAGAAACTCTCCATCCTCCTTCCAGGGCTTTGATGCCTCCCATCGGCACAAGAAAGGGCTAGATGGCAGTCACTGAATCTATCTTCCCCCTTATCTGCAATGCTCCTTGTCTTCTTCCTTTTTTTTTCATAAAAATTAAAAAATGAATGAAGTTTTCAACTTCTTTCACACTTCTTCTTTGACTTGTCATACTATGATATGTGGAAGGTGTAAATTTTCCAAAACATTTGGGATCTATGAAGAGATGTGAGATCGGGTGGGCCATCCCATCAAGTATTTACTGTCGACAAGATGAGTGATATAGGTTCACTCTAGCATGTTTTCGGATTTACCATAGGGTAGGGCATCTAAGCCATCCCTGTGCATTCCTGTCATGATCAAGGTAGGCTGTTTAGGCCCGTCCTGGCGTGTCTTCGGACATACCATAGGGTAGGCTATAGAAACCATCCCTGCGCCTTCTTTGGTGTAAGGTAGGCTGATTAGGCCCGTCCCGGCATGTCTTCGAATTTTTTGTAGGGTAGATTATGTAAACCGTCCCTGTGCCTTTGATCATTTTGGCAGCCTGATTGGGCCATCCGTTGTGCTCGTCGGGCATACCGATAAGGGAGTAGATCAGACTCTCCTTTACGCCATTGTCTAATTCCTTAGATCGTGCCATTCAAGTCGTTGTCGTTCAGTTGATGCAATGGGTCGTTCAGAGTTGGACAAATTTGTATGAAAGATTTAGGGGCCTGTTTATTGATAGTATTTACGAAGGTTTTGTACATTCCATGGCTGGGATAGAATTTTATCATCCAGGGTCCTGAGTTGATATGTTCCTGGACGTATGACTTCTTCGACTTGGTATGGACCTTCCCAATTAGGGGAAAGCTTACCCTGTTCTGTTGGCCTGGACACTTCTGCCCTTCATAGCACCATGTCCCATGTGCGAAAAATTTGCTCCTTTACTCTGGAATTGTAATACTTGGCGACCTTTTGTTGGTATGTCACCATTTTCATTTGGGCCGAAGCCTGGTGCTCGGCAACAGATCCAGGTCAACTCTTCTGAGATCGGAGTTTTCAAGCTCTTCGTATTTATCGATTCTTAGAGATTGGAGGGAGACTTTGATAGGAAGAACAGCTTCGGTACCGTATGCCAGGTTGAACGGAGACTCACCGATGGCCATTCTCGGGGTAGTTCTGTATGCCCAGAGGATGGAGGTCAGCTCTTCTGCCCAAAATCCTTTGGCAGCATTCAACCTGTTCTTCAGACCATGGAGAATGGTTCGATTAGTTACTTCAGCTTCTCTGTTGGATTGTGGGTGGTTAACGGAAGTCAGCCTATGTTGCACATGGTACCGAGTGCAGAAGTCTTTAAACTTCAGATTATCGAATTGCATCCTTTTGTCAGTGATTATTGTATGTGGAATCCCGAACCAAAATATGATGGAGTTTTTGACAAAATTCTCAACCTTGCCCTCTGTGATTTGGGCCAGTGGTTTGGCTTCGACCCACTTTGTGAAGTAGTCAATTGGCACAAGGAGGAATTTTCTCTGCCCAGATGCGGACAGAAATGGACCAAGAATATCCATCCCCCACTGAGCAAAAGGCCAGGGGGCTGTCAGCTGGGTCAAGTGACTCGCTGGTTGTCTCTGAATGTTGGCATATCTCTAGCATTGATCACATCTCTGGCATTGATCACATCTTCGCACGAAGTTGGCCGAGTCCTTTTGGATGGAGGGCTAATAGTATCCTTGGCGTATAATTTTATACGCTAAGGACCTGCCCCCCAAGTGATCACCACATATCCCCTCGTGGACCTCTCTCAAGGCGTTGTCAGCATACAACGATCCCAAGCATTTCAGTAGAGGCAAAGAGAATGATCTTTTGTAGAAAGCTCCATCTAAGATGACATATTGAGATGCCATCCAGCGGATATTTTTGGCCTCTGCCTTGTCTTCTGGCAACACACCATTGTTTAAGAACTTGATAATGGGATCCATCCAGCTTAACCCGGTCTCGATTTGGTACACCTCCATAGCTTCTTCAGCTATATTTGGGGCTTCAAGGTATTCAATGAAGGTGCGACCGAGGGATTCCGGGGTTGTAGTGGCAAGTTGAGACAACGCATCTACCCGGAAGTTCTTCGATCGAGGAACATGAATGATTTTGAAGTATTCCAGTTGAGAAGATAAGATTTGTACTTTTTTCAGGTACTGCACCATGGTGGGGTCTCTGGCTTCATATTCTTCTTTAACTTGATTTACCACTAACTGGGAGTCTAAAAGAGCATGGAGTCTCCGAACTCATAAACTCTTGGCGATCCGAAGTCCTACAAGCAGGGCTTCATATTCGGCCTGATTATTTGAAGCACGGAAGGAGAACCAAAGTGCGTACTCCACCATGTGGCTGTCGGGTTTGGCTAGTATAAGGCTGGCTCCACATCCAGTGGAATTGGAAGCTCCGTCCGCATGGAGCACCCAAATGAACTCCGTATTCTTTGAATTTCCTTCTTTTGCTGGAGGTGCTTTGTCTTCGGACTTCCAGGTGCACTCAGCCAGGAAATATGAAAGCACATGGGCCTTCATAGCTGATCAAGGCTAGAAATTAATGTCAAATTCACTTAGTTTCACAGGCCACTTGGCTATCCTTCCTGAGGTATCAAGGTATCGAAGAACGGCCTTGAGGGGTTGATTGGTCAGCACCATGATGGCATGGGCATGGAAGTAAGGCCGTAATCGCTTTACCCAATTATCAGAGAATAGATTAGCTTCTATATTTTCGAATATCTTGTTTCAGCATCATGTAGAACTTTGCTGATATAGTATATCGGTTTTTGAGAGCCATCTTCTTCTCTTCGGACAAGGACTAAACTGACTGCTTCGTCCGAGGCGGAAAGGTATAAGTAGAGCACCTCCCCCTCTTGAGGTTTGGAAAGTAAAGGTGGGGTCTCTAAGTACTTCTTCAACTCTTCAAAGGTAGTACGACAGTCTTCGATCCATTCGAAGCCCCGAGACTGCCGAAGTACCTTAAAAAATGGGAGACATTTTTTGGCTGAGCAAGAGTTAAACCTGCTTAAGGAGGCGATCCTCCTTGTTAGCTGTTGGACTTCCTTCTTGTAGGATGGATGCCTCATGTCTTTGAGGGCCTGAATTTTCTTAGGGTTTGCTTCAATCCCTTGCTTGGTAACGAGGAAACCCAGAAACTTGCTTGAAGTAATTCCAAAGACGCACTTTATCGGGTTTAGCTTCATTCGATGACATCGCAGGGCACTGAATATTCCCCCAGGTCCTGGATGTGATCTTTTTAAGGAGGCTTTTGATGATCATGTCGTCGACATAGGCCTCCAGGTTTCTCCCCAACTACTTCTTGAACATCTTGTTGATCAATCTCTGAAATGTCTCTCCAGCGTTCTTAAGCCCAAATGGCATCATCTTGTAGCAATATAGACCTTTATCGGTGATGAAGGCCATTTTCTCCTCATCCTAGGGATCCATTCGGATTTGATTGTAGCCAGAGAAAGCATCTATCAAACTTAGCAGTTGGTGGCCGATAGTGGGGTCGACCAGTTGGTCAATCTTTGAGAGAGGAAAGCTGTCCTTTGGACAAGCCTTATTGAGGTCTGTGTAGTCGATGCAAATATTCCACTTGCCATTAGCTTTCTTTACCATTACCACATTAGCCAGCCACTCGGGGTAGTGGGCTTCCCGGATGAACCTTGCCTTGAGGAGCTTGCTCACCTCTTCATCTATTACTTTTTCTCTTTTGGGGGCAAAGCTTCTCTTCTTTTGTCGGACTGACATATACCCAGGAGCAACTTCTAGCCGATGAGTGATCACTTTGACGGGAATCCCTAGCATGTCCAAAACCGACCAGGCGAAGACATCAGCATTATCCCTGAGGAAGCATATCAGCTCCATTCTGGTTTTTTCATCAAGCATACTTCAATCTGCACAACCTTGGTGGGGTCCTCCTTAGTTAAGGGTACCGAGATAGTTCTCTCCATAGGTTCACCAGAGTCTATAGTCAAGTCCCTCGGATCTAGCTGATCCCAAGTTGTAGGATCATTAGAGTGCTTGTCCTGGATTATTAGGCATTGTCGCACCATTCTCTGGTCTCCTCTTACTTCTCCAACACCATTTCTGGTAGGAAAGCACACCAGGAGGTAGTAGGATGATACTACAGTCTGAAATTTGTTCAAGGCAGGCCATCCCAGAATGATGTTGTAGGCCAAAGGGGTTCGGACTACCGTGAAATTGATCGGCAGTGTCTTTTATCGTGGTTCGGTACCGAAGGTTACAGGCAGTATTATTTCCCTCTCGGCATCAACTTGATTATCCCCAAAGTCGGTATTTGGTATAGGGGACCTTCGTAGTTTGTTTCTAGGCAAACACATCCGAGAGAATGCATCGTAGATCAAGATATCGATCGAACTTCCATTATCAACTAAGATTCGTTGTACATCGTAATTGGCCACAACAGCCGAGATTACAATAGGGTTGTCGTGCGGGAGCCGAACTCTCACAAGGTCATCGTCGTAGAAGAGAATAGCATTGTTGTTGTTGAGTCACTTCAGGACATCATCTTCGTCTCTTCTCCAGTCGACAGGTTAATGTATCATCCCCACGCCTCCATTGGCGGGCCTTTAATTTGGCAGTTCAGCCTCTTTAGGAGCCGATTAGGGGACAGTAGCTTCTAACTGAGGTCCTTGGCGACCAACGTACCGTCCTAAATACCCTCTCTTGATGAGATCCTTTATTGCATCTCTCAGTTGGATGCATTCTTCGGTATTATGGCCGTGGTCCTGATGGAATCGACATTATTTTTTCCTGTTCCTTGCGGAAGAGGATGCCTTCATAGGACGTAGTCGCTGGAGATAATTTTATTTTTTATCTCCAAGAGAATCTTTCCGCGAGGGAGGTTGAGGGGGGTATAGGAGTCGAATCTCCCTCCCGATGTTCTAGGCCTGGGTGGACTCCTTTGGCGATCAGCATACTTGTTGTTGTTGTTGGAACTAGGGGGCCTTGTCCCCTATTATTTTTCTTCTTTGAAGGGGGCTTCCCTTTGATCAGTCATCGAGTCACCGCCTGCTCTTCAGCATCGGCATATTTCTGAACCCTCGACAGGAGCTCAGCGTAGCTTTTGGAGAACTTCTTATTCAGGAAAAAGGTGAGCCTGGATGTACGAAGTCCCTTCTTCAATGCAGACATGGCCACGTGCTCGTTGAGATCGGGGATCTCGAGTGTGGCCGCATTAAATCTGGAGATGTAATCTCACAAACTTTCTCCTTCATTCTGGTGAAGAAGGAACAGTGTATCCGTATTCCGGGTGGTCTTGCGACAAGTCCTGAAATGCAAGACAAACAATTTTTCTAACTCGAAGAAGGAATCAATGGTACCTGGGCATATGCTCGAGTACCACATCCGAGCAGCTTTCTTTAAGGTGGCCTGGAATGCGAGGTAGTACATCACATCCGAAGCTCCCTGGATTATCAGTGGGCCTTAAAACTGCCTAGATGGTCAAAATGATCGGAGGTGCCATCATAGGGTTCCATCTGGGTAACCCTGAAGTGCCAAGGGATGACTTCGGCCATGACGCGGTCGGTGTAGGGCGGGCGCAGATCACACATCACCAAATCATTGTGATCTCTCTGCTCCCGCATTCTCGCCATCTCTGATTCGATGGCCTTAAAATTCCCATCTTAATCAGGGAGAACGTGCTTTGGCATTTTCTCTACGGGAGTAGAGTTTTAAGAAGAGGGTGAGGAAGTTTGCCTAGGTCTTTTCCATCTCTACGGGAAATCAATGGGCCTAGGCATTCTTGAACTTCGGCCTTCAAGGGAGGGCTGAGGACGGGGGGAGAGATGTGTGGACCCCTCTCGAGGGGCTCTCTTCTTCCGAGATCGAGAGCTATGTCTGGAGGTGGCCGGCGATGCCTCACCTGGAAAGCTCTATTTTGGATGTCCTGAATCATAGCTGTGAGGTTAGTGACCAGGTTCAGGAGGGCTTCGAACTGCTGCTGTCCCACGATAATTGTGGGAGGTGGAATGTCGTTCTCTACCGGGGGTGCCCCCCCTGGGATAGAGCACGACTTTGACTCGTTGAGGCAACCCGAGTCTTCCCTCTTGCCATATAGAATTTTGTACTTCCCCTTTGTCAAGGAGGGGAGCTTAACAATGCGAATTGAACCCCTACCTGGCATGCCAATCTATTGGCGTTGAGTTCCTTTTCCGACCGAGCGGAGCTATTGGATCGCAGGCCCGCTCCTTAGTTCACCTGCAAAAAAAATCCCTCGCCGGAATTGTTTCGGAGGGGGACACTTCGATGGCTAAGTTAGAGGCGGGCTCTAGCCACAGAATGGGAAAGATTCTGAGAAGGATCAGATGGAGAAGGGAAAGACTCCAGAATTTTTTTCGGGAGTATCTTGTGCCTTTTTTTTTCTCCCTTGAGCATTCCCTCTTATCGTTATTTATAAGGAGTTGTCTAGCCTGTGGTTCCGTTCTTCCTCCAGCGGTTACGATGGGGGAATTAATTCCTTTCCCACATTTGCAATCATGGGTAGTTATTAAACGGTTTCGGTGGCTAAACTAGAGGCGTTCCCGCTAGAGTTACACGCCGTGATTGTGTTCAAGAGATAGTTGATGATAACCGTTGCTTGTTGTGTTCGTAGAAACTTGAGATAGATCGAGAGTCCGTCTTCAGACTTCCCTTTTAGGGAGATTTCTGTAATTGAATCAGGGAATGTCTTCGGCATAGATTAAGGACTTGATCTTGATGTAGGCCGAAGACTACGTCTTCGACATAAACCGAAGACCGTGTCTTCGAGAGTCAGTGAAGGTCACTCTTCGGTCCAGGCTGAGGACCTTGTCTTCAAGGACCGTAGGCCCGTTAAGAGTTTTGGCTTGTCCGTTGGTTGCCTGGTTTTTCCCGAATATCTTGGTTTGAAGTTTACGGTTTGGAAGAAATGTCTCCGGCCAGTTGAATCGGTGGCTGGCTCATACTTGGACTGACATATCCCAACAGTCCCATTTGAAAATGGCAAGGTAAGAAAAGAATATGCTTTTTATTCATACCTTCAATATGCTGCAGTTGAGAAGTAGAACTGGTTAATAGCTAAAACAGGCTGCAAAGAATCAGATTCTTTGCTTTATCATCTGAAATATCTCTAAGTTCTTCTGGCAATGAGGGTGGCTATTGTTCCAATACTTTCCATTACAGGAGTCAACCAGATCCTGTTTCATTTGTGGATGACCAGACATTGAAGGTGATACTATGGCACAAATGTGCAGATGTGCATGGCTGCATTTTTATAGATGTGCAAGAACTTCAGAAGAAAGGAGGTAAAGAAATGTAGCATTATATCGAAACTCACCTTGTATAATTCATCCGAAATGAATCCCACCCGATATGCATAAGGTACCATAGCATTGTTTTCCACAGCTATGTCAATAGCTGCATTGCCTAACAAGTAGCCCTGAAACAACAGCAAGAGAATGGAAGCATTTTAGGATTTAACAAAGTGAAAGGGTAGATACATGTTACAGAAACAATCCTACTGCTGCCTATTTGAAGTGGACACTCAACAAAAAGTAACAAATAATCTGAGCGTTCCAGCTTCATTTTACGGAACCAGCATTTACTTCATTACTTGATAATGAAAAATGCCAGCACCTGATGACCAATGTTCCAAGGTCTTCTTACATTTGCTACAGACCATGTGCCACACTTGCATGATCTAAAAAGTTTACTCCAACCACGAAGACGTTATAAATTTACATTTCAACAGGCATGTATTACCAACATGATAATCACTACAATTGTGTACCGCATTAGCTAACCTTGAAATTTATGGCTGGTCCCCGCCCAGCTTCAATTCCTAACAAACATGAACAGGTGTAGAAAATGAAAAGCACGTAATTCATGGCAATGCATGGAAAGAAATGTGAAAGACCACATAGAAGAATCAGCTTATTTATGACAAATGTACAAAGAATAAGGGTATTAGGCTGCATGGTCTTACCATCTACTATCTCCTGTGCTAGAACCGGTACTATCACACCACTATAGGAGCATGCAGCCGAATATAATGGATTTGAAAGGAACTCAGGGTACTCAGAAAACCACTAAACAGCATCGCATATTAGTAACATGAAGTTGATTGAATCCATGAAATTAAAATTATGAGCTTCTTCTGACCTTTATAACAAATTCAAACAAATCCGAAACTGTTTCAGAATCATTTGTAGCGTAGCCCTCACTAGTGTTAGCATAAGAGTATCCAACTCCTACAGGAGAATCCACGAAAAGAACACTGGATACCTATGGCAGAAAGTGGCAATTCTTGGTAAAATATGCACAAGCAAATTAAATAGTCTAACATGGCATGTAGTTTACAGACAAAGTCAAAGAAGTAATGAGTTCATACTTTAACTGAGTAAAAGAGAAATGACAGCAAGCTTTAGTTCATGGTTACGAAATTCAAGAATTATTAACTCTACCATACACATGGCAATTTTATTTCTTACTAGAATAAGTAGGGCTTTAATTTCTCCATGAAGAAAAAGGGTTCTAGTTTAATCTTGAATGCATGGTATGATTCTAGTAGTATGGATGTCACGTCCTTCACAACAGTAGAGTAAATAATCAATAATTAAATCCATATTTAAATAACTGAAATTCAAACTTTATATCTCACAAAATTTTAGTAACATTTTAGGTCTTATATCAGACTTTAAGATTCCCTGATCTGGAATGAAGAAAAATCAAATGTGATTCTAATCACTCTTCTGAAACATATTCTCATGCTATCTTAGTTTTAAAGATATGTAAAGATAATAAAATATAAAATAATGAGCTAGATAGTTCAATAAGCAATGAACACTTCATCTAGATAAATTAAGCATTAATAATATATATATAAAAATAAATATTCAAAATTCATTTCTCCAAAATCAAATCTAAAAATGCAGCACTAACAAAAACAATATACATGCAAATCCAATCTTTTCAAAATTCAAATTTGATTCACAAATCAATTTCTTTTAGAACTAAGTTCATTTCTATTGTCACTTGGATCACCGTGGCCTGTAGCTTTGACGTTTCGTGGACTCGTCGGGCTCCTAATAGGTGCTTGGTCCTCTTCCGGTGTGGCCTGTAAAAAAGAGGAGACCTGAGTCGAGAATTCCGGCGGGATACTTCGACGATCAAGTCAGTTGGGATGATCAAGAGGAATAGAACCTCTGTACCGGAGAGCTTAGGATCTTTCTGGGTAGAGGGTGAAAGAGAGATGTAAGTAATGGAAAGACTAGATCGAGTGGAGATCAATGAGCTAGGAGATTTTCTTGGCCGGTTTCTTACCCGTTTGCGCTCTGAGTCTTACCAGTTGCCTCTACCCCCTCTCGGGGGTTTATTTCGTCTATTTTATATCAGAAGGAATGGCCCAGACTAAGCCTAGGGCTTTATTGAAATGTCCCTTTCTTGGTATCCCTTTCTAAAGGGGTTTTCCTTTGTCTGTAGCCTCCCCCTGTCGGACCGGTCATTTGAAGGAGATCCTTCTATTTGGGGTGATTGCCGGCATAGTATAGATCTTGTCCCTCTGGTGGTGCATTTTTCCATGGAAGGGGTGGGTGCCGTGTCGCTGAGCCCCGGCTATGGTGGAGCATTTCTATTCCAGGAGGGACCGTTGGAGTGTCGTAGGGCCTGTAGCCTTAATGGAATACTCCTCTTACAGGAAGTTCAGGTTTCATGTTGCGAGGATCGGAGCCCTCAGCTGCACGGTCATTGACACGGCGGCATGCTATAGGGTGTGAAGCCTGGTGGAGCACGCATTCTGCAGAATGTGTGGGTGGTGCATTGCAGTGTTTAAATTTTTCGACTGGGCATGTGCCACTTCTACGAGGTTGCAGGTAGTTGGGAGCTTCCATGTCACAATCTGTACTTCTGTTGATCTTCCTTTTTGCTTCTGGCAGGAATTCTATCCTCAGTAGGATAGGGAGAGCCCCATCTCGAGAGCCCGACCCTAAAACACATGAGCACGACCTCGATCGGGCACTTGACTCTTGATGAGGGGGCCTCCTCGGCCAAGGGGCTCGCCCTTGGAAAGCATGAGCATGACCTCAGCTGGGTGCTTGACCATGGATGCGGGGGTCATCTCGGTCGAAGGGCTTGCCTTTGGAAAGCATGAGCATGACCTCAGCTGGGAGCTCAACTCCAGATGCGGGGACCACCTCGATCGAAGGGCTCACCTTTGGAAAGCATGAGCACGACCTTGACCGGGCGCTTGACCCCAGATGCGGGGGCCACCTCAGCTGAAGGGCTCGCCTTTGGAAAGCATGAGCATGACCTCGATCAAGCGCTCAACCCCAGATGTGGAGGCCACCTTAGCCGAAGGGCTCGCCTTTGGAAAGCATGTGTACGACCTCGGCCGAAGGTCTTGCCTTTGGAAAGCATGAGCACGACCTCGACCGGGTGCTCAACCCTAGATGCAAGGGCCACCTTGGTCGAGGGGCTCGTCTTTGGAAAGCATGAGCATGACCTCGCCGGGTGCTCGACCTCGGATGCGGGGGCCGCCTCGATTGAAGGGCTCGCCTTTGGAAAGCATTGAGCATGACCTCGGCCGGGTGCTCGACCCCGGATGCGGGGGCCGCCTCGATTGAAGGGCTCGCCTTTGGAAAGCATTGAGCATGACCTCGGCCGGGTGCTCGACCCCAGATATGGGGGCCTATCATGTGACCTAGTCCGGGCATAGCAGAGACTAGGTTTCAAAATTTCATATTTGAAACCCTAACCGGCTGGAACCCTAAACCCTAGGACCACTTAAGCATGACAATTAGTAAGTCTAGTCTTTAGGGTTATAGAGAAATACCTGGAATGCTATATTTTTTTATTTCCACTAGGCATACAAGTGCATGCCCTCCAGAGATGATCCACATAGGAATCGGACCAAGGAAGCACTCCTGCACAAGTTGCTTGTTTGCTTGGGACTTTTCCGGCAGCCTTTCAGACTTTCATCTTTTGCTGGATCCCCTACCCTTGGGTAGGGCTCTCAAAGAACACTCTGAATCCACTCTTAGATCTCTAATACTCCTCCTATTTTTCTTCCTAGGCTCTTGTCTTAATTAGACTAGCCTTGTCTAGAAAGAACAAGTTATGTCTTAAAGAGACAAACTTGTCTTAAGGGAGAGGGAGAGAAAAGGGAGATAGTATTCTGATGGGATTCTTATCTGCCTTGGCATCAAATTACCGATGCTAATATATAGAGTGGGATGGGGTGCCTGATAAGTCTATCCATCAGCCATTTGATAAGACTCTTCAAATACGAAGAGTCTTATAAGGATGGAAAACACATATCTGGATAAGACCCTTCATGCACCAAGAGACAAGACTTTGTCTCTTCGATTTCCAGCACAAAACCTCCTTTTGCCACTTGGCTTTGGCTGGTTATGGGAAGGCCACAAAGTGTGATTTCAGATGTGAGGAATCGTAGAAACACAAGATACTTCAAACAGAAGGACTCTTGGTCTCATAATTAGCACCAAAATGAAGAGACGCAACTCTTCATTTTGCACCAATCCAATTCACACCGAACTCCACCCTTTTGACTGGTCAACACTCTTCCAAAGTGGCATGGAGATGAGAATGAAGCCCTTTGGACTTTATCTAGCCTTGGACACTGACTAGCAAAAGGACTCTTGGTCCTTCTGTGCACATTCACTTTGGCGCCAAGAGTCCAATCCAAGTTGGACACTTCTATTTAACCAAGATAAATGCCAAATAAATCCAGATAAACACTGAATTAGGCTACCCCACTTAGGACTCAGGCCAATTTAAATATCATTTAAATTGGTTAGCCTAATTAGCAAACAAGCTGACCTAATGCAATTGGGTTAGGAGTTGGGCTAGTCAACATATACTAGTATGTCAATTAGCTAGCCAATTAGGATCCCATGACCCTAATAAAAATATAATTGACTTTTTTAGTCAATTCCCTAATGTGTGTGACCCTTTGAGTTCCACTTCTTGCCTGCAGTAGGTCTAGGTCCAAGCCAATTCAATCCAATCGAACCCGATTAACCTAATTAGGTCAAATTGAGCTGACCTAAGTTGCCAATTCGAACCAACTTCCGAATTGACTCATGAATCCAATTGAATTGATCCATGAAAACCTACAAGATATGATTGACATCTAGTAACATGTCATGCCTACCTGAAAGATGAGGAATTTGATAGAAATTATCAAAATACCCTTTAGTGGAAAGTTACCATGCAATTCAATCCTTCGATCTCCCTTTATCCCGATTAAGTGATGGGCATGGATAAATGTCAAACCCTAGCACTTAATCCTTTCGAATCTTAATTTGATAATGATGACTTGATTGATGAAAGATTACAAAACCCCATATAATCTCATCATGCTTTGATCAAAGACTTCCTGAGTCATCATTCAAAGAGATCACATAGGACAACTTCTCCTCTTATTAGGAGTGATCGATTCCTTATTGACCTACTCATTACATTCATACAGAATCCACCATCTCCAGAAATACCTTGTACATGACTTAATTGCCATGAATGAGTATGCACCAAAATATGGGTTCATATGTACAAGATACTATGGTAGTATTAGGTCTAAGGATCACATGTACAACTCCCACCAAAAGAACATTATTTTAACAAGTAAGACTTCTATTTGATGTTCTCTTGTTGGATCAGTTCAGTGGACTCATAACTTAATGAGCACCCACATCCTTGTATTAATGTCTCTACACAAGTGGTTGTGAAACCAACCACCCCTCCATCGAGCATACATAGGATGTGCTAGTCTTTCTAGATTCATCGATCCCCGAATTGATTATCCAACAACTAGGAACATTTTAGATTAGGATTTATAAGAACTTAGGTCTCACCATTATGATCTCCATCATAACCCTAATTCCATTGCCCTAACCTATGGGATCATCATAATCTTGATAAAACATTGTAGTATGATGAATCAAATGCCTTTTATTAATAAATAATATCATACATGAGCTGGAGGATCAAAATAATGCCCATACAAAGATTGGCTTTTAGGGCACCATTCTTTCAATCTCACACTTGCACTAAAGCCAATAGCCTTTGTATTTTATATCCATATAATCTAAGTGGTGATCAAACTACTGCTTTGGAATGCTTTAGTGAATGGATCTGCTATGTTGTTCTTTATATCTACTCGTTCAACAAGAACATCTTATCTTTCTATGATCTCTTGAACGAGGTAAAAGCATCTTAGGATGTGCTTGGACTTATGATGAGACCTTAGTTCCTTAGCTTGCACAACAGCTTCAGTATTATCATAATAAAGTAGCACCAGTTGTTGTATAGCAAGAACTATGCCTAATTCTGTGATGAATTTCTTCATCCACACAGCTTTCTTTGCAGCTTCACTTGTAGCTATGTACTCTGCCTCAGTGACTGAGTCAGCTACAGTTGGCTGCTTTGTACTATTCTAACTCACTACACCGCCATATAGGGTGAAGACATACCCTGATATGGATTTGCTATCATCTGGATCAAATTGAAAACTAGAATTTGTATACTCTTCTAGTTTCAACTCTGATCCACCATATATTAAAAAAATATCTTTAGTCTTTTTCAAGTACTTAAGAATATTTTTCATAGCTTTCCAATGATCCTCCCTGGATCAGCCTGGAACTTGCTTACTATGCCCAAAGCATAAGCAACATCAGGCCTGGTACATAATATGGCATACAAAATTGATCCTACAGCCGAAGCATAAGGGATTAAACTCATTCTCTCTCTTTCTTCTGGTGTCTTAGAAGACATCTTCTTGGAGAGGTGTATGCCTTGACTCATGGGCAAGTAACCTTTCTTATTCCCTCCATGTTGAATCTCTTCAACACTAAGTCAATGTACCTGGATTGGGATAAGCCAAGCATCCTCTTAGATCTATCTCTATAGATCTTTATACCCAGTATATAGGATGCCTCTCCCAAATCCTTCATAGAAAATTGCTTTTATAGCCAAGACTTGACCAATTGTAACATTGGGATATCATTCCTAATGATGAGTATGTCATCGACATACAAAACCAAGAAAATAAGGGCACTCCCACTTGTCTTCTTGTACACACATGGTTCATCCACATTCTTAATGAAACCAAACTCTTTGATTATTTCATCAAAGTGGATGTTCCAACTTCTCGATGCTTGCTTTAATCCATAAATGGATTTCTTAAGCTTGCATACTTGGTTTGGTCTCTCACATGAGACAAACCCCTCTGGTTGTGACATATAGACTTCTTTCTCAAGATATCCATTAAGGAAAGCAGTATTTACATCCATCTGCAAGATTTTATAATCATAGTATGCAGCTATGACAAGCATTATCCGAATGGACTTGAGCATGGCTACTAATGAAAAAGTTTCATCATAGTCAATACCATGTTTTTGTCTGAAACCTTTTGCCACTAGCTTAGCCTTGTAGGTCTCTACTTGACCTTCTACTCCAATTTTCTTCTTGAAGACCCATTTATCACGTCCCGAATCCAGCACTGGAATCAGCTACGTGACCGGTAGCACAAACTCTAGGTTTTACCCTAGAGATCATGCAAGGCCTAGGTACAAAAGAGTCACTTACCTCAAAAAATATCATTCATCACCAAGCCCAAATATCTGCACAACTCTAAGAATGAAGAAAATAGGGATTATGAGCTTTACAGCTTAGTAAGGTTTTCATATGATCACACCAGTAATAATACAACTCTGGAAAAAGGTAAAAACATACTAGTATATCACATCATGTAGTCAATAACTCAAATATCATGTATGACAAAACCATGAAAAATCATATTTTTCTTTAGAGTTTTCATCAATCAATCTTTATCTTTAGGGTTATGGACTAGCCAGGTTATGCTTCACCCTACGACTAGCAATCTCAGTGTCACACTTCAGCCTATGACAAGCAATCTCATAATCGACCATGTACAATCTGCCCATGGCCAGGCCTACGTACTAAGCCCATGGCTCTGGCATGTAACCATGATCCCGTGGCATGGCAAGTCCAAACATCGTTATCACTTTATCCTTTCACATCATCCTATCAAATCGTATCACGATATCAAACCAAATCATGTCATCACAAACTTCTCAATGATCGGTATCACGATCCAAACCATTAAAATATAACTTTCTTGATAAAACATGATATATAGAAACATAATTAACAATCTCAAACATACTATCCATCTCGAGAAACCAAATAGACGATGCAAAACAAACATGCCTGCCAATGCTCATATGCACGGATCAAATCATGTCATGTAAAATAATATATAGAACCGGTGATCATGTCCAGAATTCTTACCCTCAAACGCTAACCCAAAATATCCGGTATCAATCTATACCCGGAGTTCATCCCATACCTTTATACTCAGAAAGTTGCTCCCTTACAAAATTCTAACATCACAAATTCCAAGAAAGAAACTCTCCAATCCTCTCTCCTACCTCTCTTCTCTTTCTCTCTTCACTTCTTTCTCTTTCTTTCTTCCTCTCTCCTCTTTTTCCCTTCTCTTTCTCTCTCCTCTTCTCCTCTCTTCTTGGCTCTTTGGCTCTCTGCACTATTGGCCCTCCTAAATGAAAATCCTCGATGTCCTTGGTTAAAAAGAGGAACAAAACCAATCCAAAACCACCTCAAACATCGTCTGGGAAGTCTTAAACCATCAAGATATCTCTCCGGCCGTCTGATATGAGATCGACACCTCAAACTGCATCAAAATCCGAATCCAAAAGCCTTTTATCAAGCCTAAACTCCATCGGACTCATCCTAGCTATTCGATCAGATGATTGGACGGTCCATATCGAGCAGAAAGGGCGTAGACCATGGTGGACCGTGAAAAACCCTTGGAGAAATGCCCTTAGCAGCACCGCTTTCGGTTGGCCTAACCCCACGCGCTCGCATAACGGGCTAGGCCGCACCTCGTGCGCCCGCCCGTGCGCCCGCCTACATCGCTCGCCCGTGCTTGCACGCGTCACCAGTGTCTCGCTCACGCCCTCACTTGCTAGCTCATATTCGTGCACCCGTTCGCCAGCTCGCACCTGCTCGCGCTCGATCGTCCACAACCGGCCGCACCCGTGTGCTTGCTCACGCCCACTTGCTTGACTGCGTGTTAGGCCGCATGCTGAGTCTGGGCTGGTCCATTCTGGTTGGCTGGCCTGGCCCCAAATCTTTTTTTTTGGGTATTACATTCTTCCCTCGTTAAAATAATTCCATTCTCAAAATTAGCTTGATTGAGATCTAAATCAGTACTCCCATCATAACACTTCAAAAGTTAGAATAAATATTCTTAAATCACTATGCTTCCACTATGCACTTTGATATAATTTACTAAACCTTCTAGGTTAACAAAAAAATCCTTCCAAAAATTTCTGTCATGTCATACTAATCATCATGTTAATTTCTGTCATCTCAAACAATCATGACCTGAATTCAATGCCACTCATATCTATTTTAATCACTATGCCACAGTCCTAAATCATCATAACTAAGCTCTGACATAATTCTTATCATATCTTAATAATAATTCTTATCATATCTTAATAACCATCATGTCATTATTATTATTATCCACTTGTATCACCATCCCAAGTGATCATAACCTAAGCTTTGATACCACTCTGTCACGCCCTGAATCCAGCACTGAAATTGGCTACGCGACCAGCCGCACAAACTCTAGGTTTTATCCTAAAGATTATACAAGGCCTAGGTACAAAAAAGTTACTTACCTTAAAAAAATATCATTCATCACCAAGCCCAAATATCTGCACAACTTTGAGAATGAAAAAAATAGGATTTGTGAGCTTTACAGTCCAGTAAGGTTTCCATATGTTCACACCAATAATAATACAACTCTGGAATAAGGTAAAAACATACTGGTATATCACATCATGCTGTCAACAACTCAAATATCATGTATGACAAAACCATGAAAATCCATATTTTTTTTAGAGTTTTAATTAATCAATCTTTATCTTTAGGGTTCTGGACTAGCCATGGTCATGCTTCAGCCCACGATTGGCAATCTCAATGTCACACTTCAACTTGTGACTGGCAATCTCATTGTCACACTTCAGCCTGTGACTAGCAATCTCATAATTGACCAGGTACAATCTGCCCATGGCCAGGCTCACGTACTAAGCCCGTGGCTTTAGCTGTGTAACCATGATTCCATGGCATGGCTAGTCCAAACACCATTATCACTTTATCCTTTCACATCATCCTATCAAATCATATCACGATATCAAACCAAATCATGTCATCACAAACTTCTCAATGACTGGCATCATGGTCCAAACCATCAAAATATAACTTTCTTGGTAAAACATGATATATAGAAACATAATTAATAATCTTAAACATACTATCCATCTTGAGAAATCAAATATACGATACAAAATAAACATGCCTGTTAATGCTCATATGCATGGATCAAATCATGCCTACAAAATAATATATAGAACTGGTGATTATGTCCAAAATCCTTACCATCAAATGCTAATCCAAAATATCCAGTATCAATCTATATCCGTAGTTTATCTCATACCTTCATGCTCAGAAGGTTGCTCCCTTACAAAATCCTAACATCACAAATTCCAAGAAAGAAACTCTCCAATCCTCTCTCCTCCCTCTCTTCTCTTCTTTCTCTTTATTTCTTCCTTTCTCCTCTTTTTCCCTTCTCTTTCTCTCTCCTCTTCTCCTCTCTTCTTGGCTCTCTAGCTCTCTGCACTATTGGCTCTCCTAAATAAAAATCCTCGACATCCCTGGTAAAAAAGAGGAACAAAACCAATCCAAAACCACCTCAAACATCATCTGAGGAGTCTAAAATCATCAATATATCTTCCTGACTGTCTGATCTGAGATCGATGCCTCAAACCGCATCAAAATCTGAATCCCAAAGCCTCTTATCAAACCTAAACTTTGTCAGACTCATCCCAACCATTTGATCAGGCGATCGGACGGTCCAGATCGAGTAGAAAGGGTGTAGACCGTGTTGGATTCGAGAAACCCTTAGAGAAATGCCCATAAATGGTGGGGAAATGCCCTCAACAGCGTTGCTTCCAGCTGGGCCGAGCCCACGTGCCCGTGCGCACTATGCCTCGTGCGCTCGCACAGCGAGCCAGGCCATGCCTCGCATGCCCCCCCGCACTTGCATGCATCGCCCACGTCTCGCTCGCGCCCTCACTTGTCAGCTCGTACCCGCGTGCCCATTCGCCAGCTCGCACCCGCTCGTGCTCGATCGCCCGTGCCTGACCACACCCATGTGCTTGCTCATGCCCACTTGCCTGGCTGCGTGCTGGGCCGCGTGCTGAGTCTGGGCCGGTCCATTCTGGTGCACCGGCCTGGCCCTAAATTTTTTTTTCGGGTATTACACCATTTACACCCAATTGGGTTTACTTCCTTAGGTAGATCTACTAATGTCCAAACTTGATTAGAGTATATGGAGTCCATCTTAGATTTCATGGATTCCAACCGTTTATCAGAGTCTCCACTCATGATAGCTTTCATATAGGTCACAGGATCATCATCTGCATGATATTGGCTTCATTATCATTCTCATTAATAAAACCATATCTGAGAGGTGCACTTCGCACTCTCTCTGACCTACGAAGAGGAGGTGGGTGTTGTGGTTGTTCCTAAACCTTAGGAACATCTGGTGAGGAATTGCTTCAGGTGTAGGTTGAACTTCTCCAAGTTTGAATATCCTTTCATTTCCCTTTTCTTGGATAAACTCCTTTTCCAAGAATGTGGCATGCCTACTGACAAAGACCTTTTGCTCAGTAGGGTGGTAGAAAAGGTAACCCATACCTTTTTTTAAATATCCTACAAACCTGCACTTGTCAGCCCTATCACTTAGCTTATGTCCAAAAATATTCCTGACATAAGCAGGGCAACCCCAAATCTTAAAAAACTTAAGACATGGCCTTCTCCCTTTTCATAATTCATATGGAGTGCTCTTAACTGCCTTTGATGGTACCTTATTCAATATGTAGGTAGCAATATCTAGGGCATAACCTCAGAAGGATACTAGAAGATCTATGAAGCATATCATGGACCGTAACATATCCAATAAGGTTCGGTTCCTCCTTTCTGCTACAATATTTTGCTGTGCTGTGTATGGAGAAGCCCATTCAGATAGTTTGCCTTTGTCTTTAAGATGTTTGAGAAATTTAATAGACAAGTATTCTCCTTCTCTATCAGATCAAAGGATTTTAATACAATGCCTAGTTTGTTTCTCAACTATACTTTGATACTCTTTGAATTTTTTAAAAGCTTCGAACTTGTTTTTCATAAGATACAGATATCCGAACCTTGAAAAGTCATCAGTAAAATTGATAAAGTAAGAGTATCCTCCTCTAGCTTGGGTTGTCATAGGACTGCACACATCTGTGTGTACTAGACCTAACAACTCAGTTGCCCCTCTCTCCATGTCCTGTGAATGGAGATTTGGTCATTTTACCCATGAGACAGGACTCACAAGTTCCTAATGAATCAAGATCAAAAGGCTCAAAGAAACTTTATTTGCATAACTTGTTTATCCTGGACTCACTTAATGACCCAAATGGCAGTGCCAAAGATAAGTGACATTCATATCATCTCTCTTGCTTTTTTTATTTTCAACAAGCATAACTTCATCATTGAGTGAAAGAATTAAAAGACCATTAGTAAATGTACCACAACCAAAGAATTTCTTTGAAAAGAAAATCGAACACCCATGGCTTGACAAATTTATTTCATAACCTTGTTTTAACAACAAAGGTATAGAAATAATATTCTTTATAATGTTGGGTATATAATGACAATCTTTTAATTCAAGAATATTGTCCGATGGTAATAATAGCAGATAGGTGCCAACAGCTTCAGCTTTAATGGGATTACCACTTATGCCAAATAGCTTGAAGTTACCCTTCTTCAAGCTCCTAGGTCTCTGTAACCCCTGCAATGACTTGTAGATATGAGACCCACTTGAAGTATCCAATATCCATGTATCAGAAGCTGAAGAACTCAATGACAAGTTTGTTTGTATCATGTACAAACTTTTGATGCTTCACCAGCATCATGCTTCAAACTTGCAATATATAACTTGCAATTCTTCTTCCAATGCTCTTGCTTCCCACAATGATAGTAGGTCCCATCAGCAAAAGGCTTTCTTGCCTTTTACCTTTTCTGGAAGCTACTCTTAGGGTTTCTTTTTCTTTTTGAACCCTTCTTCATTGCCTGCTTCTTCCTTTCATTAACCAGAAGAAGCTGAGCCTTATCAGCTTTAAAGTGGCTCTCTACTGTATTGAGCATATTCAGCAACTCAAGAAATGACATATTCAGTTTGTTCATGTGATAATTCATGACAAACTATGAGAAGGAATCTGGGAGTGAGTGTAGGATCAAGTCTTGATTTAGCTCTCCATCCATCACAAACCCCAATTGACCTAATTGAGTGATCAGGTCAATCATGTTGAGGACATGTGCCTGAGCAGAAGAGCCCTCACTCATCCATCTTGGAACAACTGCTTCGATGTTTCATATCAAGCAGTTCGACTATGCTCTTCATTAAGCTCTTTAAGATTGATCAATATGGACTGAGGTTCCATTTTCTTATGTTGCTTCTACAATTCATTACTCACAGAGGCCAATATGATGCATTTGACAGTCATGCTGTCATTTTGCCACATTTTATATGTCGCTCTTTCCTCCTCAATAGCATCTTCTCCTAACGGGTCTAGGTCAGAAGAATTGAGGATATAGGCAATCTTTTCCTAAGGTAATACAATCCTCATGTTCCTCAACCAATCCACATAATTTAGATCGGTTAACTTGTTTTCATTCAAGATGCCATGTAGTGAAAGAGTATAAGCCATTGTGTAACAATCTATAATAAGTAAAGAACAACTATAAGCAGACCACTCATGATGATATTCATAATTAGACAAGGACTTTTGCATCTAATTGTGTCTCCAACTATTTTCTTTCGAATATCATAACCCTCAACTATGGTAAGTGGAAAACCTTGCTAGGGCTTCCTTAGTGGGGTTGAGATCCCAGTTCCTCATGAATGCCTTGTGTTAATCACAACAAACACTCATGAGTTGAAGGGTAGGTGTTGCCCAAATATGGTGCCCAAGAGGGGGGGTGAATTGGGTATTTTAAAAATTAAATCAATATATGTGCTATCAAGTTCAAAAGTGAAGAGTGATAGTGCTAAAGTAATTGTGCAACGGAAGCAATGAAAGATAACAACAATTAAAGAGCAAAAGAAGATAGAGAGTAAAGCAATGCAAACACACAAAATGTATAGTGGTTCGGTGCACCTAGCACCTACATCTACTCCCCAAGCTCCACTTGGGATTTTCCACTATAATCTTCTCTAGATTACAGCCGACTTGTTTTACAAGGCTCACAAGTCAAAACCTTACACACTTGTTTTGGCTTCGAGCTTACAAGCAACCCTAGTTGGTTTTAATAATTGGCTCACCAAAAAACCTCACACACTTGTTTTGGATTCGGGCATACAAGCAACCCTAGTTTGTTTTAACAATTGGCTCACCAACAAACCTCACACTAGTTTCAAATTCCCTTGAAACTAGGCTACCACAAATAGAATATGAATACAATGAATAAAAACAAGACAAACTCCTTTTTGAGCAAAAGTAATTCGATGTAGCTCTTGTTGGAGACTCTTCAAGCCTTTCTCTTGGAATCTTGGACCTCACTAAATGCCAAAGACTTGAAAGTTGGATTCCTCAAAGATGGAAAGCTTTTGGCTAAGGAATCTCTTGGTTTTCTTACTCTTTTTGGCTTAGAATTGATTGAAAGCTTTGTACTTTCACTCTCTTCTTTTTCACTTTGTCTCTTTGATTTTTTTGAAGTTAGGTGGAGGTTAAATACCTCATTCAAGCTGAAACAAATCTACAAGACTGTTAGAATCAAAAATATGGCCGTTTATGGCCATTAGAAATCAAATCAATAGTTCAGAAAAACTAGCCGTTATGCCATGAGTCGACCTCATGAGTCGACCTCTGGATCAAGTGTCGACCTCATGAGTCGACCTCCAGTTTATCTTAGGCAAAAATCCAGATAACCATAGTTCTGCCCAGTTTGAATTCTCAAGCGATGAGTCGACCATTGGAGCGTGCCACTGAAATTTTGCCGTGCCGGCCTTGCTGAACTTTTCTTTTCTTCATGAGTCAACCTCTAGTGGTCGACCTTTGGCAAGGTATCGACCTCTGGTGGTCGACCTCTGGTCTGAATTTTTCTGAAACTCTAGAGAGGTGCGTGCCATGCTTGAGTTTCTCTAAGCCTTTGTTTCTTTTGTCAATTACTTCTTAATAAGAAGGTCCAATATGAGAAATTTGATCTTGTTCAAGGTAGAAGAGCTCTTTCCCAAACCAAGCAAGCTTGGTTTCATCATTGTACTCTTGATACTCTTTTTGAATAACCTAAGTCTTGAAACTTTATCTTGAAATGAAACATTCGTCCAAACATATACTCAACCTTTTGTTAATCATCAAAACTAAGGAGCCAAAGCCAACAATCTCCCCTTTTTGATGATGACAAAACCTTGAGTATATATGCAATTAAGTCCAAAAGCAAAATATAGCAATAATAAAAATTTTCAAAGAAATCTCACATACATGAGTATATCATAAAAATTTTACTTTTCATCTACCTCTTTCTTTTTGTGAAAACATTCTCATGAGTCAAAAAGATAAGAACCATAATACTTTACTCTACTCTATGAAAGAGTCATACTTTACCATATATACTGTCATACTTTACCATATATACTGTCATACTTTACCATACTCCCCCTTTTTGTCAAGAATCAAAAAGAGCATTCTTTGTAGTAAAAGATATACCAAAAAAAAAATTATGTTCCATTGCAATGAAATACTTAATTGCATAAAATACATGCTCCCCCTCAATTTGTGCATTCGATATAACAAAAACATTCTAACTTGAGGGTTTAAAAAGATAAATGCTAAGAGCTGGTATCAGACAGTAAAATATCACAATGTAGATAAGTATATAAATGAGTGTATTCAGTTACAAAATTGCTTACATAGTAAGCACAAAACACTGATACATCAGTTCATACAAAGCAAACTAGTATCATACATCAAATCTATGAGGCTACTCCTCATCAGAAGGTATATCAAAAGAGATAGGAGCCGAAATCCTAGATGAGGATTTTGGAGTCCTATGAGTGAGACTCCGAGTCGTCAGAGAGGGACCAGACCTAGGGGTAGTCCTACGAGATCTATAGGTCCGAGGAAAAGACTCCACAGGTGTCCTAATAGAAGTAGTAGCAGAAGGAGCAGATGGATCAGTATGCTGAGTAGACTGAGTTGGAGTGTGCCTGCTGACAAGCTCATAAGCAGTGGGATCATCAATATCTGTCTCTGTATGCTCCACTCTATCATCTGGAATGCCTGTAATAGTCTCAAAAAGTGATTCAGTAATCTCAGTATTGACTGGCATATCTGTAGCTGGAGAATCTGTACTGGGAAGATCAGTAGAAGGAGGATATGCAGAAGGGGGAATCTCTGGAATCAAATCAGCAGGTGGAATATCAGAGCTACCTGCTCCATGCTGATCTCCATCACTGTCACTGTAGCCACTGGAGTCATCATCATCATCATCATCATCAGAAAGTGGAGGAGGCACTGTCGGATCTACAGTCCCTGGTGGCAATGCCAATCTCAGTAAGCTAAGGATCTGTCGGGATCCTGTATCGATAGTAGCTGATAGAGCTCCAATGCGCATGTCTGTGTGGATCCGCAGACCATGTAGCTCCTGTCGTACACCAGCAATCTCTATCCGGACCACTGAAATGTAATCAGTCACTCTCTGCTCAAAGTCTGATATGCTTGTTGTAGTCCTCCGTGGTGTAGCAGTAGCAGTAGGTGCTGGAGCTGATGAGGGTGGTGGCGTGAATGGCTCAGGCTCCGTAGTCTCTGACTCTGGTGTTGGGCGAGGAGGTGTACCATGATCAGTAGGCTCTGAAGGCCCTGCCTCAGCTGCTCGAATCTCCTCCTCCTCATCTGGCTCTTGGCTAGACTCACGTCGCACCCAAATATCACCGATCAGTCGAAATCCCATTCTATGTAGGGATTTCTCTCCATATGTGTTAGTATGCTGCAGCTGACTGAAAGGTATACCATCAAATGATACTCCATACTCCCTGAATAACTGTGTCAGCCCCATGCCATATGGCTGAACTAGTCTCCTGTGAGATGCTGCCTCACCCATCTGCTGAAGCATGATCCTGGGAAGGTTGAT
The DNA here is from genome assembly GCA_021397845.1 of Areca catechu. NCBI lineage: Eukaryota > Viridiplantae > Streptophyta > Magnoliopsida > Arecales > Arecaceae > Areca > Areca catechu. The sequence continues at coordinate 6,708,610 of CM038048.1, forward strand.
GGGAGCCGCTGTCTCAGGGACACCATCAACACCAGCTCATGCTCAGTAATAAAGTCGAATCTCCCGCTCTTTGGAATCAAGATGCGGGCGATGATATGATGCAGCACTCTCATCTCCAGTGAAAGCTGGTTAGCGGCTACTGTGGAAATGCCTCTAACATCCTCGCGCTCTAGGATACATCTGAAGGCGCGCTCTCTATCGCTGATAGAAGTGGCGGCTGTGCCATGAAGTGGAATCCTCCAAACATGACTGATGACCTCTGGTGTCACTGGAATCTCGATCCCACGAACAATAGCAGACCATCCGATGCCATCAGTGGCCATGGATGCATAGAACTCCCTGATGAGGTCTGGGTAGAATCTCTCGGTCATCGTGCAGAAGTGAACCAGACCTGCATCTCTCAGTACATCTCCAATAAAAAAGTGATGCTGATCCCAGAAGGGTATGTCTACACGTCTCCCGCTCACAATGCTCTTCCATACTAAGCTGGCTGGCACTGGTGCAGGTGCCTCTGGGGATGGCTCACGCTCATGTCTGATCTTTCTTCGTCGCTCAGTACTACCCTGGCCTTATTCCAATCTCCTTTTCCTTACTGCCAAATGCTTTCTTGGACCCATATGGATGGAAGAGGGGTAAATTAGGGGGAAGTAGGATAATGTAGTGCTAAGAAAGAGAAGAACCAAGAGTTTGGAGAGAGAAAAGGAATGAAGGAATCGTGAAAAGGTAAATGAAGGTTTGTGAAACTGAAAACTAGGAGCAAATAGAGGAAGTGCACGAAATGGAGGGAAGAAATGAGTGTTTCCAATCAAAAAACAACAGACAATTGAGGGTAAAAAGAGACAAAAACCTACGGTTGCCCAAAAATGAGGAACACGAAGAAAACCGGTTCGATCCAAGAAAAACCGTGAGGAGAGGAGAAGTTTACCCAAAAAGAGGAGGGAGAGGGTTGGAAATCCACTGTTTAAACCTTAGGGACATTGGAGGGGAACCACACAAAGGAGAAATGGAAAGAAATGGAGAAAAAGAGGCTTTCGGACGGGTTTTAAAAAAGACATTTTCCGTCCAAGTGTCGACCTCTCAAAAATTTCAGGGGTCGACCCCCTGTCGACCTCCGAAAACTTAAGTGTCGACCTCCAAAAATAAATTAGCCAAAATAAAATTCGGTAAAATTTAAAAAATTGATAAAAATTAGAAAGATAAGCTTTAAACATATTTGAGAATTTATAAATCATTTTTGAGGAATTTTGATGAAAATTGAAGAGTTTCAAGCAAAAGGATCAATGACTCCCAGTTCTCTTCTGATCATACAAAATCTATCTTCATTCAATAGTTTTGTGAAAATATCAGCCAATTGATAATCAGTATAAATAAATTCTAACAACACATTAGAGTTTTGAACGTGATCTCTTATGAAGTGATGTCTTATTTCAATATATTTGCTTCTTGAATGTTGTACAGGATTTTTCGTTAAATTGATTGCACTAGTATTATCACATCTTATGGGTGTCTTAGTTAGTTTGATGCCAAAGTCCTCGAGTTGTTGTTTGATCCATGGAATCTGAGCACAACAGCTTCCAGCTGCTATATATTCAGCTTCCGCCGTAGATAGAGCAACCGAATTCTGTTTCTTGCTGCTCCATGAAATCAAATTAACTCCTAGGAATTGACAAGTTCCACTAGTACTTTTATGATCAAGTTTACACCCAGCAAAATCAGCATCAGAATATGCAATCAATTCATATGATGACTCTCTAGAGTACCAAAGACCAATTTCAATTGACCCAGATTAGTATCTAAATATACGTTTTACAGCTAAGAGATGTGATTCTTTAGGAGCAGACTAAAAACGTGCACACATACAAACACTAAACATTATATCTGGTCTACTGGCAGTTAGATATAGCAATGAACCAATCATGCCTCTATATAATTTTTGGTCTACTGATTTACCACATTCATCTTTGTCTAATTTACATGAAGAGCTCATAGGGGTACCTATTGGTTTGGTAGTCTCCATCCCAAACTTTTTAAATATTTTCTTTGTGTACTTTGCTTGGTTGATGAAGATCCCCTCTTTGGTTTGCTTAATTTGGAGTCCGAGGAAAAAGTTAAGTTCTCCCATCATGCTCATCTCGAACTCACTCTGCATTAGCTTTGCAAACTCTTGACAAAGACATTCGTTAGTAGCACCAAAAATAATATTATCTACATAGATTTGTACTACTAAGAGATCATCATTTTTCTTTTTCAAAAATATTGTATTATCTACATTACCTCTAGAAAAATCATTCTTCATCAGAAATGAACTTAATCTATCATACCAAGCTCTAGGAGCTTGCTTTAAACCATACAATGCTTTATGTAATTTAAAAACATGGTTAGGAAATTCATGATTTTCAAAACCAGGAGGTTGTTCAACATAAACATCCTCTTCAATAAATCCATTTAAAAAGGCACTTTTAACATCCATTTGAAATAACTTGAAATCCATAAAACAAGCAAAAGCAAGTAAAAGTCTAATTGCTTCCAGCCTAGCAACAGGAGCAAAGGTTTCATCAAGTCGATCCCTTCTTCCTGGTTGTAGCCTTTATCAACAAGTCTAGCTTTGTTTCTAGTTACAATACCATGTTCATCAAGTTTATTTCTAAAAACCCATTTTGTGCCAATTATAGAAACATTGGGGGTCTTTCAGTTAAAGTCCAAACGTTATTTCTTTTAAATTGATTTAGTTCATCTTGCATGGCATAAATCCAGTTACAATCTTTTTCAGCTTCTTCAATTGACTTAGGCTCTATTTGAGAAACAAAAGCTAAATAATCACAAACATTTCTGATAGAAGAGCGTGTACTTACTCCCTTTGACAGATCACCAATAATTAGCTCTTTGGGGTGTCCGTGTGCATACCTCCACTCTTTATGTAAAGGTTTTGGTGAAGTTGCATTGATCTCTTGAGTTTGATCTTCATTTTCTTGATCATCATCTCCTTTGAGCACATCTTCATTGATTGTCAACTGTTCAAGCTTCTTTGTACCTATTTCATCATCAATAGAATCTTCTTTTCTAGAAGATTTTTCGTTAGTTTCATCAAACACTACATGAATTGATTCTTCAACTAGAAGAGTTCTTCCATTGAAGACCCTGCATGCCTTGCTAGAAGTAGAGTATCCTAAGAAGATACCCTCATCTGACTTGGCATCAAATTTATTGATATTGTCTTTGCCATTGTTTAATATGAAACAGCGGCAACTAAATACACGAAAATACTTAAGATTAGGTTTTTGATTTTTCCAAAGATCATATGGTGTTTTCTTCAAAATAGGTCAAATTAATACACGATTTAAAATATAACAGGAAGTATTAATGGCTTCTGCCCAAAAATATCTAGGTAAATCGTTTTCGCAAAGCATTGTGCATGCCATTTCTTCAAGAGTCCTGTTTTTTCTACCATCCCATTTTGTTGAGGTGTCCTAGGTGCATAAAAATTATGACTAATGCCATTTTCATTACAAAAAGCTTCAAAATCGTGATTGTCAAATTCAGTTCCATGATCACTATGCAAAGAAACAATAGTGAGATCTTTTTCGTTTGAAACCCTTTTATGAAATTTAACAAAAGATGAAAACATTTCATCTTTATGAGCTAAAAACATTACCCAAATAAATCATGAGTAATCATCTACAATTACTAGCCCATATTTTTTACCTCCCAAACTAGTTGTTCTAGTTGGTCCAAAGAGGTCCATATGCAATAATTCAAGGGGTCTAGTAGTAGATACCACTCCTTTAGGTTTGAAAGTAGATTTAGTTTGTTTTCCAAATTGACATGCAGCACAAATCTTATCTTTTCCAAATGTGAGTTTTGGCAATTCTTTTACAAGATTCTTTTTGCTTAATTTTGAAATCAACTTCATACTAGCATGCCCTAGCCTACGATGCCAAAGCCAACTAGTTTCACTTGCCTTGGCTTCCCTAGCCACTAGGCATTGACCACTTTCCATGGCTAGATCATCAAGATCAACCATGTAAATATTTCCATGCCTATGACCAGTGAACTTGATGCCATCGACATCTAGACTAGACACCATGCACAAAGATGATTCAAAAATTATTTTAAAACCCTTGTTACAAAATTGACTAATGCTGAAAAGATTATGCTTCAAGCCATCAACAAATAATACATTATCTACAAAAGCATTAGGAGTGATATGGATTTTACCAATTCCGACGATTTTGCCTTTTCCATTATCACCAAAAGTAACGTTTCTACCATCAATAGCTACTAGTGATGAGAATTGCTTCACATCCCCAGTCATGTGCCTTGAGCAACCACTATCCAGATACCACATTCTTCTTTTATTTTTGGTTGCAAGGCACACCTGCAAAAATTAATCAAGTTGAAACTTTAGGTACCCAAGTCATCTTGGGTCCTTTAGGGTTAGTCAAATTGGTTCCTTTTGGAATCCAAATCTTTCCAAAGGTATTTAATTTTCTTCTATTATAAATATATGATTTATGTCCTAGCTTACTACATGCATAGCAGGTAATATTAGAAGATGCAGGTATGAAAAAGTTTTTGTAGAGTTTTTGCTGATTTTGTGGCTTAAATCCAAGTCCAGCTTTGTTAAAAACTGCATGTTGACTATTTAAAAGCATACTTAATTTTTCTGAACTATAAGTAAACTTTTCTACAAAAGGTTTTACTTTTTCTAACTCTTCTTTGTAATTCTTGTTTTGAAGCAACAGTTCTTTGTTTTGTTTTTCAATTTTCTCATTAGTTTCAAAACTTCTATTATTTTTCAATGAATCCTTTTCTTTTAAAAGATTATCCTTATCATTTTTCAAGGTCTTTACATGTTCAGTTAATTTCTTGTTTTCTTGAATTAAATTTTCAATTTCAGTTGAAAACTTGTCTGAATTTTTGGTAAGTTCTTGATTTAGCTTTCTTAATTTCTTATTTTTCAGTTTTAGTTTTTCATATTCCATAACTAAATCATCAAAAGCATCATGTAATTTATTAAAAGTAAATTCAATTTTAGGTTCAGAATTTACCTCATCATCTTCATTGGCCATGAAACACATGTTGGCGACTACCTGCTGCTCTTCATCACTGCTGGAGTCCTCACTCTCACTCCAGGTAGCCATCATGGCTTTTTTTCTCAACATCTTTCGACTCTTTTTAAGCAAAGGGCAATCCATTTTATAATGTCCAGGTTTCTTGCACTCGAAGCAGATGGGTGGATCCCTTTCTTTTTCTTTCTCTTTATCTTTATTGTGATCATCTTTTTATGGCCTTTTCTTATAGAAGCCTTTCTTCTTTCTCATGAATCTTTTGAATTTTCTTGTAATGAGGGCTGTCTTATCATCATCAGCTTCTTCTTCTGATTCATCACTTGACTCTTCCTTTGTTGTGGACTTGAAGGCTATGGCTTTCTTTTTCTTGTCATTGTCCACTGTCTTCTGCTTTAGTGAAAGCTCATAAGTCATCAGTGATCCAAGAAGCTACTCAAGAGGTAGAGTATTGACATCCTTGGCTTCTTCTATGGCTATTACTTTCGCATCCCATGAAGCCGTAAGAGACCTGAGAAGTTTGTTAACCAGTTCACCATTAGATATAATTTTTCCCAAACTCCTCATACCATTTACTATATTGGTAAATCTAGTATACATTTCACTTATACTTTCAGTTGGTTCCATCCTGAACATCTCATACGTATGAATGAGCATGTTCACCTTTGTGGTCTTTACTTGGTGTGTACCCTCATGGGTAACCTCAAGTGTATCCCAAATTTCTTTGGCGGAAATACAATTTGATATTCTGTTAAATTCACTAGGGTCAAGTGCACAGAATAGCAAATTCATCGCCTTAGCATTTAACTCAGCTTGTTTGATGTCATTGTCATCCCATTCTTCTTCAGATTTTGGGGTGATAATGCCATTAACCAAGTGAGTGGGCTGATGAGGCCCTTTAGTAATTACTCTCCATATATGATAATCTACAGCTTGTAAATAAATATGCATACGAGTTTTCCAGTATGTGTAGTTTGTGCCATTAAAAAAAGGAGGGCGATTTGATGCTTGACCTTCAACTACACCCATTCCAATTGGGGCGGCCATGATCTTTCACTCAAGATCGTTGGACCTACAAGAGAGTACCGGTGCTCTGATACCACTTGTTGCCCAGATATGGTGCCCAAGAAGGGGGGTGAATTGGGTATTTTAAAAATTAAATCAATATATGTGCTATCAAGTTCAAAAGTGAAGAGTGATAGTGCTCAAGTAATTGTGCAACGGAAGCAATGAAAGATAACAACAATTAAAGAGCAAAAGAAGATAGAGAGTAAAGCAATGCAAACACACAAAACGTATAGTGGTTCGGTGCACCTAGCACCTACATCCACTCCCCAAGCTCCACTTGGGAATTTCCACTATAATCTTCTCTAGATTACAGCCGACTTGTTTTACAAGGCTCACAAGTCTAAACCTTATACACTTATTTTGGCTTCGGGCTTACAAGCAACCCTAGTTGGTTTTAATAATTGGCTCACCAACAAACCTCACACACTTGTTTTGGCTTCGGGCTTACAAGCAACCCTAGTTGGTTTTAACAATTGGCTCACCAACAAACCTCACACTAGTTTCAAATTTCCTTGAAACTAGGCTACCACAAATAGAATATGAATACAATGAATAAAAACAAGACAAACTCCTTTTTGAACAAAAGTAATTCGATGTAGCTCTTGTTGGAGACTTTTCAAGCCTTTCTCTTGGAATCTTGGACCTCACTAAATGCCAAAGACTTGAAAGTTGGATTCCTCAAAGATGGAAAGCTTTTGGCTAAGGAATCTCTTGGTTTTCTCACTCTTTTTGGCTTAGAATTGATTGAAGGCTTTGTACTTTCACTCTCTTCTTTTTCACTTTGTCTCCTTGACCTTTTTGAAGTTAGGTGGAGGTTAAATACCTCATTCAAGCTAAAACAACTCCACAAGACCGTTAGAATCAAAAATATGACCGTTTATGGCCGTTAGAAATCAAATCAAAAGTTCAGAAAAACTAGCCGTTATGCCATGAGTCGACCTCATGAGTCGACCTCTGGATCAAGTGTCGACCTCATGAGTCGACCTCCAGTTTATCTTAGGCAAAAATCCAGATAACCATAGTTTTGCCCAGTTTGAATTCTCAGGCGATGAGTCGACCTCTGGTGTCGACCTCTAGACAGGTGTCGACCTCTGGTGGTCGACCTCTGGAGCGTGCAACTAAAATTTTGCCATGCCGGCCTTGCTGAACTTTTCTTTTCTTCATGAGTCGACCTCTGGTGGTCGACCTTTGGCAAGGTATCGACCTCTGGTGGTCGACCTCTGGTCTGAATTTTTCTGAAACTCTAGAGAGGTGCGTGCCATGCTTGAGTTTCTCTAAGCCTTTGTTTCTTTTGTCAATTACTTCTTAATAAGAAGGTCCAATATGAGAAATTTGATCTTGTTCAAGGTAGAAGAGCTCTTTCCCAAACCAAGCAAGCTTGGTTTCATCATTGTACTCTTGATACTCTTTTTGAATAACCTAAGTCCTGAAACTTTATCTTGAAATGAAACATTAGTCCAAACATATACTCAACCTTTTGTTAATCATCAAAACTAAGGAGCCAAAGCCAACAGTAGGAAAATCTCATTCCAATTGCAATCCATGCAACTCTCAACATAACACTTGCCTCTAAGACACTTATAGCCTTATGTTAATCACAACAAACTATAATGTCTTAGTTTAGTCAGACCCTTCATTTCCATATAGCTATGTTTGATAAATATTGCCCTTGTGTCAATCACAATAAAGCAACACCATCAATCATGCCATAAAGCATAAAAATGTACTAAGACAAATATCATATCAAATCCTGGAGTAGGCCTTGTGTCAATCACAACAAACCTACTATAGATTTTTGACATGAATTTGGCTTATAATGAAGGAAGGTAATTTGTAGTGTGCTCAATCAATTAGCATTTCTAATTTAAGGTTTAGTTATGACCAAATTGGCCAGGTAAGTGGAAGAGATGAGGGATTCCCCCCGTTGCTTTCCTTAGATACCAATTAAATTAGCCAGGTTAGACAACATAACCAATTAAAAATCTCATTCCTTTTACCTTCCCAGAACCTCTTTGCCTAGACACCAATTGGCTAATCAAACCCTAATCGGATTTGCACATGATTAACTTACACTATGACTACATATAATTTTTATGAGGGCTTTGATGGTCTCTAACACATCCTAATTAATCATGTCAACATAATATTCATTCCATCAATCAAGCATATTAACCCTGATATGCATATCATAAGCATGATTATAATATCAATCTGTTCACCTCACTTGTTCATGGGATATGGCCACAGCGGCACCCCAACATGCCAAGGAGACCCCATTGAATGGGATGAGAGGGCCATGAAACCCTAATTAACTCATATGACCAGACGGCCATGGTGACTAACCCAATCCGAAGTAGTTACTAGGATATAACATATCTCATATGTAATTTAAACTAATCATGCATCGATTCATTACATTGTAAGCAATCAACACTAAAGAAATTACTAATTGCATACATTAAGGTGGCTTTGATACCACTGTTGGGTTACCTAGGTTGAGCACTATGGAAGACTAGGTTTCACAATTTCATATTTGAAACCTTGACCGGCTAGAACCCTAAACCCTTGGACCACTTAAAACATAATAATTAATAAATCTAATCTTTAGGATTATAGAGGAATACCTGGTATGCTATATTCCTTTATTTCTACTAGGCACATAAGTGCATGCCCTCCAGAGGTAATCCACACAGGAATCAGACCAAGGAAGCACTCCTACACAAGTTGCTTGTTTTCCTGGGACTCTTCCGACTGCCTTTCGGACTTTCCTCCTTTACTGGATTTTTTACCCTCCAATAGGGCTCTCAAAGATCACTCCGAATCCACTCTTAGATCTCTAATACTCTTCCTATTTTTCTCCCTAGGCTCCTGTTTTAACTATACGAGCCTTGTCTAGAAAGAACAAGTTATGTCTTAAAGAGACAAACATGTCTTAAGGGAGAGGGAGAGAAAAAGGAGATAGTATTCTGATAGGAGTCTTATCTACCTTGGCATCAAGTTACTGATGCCAATATATAGAGTAGGATGGGGCACCTGATAAGTCTATCTATCAGCCATTTGATAAGATTCTTCAAATAGAAAGAGTCTTATAAGGATGGAAAACACATATCTGGATAAGACCCTTCATGCACCAAGAGACAAGACTTTGTCTATTCGATTTCCAGCACAAAACCTCCTTCTGCCACTTGGCTTTGACCAATTATGGGAAGGCCAAGAAGTGTGATTTCAGATGTGAGGCATCGTTGAAGCACAAGAGCCTTCAAACAGAAGGACTCTTGGTATCATAATTAGTGCCAAAATGAAGAGACCCAACTCTTCATTTTGCACCAATCCTATTCACACTGAACTCCACCCTTTTGACCTATCAACACTCTTCCTAAGTGGTGTGGAGATGAGGATGAAGCCCTTTGTACTTTTCTGGCCTTGGACATTGATTGGCAGAAGGACTCTTGGTCTTTCTGTACACATTCACTTTGGTGCACATACATTTTGGCACCAAGAGTCCAATCCAAGTTGGACTCTTCCATTAAACAAAGATAAATGCCAAATAAATCTAGATAAACACTAAATTAGGCTGCCCACTTAGAACTCAACCCAATTTAAATACCATTTAAATTGGTTAGCCTAATTAGCAAACAAGCTGACCCAATCCAATTGGATTAGGAGTTGGGCTAGCCAACATATGCTAGTATGTCAATTAGCTAGCCAATTGGATCCCATGACCCTAATAAAAATGTTGGGGATTTCGGTGCACCGCAGTGGAAGTGTAATTTCAAAATGATGAAATTTGCACCATAATCCCTTAGCCAAGATCTCCTTATTCAGGATTAAAACATATATTGAACATTTAAACATACATTGTTAGAATTAGAGTACCAACCTGTAATCACTAATTCCAACAAAGTTGATGTTGAAGGGGCTGATTGAATTCACCAGGCGTCCAAGTGTCCGCCCTCCGATGGTGATCCACACAGAGCAGTGATCAATACAACTCTATCTTCTTTTCAAAGGTTCCTTCTATTGAGTTCTTCTTCCTAGAACTCAATTGCTTGGACTATGGCTTGAATTCCTCCACACAAAAGCTTGCTTCCCTTTCCTTGACCCCTTCTCCTCCTTCCACTAAGACCTTGGCCCTTTAGACGCCCTTGTCTTGAAGAAAAGACCTTGTCCTAAGAGGACATAGGCTTGTCTTAAGTTGGAGGAGAAATTAAGATAATGATGTCTTAATGTAAGAAAGAAAGGAACAAATCAAAACTCGTTTCTTTCCTTTACCGTCGGAGACTTTTACTTTTATTCTTGTTCAGTAGCAGAGTTTCGACAGAGGTTTACTCTGTAAAGGAAACAATGCAAGAGCAAGAAAAAAAATAAAAGAGTCTTCAGGAGAGGAAGAAAGAAAAAAATTACTTTTGTTCTGACTTTCCCGACCCTTTAAATAGAAATCAGATAGGCGCCTACACACCTATCCGTAATCACTTTCTCATGCCCTTCTCAATTTCTCACGCCCCATCCTCCCATCTCATGGCCTTCCAGATTAAATCCCACGGCTTTTCTTAAAGGAAAAACCGTGGTGTTTAAAAAGGAAAGGGGTCGCGACTTTTCATCTCCGAAGAGATGATATTTCGCGCGCCCGGGAAGAGTTAGCGCATTCCTTCTTTCTCAAAATCTCATCAGCCATTGGGTTCTCATCCAAGGGGGGAGAGATGGTGCGCTAATGCTTAAGAAGGAGGCCGCCCCAAATAAAATCATCGGAGAAATATTTGGGGCGCACCAAGAGTCCATGCGCCATGGACTCTTCCTAATGGCGCGCCAAGAGTCCATAAGCGCATGGACTCTTGGCATTTGGCATGGAAAAACAAAGGGGGTGGGTGGGGAGGCTAGCCAAGCTACATGGCTAGCCAATAGGGTTAGCCATATTCCTATTTTCTCAATTAGGGTTTAATTAGGTCCAATTAGAACCTAATTCGAACCAATCCGGAACCTTAATTCGAATCCGATTCGAATAGAAGTTAGGGTTTGCAACACCTACTAGAGTGTTATCCTGCAAAGATGATTTAATTCTAAATTAAACTCTTGATCAATCCTCTTAAGTGTGTGACCCATTGGGTTCCACATCTAGCCAGCAGTGGGTTCGAATACAAGTTGACCTAATTTGATTAGAACTCTTTCTAATCGATTTAGGTCAAACCGGGCTTACCCGATTCGATCAATTAGGACTCTTCCTAACATGTGATCTTTGAACTTGATCAACCCACAAGACAAGATTGACGTCTAGCAACGTGTCATGTCTGCCCGAAAGATATGGAAATTCTGGTGAAATACCAAAATTACACTTCAGTAGAGAGTTACCATACAATTAAATCTTTCGATCAGCCTGCACCCAAAATATAACTATGGATATGGATATATGTCAAATCTAATATTATATTTATTTCTAGCTCAATATTATAATGATGATTCGATTATCTTGATATTAGAAACCATCTCTAATATCTTTACTTTGATCAAAGATTTCCTGAATCATCATGCGATTGTTGACTAGCTGGATGCAATCTCCTCTTACTAAGAGTGATCGATTCCTTGTTGACCTACTCATTACCTTCATATCCAATTCACCATTCCCAATATCAATCTTGTGCATGGCTCAGTGTCATGATTAGAATTGAACCAAAGAATGGGTTCATGTACATAAGGTACTTATGGCAGTCTCAGGTCAAAAGATTACTTGTACCACTCCCACTATGAGAACCTTCTATTGACATGTAGCTAAGACTCCATTAGATGTTCTCAAGTTGGATCATATCAGTGAACTCATTCTCCAATGAGCACCCACATCCCAGTATTAGTGTCATACACAAGTGACTGTGAGAGCAGTCATCCTTTCCAGTATACCCGGGATGTGCTAGTCTTATCGGAAAACCCTGATCCCCTACTCAGGGTTCCTTTGATTAGGAATACTTTAGATTAAGGTTTTAAGATTTTAGGTCTCACTGGTATGATCTCATCATAACCCTAAAATCATAGCCCTAATCTATGGGGTTCATCATATAATATAAACACAGCGTATGATGAAAAATAATGCCTTTATTTAGAAAATTGTCAATTACAATGGTTTGGGAGATACAACATAGATTGGCTTGTAGGGCATATCCCTTTCAAAAAATACAATTGAATTCATTGGCTAATTTTTTAATGTGTATGACCCTTTGGATTTCACATCTAGCCAGTAGTAGGTCTAGATCCAAGCCAATTCGATCCAATCAAACCCGATTGACCTAATAAGTCAAATTGAGCTGACCTAAGTTGCCAATTCGAACCAACTTCCAAATTGACTCATGAATCGAATTGAATTGATCCATGAAAACCTATAAGACATGATTGGTATCTAGCAACGTGTCATGCCTACCAGAAAGATGAAAAATTTGATAGAAATTATCAAAATATCCTTTAGTGGAAAGTTACTGCGCAATTCAATCCTTCGATCTCTCTTTATCCCGATTAAGTGATGGGCAAGGATAAATGTCAAACCCTAGCACTTAATCCTTTCAAATCTCAATTTGATAAGAAGACTCAATTGATGAAAGATTAGGAAACCCTATCTAATATCATTATGCTTTGATCAAAGACTTCTAGAGTCATCATTCGAAGAGATCATATGGGATAACTTTTCCTTTTACTAGAAGTGATCGATTCTTTGTTGACCTACTCATTACATTCATACATAATCCACCATCTCCAGAAAAACCTCGTACATGACTTAATTGTCATGAATGAGTATGCACCAAAATATGGGTTCATATGTACAAGATACTATGATAGTCTCAGGTCTAAGGAACACCCACATCCTTGTATTAGTGTCTCTACATAAGTGGTTGTGAGACCAACCACCCTCTCTATCGAGTATACGTAGGATGTGCTAGTCTTTCTGGATTCATCAATCCCCGAATCGATTATCCAATGACTAGGAATCTTAGATTAGGGTTTATAGGAATTTAGGTATCACCATTATGATCTCCATCATAACCCTAATTTCATTGCCCTAACCTATTAGGTTCATCGTAATCTTCATAAGATAGAGCAGTATGATGAATCAAATACCTTTTATTAATAAATAATATCATACATGGCTGGAAGATCATTATAATGCCCATACAAAGATTGGCTTTTAGTGCACCATTCTTTCAAGGTCGCATTGGTCGAAGGGCTCGCCTTTGGAACTTCATGCGGGCACCGTGTCTAGGTGGCACTTCCCACCAGCATCATGGGCTCCACGTCAGCGGTTGTGCCACATCAATTTTGATTGCCATAAACTATAACCCCATTTAATCCTTATGACTAAACTCGAATACGAGCTCAATCAAAGTGTCACTACATAACGTCCAATATCATAGTATCAAAATGCCAATATACAACTCTCCATTGGCAAGGTATCGAAATACCAATACATAACTCCTATTGGTAGGGTATTGAAATACCAACATATAACCTTCCATTAATAGGGTATCAAAATATCAATGCATAATCTCCCATTGATAGGGTATCAAAATATTGGCACATAACCTCACTGGTAGTGTATCAAAATACTAACTCATAACACCCACTACAATGGTATCGAAACATAGTCTAGCAGTAAGTCCAAATCCATCTCAAATCAAAATTCTTTTTTCAAAGATTTATTTCATGTTTCAAATCAAATGAATCATAAAACCATGCAACATCAAAATCAATCTAATATAATACATATCAAATTCAATGTGTTCAATGATGAATCATTTAATATTATAAAAAAGGCATATTCATAATTAAAAATATAATGCATCAATTTCATAAATCATAAATAATTTAATATAGAAAATATTTTATAATTTATTGATAAATCTAGAAGAAATGAATCATTACTCACGTTTTGAGTAGAATCAATTGTCAAGTCTAATTAATTCTAAGAATCTCTCAGAGCCTATCAACATTGCATTAGAAGCTTGCACATCTTGTTGTGTAAGAGCATAGACCCTTCCTTGGATCTGGGGATTCAATGAAAGAAAAGTGCCCTAAAAGTCAATCTTTATAAGGACATAATTGTAATCTACCAACTATTGTATGACATTATTTAATTAAATAAAGGCAATTTTGATTCATCATATTGCTGCATCTATAGTAGATTATGATGAACCTCATAGGTTAGGGAAATGAAATTAGGGTTACGATGGAAATAATAACAGTGAGATCTAAGTTCCTATAAATCCTAATCTAAAATATTCCTAGTCGATGGATCATCATTCGGGGATCGATGAATCCGGAAAGACAAGCACATCCTATGTATGCTCGTTGGAGAGGGTGGTTGGTCTCATAGCCACTTGTGTAGAGACACTGATATAAGGATGTGGATGCTCATTAGGTTATGAGTCCACTGAACTATCCGACAAGAGAACATCAAATGGAAGTCTTACTTACTTGTCAAAGGAATGTTTTCTTAGTAGAAGTTGTGCATGTGATCTTTAGACTTGAGACTACCATAGTATCTTGTGCACATGAACCCATATTTTGGTGCGTACTCATTCATTGCAATTAAGTCATGTACGAGGTATTTTTGGATATGGTGGATTATGTATGAAGATAATGAGTAGGTCAACAAGGAATCGATCGCTCCTAGTAAAGGGGAGTTGTTATCCCATGCGATCTTTTCGAATGATAACTCTAGAAGTCTTTGATTAAAGCAGGATGAGATTAGATAGGGTTTCTAATCTATCATCAATTGAGTCTTCATTATCAAATTGAGATTCAAAATAATTAAGTGCTAGGATTTGACATTTATCCATGCCCATCACTTAATCGAGACAAAGGAAGATCGAAGGATTGAATTGCATGGTAACTTTCCACTGAAGGATATTTTGATACTTTCCATCAAATTCCACATCTTCCAGGTAGGCATGACACATTGCTATATATCAATCATGTCTTGTAGGTCTTCATGAATCAATTTGATTGAATTCATGAGTCAATTCGAAAACTAGTTCGAATTAGCAACTTAGATCAGCTCATTTGACCTAATTAGGTCAATCGAGTTCGATCGGTTCAAATCGGCTTGGACCTAGACCTACTGCTAGCTATATGTGGAATCCAAAAAGTCACACATATTAAAAAATTGGCCAAGGATGATAATTGGATTTTTATTAGGATCATGGAATCCTAATTGGCTATCTAATTAACATACTAGCATATGTTGGCTAGCCCAATTCCTAACCCAATTGGATTGGGTCTAGTTGCTTGTTATTTAGGCTAACCAATTTAAGTGGGACTTAAATTGGTTAGAGTCCTAAGTGGGTCAGCCAATTTCAGCTTTTATTTGAATTATTTTGGACTTATCTTGCTTGTGTGATACAGTCCATGTTAGCATGGACTCATGGGGGCCATATTTCATTCACGCAAATTATGTGCATGCAGAAGGACCAAGAGTCCTTCTGTAGATAAATCACAATTGCATATAAGAGTCCAAAGGCCTCATCTTTATCTCCATGCCACTTTGGAGGAGGTTGGACCGGTCAACATATGGCTTTTGGCATGAAAAACAAATGGCGCACATTGAAGGGATGCTTCTCTTCTTTGTTGGAGCAAATTTGAGATTAAGAGTCCTTCTATTTGAAGGCTCTTGAATTTTCTCTGACACTTCCTTTTTGAAGTCACATCCCTTGGCTTCATTTTAACTAAAAATCCCAAGTGGCAGAAGGGGATTAAATGCTAGAAATCGAAGAGACAAAGAAATGTCTCTTGGCGCATGATAAAAGGCTATCATGATATGATTATCCATCCAAAAGACTCTTTATCATTGAAGGGTCTTATCAGATGGCTGCAGAAGAGTTATATCAGGTGCCCCAACCTACTATATAAAAGGCATCGGTGATTTGATGCCGGACTCACTCAATCCCATCGGAATTTCCAACTTTCTATTTCTCTTTCCCTCCCCTTGAGACAAGTTTGTCTCTTTAAGATAAAACTTGTTCCTTCAAGACAAGGCTTGTCTAAATAAGACAAGAGCCAAGGAAGAATAATAGAAAGGGTATCTAGGATTCGAGAGTAGATATAGAGAGGTCTCAGAGTGCCCTACAGGAGGGTAGAGAGTCCAGGAAAGGAGAAAAGTATGAAAGGCTACCGGAAGAATCCTAGTCAAACAAGCAACTGTGTAGGAGAGTGCTCTTGGTCTGATTCCTATGTGGATCACCTCTAGACATCATTCACTTGTGTGCCTAGTGGGAATAAAGGAATATAACATTTCAGGTATTTTTCTTTTATCCTAAAGTTTTGATTTACTGATTGTTATGCACAAGTGGTCCTAGGGTTTAGGGTTTCGACCGGTTAGGGTTTTCAAAATGAAAATTTTGAAACCTAGTCTTCCACTATGCCTGGCCTAGGTAACCAAACATTCAAGCTTCCATCCTTGTTTTAATCAGTTATCAGGGCAAGCTGGCTTTCCATTCTTTGTTGGTATTTAACTATTTTGTGGCTCTTTTGACCACAACCAAAGTATTCACCAATGTTCGAACAACAACTCCTTTAAACATGAGCTTTGCCACATCTAAAACAATTGGTGCTATCAATTAGTCAAAATCTATCACATGCTAATCTCTTGTTTGCACTCTCAGTATTTCTATTACTTTCCCCTTGAGATTCGTTTGACATATTTCTATTCTTTTGGTTCCTTTCCCTTTTTACATGTTCTTCACTGATTTTCCTTTTAATTGTTGATGCATTGTTTACCACAACTACGCAGATAATTAGTTTATATGGCACTACTTGCTTCTTAATTTTGGTCCTTAGTCTCATCTCAAATTTATGCACTCGATCATGCTCATCGTCGACCAATCTTGGAACAAATTTGGCAAGCTCCATAAATTTAGCTTCATAGTCTACAGATGCTATATTCCCTTATTTTGATAAATAAAATCATGCTCTTTCTGGATCACACTTTGGAGAAAGTACTTGTTATAAAATTCTCCTTAGAATCTTTCACAAGTGAGTTTTCCCTATCTTGTTTATATTTTTGTTCTAGTTTCTGTCACTAGTTGAATGTCTTACCTTGCTACATGTAAGATACATAAAGAATCTTCTCATCATCATGGCATCTCTGAATAACAAATGCTTTATCCACTTTATAAGCCAATTTTTAGCTTCCAAAGGTTCTTATCCCCTTGAAAGCTGGTGGAGCCAGCTTCTTAACTCTATAATGTTACTTTGCTACTGTTGCTCCTTACATCCTTATGATAGCTATTTTTGTATTTGTTGTTGTACTTGTTGTTATTGCAGTAACTATTACTGTAATTGTTATTAGTTCGTATTAATCTGACTAATGCTACATTACTTAGGCCAAATTAGGTTTTGGTCTCTCTATCCGATGGTTTCTGGTAACATCAATGGCTTCCTCCCATTGAAGAGTGCCACCAACTTGCTAGGAGTACCACTAATATGATGATTTGATACCTCTCTAGCAATATTTTTGGCTACCTTTTTCATCTAGAAAGAATGCATCTCAGCATTGCATGAACAACATGTAAACAATCCAACTGATCCCAAGATTCTCCATTAGAACTTAATATTCAAAATTATATTTTTTTTATCAAAATTTAACCATGATTATTTTTAAGAATAAAAATTCTAATTTCTGAAACCCTCATAGGATTGGCCAAGAGGTGGCACCTAATGTCCTGGTCAATTCAATCTAGAATGTTCAATTGCAAATCAAGACTTATGCTAAGATGCTAGGATGAAATTGATAGTGAAATCTAGCAATGCCTAACTAGGTTGGGATGGTGATCCACATGCTGTCTGGCAACCACAGATCAAAACCTCCACTAGGGTCAATGAAATTTGTTGGCATAGAATCCCTCTTTCGACCGGGTGAAGCTACTGGATTACAAGTTCGCTCCCTGGTTTACCTGCAAAACAAATTCCTGGCCAAAGTTGCTCCGACGGGGGACACTTCGATACCTAAGTTAGAGGCGGGCTCCAGCCACAGAATGGAAAAGATTTTGAGGAGGATAAATGGAGAGGAAAGGACTCTGAGATTTTCGGGACTATGTTATGCCTTACTTGGAGTGTCCCCTCTTACCATTATTTATAATGATTCGTCTGGCCTATGGTTCCGTTCTCTTTCTTGCGGTTACAATGGAGGAGTTAATTCTTTTCCCTTCGTTTGCAATTGTGGGTGGTTATTAAATGGTTCTGGCCAGGCCAGAGACGTTGATGCTGGAATTAATGGTTACGTGGTCATTTTATCATGGTCGTGCTTTGGAGTAGTTAGAGAGTCGATGATAACCATTGTCCGCCACGTTCGTGGAGATTTGAGACAGATCGGAGATCTATCTTTAGGCTTCTTCTTTGGGAATGTTCGTAGCTGAATTGGAGACAGTATTTGTGGCTGATGTCAAAGGTCACGTCTTCGGTGCAGGCCGAAGGCTATAGCCTTCGGTATAGGTCAAAGATTGCTTATTCAGCCAGTAGTGAAGACCATGTCTTCAACTGAGGCTAAGAACCTTGTCTTCTGCGGGGGCCAAAGATTGACTCTTCGATCAAAGTTGAGACTTTCGGCTTCGGCTTGACCGTTATAAGGTCTACTTCTTCCGGGCACTTTGGTTCGAGGTGCATGGTTCAGGAGAGGTGTCTTCAGCCGGTTGATCCGATGGCTGATCTGTGCTTGAACTGACATATCCCAACAAAATTTATTGGAAGAAGACCTTTCTCAAAGATTCAGAAACCAAAATAAAGAAGAAACTATCATGAGAGAGAAATTGTAGGGAGAGAAAGTGAAAAGAGAGAAATTATCTCTTTTTTTTTATTTTCTTTTTTCCTCTCTTTTTTTCCTTTGGTTCTTGGCAAAATAGGGGATTACTTCTCCTTCTATCCTAAAACAGAGGAGCCCCCACCAATAGGGGTGGCCATGGTCGAAGGACTGGCGATAGAAGGCCATAAATGGCAACTGATGGTTGGTGGTAGGATGGCCAGAAATGAAAGAAAAGGGACTAGAAATACAAAAAAAAAGAGTTCAAGTGCTCAAAAAGAACTCCAGTGATTACCATCTAGAAATCAAAATCTAAGATATTAAAGGATGGGATAGAGAGATTATAGTTCATGCCTTGGTTATTTAGCCAAGGGTGGTGGGCAGTGTCTAGCAAAGACAAGCGAAGACATTAGCAAACCTTTAACTTATGGCTTTGATATTTTAAGATGAGGTTGGGGTGCAAATAGAATGGATGGGAGGCCAAATCCCCCTTGGCATTGGCTTCCATCCAACAAAATTGGGAGGATCGGAAGTTTTCTTCTTCCTTTTTTTTTTCTTGTTGTGGACCTAAACCAAGCTTCAGGATCAATCAAATTGTCAAGGCTCATTAGGGCTGGGTCATCATTATGGACCTCATGACTAAATAACATAGAGAAATTCTTTGTACACCACCATGGTGTAGAAAATCCAACCTGGTACATATCGTGTATCTTTATTGGGTCATGATGCGCTTGCAGAGCATGATAAGATTTGTTAGAAAATGTATCATATAGCTAATCATTTGGGTTGTAAATTGTTGAACTCTTGATAATTTGTACATGAATCATTATTGAAAAAAAATATTTTTGATAGTTCATCTTTTTTTGCATCTTTTTTTGGACTCTTTTGAGATAAAGTCCTTAGAACTATTTCAATTCGATAAAAGAAGATTTATCGAGTAGTTCTTAAATATGTTTACGATTTTGTTATCTAGGATGACAACATTTATCAAGCATAGGTTGTTATATGCTGATGTGGCATGATTGCTGACGAGGAGCCAACGTCAGACCCAGTTGGCGGCCATGCTGGTAGAAGGTGCCACCTGGACGTGGTGGCCAGGTCGAGTCCCCGGTCGAGGTCAGCTCCCATTTGAGGTCGAGCTCCTAGTCGAGGACATGCTCCCACCTCCCAAGGTTGCGCTCCATACCGAGGTTGGCTCTCATCTGAGGTCAAGCTCCTGGTCGAAGTCATGCTCCCGCCTTCTGAGGTCGAGCCCTCGGTCGAGGTCAACTCCCATCTGAGGTTGAGATCATGACCGAGGTGTGCTTCCGCCTTCCAAGGTCAAGCCCCCGATTGAGATCAGCTCCCATCCGAGGTCGAGCTCCCGGTCGAGGTCGTGCACCTGCCTTCCAAGGTCGAGCCCCGGTCGAGGTCAGCTCCCATCCAAGGTTGAGCTCCTAGCCGAGGTTGAGCTCCTGGTCGAAGTCATGCTCTTACCTTCCGAGGTCAAGCACCCGGTCAAGGTTAACTTCCATCTGAGGTCAAGCTCCTAGCCGAGATCATGCTCCTACCTTTCGAGGTCAAGCCCCCGACCAAGGTCAGCTCCCGATCGAGGTCATCCTCCCATCTTCCGAGGTCAAGCTACCTAGATAGAGCTCCCATTTTCCAAGGTGGAGTTCCCGCCAAGGACCAAGAGGCATCATCGACCATTATAGGATTAGCCAGGAGCAAGGAAAACAAGACCATAAGGAATTCAAACTATGGAAAGGAAGCTCTAGGCTATGTACAGCCCCTAGAGGGTGGCACCTACCCTATCGGAGGCTCCAGACACTACAACATGCCACCTGCACACTCTATGCGATGCGTACTCCACCAGGCTCCAAGCCCTGTAGCATGCTGCCTGCACCCCCTACCATGAAATCAAGGCTCTAGTTCCCACGATGTTATATCTATACCTTCTTCAAGTGGAGTATACTATTAAGGCCCCAGGACCTGCAACACTCCGACGGTCTCTCCTATAATAGAAATGCTCTACCATGGCTCAGGGCTCGGTGGCACGGCACCTGCACCTCCCATGAAAAACTGCTCCACCTGAGGGACAAGACTTGAATTATGCCGGCAAACACCCCCAATAGGAAGATCTCCATCTAAGGACCGGTCTAATAGGAGGGAGGCTGCTAACAAAAGAAAACCCAATCAAAAGAGGGTACCAGGAAAGCGACATCCCGATGAAGCCCAAGATCTAGTTTGAGCCTTTTATCTCATATAAAATGGAAGAAGGAAGCCTTGGCAAGGGGGAGGTGGACAACGGGTAAGACAAAAAGAGTAAAAGGGCAAGGAACCAAGAGAGAGAACCTCCCTGCACTCTAATCTCCCATTCATTCCATCTCTTTCGATGAGATCTTGTTTTCTTCTCTACTTAGAGGAATCCCAATCATCCATCACAGAGGATCTGTTCTCCTTGATCGTTCCAACTGACTTGATCATTGGAGTGTCCCCATCAGAATCCTTGACCCGGATCTCCTCTTTTTTGTAGGACAATCTGACCAAGCAACTAACCAGAAAGATGACCAAGCATCCAGGGAGAGTCTGACACATCCATGACATATCAGAGCTATAGGCCATGGTGATCTATGCGGTAATAGATTGGTCCACCAGGTAGGAGGGTTGAAGAGCTAACAGCAAGTCCCCCACTACAAGAAGAGCACCCGTGGATATTTGCGATCCTATAGTGATGACCCATGCACAAGAAGCTTCTATCAGTTGTGCAGGGGACCTTCTCCACCATGGTGATTAGCAGAACCCGGAGAGGGAGCTCCCCGCTCCACCACCGCCACCTTCAATGGACCCCAAGATCGTCGCACTCACCCAGCAGGTCCAATCCTTGGCTATGGTAGTGCATCAGCTCCATCAACGCCATTGGCCCCTGGCAACATAGCAGCATCTAGGGATGCCGGCAACCCATGCTGCTGATCCACGCACCAGCCTACGATCCATCCGAGAGGGGCTATCATGTGTGGCCTCCAACCCATAGGGAGGCCTTCTAGCAGTTGGGAAGAAATAGCAGGATGGCTCGACTAGGCAAGAGAGTCGCTCCCCAGTCTCGGACCATGATGCACTCTCACACCGAAGGCACTGACTTGACTAGGAATTGAGGCACGTGTCCTTCTACTCCATACCCCCTTCATCCTTGATGGCCTTTGACAAAGGGTCAATAGACAAGGCCATCCACCATCGAGCAAAAAGGTACCTCGAAGAGCAAGAGTGCAAGCTAGCTGACCTGTCCCTTTAGTTTGTAGAGATTCAGGGCTCCCCAGCTAGTCCATGGGTTACAACACCCATCCACCTTTCACCATAAGATCCAAGAGGAACCAATTCCTAATTGATGAAGTTGAGAATCTGGCCCATCTTCTCCTCAACTTGGATCTGCTAGATGAGATAAAAGACAAAGGTCGACTCCGGATCGTGGCATACCGGTAGCGGGTGGCCCGCTACTACAATTCCCATGTTAGGTCTAAGATGTTTCATCTAGGTGACCTGGTTCTCAAGCGAGCAGAAGTATCCCAGTTGATGCGCATCACAACGCACCGCTTTAATTACCTTAAAACTACTATTCTACAATAGGATAGCAGGACTAAGGGCCGAATCTGCAGGGACTTTCTTGATTACTTTGAAAACAATAAATATGCAACAGAAATTGAAATCTTAAAACTAAAAAGGTGATTAACAAGTAATTAGCAATAAAGGTAATTCAAGAAATGATCTATCCGAGTGAGAGCACGGCCCGTATCCGTGAATCACGGCCCGTCCCTTTTTGGGAATAGACTAGGCTAAATGCTAGTGAAATAACCTAGATATGATCTATCTCACGAGAGTACAGCCCGTACCCACTTGGGAATAGATCAGTCAGGATTAATTTCACTTAACTTACCTCCAAAGCTTTGCCCTAGCAATGCATCTGATTCAAAAACAAAAACAAAAATAAAAGAACATGAATTAATCAAAGGATATCTTTATTTCATGTAAGAGAGAGTACATCAAAGTAATACAACCAAAAAAAAAAAACTCCCTTTTCCCAAGCGAAGCTCCAACCTCCAGTGACTTCTGCATGCTCAAAAGTTGAAGATGGCGCTGACCGGTGAAGAGTAGGACTGCTGGAATAGGATTGGGATAAGGTTGGAATAGTGCTGGAATGGTGGGAATAAGGTCGGGATAACTGGAATAGGATAGAACTAAAGGAACTACGGGGAAGAACAGATGGATCAGGTCTGTGGCTGGATTGTGAGTGATCTGGGAGCTTGGGAGAACTGAGAGATGGACTGTACTCTGGGATGGGGTCAATTGCTACAACTAAGCTGGAACTGTGGAGAGAGGAGCTTTCTGTGGTGTGGAATGGAGAAGAAATAGAGAAGAAACACCATCACAGGGAAGAAACAATGGATCTCTGGACTGTGACTAAGCCGAGAGTTTGGGAGAACGAAGAGATGGACTGTACTTTGGGATGGGGTCGACCTCTACAACTAAGCTAGAATGGTGGGAAGAAAGCTCACTGCTCTCTGTGGAATGGAGAAGAAAAGAACACTACTCTCTGTGATGCAGAAGAAGAGGCACAGAGAAGAAAAACACAGGGGAAGAATGGCCGAATGCTCGACTGGTTGAATCCGAATGACCCCCCGGATGATCGAATACCCCCATCTGGCTCCCCTGGACCCCTTTTTATAGGATCTCCCTACTCCCAACCCGCTCCATCGTTGAACCAACCCGCTCCACCGTTGCACCAGCCCAACAAAATAACAGATACCGCTCCACGGTTGCAACGAAGCTTGAGCTCCCATCGATCTCCAACTCATCCGGCGAAGCTCTGGAATTTTCTCCCCGGTTCGGTCCACAGTTAGTTCAGACCGAAAGAAATATCCCATCGCTGTAACTCACCGTGAGGACCCTCCCGGTGGTGAGGAAGAGCACTCCGCCATCATCTCCGGCCAGTGGTGGACTGGGTAGGAAGTCCGGTGGCATGGGATGGTGGTTTCGGTGAAGTTCGGCCAAGAGAGAAGAAGAATGAACAGTAGCCCCCTTTGGAAGTGTTTTTTCGGTGACCGGGGCTTCTCCGGCTGGCGGTGAGCATGCTGGCGACCTCCCCGGCGGTGGGGGCAGCTCTCCGGCGAGTCTCGGCATGACTGGGGCAGTGCGGTCGATGGCTCTGCTTTAGTGGACCACGTCAATGCCAGATCGTGGCCCACGGGCTGGGAAATGGACCGAGCGGCCGGTCCACTATGGACCGGCTGCTTTAAACTTCGTGCAAACTCTTAGTTAATTCTTCAAAAATTCATTTTGGGCTTGTTATGAGTCCGATTTGAGTGCCGTTCATGCCATTGGACTTCTAAAATTGGGCTCTCTATGACGGCGATGTTCTTTCCTATAAATGACATATAAAAGTATTAATTTTGAAAGAATAATAATATTTTAATATTAAATTAATACTTTTATATTTATGCTTAATGTAGTTATCACACCTCCCAACTTGAACTTTGCTCATCCTCGAGTAAAGTAGATAGATTATCCATGTGTATCAACCCATCCTTGAATTAGATGTTAACTCAAGCAACCCTAAAAGCAGATGATACCTGGTCAGACTATTACTGAGATACTTCATTGGATTATTAATTCAACTCTTTTAGTGGTTAGGTAGAGCTCATAAAGATTTCTAGAGTTCTTCTTCTACCAACTTTTCATCTCACTCTTAAAATTCTCTAACTTTCTGGGATTTAGTTTAATACCTTTATGCTAGATGATTTTTCCCTCATTTTTTTTTTATATATTATATCCAAGCCTCATAAGTATTAGTATTCTCCCCTTTTGACGCGAACCACAATGCTTACTTAGGTGAAGAGGCCCGGTTACTCAGGGAGGTACCATTGCTTAACAGATTTCTTGACCTTCTCATCTTTTGACGCGAACCACAATGCTTACTTAGACGAAGGGGCCCGGTTACTTAGTAAGAGTTCAAGCAAAGCTGTGAAACTAGACTAACTTTTTTTTTTTTTTTTTCAAAGGGAAAAACTTTAGCATACTTGATCTTTTGATTTATATTCCCATAAAGTAGACTCTTTATTAAGATCAATGGTCAAAAGGCTTTGGAATTACTCCATGAAATTATTTATGATCTATACCCTACCATTTATTGAGTTTCTTTAATAATTTATCTCTCAGCATCTCTAGCATTATCTAGGCCATTAATCAATCATTTAATTAAGGTGCCCATGTAACTCCAGTTCGAGACAATAATTAGGTACACATAACCTAATCATTTCTAACTGCACTCGAAGATCTAAGCAAGTTAAGTTAATCTTCTCCTCCCAATTTAATCGACATTGTCCTCAAAGGAGTAGGAAAGAAAATGAGAAGTATAATAGGAAAGAATACACCTTGGGAAAATGGCTTCTAAGGTTTCATGAAGTAGCAGGTTCCTTTGTTGCTGTACTCCCTCACTTTATTCTTCTAAAAAGAAAAGAAAAGAAACTAGTTAAAAATTAAAAGTATAAACTGGGTTGCCTCCCAGGAGTGCTAAGTTTAAACTCTTCAGCCAGACTCAGCTGATGGTGGTACTGGGTCTATAAGGTCAAGAATTTCAACAATTTCTCCATCATGAATATCTTCAACATAGGGTTTTAAGTGTTGGCCATTCACTTTAAAAATATTTCCTTGTTTGTGATCTTTATGTTCAACAGTGCCATGAGGAAATACTTGAGTAATGATGAAGGGTCCATCCCATCATGAGAGTAGTTTTCTAGGAAAAAGGCGCATCCTAGAATTGTAGAGCCACACTTTCTGATTCGGCTTAAACATTTTTTGATTAATGAATTTATCATGATATGCCTTAGTTCGAGCCTTATAAATTTTTGAACTTTCATAAGCTTCATTTCACAGTTCTTCTAATTCACTCAATTGAAGTTTTCTATTAGAACCCGCAGTCTTTAGATCAAAATTACATTGCTTGATAGCCCAAAATGCACAATGTTCTAACTCTACCGGTAAATGACATGCCTTGCCAAACACTAACCGGTATGGAGACATTCCTAGAGGAGTCTTAAAGGCAGTCCGGTAAGCCCATAATGCATCATTCAAACATTCTGACCAATCTTTTCTATCGGGCCTTACCATTTGCTCCAGGATGTGTTTAATTTCTATGTTTGATACTTCAACCTGGCCACAAGTTTGGGGATGGTAAGGTGTGGCTACCTTATGTGTAATTCCATATTTCTTCATTAATCCTTCAAAATGTTTATTTGTGAAATGCGCGCCTCCATCACTAATAATTGCCCTTGGGCACCCAAAATGACTAAGGATGTTACATTGAATGAACTTGATTACAACCTTGTGATCATTGGTTCGGGTTGCTATGGCTTTAATCCATTTAGACACATAATCAATAGCGACCAGAATATACTCAAACCCAAAAGAAGAAGGAAATGGCTCTATGAAGTCAATACACTAGACATCAAAAATTTCAACCACTAAAATAGGGGTCAGAGACATCATATCTCTACGCGAAATATTCCCCATTTGTTGACATCTCAGACAATTACGGCCAAATTCGTGTGCATCTTTAAAAAGAGTTGGCCAGTAAAACCCACTCTACAACACTTTTGCTGTAGTTTTCCTTCCACTAAAGTGTCCCCCACAAGCAAGAGAATGACAAAAAGTGAGTATGCCTTGGTATTCACTCTCAGGGATACATCTTCTAATCACTTGATCTGAACAGTACTTAAACAACTCAGGTTCCTCTCAAAAGTAATATTTGATTTGTAAGAAAAATCTATCTTTTTCTTGTTTGGACCAGTGGGAAGGAACTTGCCCTGTTGCTAAGTAATTCACAATATGAGCAAACCAGGGTAGGCCATCAGACAAAATAGAGAAAAGCTGCTCATCAGGAAACTGATCTTTTATTGTTTCTTTGTTGCATTCCACTAAGATCCTAGAAATATGATCTGCTACCAAATTTTCATAACCCTTCTTATCTAAGATTTCTAAGTCAAATTCCTGTAGTAGAAGGACCCATCTAATCAGTCTAGGCTTTGTCTTTCTTAGATAGCAGATGTCACAATGCTGCATGATCAGTATACACTAAGACCTTAGATCCTAATAGATATGATTGAAATTTCTCCAGGGCAAAAACAACTGCTAACAACTCCTTTTTTGTAGTGGTATAGTTTATTTGTGCATCTGAAAGAGTTTTACTAGCATAATAAATCACATGTGGTTCCTTATTAAACTTCTATCCTAAAACTGCCCCTACAACATAATCAGAGGCGTCACACATGATTTCGAAAGGCAGAGTCCAATCGGGAGGCTTGATAACTGGTGCAATGGTCAAAGCAGTTCTCAGAATGTCATAAGTAGCCATACATTCCTTATTAAAATCAAATGGATTGTCTTTAACAAGCAGATTACACAAAGGTCATGAAATTTTGCTGAAATCCTTGATAAAGCATCTATAAAATCCAGCATGACCAAGGAAAGTTCGTACTTGTTTAACCGAGGTTGGGGGAGGCAATTTCGAGATCAATTCTACCTTTGCTTTGTCAACCTCAATCCCTCGCTCTGAAACAATATGTCCGAGCACGATTCCCTCACAAACCATAAAATGGCTCTTCTCCCAACTTAAGACTAGGTTCGTTTCTATACATCGTTTCAAAACCTTTGTCAAGTTTTGGAGACAATCATCAAATGAAGATCCAAACACTGAAAAGTCATCCATAAATATCTCAAGAAATTGACCAACCATATCAGAAAATATGGATAGCATACATCGTTGAAAAGTGGCTGGTGCATTGCACAGACCAAATGGCATGCGTCTAAAGGCAAATGTTTCAAAGGGGCAGGTAAAGGTGGTCTTTTCTTGATCCGCATGAAATACCAGAACTTTGTTATATCCTAAATATCCATCTAGAAATTAGAAGAAACTCTGTCCAGCTAGCCATTCTAAAATTTGATCAATGAAAGGCAAAGGAAAGTGATCTTTCCTAGTGATAGGATTCAGTTTTCGATAGTCTATACACACTCTCCAACTAGTTATCATTCGAGTAGGAATTGACTCGCCCTTTTCATTCTCAACAATAGTAATACCTAACTTCTTAGGTACTACTTGAGTTGGATTGACCCATTGGCTATCCGAGATTGGGTAAATGATTCCAGCATCAAGCCATTTTACCACTTCTTTCTTAACAACTTCCCTCATGTTCGGATTAAGCCTTCGTTGCATGTCCCTATGTGGTTTATATTCAGGCTCATAGTGAATATGATGCATTCAAACAGAAGGATCAATTCCCTTAAGATCAGCTACTGCCCATCCTATTGCTTCTCTATGTTCCATAAGTACTTCCACCAATTTCTCTTCCTGAACTAGGGTTAGAGTGGATGCAATGATCACTGGGAGGGTATCCTTGGGTCCAAGAAAAGAATACTTCAACTTTTCAGGAAGAGGCTTCAACTCTAGCATGGGTGGTGTTTCTAAGGATGGCACTAAAGGAGTTGATTGAGTTGGTAAAGACTCAAATTTGACAGTCCAAGGAGGAGTAGTGTTAGACTTCGGTGGCTCCAACAAAGCACTTACTTTATCAAATTCATCTATTCCAACATGTGTCAAACATGCTTGTAGAGGGTCTGACTCGAGTAAAATGGGGAGTTTCTTGTCTATAACTTCCTCAAGCATGTCCACTTCATCAAATACAGGTGGTCCTTGGGATGCATTAAAAATGTTCAATCTCATCTTTTTATTTTCAAAGGATACATTCATAACCCATGTCCTATAGTTTATACAGGCATTAGCAGTAGCTAGAAAAGGTCTTCCAAGAATAATGGATATTTGGCTAGGATTATTGCTAGACTTCATATCCAGGACAAGAAAGTCAATAGGAAAGTAAAACTCATCGACTTTCACCAACACATCCTCTAATAATCCACGGGGTACCTTAATTGATCGATCTACTAACTGCAATGTTACCAACATGGGTTTCAGTTCCCCAAATCCAAATAAATCATACATTGAGCCTGGGAGAAGGTTCACACTCGCACCCAAATCTAGTAAAGCTTTCTTGATTGTGAGGTCCCCTATGACACAGGAAATAGTTGGGGTACCAGGGTCCTTTAATTTGGGTGGGACAATTTGCTGAAAAACTATGCTTGCTTGCTCAATCAACTAGATCTTTTTCGATATGTGTGCCTTAGATTTTCATTTCTGTGTGCACAGATCCTTAAGGAATTTGGCATAAGCCGGCACTTGTTTAATGGCATCAAGAAGAGGTAGGTTTATCTGGGCTTGTTTGAACGGCTCAAGCATTTCATTCATTTTTAGGCTCTTCTTATCCAAAAATACAGGTGATTCTAAGGCTTTAGGAAATGGAGCCCTAGGTGTTGGTGCTTGGCTAATAGGTTCCTTTCTCTTTTCATTCTTTTCATCTTCTGGCTTAGCCAACTCAAATTTTTGGGTCAGGTCAAGCTGATTCACTATTTTCCCACTTCTTAAAGTTGTGATTGATTTAGCTTGTTCTGGGAATGTTTCAGGTTTGGTAGAACTTTCAGCCATGTAATGTCCTTTTGGGTTACTAATGGGCTGACTAGGCAACTTACCTTCCTCTCTTCTATTGAAAGATGTAGCTAGCTGACCTATCTGGGTTTCTAGCTTTGCAATGGATTGCGTGTGGGAGTGAAGGAGTTGGGTGTTCATTTCTAGCCCTTTTAATGCTTGAAGTACCTTCTCTTCAAATGTGGTACCATGATTATTCGGTGGAGGTTGTGGAGCACTCGGGTATTGGGAATAAGGCATGTTTCCAAAGTTGGTCTCCTGATAGTTGGTCCTAATTGGTGTTGGATTATTAACAGCTTGGGGTTTCCAAGAAAAATTTGGATGGTTTCGCCAGCCAGGATTGTAAGTATTTGCAAATGGATCATTTCTTGGTCTAAGAACCATACGGGTTTGTGCATGATGAACTTGTTCCTGAACGAGCTCGGGAAATTGGTAGGCAGCTGGACAATCACCTATCGAATGGGTAGGACTTGAACAAATGATGAAAACATCATGGTTTTGATGAGGTGAGGAGAAAATATTTCCACTTTGTAGAATTTGGTCAAGCTTTTGGGACAATTCATCTACCTTGCTGTGGATGTCTACAGAGTGACCTAATTCATACATTCCCCCTCTCTTGGATCCTAAGGGAGGATCTCTACGGGCAGCAGACATGTGATGCAATGAATTTTCACTAAGGGTTTCAAACAGCTGCCAAGCTTCATGTTCATTTTTAAGCATAAATGTTCCTCCACATGAAGCATCTATCATTTGCCGGTATCTTTCAGACAGACCATCATAAAAATATTGAACCAATTGCCATTTCGGTATGGCATGATGGAGACATTTATTAATCAGATCCTTTAATCTCTCCCATGTTTCATGAAACATCTCTCCGTTTAACTGGGAAAAACTGATTATGGCTTTTCTAATTTGGTTTGTTTTTCTAATTGAAAAGTACTTCTTAAGGAATTCCCTCTGAAGTTGGTCCCAAGTTTAAATTATTACAATGTCTAGGGAATTCAACCAGTACTTAGCTCTATCTTTTAAGGAAAATGGGAACAACTTAAGCCTAAGAGCATCATCAGAGAAATGCTGGATTTTGATGGTTGAACATATTTCCAGGAACTCATCTAAATATTTGAAAGGGTCTTCATTTGTAAGTTCATAGAAAGATGGTAACATCTAGATTATGCTAGACTTAATTTCATGCTGAACAGCCTCAACTGGAGGTACTTGGATACAAGGTGAATAGGTATACTTTGAAGGAGTGAAGTACTCCCTCAATTTACATGGAGGATCAATTTCCTAATTGGGATCTATAGTACCTGGTTTGTTTGCTCTACAAGTTCTGTCAATTTCTAGGTCTAGGGGTACAAGTTCCAGTTCTAGTGACCGACGACCTAACATACACCCTACAATGGTATTCTAGAGCAAACAACAGCAGTTCAGAATTTTTATAAGATGTTTTTTTTTTTTTATATGCAAAAATGAGAAAAGGTCTAAAGGAAAGACTCCTAAAAAAATCCTAAAACTAGATGATTTTTTTTTTCTTCTTTTTTTTTTCAAACAATTTACACAAACAATTTACACAACTCTATCCTAGGGTTAACTTAGACCTAGACAGCTCATAACTGTTCCAAGGTCACCTTTGAGCACTCCAAGTCCAAAATCACCCAACTAACTTGGCCAGGTAAGTGTAAGGTCGGTGAAGGTTCCCTTATCGCTTGCCTTAGACACCAATTAAAAATTGGCCAGGTAAGCGGAACCAAAGCACCTCCCTTCGGGCTCTTGTCCCTAAACCACTTTCTTTAGACACCAAGTAGTTAACTGACCTGAACCCGGTATAACTCTAGGGTTCCCTTGTCCTATTGAGCTCGAATTCCTTAGGGATGGCGTCTAATTGATTTTAGGATGAGAGGCTTAGGTGAATGCAAATGATGGGAAATGATTTGTGGGCCAAGGAAGGGTAATGAAATCCCCACCTTATCTGATTAATGAGGTTAGTGCCCTTAAGATAAATTATGGAGGATTGAAATGGATGCAATAAGCAAGGTGTCCATATCTTGAAATTATCAAACAAAATTAAACTAAACTAATTACTTTTTTAAAAAAATTTTGATGGTTAAGTATCTAATTCCCTAATGAATTATGATTTTTTTTTTTTTTGATTTTGCAGGAAAGTAAGTTTACCTAAGTAATTCTAAAAAGGAGATCAAATAGAACAAAACAAAAATACCAAAAATTTGAATTTTTGAAATTTGAAATTTTTTGAATTTTTGAAATTTGAAATTTTTTTGAATTTTTGAAATTTTCAAAATAATGCCAAAAGTCCCCAGAAACGGTGCCAAAAGTCTTATGTGCGTCGCAATGCACTGATTTAATTACCTTAAAACTACTATTCTAGAATAGGATAGCAGGAGCAAGGGTCGAATCCGCAGGGACTTTCTTGATTACTTTGAAAACAATAAATGTGCAACATAAATTGAAATCTTAAAACTAAAAAGGAGATTAATAAGTAATTAGCAATAAAGGTAATTCAAGAAATGATCTATCCGAGTGAGAGCATGGCCCATATCCATGAATCACGGTCCATCTCTTTTTGGGAATAGACTAGGCTAAATGCTAGTGAAATAACCTAGATATGATCTATCTCACGAGAGTACAGCTCGTACCCACTTGGAAATAGATCAGTCAAGATTAATTTCACTTGACTTACCTCAAAGCTTTGTCCTAACAACGCATCTGATTCAAAAACAAAAACAAAAACAAAAGAACATGAATTAATCAAAGGATATCTTTATTTCATGTAAGAGGGAGTACATCAAAGTAATACAACCAAAAATAAAAAAATCCCTTTTCCCAAGTGAAGCTCCGACCTCCAATGACTTCTGCATGCTCAAAAGTTGAAGATGGCACTGACCGGTGAAGAGTAGGACTGCTAGAATTGGATTGGGATAAGGTTGGAATAGTGTTGGAATGGTGGGAATAAGGTCGGGATAACTGGAATAGGATAGAACTAAAGGAACTACGGGGAAGAACATATGGATCGGGTCTGTGGCTGGACTATGAGTGATCTGGGAGCTTGGGAGAACTGAGAGATGGACTGTACTCTGGGATGGGGTCGACCACTACAATTAAGCTGGAACAGTGGAGAGAGAAGCTTTCTGTGGTGTGGAATGGAGAAGAAACACCATCACAGGGAAGAAATAATGGATCTCTGGACTGTGATTGAGCCGAGAGTTTAGGAGAATGAAGAGATGGACTGTACTCTGGGATGGGGTCGACCTCTACAACTAAGCTGGAATGGTGGGAAGAAAGCTCACTGATCTCTGTGGAATTGAGAAGAAAAGAACACTGCTCTCTGTGATGGAGAAGAAGAGGCACAAAGAAGAAAAACACAGGGGAAGAATGGCCGAATGCTTGACTGGTTGAATCCGAATGACCCCCTGGATGAACAAATATCCCTATCTAGCTCCCCTGGACCCCTTTTTATAGGCTCTCCCTGCTCCCAACCCACTCCACCGTTGAACCAACCCGCTCCACCGTTGCACCAACCCAACAGAACAACGGATACCACTCCACGGTTGCAACGAAGCTCAAGCTCCCATCGATCTCCAGCTCATCCGGTGAAGCTCTAGAATTTTCTCCCTGGTTTGGTCCAACCCAGCACACGATTCGATCCACAGTTAGTTCAGACCGAAAGAAATCTTCCATGGCTGCAACTCATCGTGAGGACCCTCCCGGTGGTGAGGAAGAGCACTCCGCCGTTATCTCTGGCCAGCGGCGGACTGGGTAGGAAGTCCGGCGGCATGGGATGGTGGTTTCGGTGATGTTCGGCCAAAAGAGAAGAAGAATGAATAGCAGCCCCCTTTGGAAGTGTTTTTCCGGCCACCGGGGCTTCTCCGACCGGCGGTGAGCATGCCGGCGACCTCCCGACGGTGAGGGCAGCTCTCCGGCGAGTCTCGACATGACTGGGGCAGCGCGGTCCATGGCTCTGCTTCCGTGGACTGTTTCAATGGCAGATCATGGCCCACGGGCTGGGAAATGGACTGAGCGACCGGTCCACTATGGACCAGCTGCTTTAAACTTCGTGCAAACTCTTAATTCTTCAAAAATTCATTTTGGGCTCGTTCTTAGTCTGATTCGAGTGTCGTTCACACCGTTGGACTTCTAAAATTGGGCTCTCTATGACGGCGATGTTCTTTCCTGTAAATGACATATAAAAATATTAATTTTGAAAGAATAATGATATTTTAATATTAAATTAATACTTTTATATTTATGCTTAATGTAGTTATCACCAGTCGAGGGAATGCGACAAACTCTTCCCAAACTGGGAAGGTCCTTATAAGGTGGTTAAGGCTCTACCATAAGGTGCTTACCGCCTCTAGGACTTGATGGTGCCCAACTTTCCCAAACCTAGAATGCTAACAATTTGAGAATGTACTATCAATGATGTACAACTCTTCTTTGAGAATAAAGGGAGATTCCTCCTGGAACAATCTCATCTCTTCTCTACATGTAATAACTCAATTGTCTCATTCATAGTCCAGAGATGTAAGCCGGGAAACTTTCAAAGCCCTACTATCTATCGCTCAACTCATAATTTGGCAAACAAAGCTGAAAAACTTATGAAGCCCTGCACTCAAAGCCAAGAAACTTATGAAGCCCCGTGCCTATCTGCCCGACTCCAAGTTTGACGAAGAAAGCTAGAAAACATACGAAGCATTGCATTCAAAGTTGGAAATCTTACGAAGCCTCGCATCTATCCTCCCGACTCCAAGTCTGGCGAAGAAAGTCGAGAAACTTACGATGCCCCGCACTCAAAGCCAAGAAACTTACGAAGCCTCATGCTCAAAGCCAGAAAACTTACGAAGCCCCACACTCAAAGCTAGGAAACTTATGAAGCCCCGCATTTATCCGTTACTCCAAGTCTGGCCAAGAAAACCAGGAAACTTGTGAAGCCCTGTACTCAAAGTCGAGAAACTTTTGAAGCCCCGCATCTATCCGCCTGACTCCAAGTCTAGTAAAGAAAGCCAAGAAACTTACGAAGCCCCGCACTCAAAGTGAGAAACTTACGAAGCCCTGCATTTATCCGCTCGACTCCAAGTCTGGCAAAGAAAGCTGGGAAACTTATGAAGTCCCGCACTCCAAGCTAGGAAACTCCAGAAGCCCTGCACTCAAA
The DNA here is from genome assembly GCA_021397845.1 of Areca catechu. Lineage (NCBI taxonomy): Eukaryota > Viridiplantae > Streptophyta > Magnoliopsida > Arecales > Arecaceae > Areca > Areca catechu. The sequence continues at coordinate 6,743,241 of CM038048.1, forward strand.
GCCGAGAAACTCCAAAAGCCCTACACTTACCATTCGTTCGCCTCCTTCCTTTTGTCTGGAGATTCAAGTCCTGCACACACATTTGTATGACCCTAAGACTGGTGAGGAGAGCTAAAGAGTTTCCAAAGTCCTTGTGGCTATCCCCAAGATTTCAAACTTAGCCAAAATTGGCCAAGACCTAGGAAGTTTTATGCTTGGCTGCCTGAAGTCTACCTCCCTATCGTGCAAAGGGAAGAGAAATAGAAAGAAGAAAATGCAAGGCAAAGTCCATCAGCTATGTGAGGCCTATTCTTCATTGCTGGAATAAGTCCATAACTACCTGAAGGATCGCTACTTGCTAGGAAATTCTTCAAAGTATGCCAAAAAAAAGAGAAAGAAAAGAATGAATAGACTCATCATTTGATGAAAGGCAACCTTTGTTCATTGAATTCCATACATTTGTAAAGACCCTGACAGGCCGAGAAGTCCTCCAAAAATCTAAGTACAAAAGAAAATAGAAAAATCCTAGCAAAGAAAATGTAGTTAGCTCCTTCCCGAGCTGGCAGGTCACCTCCTCGGACTCTGATGGAGCTCCGATCGGTGGGATAGCTAGGACAGTGGTGGCCTCTGGATCAGCATCGGGCCTCGGGTGGGCCACCACTTCAGCCTCCATCTTGGCATCTGGCCTCGGGTTGGCTTAAGCAGATGGTGATCTTGGCACCCCGGTGATGGCAGGCTAGTCTGGAGAGATGTTCTCTAGACCTTTGAGCCTGAAGAGCTATCTGGCTTTCCTCTTGAGGTCCTCGAATCCCTTTTGATAGGAATCGAGGACCGCCTTCAAGACCTCATCAGTGAAGGCCTCCGACACCTTGAATCTGGGGATGGCCTTGGTGGCCTCCTTTGCTGCCTCCATTAGCATGACCATCGTGTTGGCCTTCTCTTCCACTATCATGGCTTAGGCAACCACCACGATAACCCTCTCCTCCACCATCATGGCTCGGGCAAATGCCGCCTTAAGCTGAGCCTAGAGGGTTTGTGCCCACCCCTCTAGGCACACCATCTCCATAGAAGAATGGGCCCCCTTCTTGGCCAAGCGAGCGGCCTTCTCCTTCTCTTCCCTTAGTGCCTCATCAAGGTTGGCAGATCTCCTCTCCAGCTTTGTCACCATTGTCCAGGAGCTGGCCAGCTCGATCTAGAGGGTCTTCATTTGACCCTCCAGCTCCTATACCCAGATCATTTGGGGCTGGGCTTCAGCCTCAGCAACCTCCGTACGCTTACATAGGTTGTGGTCTCACTTCATCAACCCCAAGCATGAATCCCTGAAGAGCTAAGTGTCGGTGACCATCTGCAATAGCAGCAAGAAAGAGGTCAGTCGGCATTTACATAAGTAAAAAGGAAATGAAGTAAATCAAAAATTGGCTTACCAATAAGAGCTGGGAAAATATGCTGGAGATGACCTCCCCAGTTGTCGATCGCCCTTCTCTCGGTGGTCTCATGACTGAATGACCATGTTCAAGATCTATTCAGCTAGCTTGGCATTGGTACTCATCACCGTGTCTGGCGACAGGTAAGCGATCACCCTTTGCACCCCTGGGCTCGGTGCTGTGAAGGGTGCTACAGGCCCTAGGATGGCAGTTAGCGAGGGTGCGGTGGTCGTAGGCCGAGTGTTGGCTATTCCAGTTGTTGACGGTAGCACTGACCTCTCCACGACGGTGCCGTCTGCCACCTCCACCACCTCCGGTGGTGGCGAAGCTTCAATATGGGGAGGGGCCACCAGAGCTACTGGCATGGCCCCCTCCTCAGTTTCGGCCTCCCTCCTACACCCGCGGGCCGAGGGCTAGGCCGCCGATGTAGGTGCGGCTGGTACCGTGATGGGCCTCCCCATGGCCGGCCCAATAGAGGGTCCCTCGCTGAGCCTCCACTCCGGCTCTTCTTAGGCCTTCTTCTGCAGGCCCTCCCCGGGCCTTGGAGAAGTAGCCCTCTTCTTCGACATTTGGAGGAGCTGCTCCATTGTAAATCTCATCTCTCCAATAAGAAAGGAGATTGATTAGCTACCAATTGAAGTAGAATCTATCTTAAGAAGAAAGAGCCCAAACTTCGAGCTTACCTTGGGAGTGGGCCAAGCTAACCCCAGCATTGGCATGATTACACTCGGTTAGCAGGTCGCAAAGAGACAGTACCTCGAAGGAGACGAGCTAGTCATACACCTCCTTGTTGGCTAGCTCAATAGAGGGCTACTAGTCGGGAGAGCGGTCTGGGTCACTCCAAACCCAGTCCACCCCCTTAACTGAAGTGAACAGAAACATGCTCTTCCATCCCTTGATGGAAGAGGGAAAGTCCAGTTTGATAGCCCCTGGGCGAGGAACCACAAACCACCACCCGTTTCGATCGGGTAGCATTTCAGGGTGAAGAGGATCCTGAATAGAGAGAAACGGGCAATTATCTCATAGAAGTGACAAAGAATGATGAAACAAACTATGGTCCTAATGGCATTAGGAGCAAGCTAGGCCAGGATTAGATGAAAGTTATTCAAAAAAGAAAGGAAGAAAGGATGGAAGGGAAGGCGAAGGCCCTCGAGGAAGAAGTCCTTGTATAGGGTGATTCAGCCCAAGCCACCATAAGTGACCCGCTCCTCCAATCCTGGAGACAAGAGCTAGATGGAATCCGAGACCCAGTATATGCTCTGGATATAAACGATGTCCTCCTGAGTCATTGTCAAGGTGATCTTGGAAGGATGGCTGACTCCCGAATGGGAGGAGAAGGAGGAGGAGGAGCTGCAGGGGTTCCTATAACTATCCCCATCCACCGAGGATCCCTATGGATTACTAAAGGAACTTCTTCCTTCTTGCTATTCGAGGAAGGAGGTCTCGGTCGGGATGGCCTCGCCTCACCGAAATGATCCGGGTGATGGTGCCCCCTGCTGGAGGAACTCATGAGGAAGATGAAGATGAAGAAAGAAAACCTAAAGGCCCACGGGATCCCTTTCAGCACATACTGAAAGAGAGGGAAGGAGAAGAAGTGGGGGGATTAACCTGAAAAGACTTTGGACTAAGGATAAAAAACTCTACAAAACCTTCACCCTCCTTGCTCAAAAGTTCTTAAGGAGTGGAAAGGCGGACTCCTCTTAAAAAGCCTGTAGACCCCCCATCGCATTGTACTGGTCAAAAATATGTATCCTTTCTTTTCTCTAGCCAACGAGTGCCTGCCATGTGTTGTGATCTGCTAGAGGCGATGCTTCGATTTGGATGAAATCACTTTGGGCCCGGTGTGGCAATTATATCTCTCCTGACCGGGCTAACTATTGGGAATTGTATCCCAAAGCCAATCATCTAGGCTATAGACGGTTGTGATATCTTGTAACTGTATATGATTTTTAATGAATAAAAGTTATTCTTTGGCTATTCATCATATTTGCATTTTTCTAAAATGAACTCTTGTATGATGGAGTCCTTGGAACTACTTTGTTCGATATAGAGAGGATATATCAAGTAGTTCTTAAACTGGTTCACAACCAAATGATACATTGTTATAGGATGATAATGTATCAAGTGTAGGTTGTTGTATGTCACATTTGTTGGTTGTCCTCTTAACCAAGGAGTGTGGAGATACTGGTATGATATGCAAGTGAAATGTATGACACCTCACTAAACGTGACCATCTGCGGAGCTCCCTTTTGCCAAAAGGTTGCTCGGAAGGGATATGGGTATATGTGTCCCTCAGACCTGAGATCACCATGGTAGCTTGCAAGCAACTCACTGTACTTTGGTATCGGACTACCTGGATTTTTAATCCAATGATGGAAGGTTTAAGGGTGCAGTCAAGTTGTTATGGAGCGGAGGTGGATCAAGATAGAATTGACCCCTCCAAATAGTTTGGAGTGAATGACTCACTATGTCTCAATTTAGCAAATCCTTGGCCAGGATAGTTCTTGTGAGGAGTCACAGAACTTGTAAAGTTGAGACATGATCTGGATGGACCAAATTAGGGTTGGCAGTCGAACCCTAGGTCATCCTGAGCATTATGAGGTCAAAGAGATGAATTATGTGGTAACCTTATGCAAGAGGTTCCTGTGAGGTGCTATGCATCTTTGACCTATCCAGACATCGGGTATCATTGGTAGATGAGGACTTTGGCTGGTACTAGAAATGTTCTAGTGCTACCGGCTTAGTGTTCGAACCTATGGGGTCACACACCATAGGGGTTTCTATCTTTTCTTAAGGCTGATCGATGATTGAGAATCGTTTGCCATCACCGGAGGTCAATATGATTGACCATGTTCCAAGTGTCGACACTTAGATTTTTGTAAGTGTCGATACTTAAGGAAGTGCCGACACTTGGCATTTTGCAAGTGTCAACACTTGCTGTGATGAGCAAATTTTTATGAAGAATTTCTGAAATGTTTGACTTCGAATTTTGAATTCGAAATTCAAGTTTTTGGACATTTTGGCTCCAAGCATTCATGGTATGATAGTCATACTTACCTTCTTTGGCTTGGGCCAATTTGGAATGGTCCTTGACTCTCTCCCCCAATCACTCCTCCTTCCTCTTTCTTCCTCTCATGGCTGCCCCTATAAATGAAGGTCATTCTAGAGGCTACTAAACGGTTACATCAACAAGAAGAGAAGAAAAAGAAGGGTTTAGTGAGGACTTGGGATTGGGTGTGAGAAACCTAGCATTCAAGATAGGTCTGGGAAAGAGAGTTTCTTGGGAAGGGTTCCACCTCTCCTACTTGTCTTCCCAGAAGAAGAAGATCGGCCCGAAGGATCTCAAAGAGCTAGCACTCTGAGGGAGTTGATCAGTATCGAGTCCTAGTGTGGATTACTTGTAGAGGCCAGACACATGTGTGGCTCGGATGCCTTCATCCTTCTTCTCAGTATTTTCAGAGGTATTAAGGTAAGGTACTTTATACCTTTGTTTATTTTTTTCTATTGATGTTTTGCTTGCATGCTAGATTATTATACTAGATCCTGTTGCGGGCAGATTGGTAGATCGTTTTGATCTATCTATCGAGCCTTCCACTGTGCATGTTTTAAAATAGTTTTAAAATACATCTTTTCTGCCCTCCATGCATGAATAGCTTCACCTACACTAACATGGTATCCCCTTGTTGGTATGAAAGTGCTACTATTGGGATGCTAGAGCTCGAGGCACTAATGGCATAGAATAAGCATCCTTCTTTGTCAATGTCATCATAACTCCCTTCTCCTCGAGCACCGTGATATACTCTAGGCTTGAGAGCGGGGGCATCTGATATGGCACGATCACTGACATGGAGCCCGCATTGGACCCAGCTAGTAGCCATGCTGGTAGAAGGTGCCAACTAGACATGGTGGCCAGGTTAAGCCCCCGATCAAGGTCAACTCAGATCCACGGTCGAGCTCCTAGTCGAGATCATGCTACCACCTCTCAAGGATAAGCCTCTAGTTGAGGTTAGCTCCATTCCAAGGTCGAGCTCTTGGACAAGGTCGTGCTCCCTCCTTTCGAGGTTAAGCCATAAATTGAGGTTAGCTCCCATCCAAGGTCGAGCTCCCGGTCGAGGTCATGCTCTCGCCTTCTGAGGTTGAGCCCTTAGTCGAGGTCAACTCCCATCCAAGGTCGAGCTCCCACCTTCCAAGGTTTGAGCCCCACCAAGATTAGCTCCCATCCAAGGTCAAGCCCCTGGCCAAGGTCATGCTCCTGCCTTCCGAAGTCGAGCCCTCGATCGAGGTCAGCTCCCATCCAAGGTCGAGCTCCTAGTCGAGGTCATGCTCCCACCTTCTAAGGTCGAGCCCCCAATCGAGGTTAGCATCCATTCGAGGTTGAGCTCCCAGCTGAGGTCATGCTCTCATCTTTCAATGTTGAGCTTCCAAGAAAGAGCTCCCACTTTTCAAGGTGGAGTTCCCGCCCAGGACCAAAAGGCATCATCGACCATTAGAGGATCAGCCAGGAGCAAGGGAAAGAAGACCACAAGGTATTCAAACCATGACAAGGATGCTCCAGGCTACGTACCACCCCTTAAGGGTGGCACCTGCCCTATCAGAGGCTCTAGACTCTATAACACACCACCTGCACACTTTGCATGATGCATGCTCCACCAAGCTCCAGGCCTTGAAACATGCCACATACACCTCCTGCCATGCAACCGGGGCTCTAGTTCCCATGTCATGACATCTGTGCCTTCTCCAAGTGGAGTATCCTTTTAAGGCCCCAAGACCTGCTACACTTCGATGGTCCCTCCTATAATAGAAATGCTCCACCATGGATCGAGGCTCAATGGCACGGCACCCATGCCTCCCATGGGAAACTACTCCAGCTAAGGGACAAGACCAGAATTACGCCAGCGAACGCCCCCACTAAGAAGATCTCAATCTGAGGATCGATCCGATAAAGGGGAGGCCGCTGATAGAAGAAAACCCTATCGAAGGAGGGTACCAGGAAAGTGACATCCCGATGAAGCCCTAGATCTAGTCTGGGCCATTTATATCATATAAAATGGAAAAAGGAATCTTTGGCAAGGGGGAGGTGGACAACTGGTAAGACAAAAAGAGCAAAAGGGCAAGGAATCAAGAGAGAGAACCTTCCTGCACTTTAACCTCCCAGTCATTCCATCTCTCTCAATGAGATCTTATTTTCTCCTCTACATGGAGGAATCCTAATCCTCTATCGTAGAGGATCTATTTCTCTTAATCGTCCCAACTGATTTGATTATCGGAGTGTCTTTGCTAGAATTCCTGACCCAAGTCCCCTCTTTTTTGCAGGACAAGCTAACCAAGTAGCTAATCGAAAAGAGGACCAAGCACCAGGGGGAGTCCGACGCATCCACAACATGTCAGAGCTATAGGCCACGGCGATCTAGGCGGCAACATATGCCATATGAGTTGGTTGTCCTCATAACCAAGAAGATGGAGACACTGGTACAGTATGCAGCTTAGTATAAGTATATACTACACCAAACGTGACCAACTCTATTAAGTACTCTACTATTGAAAGTATTTCATAGAAGCATATGGGTATAAGTATCCCTTTGACTTGAGATCATCCTGGTGATTTGCAAGCAACTCATTATATTTAAGTGCCAAATTACTTGGATTTCTAATCCAGTAATGAAAGTTAGTCAAGTACTTGTTAAATCAGTAGGTGAGTTAAGATGGAATTGACCACTCCAAGATATTAGAGACAATGCTCTATTATGTTTTAATTTAGCAAGACCTTGGCCAGGGCAATCTTTATGAAGAGTCATAGGAATTAGTAGGTTAAGACATATGTGGATGTATTATTTGGAGTTGGCAGATGACTTTAAAATCATTCTGAGCATTAGAGTCAAAGGGATGAAGTATATGGAAACCATATTCCAAGGTTCTTGAATGTTTCTTCATGAATATTCGATCTATCCAGATATCGGGCACTATTACTTGATGGTTGTATCAATTAGTTCAGGAATTAATTCTTGGACTATCGATTTAGTATTTAAACTTATAGGATTACACATAATAAAAGTTTCTAACCTATCATGATGGCTAACTAACAATTAAGAATCATTCAATGAAAAAATTATAAATATGATGAATAATTAACCCTATATAAATATTATATATTAATAATTAATTAATAATTAATTAATTATGAAATAATTAATTAATAGAATTTACATAATTAGGTTATTTGATGACCTAATCACTAAAGGTTTCTAGTTATAGTTGGATTCAAGCTTGGGCCCAATTAGTTTCAGATTTAATTAGATTTACTTAGATCTAATTGGGATCTATTTAGATTGAGTCCAAGTTGGTTAAATTAGGTATAACCAAATTAGTTTTGATTCATAACTAATTTTGGTCAAAGCCTGGTCAAACCCTTATCTAGCCCAACTAGGTTTCTTATTGGATTTCTCCATGCCAATTATTTAAATAAATTCATGAGAAGTATATGCCGAACATGTTTTCATGCACTCCCTCCTTACTTATCTAATTTGGATTAATTTAGGATGATTTTTAAATTTAAATAAGAGGAGTTTGAATGGGAATCAAACTCTTTACCTTATCCTAACTCTACTTGGTCTTAAACTCTCAAAAACTTATCTAATTTTACTGCCAATTCTTTTGAGAATTCTCTACAAAAAAATTTATTTTTTTTGATCCTCCTCATTCCTATCTAGACTAGGATTGGTTTGAAATAAATTTGGATTGATTTGAAAATTGGAGGAGTTCTATTGGGAATAGAACACCCAATCCTATTCAAACTATGTTAACTTATCCTAATCTAATCCCTCCTCTAATCAACAAAATTTTACTTCAAATTTTTGTCATATATACATCTTTAAGAGAGAAATTTCCAAAAGAAACTTGAAGTAAAATTTCCATGAAAATAAGAGGATAAGGTGTGTGAATTCTAGATGGGTGTAAGAGACCTTCTTGGGTGCTAGGGTTGAAGGAAGAAGAAAAAAAAGAAATAAATAGTAGAAAGGGACTTTTTATTTTTTAGTTTTCTTCCTCATAGATCTAGACCTCTTCGTCCTCTTCTTGGATTTCTTGGAAGGCTTAAGAAAGTCCAAGAAATAATTTATTTTCAGCTATCCAATGACCTTCGCATGGATCTAGTAGTCCAGGAGTTTGATCACATTGGGGCTTTATATGGATGATTCCTAGAAGCCAAACACCTGTGCAGCTATGAAGCAATGCGGAGAGCCGTTACTACATGCCATCAGTGGTGGGGATCATCAACCCATGATAAGGTATGAAATTTGATTTCATATTATTTGTAGATTCGATCTACTGCATGCATCGGGTAGATTGATGCATGCTAATTTTATTTTCTACTATATATCATATTATGATCCTGCTTAGAGTTTATTAGAATTATTCTAAATACATGTTTTCTATTTAAAATAGTTTTAAAAAAGATTTTCTTCCATTATGAATTATTAAAAAATTCATGCATAAAATTCTAGGCATTTTTTTAACAAGATTTCCATCCTTTCAGCATCAAGTCGAACATATAAAGTAATAAAAATAAAGGTACATATGCCTTGTCAGGATTGACTAGAAATTTCAAAAAATGTAGAACAAAAATCTCCTTTCCCTTCAAAACAAGCCATTTTTTCCATTCTCTACTGGTGCCAAAATATTTAGTAGGTTCTTATTCTCTCTATTCTTCCTCCTTCCATTCCTCCTCTATTTGAGTAGGATAGTGAAAGCCGTGCGTGGCGATTTTGGCTACGATAGGTTTTTAAGATGGTTGTCAGGTTGACCGGCCCACTCATGCATATTATCATCAAGTTCGATAGGAAAGCAAGTACATGGCAATGTGCCATCCAGTCATCCATCCAAACGGGCATGATGGCAATGACTAGAATGGCCATGTCCTTGTACAATAGTGATGGCAGCATCCGGTGATGGCACTATCCACTCGAGCATTGTTGTGCAAGTCCCAATTTATGCATGGGTGTCAGAGCTATGACAAGCACAACAATGGTGTCAACGGTGGTCGGGATGGTGGTGCACAACTCCATGGGTTGCGCCATCCATCGAGCCAATAGTTCCATCGACAGAGGGGATCCAAGGCTATGGTAGGAGTAGTAGAGTTAGGGTGGGAGAGGTGTCATAGAATCCCTTTGGTTGTCATAAGATCCCTTTGAAATGTCATAGAATAGTGATAAACCTAATTTTGAGATGTATTTAGATACCGAGATGTCATAGAATCCCCTTAGAATATTATAGAATCCTCTTGGGATGTCATAGAATAGTGCCAAACCTAATTTTTGGATCTATTTGGAGGTATCATCTAATCTCTATAGGATGTCATAGAATCTCCTTGAGATATCATAGAATAGTGCCGAACATGATTTTGGAACCTATTTGGATAATAAGATGACATAGAATCCTCTTAGGTTGCGTTTGGTAGTAAGCAATCTATCTAGATTATAGACAATTTAAAGGGTCCCACCATATTATTGCATTTGATTTTTTTTATGACAATCTATATTATCTAGTAGTATGGATTGCCTTCCAAGATGTAATCTAGATTACCCCTAAAAAGGGTGGTAATCCAGATTAATAAATCTCTAAAAATATGTGAGATAATATTACCCTCCCCTTCTTCCTTTCTCTTAAATTATAATATAACATAGTATATAAAATAACACATAATATAATATTCTTATATTATATTATAAAGAATAATATTATATAATACTATATAATATTATATAATATAATAGTATATAATATTATAATATAATATATTTATAAATTATAGAATATTTAGTATAGTATAATATAATAATAATATTTTATAATATAATATTTTATAATATAATATAAATATAATATTATTATAATATATAATTTAATATTATATTACATTAATATTTTTGTTAATATATTTTATTTTATTTTATAATATTTTTAAATATATTATATAATATTATAATATTATAAGTATAATAACATATAATATAAAAAAATATAATATACTTTATATTTTATAATATAATTTATATCATATAATATTATGTTTAGTATAATGTAGTATTTTTATATTAAATATATTTATATATTTATATGTAATGTAAATATATATAATATAATATAGATTTACAATATAAATATATATTTATATTATATCATACTATATTTAATAATACAATATATAAACTTGATATATTAAATATTATATATTTAATATATAATTTTAATATTAAATTCCTTTAGTATAAAAATATGTTTTAAAATATTTTTTAATTTTTGTATAAAAATATTTTATATTTTATATATTTTATAATATAAAATTAAAATTAAGATTTTAATAAATAGATAAAATATACAAGCCTATATTTTAATAAATAAATTATAGATTTAACTTAGGAATATTTTAAAATTTTGATTTTACATTATATAATATTATCTGCATGTACTAAATATAATAATCCACACTACTTGCAATCTATATTGTTGACAATCCACATTACTAACAATCTACATTAGTTTTCAACATTGCCTAGCAATGCACTAAATACAACTTAGGATGTTATAGAATCCTATTGGAATGTCATAAAATAGTATCAAACATTATTTTGGGACCTATTTGGATACTAAGATATCATAGAATCCCTTTGGGATGTCATAAAATCTTCTTGGAATGTCATAAAATGGTGTCAAACATAATTTTTGGAACCTATTTGGATACCAGGATATCATAGAATCTGCTTAAAGTATCATAAAAGTTTCTTGGGATGTCATAAAATAGTTTCAAACCTGATTTTGAAACTTATTTAGATACCATGATATCATAGAATCCCTTTAGGTTGTCATAGAATCCTCTTAGGATGTCATAAAATGGTACCAAATATGGTTTTGAAATCTAATTGGATATTGGGATATCATAGAATTTTTTTGGAATGTCATAAAATGGTGACAAATCTAATTTTGAGACCTATTTGAATACTAGGATATCATAGAAATCCCTTAGGATGTTATAGAATCTTCTTGGAATGTCATAGAATGGTGCCAAACATGATTTTGGAACCTATTTGAATATCAGGATGTCATAGATTTTCTTAAGATGTCATAGAATCCTCTTGTGATATTATAAAATAGTATTAAACTTGATTTGGAGACCTATTTGGATATCAAGATATCATAAAATCTCCTTAGGATGTCATAGAATTTTCTTGAGATATCATAAAATGATGTTAAACCTAACTTTGGGATCTATTTGGATATCAAGATATCATAGAATTTCCTTAAGATGTCATAGAATCCTCTTGAAATGCCATAGAATGATGCCAAACTTGAATTTAGGATGTATTTGGATAATGGGATATCCCCTTGGGATGTCATAAAATGATGTTGAACCTAATTTTGGGATCTATTTGGATATTAGGATGTCATAAAATTTTCTTAGGATATCAAAGAACTCGATATTATAAAATGGTGTCAAACCTGATTTTGGGACCTATTTCAACACCAGGATGTCATAAAATATCCTTAGGATGTCATAAAATCTTCTAGAGATGTCATAAAATGGTATCAGACCTAATTTTCAAACCTATTTGAATATCAGGACGTCATAGAATCTCCTTTGGATGTTATAGAACTCCCTTGGAATGTCATAAAACAATGCTAAACCTAATTTTGGAACTTATTCAGACACTAGGATGTGATAGAATCTCCTTAGGATATTATAAAGTTTTCTTGAGATGTTATAGAATGGTGCCAAACTTAATTTTGGGACCTATTTAGATTCTAGGATGACATTCTTATATACGAAATTGGCAAAGCGACTATTTTGTGTTGGGTGCACAATATATGGCACTCAGCATTTTCTTAACTCCCAATTGCAAGAAGTATCTTGGAACAAAGACACTGAGAAAGATGAAGTGCTAAACGAAAATCCCTAATAGAATGGCATTAAATATTGATTAAAAAGTTTTAATATATGAAAGTATATAATGACATTGATAAAGATGAAGTGTTGAACGAAAAACCCCTTATAGAATGGCATTAAATATTGATTAAAAAGTTTTAATATATGAAAGTGTACAATGTATCTTCATTTTCATCACAACTTATAAATAAAATGTGGCCTTAGAATTATATTCCTATATGCAAAACTAGCAAGGAAAACCTCCTCCACCTCCTAGCATCAAAACATGGGGAAGTGTAATTGAATTTTGAGGACTTCCAAGCAATATTGCAATCCTAAAAAATTCAATAATAGAAGAACAAACTTAACTTATGTTGAATAGTATTTCATCCATGAGGAAACTCACAAAAACTTCATTAATCTTCTTAAAGACATATAAACTAGTTACGTACACTAATTTTCCTCCACCGTGCCATAACCCCCCACCCAAAGACTCACACTAATCTAAATAATCTAAGACAAGCAGTAAGGTCCTTAACAAAGTGAGTACAAGAAGCAAACTATGCAAATAAATATAATACCTTTTATCAAACATTAGTTATCTTAATGATTGGAGGGAACCCACTTATTCACTTGAATAAAATTCTTCTCTAAGTGCACCCCTAAATGCTCTGCTGGTATTTAAGAACTCCACCGTACCTTGGAAGTATTCTTAGCTGTTGCCCAGCTAAAGCAATCTAAGAGGGGGGATGAATTGGGTTTCTAAAAACTTTTTGAATGAATTAAAAATCAGGTGCTAGTGTATTTCAAAGATGTTTGTGTGCTTAATAATAATATGCAGCAGAAGTAATAAAGTAAATGTAGAAAGAATAATAAGCAATCACAAATACAAAAATTTATAGTGGTTTGGTATATCTCTAAACACCTACATCCACTTCCTAAGCTTCTCTTGAAAATTTCACTATAATCCAACATTGATCACAGCAGATTAGTTTTCCGGGCTCACTAATCAAAATCCCTTGATTTTTACTCAAGGCTAACCAAAAACCTAGTTAGTTTTTCACTCTAAGCTCACCAACAACCTTGTTGGTTTTCACACAGGGCTAACCAACAACCTTAATACTAGTTTCAATCCCCTTGAAGCTAGCAACAACAAAATAACACAAGTATAATATAAGAATATAATAAGCTTTCTCAAAAAGCAAATAAAACTCGACGAAGCTCTTGAATATGGTTGAAAAGCTTTGTCTTCAAGTTGTTGAAGCCTCAATCAATGCTTGAAGATGTGGACTAAGAAACTTTTTCTAAAATTAGTGTGCTTGAAAGCTCAAATCTCTTAAAGTATTGAATGCTTGAAGGTTTCGATGAATGCTCTTATCAGTTCTCCAAAAGATTCCTCCCACTTGTGTTTGGTGGTGTTTAAATACCTTTCAACCCCTAAAAATCTGATTATAGCCATTGGAGAGGAGAAACTAGCCATTAGACATGTAAAGGAAAAGTTATACACTTCAAAAACTAGTCGTTGCTGTGCTGTCTAATCCACAAGTGTTGACACTTCAAACCATGAGTTGACACTTGAGTCGACACTAGGTCAAGTATGTCTTCTTAAGCTCTCTAGGATGCACTGATGCGTCAATACTTCTTCTAGTGAGTCGGCACTTCATCTTCATGAGTCGACACTTGACCAAACTCTTGAAATTAGTATGTTCAGTATCCTGTTTGTTCTCAGGCCTTGAGTCAACACATGAGTCGATACTTGACTGTTCATGTGTTGACACTTCTATGTGCCAGTAGAAACTTTTTCTGCATATCAGCTCAAGTTTCTATGAGTTGACACCTTAGTCGACACTTGACTGAAATCATGCTGAAACTTGTCCAAACTAAAATTTTGAGCTCTTCAAAGTCTTTCTCATGTTTCAAAGTCCATGTAACTTGAAAATCTAATAACTTAAGTGACTTCTTCAATTGATTGACAAGCATTTTAATCTTACAACACATTTTAACTTTGATGAGTACCTAAATTTGATAAACAACTTTTAACACACAATTAGTACTTAAATATACTTAAGTATTTTATTATTCATCAAAATCAAGATAGGAGTCAACATTAGTTCTAGGTCTGGAGCTCCTATAGTCTCCAAAGAATAAAATAAGAAGTGTAAAGTCTCCTCTGAATGGGAGCCATCCTTTCGGCATCGCCACTTCTCCTAAATAAGTCTCTATGAACACCACCCTCGCATACTCCTTTCGCAGCCTCCCTAGATAAACCCTATATGCCTTTGGCTTCCACTTCCCCTTAAGTGCTATCAAGAAATCCTCGCTACCATTAACGACTCATTGGCAAAACATGAAACCCATCTCTTGCACCAGGTCCATCCACCCCTTTGCCATCATAGTATCACTACTCATTGGCAATGACTTTTTGTTCTGTAGGATGATAAAATAGATACCTAAAATACCCTCTTGAGAATAACCAATAAACCTACATTTCTTAGCCCTAGCACTTAGCTTATGTCCAAATTCTTTTTTAACATAAGATGGATAACCCCAAATCTTAAGATGTTTAAGACTTGGTTTCTTGCCATTCCATAATTCATATGGAGTGTTAGGTACTGATTTTGAGGTACCCTGTTTAATACATATGCAGTAGTTTCTAGGGCATATCCCTAAGAAGATATTGGAATATCTGTGAAGCACATCATAGACCTTACTATGTCAAATAAGGTACGATTCCTCCTTTCTACTATACTATTTAGTTATGGTATATATGGAGGGGTCCATTCAAGGAGAATACTACTTTTCTTAAGATGATTAAGAAATTCACTGGATAAGTATTCCCCTCCTTGATTAGACTGAAGGACTTTAATATTTTTTCTAGTTTGTTTCTCAACCATATTTTGATACTCTATAAATTTATCAAAGGCTTCAGATTTTTGTTTCATGAGATACGCATATCCAGACCTAGATAAATCATCAATAAATGTGATGAAATAAGAGTATCCTCCTTTAGCCTGAGTTGACATAGATCCATATACATCTGAATGTATTAACCCTAACAACTCAATTTCCTTTCCTCCATGTCTAGTGAATGGAGACTTGGTCATTTTACCCATGATGCAAAATTCACAAGTCCCTCATGATTTATAATCATAAGGGCCAAAGAAATCATCTTTGTATAACTTGTTAATCCTTGACTCACTTATATGACCTAATCGGTAATGCCAAAGGAATTTTCATTGGTATCATCTCTCTTTCACTTTTTGTTTTCTACAAGCAATACTTCATCATTGAGTGATAGAATTAAAAGACCATTCATAAATTTAACCATTCCATAAAAGTCATTAGAATGAAAGATGGAGCAACCATCACTCCCAACTTTTATTTTAAAACCTTGTCTTAATAACATAGGTGCAAAAATAATATTCCTAGCAACATTTGGAATGTAATAACAATCTTCTAATTCTAATATCTTGCTCGAAGGCAACAATAACATTAGGTTCCAAAAGTTTTAGCATGAATGGCCTCTCCACTTATGCCAAAGAGCTTGAAGTCACATTTCTTCAATCTTCTAAACTTATGGAGTTCTTACAAAGATTTAAATATATGGGACCCACATGCAGTATCCAATACCCATGAATCAGAAGTTGAAGAACTCAATGATAAGTACATTTGTATCATAAAGAAACCTCCTGATGCTCCACTGGCATCTTGCTTCAGACTTGCAAGGTATGTCTTGCAGTTCTTGTTCCAATGTCCCTTCTTGCCATAGAAAAATAGGATCCATCATTTGAAGGCCTCTTTGCCTTCTTCCTCTTTTTGATTCTCTTCTTTGGATTCATCTTTCTCTTTTTACCCTTCTTCACTACCCCTCTCATCTTCCCATTAACCAGAAGAAGATGACGAGCCTTATCTCCTTTGAAGAGGCTCTCAGTTGTCTTAAGCATGCTAAGCAGCTCTGGTAATGAAAGGTTCAGTTTATTCATGTGGTAGTTCATGACAAACTGAGAGAATGAATCTGGAAGTGATTGCAGGATCAAATCCTAGTTAAGCTCTCCATCCATGACAAAGACTAATTGACCTAATCAGGTGATTAAGTCAATCATCTTAAGAACATGGACCTATATAGGTAGCCCTCACTCATACGTGCTTGGAATAACTGCTTCGAAATCTCATATCTAGCAGTCCTATAATGCTCTCCATATAGCTCTTTGAGATTAAGTGGTATGGATTGAGGTTCCATATCTTTATGTTGCCTTTGTAGCTCATTGCTCATCAAGGCTAACAGATGCACTTGATAGTGAAGCTATCATTCTGCCACATTCTATAAGTAGCCTTTTCCTCCTCTATCACATCATCTCTGATCGGTCTGGATCGGAAGAATCAAGATGTAGGATACTTTTTCTTGAGCAAGTACTATACTCAGGTTCCTTAACTAGTCCATATAGTCTGGTTTAGTCAGTTTATTGGCATCTAGTATGCCTCATAGTGATAATGATGAAGCCATTAATTTAAATCTATAGTCAAACAAGAACAATACATAAACTGACCACTCAAGATGATAATCACAATTAGATAAGGACTTTAAATCTAATTTTATCTTCCACTATTTTTTTCGAATACCATAACCCTTAACTATGGTAAACGAGAAACCAATATTCGATTTCTTTAGTGGGGTTGAGATCCCAATTCCTTATGAATGCCTTGTGTTTGCACAACATTTATAAGTTCAAGGATAGGAAATTCCTTTTCCAATTGCATCCCTTGAAATTATCAGCATAACACTTGCCTTTAAGATACTTATAGTCTTGTGTTTGAACAACAAACTATAATGTCCTAGTTTAGTCGAACCCTTCATTTATATAATTATGATTGAATAATGTCACCTTTGAGTTTACTCAACAAAGTAAAATTATCAAGCATACTATAAAGTATAAAATGCACCATTTCAAACTTTATATCAAACCCTAATAGTATGCCTTGAGTTTGCTCAACAAACCTACTACAGTTTTGATACAAATTTGGCTTAGCATGAAGGAAGGCATATTATTGTATTTTGAAATCAATATGTATTTTCAATTATAAAGTTTAAATTAATTGAATTAGCCAGGTAAGTGGAAGAGGTATGGGAGTCCCCTCGTTCTTGCCTTTGACTCTAAATAATTTTGGCCAAGTAAGAAATGAAACCAATTAAAAAATTACATTCTCTTTACCTTTCTAGAACCACTTTTCTTAGACACCAATCGATCAATCAAACCCTAAAACAGATTTGCATTAAGATTTTATATAACATTACGACTAAATATAATTTTTAAGAGGGCTTTTACCACCTTGAGCATATCCTAATGTTTCAATTTATCATTACTCGGCATATTTCTTTTTATGTGCCAAGTGTGTCATCATTCTAGGACAACCTTATGATAGACTGATAACTAAAAACATCTAAACATATCTCAATATTGATTAGGGCTTTAGTGAAGAATCCTAATTAGTAGCATATAACAATCAACATATTCCAGCAAATCAGCAAATTAACCCTAATATGCATAACTAAAGTATGATTAAAATAACAATCCATTCACCTCACTTATTCATGGGATAAGGCCACAGCAGCACCCAAACACGTCATAGGAGACCCTACTGAATAGGAAGAGAGGGCCTTTAAACCTTACTTAGCGCCTATGACCGGATGGCCGTGGTGACTAACCCAATCCGAAGCAGTTACTAGGATCATAATATATCACATATGTAATATGAACTAATCATGCAAGAGACATAGCAAAGCAAGCAATGATTACTAATTTGATCATTTATAATCATTTTGATTACTAATTGAATGCATGAAGGTAGCTCTGATACTGCTATTGGGAATTCTTGGTGTGGTATGTAATCATGGATTTCAAAACTTTGATCATTTTGAAATCCAAAGACACCAAAAACCCTAATCCAGGATCTCCTTTATGCATTTCAAAAGTAAATCAACCAAATAAATATAAATAAATGATCATGTGACATACCTAGATTTCTGAAATCAAGAAATCTCACGAGGCACATAAATGTAAACCCTCCAAAGGTGATCCACATGAGAATCTATTCGTAGAAGTACTCTTTGATTGCTTAATTCTTCCTTGTAGCCTTTTCTTCAAGTGCAACCTTTTCTTCTTTATTTGGACCTTTCCCTCTTCAAGAGCACTCCAAATGCTCTCTAATGACACCTTCCTTTCTTGTAGAACCTTTTCCTACCTCTATTTATAGCCTTGTCTTAAAGTAGAGGACCTGTCCTAATGGGTGAACTTTGTCCCGACAAGGAAATAGAGAGATAGGAAGGCCTTAGATTTTTTTCAGATACCAGAACCCATGCCGCCTCCCCCTTTAAATAGAGAAAGAAGGGGCACAACTATTTGGGCATTAGATGAATAGGGAAGGCACCATCAAGGGGTGCACATTTATCATAGGGCATGATGAGAAAGGGGGGCCGTGAGGAAATGAGAAGAGGTGCGATGGTTCTCCGAAGAGATGCCTCTTCTTTCTTTCTGCCTTCAGGTTGTGGCTTTGATTCCAAATCCCATCACATTTATTTAATTAATTACTAATTTATGGGGTTTTAGGAGTTGACTTGTGGTGCCTTGCACCATCTGCTTTTGCCCCATCCAAAAAGGTGGCATATGACCCAAAGGTCATGGGTCCAAGTCCAAACAAGTCCATAAATAAATAAATAATTAAATAAATAAAATTGTTGATAAATTTAAATGAGGAAAAATGAATTAAACCCATTTAAATTTGGAATAAATTTTCTAATAGAGACTGCAAGCCTGGGTCAACTCGAACTTGCCAAATTAGGCTGAATTCAAATCCAATTCAAATTATAACACTTAGAAAAATTTTAAAAATTCTATAAAATTTGAGTTAATTCTAGATAAGCTACCTAATGCATGGCTAATATTAATTTAAGACCATCTTAAATTAATTATCCCCATCAGCAAGCAATCAGACCTAAATCGTTTAGGTTAGGAGTTCCAATTAGCCCTCATATGCTAGTATGTGAACCTAGCTAACCTATTTAGGATATAAAAACCCTAATAAATTAAAATTAACTTCTTTAGTGAGTTCTCTAATGTGTGTGACCCTTTGGATTCCTCATCTAGTAAGTAGTAAGTTTATGTTTAGCTTGAATTGATTTAATTGGGCAACCGACTAGCCAAATTGAGTCAAATTGAGCTAATCCAAACTATCAATTTGAGCCAACTTTCAAATTGACTCATGAAAATAATCAATTTGACTCATGAAGACCTACAAGATATGATTGATGTCCAGCAATGTATCATGCCTACTCGAAAGATGAAAAATTTAGTTTAAATTATCAAAATACCCTTCAGTAGCAAGTTACCATGCAATTCAATCCTTCGATCTTCCTTTATCCTGATTAAGTGATGGGTGTTGCCGCCTACACCATCATGGCCTGTAGCTGGAGCCGACCTCGGATGCCGACCTCATCATGCAGGGGCCTGCACGCACGCCCGGACCTGCAAAATAGAGGAGACCTGGGTCGGGGATCCCGGCAGGGGTACTCCGACGATCAAGTTAGTGATGATCTAGGGGAATAGATCCTCCCCTATGGGCCCCTTGCTCGGACTCCACACTCAAAGGAGGAGATTTAGTTTGAAATAAAGGGAATGGAGTTGGGGTAAGAGCAGTTGAGGAGAACTCAAGCCTTGTGGCTGTGTCTGTCAAGACCCTTCTGATGAGTCTTTAATAGCCCAAAGCGCTTAATCTCACCCTTGCTCTCCTATGCGCTATCCTCTCCCCTGTTCGCTTGAGTTAGACTTTGCTTACCTTTGCTTGGAAACCCTCGGAGAGTCCTTTTTGCTAGGATCCCTCCCAGTGTCTTACCTTGGGATCTTCCCCCTTTCTGGCACCGAAGGGTCAACGTTTGGTAATGCTTTGTGCCATGCGCATAGGTGCCTTTCCTCATTCATGATAAGAAGTTATGCTACATGCTTTGACTCTCCATCTGGTCACTCTTCTTTGGAAAACCTGGTAGTGCCTTGATCGGGGGGCAGTCGCCCCGTAGATTTGAATATTTCGAGATAGTTTCCTCTTCTGGGTGGTGCAGGCGGTCGGTCGAGAGTGCGGTGCTTTGGACGGGGCACCTTTCCCTATCTGGTGTAAATAGCAGCAAGGGTGATCATGGCATCCTGGGAGGTGCTCCTCCATGGTCCTTAGGTGGTAGTTCGCTGCCCGAAGGAAGTGGCATCGTAGGATTCGAATGACAGCTCAACTTCGGCCAAGGTGGGCTCGACCCCGAGGGGGCCACTCGATGAAGGAGCTCGAAGAGAGCAGGAGCTCGACTTCGATCAAGGTAGGCTCGACCTTGAGGGAGCCACCCGACGAAGGAGCTCGAAGAGAGCAAGAGCTCAACTTTTATCGAGATGGGCTCGACCTTGAGAGAGCCACCCAGAGAAGGAGCTTGAAGAGAGTGGGAGCTCGACTTCGACCGAGGTGGGCTCAACCCTGAGGGAGCCACTCGGTGAAGGAGCTCGAAGAGAGCAGGAGCTCAACTTCGATCGAGGTGGGCTCGACCTCGAGGGAGCCACCTGGCGAAGAAGCTCGAAGAGAGTGGGAGCTCGACTTCAGCTAGGGTGGGCTCAACCTCGAGGGAGCCACCCGACGAAGGAGCTTGAAGAGAGCCAGAGCTCAACTTCGACCAAGGTGGGCTCGACACCGAGGGAGCCACTCGATGAAGGAGCTCGAGGAGAGCAGGAGCTCGACTTCGGTCGAGGTGGGCTCGACCTCTAGGGAGCCACCCAGCGAAGGAGCTCGACTCTGGCTAGGGCTTTTCAACTTCTAGGGAGTCGCTTGGCGAAGGGTTTGACGTGGCAGCACACGGTATCAGGCTGGATTTGATAGGGACTCAACATTAGCGATCTTGCCACATCATTTGCCCCTTACTCTCGAGTCCCATTGGTGCATGGCGCTAAGGGCAAAGGCAGTAAATACGGTGCTGAATAGAAAGGCAAAAATCGAGTTCCATTAATACCATGATTGCCTGCGCCTCAGGGGGCAGACCTTTAGCCAATGTGGGGATGACACATCAGCCAGTCAGAGGAAACATAATGACCGAGGCAGGACCCGAAGCAGTTTTTAGTGAATCGAAGCATCATCCCTCGTTGATTTTGACACATTGCGGTGATCCGATAGAGGCGATTGCGAGGGGGTACGGATGCTGCTTGGTCATTTCGAAAAGAGGAAAAACTTTTTGAGAATATCACTTCTTTCAAATCCTCCATGCCTGCTGACAAACTAGAGCCTTTCTCTTCTTCTCCTCTGAGTGTTTTTGACTTCCAAAGCCACCATGTTAGTCTTCCACAGTCTTCCCCTATTCCTTGGTTTAGTAGAGCCTATCATCAGAGCCCCTTCAGACTCCAACTTCCTTCCTTCATTCTTCGTCCTTCTTTATTCCTCCCTGGTCTTTGCTAGGATGGCCCCTTCAAGCCATAGTTTTCGTCCTTCAAGCAATCCTGATGAGGTGGGACCCTCTCGACTTCCCTCTTCTGATGAGGAGGAGGAAGTCCCACTCGAGGTTCACAGGAACCTTCGTCTCACCAGAATTATGATAGGGGGGCCTAGGGCCTACCCTCCTCTTCCTTCCATCCCCGAAGTTCTCCCCCAGCCATCCCGCTCATCTGGTCTTAGCGGGGTCACCTCGGTGATAACCAGGGAGGACCTTGCCATAATATGGGAGGCCTTCGGTATCCCAAGCTCTGTTTGGCTCTTGGTCCCTCGACCGGGGGAGCGAGTCACCTCCAATGGCCCGGGCCGGATTGCCCTCTACGAGGAATCCCTCGCATGGGGCCTTTGACTCTCTTTCCATCCTTTCTTCCTCTCCATTCTTAGCAACTACCATCTTGTTCCGGCTTAGCTGGTTCCAAACATGGTTTGGACTATTTTTTATTTCATCATCCTTTGCCACTTCCACGGGATGGTGGCCCGTTTCTCCTTGTTCAGGGCATTCTTTACCCTGAAGCGCTACCCGACCGAGGATGGGTGGCGGTTTATTTTTCCTTGCCCAAAGGGTATTATGTTTGACCTCCCCTCTTCCATCAAAGGATGGAAGAGTAAATATTTTTTTTGCTTCCATCGAGCGGGTCGATTGGGTTTGGAGTGACCCAGAACTCTGCTGTCGAAGTGATTGATCAAGAAATTTATGACCAACTCCGCGCCGACCAAATCCCTTCCCTGGAGGTTCTGTTATCAGAGCTGAACCTCTTCAAAGCCGGGGTCAGCCCAATCCAGGAGTTGGGTGAGTTCGGCCTGAACTTGATTCTCCCTTCCCCAGGTCTGTTTGGATGCGAGGCTGACCTCAATTCTTTTCTTCTTGCAGGCATGAAACTTTCAATAGAGCAGATAGTCCAGCACACCCAGAAGAGAGGCACGCTTAGGGACCCAGGGAGTCTCCCTCGAAGAGGGCCCAAAACGAGCCCGGCTAGAGGCCTGGGCTAGTCGCAGCCTTCAGCCCGGGCAGAGGGGCAACTGAATAGGCACACAATCCACCAAGGCGACAGGCTTTGCTTTCGACTCAAGACTCCATCATGGGTGCGTGAGTTCGGGCTGCTACCATCGCTGCCGCACCTCTACCTCCCAAAGTCAATGAGATATAGGCGAGAGGAGATGAGAAGATGGTACTACCACCGACGGTGCCATCCGGAGTGGTGGAAAGTTCGACCAGGGGCTTGAAGACATCCTCGGCCACCCCTGAGGATGCGACGGTAGCCTAAGCAAAGAAGAAGTCTAGCTCCTAGAGGGTGCCCTTCAAGGTGGCGCCAAACTCCTCGATGACTCAAGATCAGTCCTTGGCCGAGTGCTTGATGGACTTCACCATCCAATCTCATGATCGGTGAGAAAGGGGAGGAAGGCCCTAACCAGATGCTATTCTCGGCACCTTCCCCCATCTCATCATGGCAAGGCTCCCTACCTTCTTTCTTCTTCCCATTTTTCTTCTTCTTTTTGCTGATGCCTTCGTTGTTGTGGCTTGGCATGGATCTTCTACTCATCCATGATTACTACTTTCATTGGATTAAGAGGTAGAAGTTGAAGGAGAAGGAGCTGGCATCGGCTGTGGCCGGGGCCAAGGAGAAGATGGCCAGGGCTCAGGAAGCTAAAAAGAAAAATAGAGAATTGAAGGCTGAGGTGGCAAGCACCGAGAGGTCCATTAAAAATCTCGAGGCACCCTTGGCCCGGGAAAAGGACCGGGTCAAGCATAGGTATGAGGAGCTCAAGGCCGAGGCAGCCCATGCTGAGGAACTCAAGGCCAAGATGGCCCGAGCATCAGAGCGGACTAAGGATCTCCGAACCCAGCTTGAGGTCGTGCAGGCTCAGGTTGCAACCATCAAAGAAAAGGTCATGGGCACGATGGCTTTGATGGAGGCCACCAAGAAAGAGGCCACCAATGCGGTCCCCAACTACAAGGCCACAGAAGCTTATGTTGACAAAGTCGAGGAGGCGATCCTCAACTCATTCTCGAAGGGCTTTGAATATTGCAAGTCTCGGGTTGCCCAGCTATTCCCCGGGCTGAACCTGGATAGCCTTGTCTTCGTTGTGGCACCGACTGAGGATCCTAGTGAGGTTGCAGCCATAGCAATGGAGGAGGAGCCCCGGGTTGTCACAGAAGTAGCTCCCTTGGTGGAAGCCAGAGCAGATGCTGGTGTGCCATAATGCCACCCTGGGAAGGAGCCGGTAGAATAGGAGATCCTTCACTTCATTCGCATTCCTTCATTTTTTCTTTTCACCTCTATCTTTGGACTGCCCATCTTGTCGAGGGTCTTTGTATGATGTAATACTTTTGCACCTTAATAAAGAATCTCTTTTTCCAATGGAGTCTTAATTCTCCTCTTTCTTTCCATCTCTTCCTCTCCCCTTTTATTCCTTCTTTTCTTTCTCTTTTTTTTTTGGGTCACCGAGGCACATGCTTTAGCTACAATGCCATACAACAGGGCGTTGAGCAGCTAGCTATTCCCTATAGAGCTCCAAATATGCAGGTGGAAGAAGAGAGGGGTCATTGGCTTTTAGCTTCTCCGCCACGTCGGAGACAAGGTGGAGAGACTTTGTGCATCTCCCCTAGGTCGGTTACATCCTGGGGTCCTCCATGTCCTGAGCAGGGAATAGATGAACGCTCGACCTCGGGGGAGCCATCAAGGTGAAAGAACTCATGGAATGGGGGTCCAGCCTCCTTGTGGAATTCATCCTCAATGGGGAACTCTACCCCAATGGGGAGCTCGACCTTGGTTTTCGCTTCAATGCAGGGCTTCGAAAGTTTCCTAGCTTGAAGTGTCAGGCTTCAGGAGTTTCCGGGATTGGAGTGCTGGGCTTCAGGAGTTTCTGGGCTTAAGGTAATGGGCTTCAAGAGTTTCTAGGCTTAAAGTGCCGAACTTCAGGAGTTTTTGGGCTTAAGGTGTCGGGCTTTAGGAGTTTTCGGGCTTAAAGTGCTAGGCTACAGGAGTTTTCGGGCTTAAGGTGTTGGGCTTCAGGAGTTTCCGGGCTGTGATATTCTTGCAAGGCAAAGATGGTTTGCACTGAAAGGAATTCTATCATTAATGGGAGGACATCTTACATCATTGGTAATACATCCTCAAGTTATTGGCATTCCAAGTCCACGAGAATCGGGTGCTACCGAGCTCAGCGAGGTAGTATGCTCCATGGGGGAGAGCTTCTACCACCTTGTAAGGGCCCTCCCAGTTCGAGGAGAGCTTGCCGCATTCTTGAGGTTGAGAGGCTTCAGCACGTTGCAACACCAAGTCGCTCTCTCGGAAGATCTTTGGCCTTACCTATGCATTGTAGTATCAAGCTACCCACTGCTAGTAGGCTGCCATCTGGAACCAAGCCTTGTCTCTCATTTCCTTGAGGAGGTCCAAGTTTAGAAGAAGGAGAGCTGGGTTTTCATCTTTATCATACTGCTCTTCCCGCAGCATGGGCATGCTGAGCTCGACTAGGACAATGGCTTCAGAGCCGAAGATGAGGTTGAAAGGCATCTCGTCCATGGCCATTCTGGGCATTGTGTGGTAGGCCCAAAGGATGCTTGGGAGTTCTTCTACCCACCTATCCTTGGCCTGGTCCAACCTGGTTCGGAGTCCCTAGAGGATGGTCCGGTTGGTCACCTCAACTTCACCATTCGTCTAGAGGTGGGCCACCGAGGTGAAGCAATGGCAGATTTCGAGATCGATGCAGAACTTCTCAAACTCTCAGTTATCGAACTATCATCTGTTATCAATGATGATGCTATAGGGGAGCCCGAAGCGGCAGATGATTGACTTCTAGAAGAAATGGCAGACCTTGGCCTCGGTGATCCGTGCCAATGGCTCTGCCTCAACCCATTTGGTGAAATAGTTAATAACCACTATCAGAAACTTGCATTATCCGGACATGGAAGGAAATGGACTGAGGATTTCCATCCCCCACCAAGCAAAAGGCCAGGGGGCCGAGAATTGGAAGAGTGGCACTACCGGTTGACATTGTATGCAGCCATGGCACTGGCAGTGATCGCACCTCTTCACGAAGTCGGCAGTGTCTGCCCTCATAGTCTCCCAGTAATACCTCTGACGAAGAGCCTTGTATGCTAGCATCCTGCCCCCCACGTGGTTTCCACAGAGGCCTTCG
Source organism: Areca catechu (assembly GCA_021397845.1). Lineage (NCBI taxonomy): Eukaryota > Viridiplantae > Streptophyta > Magnoliopsida > Arecales > Arecaceae > Areca > Areca catechu. Next base: position 6,769,206 of record CM038048.1, read on the forward strand.
TGTATCTCCTGAAGCACAAAGGCTGTTTCCATGGGTCTCAGGCATTTCAGGAGTGGATGAGAGTATGACCTACGATAGAGCTGCCCATCCATTAGGATGAATCGCGTGGCCTTCTTCTTGATGAGGCCAGCCTCCATTCGATCTTCTGGTAGGGTTCCATCAGTGATGTATCTGATGTACCGATCCATCCAGTTAGGCTCCGGGATGACCTACTAGTCTTCTCTAGGGGCTTCGTAGTTCGGAACTTCTAGGTATTCAATGTGGGCGCATCCCTACGACGAGTCCGATAGGGTCAAGAGCCTCGAGAGGGCGTTGGTGCCAGCATTCTCTCCATGGAGGATGTGGGAGATGCTGAAATGCCGAAAGCCCACTATGCCAAGCATACCTATTCCAAGTACTTCGTCATCTGGGGGTCTCTTGCCTCGAACTCTCCAAAGACCTACCTGGCTACCAGCTAGGAGTCGATGAAGACCTTTAGGTTGGTTACACCTAGCTCGCGAGAGACTCTCAGTCCCGTGAGGTGTGCCTCATACTTTGCCTAGTTTTTGGTTGCTACAAACCAAAAGTGGAGTGCACATTCAGCCATGACCCCATCGTTGTTGGTGAGGATGAGGCCCGATTCACTTTCTCTCAAGTTAGATTCACCGTCCACATGGAGGACCCAGACCTCCTCCTTGATTTCATGCTCTAGTTGGTGTTCTGAGGTGGTCTCCTTGGGCTTCTTGCTCATGGCCATGCACTCGACCAGGAAGTCAGCTAGCACTTGGGCCTTTTGGGATGACCTTGATCGGTACACGATGTCGAACTTACTGAGCATCAGAGCCTACTTGGCTAGGCATCCGGATGTGTCGGGGTGGCCAAGTATGGCCCTCAGTGGTTGGTTGGTCATGATCGCGATAGGATGCGCTTGGAAGTATGGCCTGAGATGCTGAGCAAACATTATAAGAGCAAAGATCAACATCTCAGAGTGGGTGTACCTAATCTCCGCATCTCGGAGGAGCTTGCTGGCATAATACACCAACTTCTGGACTCCGTCCCCATCTGTATGGAAATGGACCGAACTGACGGCCCTTGGGGTGACTGCTAGGTACAACAAGAATTCCTCTCTATCCTTTGATCTAGAGAGCAATGGTGGTGATGCCAGGAATTTCTTCAACTCCTTAAAGGTGGTGTAAAATAGGGCTAGAGATGCTAGTATGGATGCTTATGATGCAAAGGAATTTTTATAGTTGATGAGTTTTAGATGTTTTTCTTAGGGTTTTGATTCCTGATCACAAGCAAAGAATAGAAATAAGAGAAGTTGAATAACATAAGCTTACACTAGCAGTTCAAGTCCCTAAATAGTGAAAATGAGAACAGGATCCCGGGAGTAAGAAACCCTGGTAGGACTCAGCTCGAAACACAATACCTACTTAGGAGATAGGGGCAAACCTCACACGTCTGAAGTGCCCGATGCAGAGATCGCTCAACTCGACGGATACGGCCTGGATGTCCGAGCAGTCGAACCCGCGGATGCACTAGCTTTCGGTCGGATGGTCACGATGGCAAGCAGATTATCTCTGGTGCCCGAGATACCAGGGAGGATCTGTAGGCAATCAAAGTAGGGATTAGAGAAATAAAGAGGTGTATTGAAATGGACTAAGATAGGGTTGAGAAGGGGCTTCGAGCCTGGTGTCCGGCTGGATTCCGAAGTCGAAGAAGGAGATAACTTAGGGCCTCGTACCCCGCGACATCTCGGAGGACGAAGGATTGTAGCCTTACACCACTCGACATCCAGGAGGATGAAGGACTTACGACACCCTGGGGCGACGGAAAGGTGGCCTCGCACCACTCGACGTCCCTGGGGACGAAGGAAACTTCACTCAAACCTAGTCTAAGAGACAATGGTTGGAGGATAAACAAAACTCAAGCTCTCTTTTTCATTTCATCATTCAATACCCTTACAATGGAGAGATTGGGCCCTTTAAATAGGCACCCAAGGCCCATTCAAATTTCAAATGAAACAAAAATTACAAATTTTCTTGGGTGGGCACCAAAAGCATTGACTTTCTCCTCTCTTTGGCCAACCAAAGGTAGCTTGGATTGGGTGTGGCATGATGCATGGCTTGGAGTGAGGTTCTTGGCGCCTTGAACTTGGTAAGAATCTTCTTGGTTTTGGAAGAAGGCATGAAGAGGGGCTTGGAGCAAGGCATGTGTTCTTCCTCCTTCATTTGTTGGCATTCTTTCTTTGGTACAAGGCTTGACAAGGGGAGTGTTAGGTGGAGGCGTCTAAGGCTCTTGTCTTTCCCTTCCAAAGAGGTTGAAGCAAATTGGGAAGAAGGCTTGATTGGAGAGCAGGTAAGGGATTTGAATTCCCTCCATTATCTTCCTTTGAATTCTTCCTTGGTCGACCACCCTTACATGGAAATAAGCTTGATGGGGGCAAGGGACAAAGGCTTGAACCAAGTGAAGTGGTCCTCCCCATTGGGCGTCCTTGCATGCCAAGTGTGATGCTCACATGGCGAGATGTTATGGTGCCATGTAGGATGCATAAGTGGGCCCTGAGTTGACTTGGCTTCTTTCCTTACTTGCTTCCAAGGAGACTAAATTTTAAGACCCACTCTTGTAATGGACCCATACTTCTAAGAGATTCAAACTGGACTTGATTTGCGACTCGACTTAGTACAGGACTCAATTTGACCAATTGGTCAAGGTACAGACTCAATTCAAAGCAAAAGATAAGTACAATTTTGAGGCTTGGAGTCTTATTACAAGACACAAAGAAGTGGAACCCTAGTCTAAGATCCACAGAGGGTTGAGGAGCCTCTATCGGATCCTGGTGCCCACACCAGTTCTCCCGGGGTGGGAGGAACTCGACCCTGTCGAGTAAGGGTTAGTTTGGCTTTGGTACCACTCCAGGATATCGGGGTCGATGCGCTGCAAGTCCTCCCATGTGATCCACGAGTCATCAAATTCAGTTTAGCCTTGCCATCGGACCAAGTAACGTTGATAGCCTTTGCCCCGGGTAGTGATAGCTTGGTCATCCAAAACATGCTCGATCCTCTCTCCTCGCTCAGGTATATTTGGATGTGGACACTCAGGTTCAGGTTCACTATCAAAAGGGAGGTCAGGCCCAAATGGCTCGCTGGGTATGTTTGTGGGTTCCCTATACTCGACTAAGTCAGAGATATTGAATGTCGAGCTAATTCCATAATCCAGAGGTAATTCTAGCACATAGGCATTAGGGCCCATTCTCCTAATCACTTTAAAGGGATCCGCCCCACGAGCGTGAAGCTTCTTAATGGTTCCTTGTGGAAACCGTTCAGGCCAAAGCCTAATGATTACAAAATCCCCTATTTCAAACTCTTTTGCTCGCTTTCAGGAATCAGCCAGCCTCTTATATGTGTTATTACTTATATAAATTTTATGGCTAATTTCTTTATGCATGTCCCTAATATGCTGTGCAAGTGAATCAGCAGACTCGAAGACACGTGCATGGATGGGTAGGGGAATCAGGTCAAGAGGTCGGTTAGGCTTGTATCCACAGACAACTTCAAAAGGACTCTTCCCGGTGGTCCTATTCACAGAACTGTTTAGGCGAACTCGGCTCGAGGTAAAAGAAGATCCCAATTTCCTGTATGTTCGCCTATCAAGCATCTAAGAAGGTTTCCTGGGCTGTGGTTGACTACCTCAGTTTGTCCATCGGTTTGCGGGTGGTAGGCAGTGGAGAACTGGAGCTTGGTGCCTAGGAGGTGCCAAAGGGTTTTCTAGAAATAGCTAGTGAAGCGGACATCCCTATCGGACACTATGGTCTTGGGTAGGCCATGTAACTTAACCACATGTTCCAGAAAAAGCTTGGCACCCTTGGAAGCATCTAGGGTATGGGAGCAAGGTATAAAATGAGCCATTTTGGAGAACCTATCCACTACTACAAAGACAGAATCGTGCTTCCTTGCGATCTTGGATAATCCTACCACAAAACCCATACTGAGGTCTTGCCAAGGGTGACTAGGTACGGCCAAGGGTGTGTAAAGGCCAGTATTCTGTTTCTGCTGCTTGGCCACAGCACAAGTCCGGCATCTAGAGACAATGTTGGTGACATCTTTCTTAAGGCTTGCCCAAAAGAACTGGTCTTCAATAGCTAAAGTAGTCTTCTCCCTACCAAAGTGACCAGCTAGGCCTCCCGCATGGGTTTCCCACACTAAAAAATCTTGGAGTGAAGTCTTGGGAATGCACAACTTATTACCCTTGAAAAGGCAACCATCCTGTAAGGTATAGTCACTATGGGCACTAGATGGTTCTTGAAGCTTAGACTAGAAGATCTCACTAAAGTCAGGACAAGATTCATATTGCTCCTTAAGTCGGTCAAATCCTACAACCTAAGTCCTAACTGTGTTTAACAAAAGGGCAGATGGCTAAGGGCATCAGCTACCTTATTCTCAGTACCAGCATGATGTTTAAGTTCAAAGGTATAAGTTTGGATATACTCGAACTACTTAGCGTGCCTAGGGTTCAATCTTTTTTGGGAGTTCAGGTACCGAAGGGCTTCATGGTCTGAAAACAAAACAAACTCATGGGGTAACAGGTAGTGCCTCCAGTACCTAAGGGCATGGATGACTGCATAAAACTCTTTATCGTAAGTCGAGTACTTAATTTTGGCCCAATTAAGTTTTTCGCTAAAGAAGGTCACAGGGTGATTTTCCTGACTAAGTACCCCACCAATCCCAACTCCCGAAGCATCACAAGCAACCTCGAAAACCTTAGAAAAATCTGGCAATCTTAGGATGGGTGCTTGTATCATTCTATCCTTGATTTCAAGGAAGGATTTGTCTGCAGCTTTAGTCCATTGAAAACCTCCCTTCTTGATACAGTCAATTATAGGTGCTACAATTGAACTAAATCCCCGAATGAAACGTCTATAAAATGTAGCTAGGCCATGGAAACTATGTACATCATGGATACTAGCAGGGACAGGCCACTCAACTATAGCTCTAACTTTTTCGGGGTCAGCGAAAACTCCTTTAGGGGTAACTGCAAAGCCTAAGATGATAACCTTAGTTGTCATAAATTCACACTTCTTAGGGTTGGCGTAAAGGCTATTCTCCCTAAGGGTTTGGCAAACTAACCTTAAGTGGTTAAGATGGTCCTCTTTGGTCTTGCTATATATCAAGATGTCATCAAAATATACTACTAAGAATTTTCTAGTGAACTCGTGCAAGACTTGGGTCATGACTCTCATAAAGGTACTGGATGCATTAGACAACCCGAAAGGCATCACTACCCACTCGAACAGACCATCCTTAGTCTTAAACGCCATCTTCCATTCATCCCCCGGTCGAATCCTAATTTGGTGGTAACCACTCTTGAGGTCTATCTTAGAAAAGATAGTGGAACCGGCCATCATATCGAGCATATCATCCAGGCGAGGAATAGGAAACCTATATTTGATTGTAATTTTGTTGATAGCCTTGCTATCAACACACATTCTCCAGGTCCCGTCTTTCTTAGAAGTAAGTAGGGCAGGGATGGCACATGGACTTAAACTCTCCCTAAGAAAACCCTTCCTAAGTAACTCTCCCACTTGTTTCTGAAGTTCTTGGTGTTCGGTGGGGTTCATCCTATAGTGGGGAAGGTTGGGCAAAGTGGATCCTGGGTCCAAATCTATAGCATGCTGGATGTCCCTAAGGGGTGGCAATTGATCAGGTAATTCTTTCGAGAAAACATCCTCAAATTCTTTTAGAGTCTTCACTACCTCTTGGGGGTGTTCTACATTGGTTGGTTCATGACTCTCCTTGGTGGCTTGAATCCAAACAGGGGCTCCCTCTAAAATCTCTTTCTCTAGCTCCTTAGGTGTGATCAGGTTGACTCCTGTTTTCTTCTCTTTAAGGCTACTAGATCCTTTCTTGACGGGGTCCTTAGGTTGGATTGGGTTGATTGTGATCTTTTTCCCCTGGTGGAAAAAGACACAGGTATTGGATCAACCATAAAGGGTGGCATCATGGTCGAAAAGCCAGGGTCGTCCTAGGATGATACTACCAACACCCATGGGTAAGATGTCACACCAAATCGATTCTTTATAGGAACTCATTTTTATCTTGATTTGGCATCTAGATTTTACTGGGATTGAAGTTGAATCTATCCAGGAGACTTTATAAGGGTTGGGGTGGGGAACTGTGGCTAGTCCTAAAGATTTGACTGTACTCAAGGAAAGGGCATTAACACAGCTTCCACTATCAATGATGACCTTACATTCCTTATCTCCTAGCTTGATCAAGGTCTGTAGGATGTTAGTCCTACGCCAGTCTTCTTGCACTACATTTTGGGCTAAGATGCATCAGACTACTCCTACAAGGTCTTTAGATTCATACACTTCTTCCTCTCCCTTGTACTCTTCCAACAACTGATTTTCAGGATCATAGACTTCCTCCTCAGGTTCAATAATTGATTTGGGTTCAGTCTCAGTTGGTTCATCTATAAGTAGGGCAGGGGCGGTGCACTGACTAGCAAAATGACCAGGTTTATGACACCTATAGCATTTACCTTGGGGATCGGGCCTCCTCTGGACTTCAATAGCCTTACCCTTGTCCTCTCTACTGTATTGGGGTCGATTCAAGCTGGGACGACTAGGAATGGATCGGGCTAGGTTTGGTCGACTTGGGTCTGTTCGGTTTGGACTTGGTCGACTTGGGTAAGCCTGGCTATAACTTTGGGTGGATCCAAGGATACGGCTCTAGTTCCTAAAGGGCTCTGGTCTTCTGTAGGTGGGAGCTCTCTGGAAATGCTCACAGAGCCTAGCAACTTGGTAAGCTTCTTCCAAGGTTCTGGTTGCTCTAAAGTATAGCTCTCTCTGAATATCTGGGTGTAGGCCAGCCCTAAACCTAGACAGGGTTACCTCAGGTGACTCTACAACCTTACATCGCATAACATATTCATCAAACTTGGCGATGTAGTCGGCCACACTCTTACTCCCTTGACTTAGGGTTTGCCATTGGTCCAACAGTTTCTAGGTGTAGGATGCAGGTAGGTATTTCCTTCTAAAGCTTATCTCTCATTTCCTCCCAGGCGGTTATGGGTAATTATCCTTTTTGCTCTATGTAATTTTCGATGCTATTCCAAAACAACCTAGCTTGGTGAACGTTCCTAAGCTTGGCAAACTTAAACTTAGTTCTTTCTAACATAGAGTACCAATCAAAATACTGTTCCATGGCAGACTCCCAATCTTCATACACCCTAAGATCTAAACTTCCATCGAAAGTGGGTGCCTCAAGCTTGATTCTCCTAATGGCCCTTTCTTCATGGTCCTCCAGATTGGGTCTCCTAGGACGGGTATCAACGAAGGGATCAGGGTCTCTCCCAAATTCAACCTCAAAGTAAGGGTCTTGTTGCAGGTTTCTCCTGGGATGAGGGGACTCAGGACCGGCTTCAGGTCGGGGCCTAGCAGCTTCCTCTGGGGGTCTTAGTCTAGCCTCTATTTGATCCAGTCTATTGGTCAACTGGTTGCCTAATTAGGTCATGGATTGAGTTAGGGCTCCAATGTCAGCTCGAAGTTGGTCCATATTTTCGGTAGAGGGTGGAGAAGGTGGGTGAAAAAAGGTTCCTGATCTAGTGCACATGTAAGACACACACAGAACGGTGCTACGGTTTGCTAGACCTAGGAGATTTCTCCAAATGTGAAGTCAAGAAGATGAACCTAGAAGCAGTAACTTGGCACCTGGCTAGGTAAGTGTAAGGTTAGTGGAGGTTCATCTTTGCTTGCCTAGACACCAATTAGAAATTGGCCAGGTAAGCGAACCAACCCACTTCCCTTCGGGATCTAGTCCCTGAACCACTTTCCTAGACACCAGCTACTCAAGCACACACCAATAAGTGATCCAGCTTGGCTCGGCACTTGGGTCGACCCGACTTCGTGGGTGTCCCTAGCTCACTAGAGCAGATTAAGCTTCTAATCAATTTTAGTTAATGGCTAGGGTTTGATATGTCGGGTGGTGGTTTTTGGGCTAGGGACAGGTAATGAAGTTTTGACCCTATGTTAATTTGATGCCCTTAGGATGAGTTATGGAAAATGATGCACAAAATTGACTAATGAAATGACTTAAAATTTTCTTGTTCTCTTTTTTTTTTTTTTTTTTTGTCTTTCAGATGTGTGAATGCTAAACAAAATGCAAGAATTAAAATATACTCCTAAATGCAAGAAATAAGCTAGATGGATGAATGAAGCAAGAAATGAGATGCTTGCTAGAATTTTAGACCTGAGATTTTCTCAGGTAGTATTTCTGCTTGTAGAAATTCTATAAACTAAAATAAAATCTGATAAAATAAACAAAAATACTCTGAATTAAATGCGATCTAACAAAATAGAAATCATAAAATTTGGAGGTCTCTACATAGAGAAACAATTTAATGTTCAGACTATATACTGGCTGACCAGAATGCAGAAAATGAAAGGAAAAGATGCACTAGTCCTAGCCATGCTCTGATACCAATAATGATATAGAATAGGGCTAGAGATGCTAGTATGTATGCTTATGATGCAAAGAAACTTTTATAGTTGATGAGTTTTAGATGTTTTTCTCAGGGTTTTGATTCCCGATCACAAGCAAAGACTAGAAATAAGAGAAGTTGAATAACAGAAGCTTACACTAGCAGTTCAAGTCCCTAAATAGTGAAAATGAGAACAAGATCATAGGATTAAGAAATCCCAGTAGGACTAAGCTCGAAACACAATACCTACTTAGGAGATAGGGGCAAACCTCACATGTCTGAAGCGCCCGATGTAGAGATCGCTCAACTCGGTGGATGCGGCCTGGATGCTCGAGCAGTCGAACCCGCGGATGCACTGGCTTTCAATCGGATGGTCACGATGGCAAAGCAGACTATCTCCAATGCCCAAGATACCAGGGAGGGCCTGTAGGCAATCAAAGTAGGGATTAGCGAAATGGAGAGGCGTATTGAAATGGACTAAGACAAGGTTGAGAAGGGGCTTCGAGCCCGGTGTCCGGCTGGATTTCGAAGTCGAAGAAGGAGATAACTTGGGGCCTCGCACCCCGTAACATCTTGGAGGACGAAGGATTGTGGCCTCACACCACTAGACGTTCAGGAGGACGAAGGACTTGCGATGCCCTAGGGCGATGGAAAGGTGGCCTCGCACCACTCGACGTCCCTGGGGACGAAGGAAACTTCACTCAAACCTAGTCTAGGAGACAATGGTTGGAGGATAAACAAAACTCAAGCTCTCTTTTTCATTTCATCATTCAATACCCTTACAATGGAGGGATTGGGTCCTTTAAATAGGCACCCAAGGCCCATTCGAATTTCAAATGAAACAAAAATTACAAATTTTCTTGGGTGGGCACCAAAAGCATTGACTTTCTCCTCTCTTTGGTCGACCAAAGGTAGCTTGGATTGGGCATGGCATGATGCATGGCTTGGAGTGAGGTTCTTGGTGCCTTGAACTTGGTAAGAATTTTCTTGGTTTTGGAAGAAGGCATGAAGAGGGGCTTGGAGCAAGGCATGTGTTCTTCCTCCTTCCTTTGTTGGTGTTCTTTCTTTGGTACAAGGCTTGACAAGGGGAGTGTTAGGTGGAGGCATCCAAGGCTCTTGTCTTTTCCTTCCAAAGAGGTTGAAGCAAATTGGGAAGAAGGCTTGATTGGAGAACTTGAGGTAAGGGATTTGAATTCCCTCCATTATCTTCCACTGAATTCTTCCTTGGCCGACCACCCTTACATGGAAATAAGCTTGATGTGGGGAAGGGACAAAGGCTTGAACCAAGTGAAGTGGTCCTCCCCATTGGGCGTCCTTGCATGCCAAGTGTGATGCCCACATGGCGAGATATTATGGCGCCATGTAGGATGCATAAGTGGGCCCTGAGTTGACTTGGCTTCTTTCCTTACTTGCTTCCAAGGAGACTAAATTTTAAGACCCACTCTTGCAATGGACCCATACTTCTAAGAGACTCAAATTGGACTTGATTTGTGACTCGACTTAGTACAAGACTCAATTTGACCTAATTGGTCAAGGTAGAGACTCAATTCAAAGCAAAAGATAAGTATAATTTTGAGTCTTGGAGCCTTATTACAAGACACAAGTGGAACCCTAGTCTGAGATCCACAGAGGGTTGAGGAGCCTCTGTTGGATCCTGGTGCCCACACCAGGCCTCCTTGCACTCTTCCATCCAAATGAAGTCATGCACCTTGCGTAGCACCTTGAAGAAAGGTAAACAACGGTCAGCCAACCTCGAGATGAACTGGCTCAAGGCAGCAATCTGGCCTGTTAAGCACTAGACCTGCTTCTTCGAGGTAGGGTGTTCCATATCGATGATTGCTTGGACCTTCTCAGGATTTGCTTCTATTCCCCTCTAGGTGACCATGAAGCTAAGAAACTTTCCTGCCACCACATCGAAAGCGCATTTCACTGGATTCAGTTTCATATGGTGTAGGTGAAGGTTTTGGAAGGCTTCCACCAGGTCGGTGACATGATCTGACTTCGGCTTGCTCATAACGAGCATGTTGTCCATATAGACTTGCATGTTCCGGTCGATCAAATCCTTAAAAACTCGAATAACCAGCCGTTGGTATGTGGCACCAGTATTTTTCAGGCCAAAGGGCATCATCCAATAGCATTACATCCCCCGATCTGTGATGAAGGCAGTGTGTTCCTCATCCTCTGGATGCATCCAGATCTGATTGTACCCGGAGAATGCATCCATGAAGGAGAGCAAGCGGTGCCCCGAGGTGGCGTCTGCCAATTGATCGATCTTTGGCAATGGAAAGCTATCCTTCGGGCAGGCCTGGTTGAGGTCGGTGTAGTCCATGCAAATCCTCCACTTTTCGTTGTTCTTCTTGACCGTTACCACATTTGCCAACCAGCTGGGATACTGTACTTCATGGATGAAGCTAGCTATGAGGAGTTTCTCCACCTCCTCATTAATCACCCATTGCCTCTCCGGGATGAAGCACCTCTTCTTCTGCCAGATAGGGCGACACTTTGGATCGATGCTTAACTTATGGGTGATGATGTCGGGGGGAATCCGAGGCATGTTTGCCACTGTCCAAGCAAACATGTCTGCATTTGCCCAGAGAACGCTCAACAAGCGGGTCCGCTCCTTTTCTTGTAGCTAGGCCTCGATTTGCACCATCTTCGCTGGGTCCGCCCCAAGCAGGAATGTCAACAGATGCTCGACATGGCCGCCCCTGGGGTCGTGCACCCTTTGGACAAGGTCGTCGGTGCTAGGGTCTTCCTTGAAGCTCTTGGCCCTCAGGATAGTTTGAAGGCAATGCTAGATCGGCTAAGGTGCCCCCTCATTTCCCCTACACCATAAAGAGTGGGAAATTGCACTAATAGCCGCTTGGTGAAAATGACCGCGTCGAGCAGATTTAGCCCGGGGCAGCCAAGGATCACGTTATAGGCTGAAGGAAGTCTAACAACCGTGAAGGTCATCATGACAGTGTTATACTGAGGTGACATCCCAATAGTAACTAGGAGAGTTATTTTCCCTTCGACTCCCACGGAGTCCCCAGTAAAACCAACAAGGGGAGTATGCACAGGCCTTAATTGAGTAGAGGATGGATTCATCCTAGAGAAAGCATCGTAAAAAAGGACATCAGTCAAACTTTCACTATCGACCATAATCCATTTTACAGATGCCTCGCAATCATCATCTCAATGACTACGGCATCGTTATTTACATTTTCATTCCCAAATTATCTCTCCCTCATGAAGGGGAGTACATTTTCTAGACTCTCTCTTCCTCGGGTTCTTTTGGCAGCGCGCTCTATTCCCCAACATATCATTCCTATGGACTTCCCGGTGGGTCGATTGTTGACTACGAGGACAGGAGGAAGAGCGGCGAGGCCTGAGGTTCTGCCGGGGTCTTCCCCCCCACAAACTTTTTGAGGTAGCCCCTTCTTTTCAGATCTTCAATTTCTTTCTTGAGGTGCTGGCATTCCTCGGTGTCGTGGCTGTGGTCGTGATGGAATTGGCAGTACTTCATCTTGTAGTGACCGTTAGATAGCCTCAGTAGGGGAGGGTGGTGCAGGTAACGTTCGCCCTCAATCTCTATAAGGATCTTCATCCTCGGGGCTAGGAGAGGTGTGTATCTCTCTTTTGGGATGGGGCTGCTCTTCGACTTCGACCCTTGATGAAAATTTGGGGTGGCCAGTCCAGGCTTCCACACCCCGAACATCTCGCCAGGAGGTTGCTTCTTCAGTGACTTCCTGTCCAGCACACTTCTCGTATGATCCGCCTCCTCGGCATGGATGTACTTATGAACGTAGAGGAGGAGGTTAGAGTACATCTTCGATGGCTTCTTGTCTAGTGAGTAGGTTAGGTGGGAAGTCCTGAGCCCTCTCTTCAGTGCCAGCATGGCAACTAGCTCATCTAAATTATAGATCTCCAGTGTGGTGACTTTGAAGTGGGTCACATGTGATAAGGACACAAGAGCCAGGAAGAAGAAGCAAACCTTTTCCAATTCAATTTGGATCATCAGTGAGTAAGTCCTTGTATTCTTCACAAGAACACTCGAGTTCCAGTTGTTTTGAGTTTGTAATTAGGTCAAATTGAGTTATAATTTGATCAAATTGAGTATAATTTGGTCAATTAGGGTTGTTGAGTTACCAATTGAGTCCATTGAGTCCATCAATTGGTTTAAGAGTCTTGTAAATAGCATTAATTTACTTTGTTCGGTGAATTGTCCAAGATGAGTCCTGTAATTAGTACTTGAATAAGTTAAGGGGAGTCATAATTATCCAAGATCTAAGTCATCATCACCTTGGTGGATCAATTCTAAGCCAAAAAGGGGTTGTCCAAATTTTTCACCAGACATTCGGACATTGGAATATCCTAACATTGGGACAACCGGACAACTGGATATTTGGACAACTTTAAATTCATCCTTATCCAAGAGAGGCGTCCATCCATTTTCATCGCCCATTTCAAGGAGGCGCCAATTGAGAAGAGTAAAACAGAAAGACTCTACTTCTTATCTGGCACCCCCTCATTCCCTCTTGTCACCTACTCCAAGATGATGCCCACCCATGGTCCATTCAAATTTTAAATGGAAGAAAGTCCAAGATAAGTGGAGGATCATCCAAAATTCAAAGGAAAAAGTCTAAAATAAAAGGAGGATCATCTCAAATTCAAAGGAGGAGACTTTAAATTCAAACCTACATATTTGAAGAGGCCTTCTTATCCTATGTTGCCGATCAAGTGGAATAAAAATCAGATTAAGAAAGGTTTAGTGCTAAATAAGAAGGAGATTAGCACCCCATCTTCAATTTCCCAAATACTTTTTTTCATGTTGTCGCCCAAGCCATGGAGAGAAGGAATTTAAAATTCAAAATTCAAGGAAGGAGTCAAGAAGCCAAGGAGTGTTTTAGAATTCAAACTTAAATGTAATTTAAATTCAAAGGAGTCCTATGAAATCTTCATGTGTGAAGAACCTTATAAATAGGACCCCATACCCCCTTGTAAATAAAAAATGATTATTGATTCATGAAATGAAATGCTGCAATTTTTCTTCCACAAAGCTGGGTTAGGCTTTAGTGATTTTCCCTAAGGGCGGGGAGGTCCTTAAGAGCTTAAGGCGGGGAGGTCCTTGAGAGCTCAAGGTGGTAAGGTCCTTGAGCGGAGGTTCTGCCAGATTCGACAGCAAGATGTTACTGATCTTCTTCAAGCTCTTCGCATCCAACCTTTCTTTTTTCCATTTTAAATCTAAATTACATCAATCTTAAGTCTTGTTTGCTGCCTTCTTTGCAGATCCCAGGTGTTCAAGGACTTTAGAGGATGGATCCTTTGCTTCCAAACCAAGATCTAATGGTAGATCTAAAATCTGGAGTTCGGATCTTCATCCTGCTGCGAGATCTAAGCGACCAAGCAGCCGATCTATCCCGTGTCAAAGAGAATCTCTATTGGGAAAAGTAACCAATCCTTTCTCATTAGATTTGGTAGTTGAAGCATGGAATAGCCTAATCTTAGATGGTTTCCTAGCCATCAGGTCCTTATTCTTTATAGCTTGTGGATTAGATTGCGGGTAAGTAGTTAGTTGTTTTCTTTAATCTCTTTAGTATATTATGTTTAGTTGCTTTACTACTATGATCATTGCTCTTTAAAACATTTTAGACTCAAATTAAATCATCTTACACTAGTAATGAAGGGAGATGAAGGTTCTGGACATCTCACAAAAGCCAACCTCTCCAGAGCAGCCATATAGCCGTAACACTTTATCTAAAACCCTGGTGGTCTACCCTCCTCATCTCCATATGGATCTGGTCAACTCGCTGTTGAATAATCATAATCTCTATCTCTATGCGAGTGACCCTCTCGTCCATGCTGTCTCCAGTACCAAGAAAGTAGTCTGTGCGGGAGTGGCTATCTCAGGCTGAGCTATAGGCTCGAGCTGTGTCTCTGGAATATCTCCCTATGGCTTAGATGGCCCAGCCTCACAAATGAAAATTCGCTCCTCCTCTGCTGCCTTCTCATCTGCACAGTGGTCTGACCTAATACTTATCGTCTCCACTAACCTCTGACTAGATGAAAATCCATCCTATGGAGCGATCTCTCGTCATAGATGTCCGTATATAGTAATAGTCAGCGTGGCTCTCCATCTACAATGACTCCATGTGCCCTGAATAAGATCGTCAGACCCATACCATAAGGCAAGACAACCTCTTTTTAGTTGTTGCCTCTATCATCTGATGAACCATCAAAACCGGGAGGTAGATTGGAGTGTGCTGAATCAAAGATACCATAACCATTAGCTCTCGCTCAATGATAAAATCAAATCGTCCGATCTTTGGTAGGAGAATCCGGGTGATGATATGATGTAGTAGCCTCATCTCAGGCGAGAGTCTAGATGCAACGATAGTGGCTCCCACTGGAAGATCATCTGACTCAAAGATATACCGGAGTCCACTCATGCGATCCACTAGTGAGTCCGCTACTGATCCTCTCATAGGTATCTGCCATACCCTGCTCAGTATCTCAGTAGTAAGCAGAACCTCAATACCTCAAACCACTCTATCAACCTATCAGCACCTTTGGCTAAAGTACCACAAAACTCTCTGATTAAGCCAGGGTAAAACCTCTCGGACAATGTGCAGAACTATGATAACTCAGCATCCCTCAAGCATTATCTGATCCGAAAATACTATTGGTCTAGGAAGTCAAAATTGACTCGCCATCCTCCGACTATGGCCTTAGAGGCCATCCTATCAACTGCTTGGACTGGCAGTCTAATAGGAACATTTGGCTGGACCTCAGGCTCTACTATCGCTGAATTTTCATGCCTAGCCTTCGTCCATCGCTCAGCCTCCTGAACAGATGGTAGAGGCCTCCTGACTGCTTGTTTTCGAGGACCTATTTCTAGAGAAACAAGATAAAGAAGCAAATATGGGGAGAAATCAAGGGTTTTTCATCGTGAAAATCGTAAGGAAACGGTAAGGAACAGTGAAATGAGGGAAGAACTTGCTCCAAACAATGAATTAAGCAAATAAAACTTAGATTGGAGTGAAATGGAGTGTAGGGAAACTATTTTAGGGTGAGTCAGCTCAGGGGTTTTGAGAAAAAATGATAAGAAAATGAATAGTTTTTCTATTTGTTCTTAGAAGCCTGTCGACCAAGTGTCGACTCTCGACTATGGGTCAAGTGTCGACACTTGGAGATGTCGGCACTTCGGCAAAAATCCGAAAGGGGAGAAAACCAAAAAAAATAAGGAAATTGATTTTAGGATATTATGAGTGATTAAACATGATTTTGAAAAATATTTAATCATATAATTTCAAGGAGAATTTAGAAAGATCAAAAAGAGATTTGAAATTCAATTAAAAGGATTAAACACTCCTAATTCCCTTTTAATCATACAGAACCTATCTTCTTTTGAAGAGGTTTGGTCAATATATCAGCCAGTTGCATTTCGGTGCACACAAATTCAAGCACAATATCATTATTTTCAATATGATCTATAATAAAATGGTGCCTAATTTCAATATGCTTACTTCTAGAGTGCTAAACAGAATTTTTAGTTAGATTTATGGTACTTATATTACCATGTCTTATGGGTGTCTTAATTAATTTAATTCCAAAATCTTCAAGTTATTGCTTAATCTACAAGATTTGAGCACAACAACTTCTAGCTGTATTATATTCAGCCTCAGTTGTAGATAGTGCAACTGAAGTTTGTTTCTTGCTAAACCATGAGATTAAGTTAACTCCAAGAAATTGATAGGTTTTACTAGTACTTTTTCTATCTAATTTATACCCAACAAAGTCAACATCAGAATAGCCAATTAAATTAATTGAAGAATCTATAGAATAACATAGACCAATATCAATAGTACCAGATAAATATCTAAGAATGTGCTTAATAACCATTAAATGAGATTCTTTAGGAGCAGACTGATATCTAGCACACATACAAACACTAAACATGAATCTGGTCTACTAGCAATCAAGTATAGTAAAGAACCAATGATATTCCTATATATTTTTTTATCAATACTTTAAGCACATTCATCTTTATCAAGTTTACAAGAAAGGCTCATAGGTATACCTATTGGCTTGGTAGTCTCCATCCCAAACTTCTTAAGACTTCTCTTATATACTTAGATTGGTTGATGAAGATCCCTTCTCTAGTTTGCTTGATATGGAGTCCGAGAAAGAAATTTAGCTTTCCCATAATGCTCATCTCGAACTCACCCTGTATAAGCTTGGCAAACTCTTGACAAAGTTTTCATTAGTAGCACCAAAAATAATGTCATCAACATAAATTTGAACTAGTAATATATCATCATTTCTCTTTTTCAGAAATAAGGTAGTATCAATATGGCTTCTAGAGAATTCATTTTCAATCAAAAATTTGCTAAGTCTTTCATACCATGCATGAGGTGCTTGTTTAAACCATAAAGTACTTTATGCAATTTGAAAATATAATCAGGATGTGCATGATTTTTAAATCCAGGTGGTTATTCAACAAACACTTCTTCAGCTATATAACTATTTAAAAATATACTTTTAACATCCATTTGAAAAAGTTTAAAATTCATGAAACATGCAAATGCTAAAAGTAATCTATTGGCTTCAAGTCTAGCTACCAGAGCAAAGGTTTCATCAAAATTAATTCCTTCTTCTTGATTATAACCCTTAACTACCAGCCTAGACTTGTTTCTAGTCACTACACCATTTTTAGCTAGTTTATTTCTATATACCCATTTTGTACCAATAATTAAAATATTAGATGGTCTTTTTATTAGTGTCCAAACTTTATTTCTTTCAAATTGATTTAATTCTTCTTGCATAGCAATTATCCAAATATGGTCTTTTTCAGCATCTTTAATACATTTATGTTCAATTTGAGAAACAAAAGCAATGTAATCACATTCACTTCTAATAGATGATCTGGTTCTTATCCCTCTCAATGGATCACCTAAGATCAATTTCTTAGGATGTCCATGAGCATATACCTCCACTCTTTTAGTAGATATTTATGCTTCGGTGAGGATCTTGTAGCTTCTTCTCCATCCATCTTGTTTTGATCTTCTTCATCTTTTTTGGAAGGGAGATCATCCAAAGTCAACTTCTTCAGTACCTGCATATGTATCAGAAGTATCCTCTTTTCTAGAGGATTTGTTAGCAGACTCTTCAAATACTATATGCACTGATTTTTCTACTAACAGCGTCTTTTATTAAAAACTCTATACACCTTGCTTGATATAAAGTATCTTAAGAAGATACCTTCATAAAAGTTAGCATCAAACTTGCCTAAATTATCTTTTCTATTATTTAAAACAAAGCACTAGCAACCAAAAACTTGAAAATACTTCAAAGTAGGTTTTCTTTCTTTCCAAAGTTTATAAGATGTTTTCTTTAAAATATGTTAAATTAAAATATGATTTAAAATATAACAAGCTATATTAACTAGTTCAGCCTAAAAATATCTTAGAATATCATTTTTTGAAAGTATTGTGCGTGCCATTTCTTCTAAAATATGATTTTTTCTTTTTATCACTCCATTTTGTTGAGGTGTCCTAGGTGCAGAGAAATTATGACCAATTCCTTTTTCATTATAAAAGTTTTCAAAATCTTGGTTTTCAAATTTAGTACCATGGTCACTACGAATATAAACAACTGAAGTACCTTTTTCATTTGAAACTTTTTGATAAAACTTCAAGAATGCTGAAAATGATTCATCTTTATGAGCCAAAAATAAAATCCATGTGAATCGAGAGAAATCATCCACTAAAACTAATCCTTATCTCTTGCCTCCCAAGCTTGCTGTCCTAGTTGGTCCAAAGAGATCTATATAGAGTAGCTCTAATGGCCTAGAAGTTGAAACAAAACCTTTTAGTTTGAAGGAAGTTTTTGCTTGTTTTCCAAATTGACATGCTTCACATATTTTATCTTTTTCAAAACTAAGTTTTGGTAAATCTCTTACTAAATCCTTTTTGTATAATTTTGAAAGAAGATACATGCTTGCATGACCTAATCTATGATGCCAAAGCCAACTAGTCTCATTAATAGTGAAGTTCATAGCAACTAGGCATTCACCATCATGTAAAAGTAAATTGTCAAGATCAATTGCATAGATATTACCATGCCTATTTTCAATGAATTTCACTCTTACATTCAGGACTAGCTACCATGCAAACAGATAATTCAAAAACAACTTTAAAACCTTTGTCACAAAACTGACTGATACTAAGCAAATTATGTTTCAATCCTTCAACTAATAAAACATTATCAATACCAATGATTTTTCTTTTATTGTTATCTCTAAAAATTACATTCCCTCCATTCAATACCTCAAGAGGGTGAATTGCTTCAAATCTCCTATCATGTGTCTTCAGCAACCACTGTCAAGATACCACAATCTTTTATTTTCTTTGGTTGCAAGACACACCTATAAAATAAATTAAGTTTTTAATTTAGGTACCCAAGCCATCTTGGATCCTTTTGGGTTAGTGCTAAAGGTGGTTCCTTTTGGAACCCAAATCTTTCTAAAATTGTTAATTTTTCTAAGATCACATTGATATGCTTTATGACCTAATTTTTTACAAGAAAAATATGTAATGCTAGATGATGCAAGTATAAAGAAATTCTTGAAAAGTCTTTGCTATTTTTGCAGTCTAAAATCCAAACTTGCTTTGTTGAAAACTGCTTTTTGATTGTTTAATAAAAGATTTTTCTTTTCAGAACATTATGTAACTTTTCAACAAATGGTAACTTTTTCAAGCTCATTTTTTAATTTCTAATTTTCTTCCTTGAGGTCTTTATTTTTCTTCAAAAGTTCATTGTTTGAAAAGATGACCTTGGGTCTTTTCAAAACTTCATTTTCCATTGACAAAGAATTCCTTTACTTTTCTAAAATATCAATCTTAGCTTTTAAATCACTATTTTCATTTATAAGATTGGTATTTTCAAGAGACAATGAACTAGCATGCTTTTTCAACTTTTTGCTTTCAATTTTTAGCAATCTATATTCATGCATGAGCTCATCAAATGCATCACTAAGTTCATCAAATATAAATTCTGGTTCAAAGTCAAAATGTACCTCATCTTCTTGAACCATGAAGCAAAGATTGGTGACTTCGATTTGTTCTTCTTCTGAACTAGAGTCCTCACTATCACTCCAAGTTGCCATCATTGCTTTCTTTCTAAATCTTCTTTTGAACTTCTTTAGGAGAGGACAGTCAAACTTATAATGTCCGGGCTTCTTGCATTCGAAGCAAATTAGTTGTTCCATCTCCTTCTCTTTTTCTTTTCCCTTTTCCTTTGTAGGTTGAGGCTTTTGCTTGTAGGGAAACTTCTTTCTTCTTATAAACTGTTTGAACTTTCTTGCAATGAGAGCCTCTTCATCCTCATGTTCTTCTCCTTTGGATTTTCACTTGAAAACTCTTCTTGTGTTGTAGATTTAAAGGCTATAGTCTTCTTTTTGTCTATGTCCATTGCCTTTTGCTTCAAGTTCAACTCATAAGTCATGAGTGAACCAATGAGTTGCTCCAATGAATGTTTCTCAACATCTTTGGCTTCTTGAATAGCTATCACTTTAGGATCCCATGATGTTGGCAATGACTTGAGAATTTTATTTACAAGGTCAGCATTAGTCATAGTCTTACCAAGACTTTTCATGCCATTTACAATATTTGTAAATCTAGTATATATATCAGTAATAGATTCACTAGGTTCCATTCGAAACATCTCATAAGTATGTACAAGCATATTAACTTTAGTATCTTTTACTTGATCGGTACCCTCATGAATAACCTCAAGTGTGTCACATATTTTCTTAGCAGAAGTGCATGTGGAATCCTATTAAATTTACTAGGATCTAATATACAATATAGTAGATTCATTGCTTTTGCATTGATCTCTGATTATTTAATATCATTTTTATCCCAATCTTTTTCAAATTTTGGGATGGAAATGCCATTAACAATGACTGAGGGAACATGAGGACCTTTATCTATAACTTTTCATAGATTATAATCAATTGAATGCATGTAAATTCTCATACGTGTTTTCCAGTATATGTAATTAGTGCCATTAAAGTAAGTTTATTTGAGGCTTGTCCCTCAACTGCACTAGAACCAAGTGGGGCTGCCATAGATCTTTACTCAAGGTGGTTAGACCTATAAACTGAGAACGTGGCTCTGATACCACTTGTTGCCCAGTAAACAATCCAAGAGGAGGGATGAATTGGATTTCAAAACTTTTGCAAGTGTGTGTGCCAATTCAAAATAATTAAGGTGCTAGTGAACTGTAAGTGCTTGTGTGTTATTCAAGAGTAGCGAAAAAAGATAAGCAAATACAAAGTAAACAAGAGTAAATAAAGAGAGACCAAGCAATACAAACACAATATATAATGGTTCGGTGCACTCCAAAGTACCTACATCTACATCCCAAGGTCCACTTGAAAATTCACTATAATCACTCTTGATTATAGCCAATTAGTTTTCCAGGCTCACTAATCAAAACCCAATTTGTTTTCACCGAGAACACAAGACAAAACCCCTTTGATTTTATGGGCTAACCAAAAATCTAGTTAATTTTATAACTTAGGCTCACCAACAACCTCCTTGGTTTTCATAAGGCTAACCAAAAATCTCTTTTAGTAAAAACAAGACTAACCAAAAACCTTTGTTGGTTTTAATACATAGGCTTACTAACAAACCTCAACAAAGAATTCAAGTAGAAAGTATGAAATACAAGAAAGCTTTCAAATAAAAGTAAATATCTCTTTGAAGCTCTTTGAAGTTTCTTGTCTTCAAGTTGTTGAATCCTTAAATAATGCTTGAGTGGTTGAATGCTTTTGAATGCTTTGAATGCTTGAAGGCTTCACTTCACTTGAAAGTAGTTGCTTTCAATGAATATTGGAGTGAATGTACTTAACTACTCATTAGTTGCGTCCCTCTTGAGTTTAATCCACTTTAAAGAGCAGTTTATGACCATTGGAGAGGTGGAACTAGCCGTTGGGGGCAAAAAGGATAAGTTCTGCATTTGAAAAAACTAGCCATTACTGTTTAACAGAACTTCAAGTATTGACATTTCAAGTCATGAGTCGACACCTTGAGTCGATACTTGGTCTCCATGAGTCGACACTTTGAGCATGCCATCTGAAATATCTTTTGCATATCAGCACAAGCTTCTGTGAGTCGATACTTCACATCTATGAATCGACACTTGGTTGAAACTTTCTAAAATTCAATTGAAACTCTGCAAAATCTTATTCAACCTTAAAACTTAAGTCCTTCCAAGACATTCTTATGTACTTAAGTCCATTTAACTTTACAATTTCATCCATAAGGAGACTTCTTCAACTATTTTGACAAGCAATCAATCAACTAACTTGATGAGTACCTTTTCTAATATAACATACTTTAACAAATAGTTAGTACTCAAATATACTTAAATATTTTGTTAATCATCAAAATCAATACAGGAGTCAATAGGATACATAACATGGCATACATAATTGATCCTATAACTGAAGCAAAAGGAATCATACTCATTCTTCTTCTCTCGTCTGGTGCCTTAGGAGACATCTTCTTGGAGAAATGTATGCCTTGACTTATGGGCAAGTAACCTTTTTTACTTCCCTTCATGTTGATTCTCTTCAACACTAAGTCAATATACCTGAATTGGGATAAGCACAGCATCTTCTTAGATCTATTTTTATAGATCTTTATACCTAGTATATAGGATGCCTCTCCCAAATCCTTCATAAAAAACTATTTTGATAGCCAAGACTTGACCAATTGCAACATTGGGATATCATTCCCAATGATGAGTATGTCATCAACATAGAAAACCAAGAAAACAAGTGCACTCCCACTTGTCTTCTTGTACACACGGTTCATCCACAATCTTGATGAAACCAAATTCCTTGATTATTTCATTAGAGTGGATGTTCTAACTCCTCGATGCTTGCTTTAATCCATAAATGGATTTCTTAAGCCTACATACTTGGTTTGGTCTCTCACTCGAGATAAACCCTTATGGCTGTGACATATAGACTTCTTCCTCAAGGTATCCATTAAGGAAAGTAATCTTTACGTCCATTTGCCATATCTCATAATACTTGAGCATGGCTACTAGTGAAAAAGTTTCATCATAGTCAATGTCATGTTTTTGTTTGGAACTTTTTTGCCACCAGCCTGGCCTTATAGATCTCTACTTGACCATCTACTCCAATCTTTTTCTTGAAGATCCATTTACACTCGATTGGGTTTACTCCCTCAAGTGGATCAACTAATGTCCAAACTTGATTAGAGTACATGATTCCATCTCGAGTTTTATGGCTTCCAGCCATTTGTTAGAGTCTCTACTCATGACAGCTTCCATATAGGTCACAGGATCATCATCCTATATGATACTGGCTTCATTATCATTTTCAATAACAAAACCATATCAAAGAGAACACTTTGCACTCTTTCTGACCTACAGAGAGGAAGTGTGTGTTGTGGTTGTTCCTGAACCTTAGGAACATCTAGTTGAGGAATTGTATTGAATGTAGGTTGAACTTTTCAAGTTCAAATATTCTCCCATTTTCAATAACAAAACCATATCAAAGAGAACACTTTGCACTCTTTCTGACCTACAGAGAGGAAGTGTGTGTTGTGGTTGTTCCTGAACCTTAGGAACATCTAGTTGAGGAATTGTATTGAATGTAGGTTGAACTTTTCAAGTTCAAATATTCTCCCACTACCCCCTTCTTAGTAAACTCCTTTTCCAAGAATGTGGCATGCCTACTGACAAAAACTTTTTGCTCAGTAGGGTGGTAGAAAAGGTAGCCAATACCTTCTTTAGGATATCCTACAAACCTACACTTGTCAGCTCTAGCACTTAACTTATGTCCAAAAATATTCCTGACATAAGCAGGGTAACCCCAAATCTTAAAATATTTAAGACTTGGCCTTTTTCCTTTCCATAATTCATATGGAGTGCTTTTATATGCCTTTGATGGCACTTTGTTCAGTATGTAGGTAGCAGTCTCGAGGGCATAATCCTAGAAGGATACTAGAAGATCTATGAAGCACATCATGGACCTTACCATATCTAACAAGGTATAATTCTTTCTTTCTGCTACACCATTTAATTGTGGCGTAAATGGAGGGTCAATTCAGAGAGGCCTTTATCTTTCAGATGATCAAGAAATTCACTAGACACTTCTTCTCGATTAGATCGAATGACTTCAATATTATGCCTAATTTGTTTCTCAACCTCACTTTGATACTCTTGGAATTTATCAAAGGCTTCAAACTTGTGTTTCATGAGATACACATATCCGAACCTTGATAAATCGTCAATAAAACTGATGAAATAAGAGTATCCTCCTCTGGCCTGGGTTGTCATAGGACCACACACATTTGTGTGTACTAGACCTAATAACTCAGTTGCCCTTTCCCCATGTCCTGTGAATGGAGATTTGGTTATCTTACCCATGAGGCATGACTCACAAGTTCCTAATGACTTAAGATCAAAAGGTTCAAAAAAAATTTCTTGGTATAACTTGTTTATCTTGGACTCACTTATATGACCTAAATGGCAATGCTAGAGATAAGTGACATTCACATCATCTCTCTTTCTTCAAGCTTTTAGGTCTCTATAACCCTTGCAATGCTTACATATATGAGACCCATATGTGGTATCCAATACCCATGGATTAGAAGTTGAAGAACTCAATGACAAGTTTGTTTGTATCATATACAAACCTTTTGATGCTCCACCATCATCATCATGCTTTAAACTTGCAAGATACAACTTGCAATTCTTCTTCCAGTACCTTTGCTTCCCACAATGATAATGGGTCCCATCAGCAGAGGGCTTCCTTGCCTTTTTTCTCTTATGGAAGCTACTCTTAGGGTTCTTCTTTCTTTTTTGAACCCTTTCTCATTGCCTACTTCTTCTTTCCATCAACCAGAAGAAGTTGAGCCTTGTCACCATTAAAATGGCTCTCTACTAGCTTGAGCATATTCAGTAGCTCAGGCAATGATAAGTTCAGTTTGTTTATGTAATAATTCATGACAAACTACAAGAAGGAATCTGAGAGTGACTACAGGATCAGGTCCTAATTAAGCTCACTATCCATCACAAATCCTAGTTGACCTAATTGAGTGATTAGGTCAGTCATCTTGAGGACATGTGCCTGGACAGAGGAGCCCTCACTCATGCATGCTTGGAACAACTACTTCAATATTTCATATCGAGCAGTCTGACTATGCTCTCCATATAGCTCCTTAAGATTGTGCAATATGGACGAGGTTCCATTTCCTTATGTTGCCTCTGTAACTCTTTACTCATTAAGGCCAACATGATGCACTCGACAATTATGCTATCATTCTGCCACATTTTATATGTGGCCCTTTTCTCAGTAGCATCCTCTCCTACTGGAAGTGGATCAGGAGAATTGAGGATATAGGCAATTTTCTCCTGAGCTAATACAATTCTCAGGTTCTTCAACCAGTCCACATAATTTGGACCGGACAACTTATTGGCATCCAAGATGCCCCGTAGTGAAAGAGTAGAAGCCACAATATAAAATCTACATTAAATAAAGAACAACTATAAGTAGACCACTTATGAACTATGGTAAGCGGGAAACCCTCCCAGGGCTTCCTTAGTGGGGTTGAGATCCCAATTCCTCATGAATGCCTTGTATTACACAACAAACACCCATGAGTTCAAGGGTAGGGAAAACCCCTTTCCAATTGCATCCCTTATAGTTCTCAACATAACACTTGCCTCTAAGACACTTATAGCTTTGTGTTATACAACAAACCATAATGTCTTAGTTTAGTCAGACCCTTCATTTTCATATAGCCATGATTGAATAATGTTTCCCTTATGTTACATAACAAAGCAACACCATAGTCATGCTATATAGCATAACATGCACCAAGACAAATATCATATCAAACCCTAAAGTAGACCTTGTGTTACACAACAAATCTACTATAGTTTTTGACATGGATTTGGCTTAGCATGATGGAAGGCAATTTTGTAATGTGCTTAATCAATCAACATTACCAACATAGGATTAAGATGTGACCAACTTGGCCAGGTAAGTGGAAGAGATGAGGGGGTCCTCCCGTTGCTTTCATTAGACACCAATTAAATTAGCCAGGTCAGTCAACGGAACCAATTAAAAATCTCATTTCCTTTACCTTCGTAGAACCACTTGCCTAGACACCAATTCGCTGATCATACCATAATTGGATTTGCATCATGATTAACTTACACTATGACTAAATATGATTTTACAAGGGCTTTGATGGTCTCATACACATCCTAATTCATTATGTTGTTATGACATTCATTCCAATAAAACATGCATATTATCCCTAATATGCATAACATAAACATGATTCAAATAACAATCTGTTCACCTCATTTGTTCATGGGATAAGGCCACATGGGCACCCCTACATGCCATAGGAGATCCCATTGAATGGGAAGAGAGGGCCTTTAAACCCTACTTGGCTCCTATGACCAGATGGCCATGGTGACTAACCCAATCCGAAGTAGTTACTAGGATGTAATATATCGCATATATGTAATTTGAACAAATCATGCATCGATTCATATCATAGCTAGCAATCAACTATAAAGTGACTACTAATTGCATGCATCAAGGTGGTTCTAATACCATTGTTGGTTTTCCGGGCCGAGTGCAATGGAAGATTGGGTTTCAAAAATTTTATTTTTAAATCCCTGACCAGCCGAAACCCTAAACCTAGGACCACTTGTGCATAATATAAATCTAAACTTTAGGGCTATAGAAGAATACCTGGAGTGCTATTTTCCCTTATTTTCATGAGGCACATAAGTGAATGCCCTCCAAAGGTGATCCACATAGAAATTGGACCAAGGAAGCACTCCTATAATAGTTGCTTGTTTGACTAGGACTCTTTTGGTAACCTTTTAGACTTTCTCGTTTGCTGGACTCCCTACCCCCATAGGGTACTTTGATACCTCTTGTTGTTGCCAAGATCGTCGTGGCTTGTAGCTCCTATCCATGTCGTGGGTCGTCGGGTTCTCGTGGGGTGCTCATCCCTTCCTTTCTTGGCTGGCTCCTTGGTCTGGCCGCCCTACAAAAAAGAGGAGACCCGGGCTAGGGATTCCAGTGGGGACACTCCGATGATCAAGTCAGATAGGATGATCAAGGAAAATAGAACCTCTATGGTGGAGAGCCGTGAAAGATAGAATTGAGATGGAAAGAACAAGCAGAGATGGGCGCGAAGAGCCTGGAAGGGTCTGCCTCACTTGCTTTCCCTCCATCTCCTTCTCACTTGTTTGTCTCTTTTCCTCTTCTCCTCCCCTCTCTAGGAGGGGCTCTTTCCTTTTTATATGGGATGGCCCAGAATAGCCTGTGGCTTCCCTCCTGTCAGACAGATCCTTAGAAGAAGATCCTTTCTTTGGAGGTGCATGCCAGCATGGCACAGGTCCTATCCCTTTTGGTGATGCAGGTCCCCATGGGAGGGGCGAGCACCATGCTGCTGAGCCCCATGCCATGGTGGGAAGTTTCCATTCCTAGAGAGATTGTTTGAGCATCGCAGGGCCTTGGGGTCTTATGGAATACTCCTCTTGGGAAAGGTTCAGGCTTCGTGTCAGGGAGGTTGAAGCTCCTGATTGCACGGTCGTCAACATGGCAGCGCGCTACAGGATTTGGGGCCTGAAGGCCCCTAAAGGAGCACTCTTTGTGCAAAGCATACGAGTGGCGCATTGCAGAACTTAAATGCTTGGTGGGGTGTGTGCCACCTTCCAGAGGTTGCAGGCGGACGAGGACCCTTGTTTGATATGGTTTGAATTCCTGTTGATCTTTCCCTGCTTTGCTATTAGCAGGAATTCTTTTCTCTGCAGGGAAGGAAAGGGGCCCACTTCGGGAGCCTCGTCTTCATAGCATGAGTACGATCCTGGTTGGGCGCTGGCCTCAGATGGGGGGCTCACCCAATGAGCATGACCCCGACTTGGAGCTGACCATGGTTGGTGGGCTTGCCTTAGAAGCATGAGCATAACCCTGGTTGGGAGCTTGCCTCAGGCGGGGGGCTCACCCTATGAGCACAACCTCGACTGGAAGCTGACCTCGGCAAGAGGGCTCGCCTTGGCAGCATGAGCGTGACCCCAACCGGGAGTTTGCCTTAGACGGGGGACTCACCCTATGAGATGACCCCAGCTGGGAGCTGACCTCGATAAGAGGGCTTGCTTGGCAGCATGAGCACAACCCCGACCGGGAGCTAGCCTCAAGCGGGGGGCATGCCCTATGAGCACAACCCCGGTTAGGAGCAGCAGGAGGGCTCACCTTGGCTCTTTGGTTTGGCCACCATGCTTGGGTGGTAGACTTTTTGTCAGCGGGGCAGCTAGTAGAGACTCCACGTCAATGGATGTGCCACATCAGATGCCACCCACTCCCAGGCCCAAAGAACGAAGTGTCACTCTGGGTGAAGGGAGTAACGTCCATGCATCAATGCCTCGAGCACCCGTATCCGAAAGATCGCACTTTAATGCTAACGAAGCGATGCTATGCTCGGTCCATCGATAAAAAGATCATAAATGTTTCATTTGGATCAAGGTGACTACCCTTGATTTGAAGCATCGAAGTCTCCCGGTTGTCAGGGAGTTGAAGAGTCGCATACCTTCGATGGGCACAAGGCAGTGGTGTGTGGCGGACTTTATTGCAAAGTACCTGTCTCCTTGCCTTTTTAAAGGACCTTCGAGTGCAATGGGCCAAGCTTCTGTAAAGTCTCCTTCCTTCTCTTTTAGCCCCCTCTTCTTGCTTCTTTCTCGCCGAGTGTTAATGAGGCAGAGCCATCGCCCGGATGTAGGGTGGGATAAATTTTGGGCTCAAGTCACCCAGTCCCGAGAGCTTGCAGGCTAGATAATGACCCTTCAGAAAGTGCCGGCCGATGTTATGGGCCAGGTAACGACCCTTCAGGAGGGGTCGACCGGTGTCTCGATAGGGATGTCTGGTCTTGGAGAAGGAATCTACAGAGCTCGATGCCACCCCTTGGAGGAAAGAGGAGAAGGGGGAGAGCCCCTAGGGGGGCAGCGAAGAAGGTGGATGCGGTCGTGGTGGCTATGTCGAAGGTCACGATCACGATGGTGCTGATAGAGGTGGCCTAACAAGAAGCCACTGAAGCTGTCCCTGCTGGAATCATGAGATCGGTGTCCTCCAAGGATGGGGTGGCTGATGCGGTGCTAGACCCTTGTCATGGGGGATCCAAGAGAAGAAGGGTGCCTGCCTTCTTGGGCAGAAGGGATTGGAATGTCTCCGACCAGTCCTGTTTGTACATTTGGTACCCGGGGGAGGTGCACTCTAGAACAGGATAACCCCGATGATGAGGGCATGCTGGGCCTAGGGGTAGAGTCCAATGCCAGAGAGGACCTGCCTATTCGTCGGGCGACGAGCGGCAAGGGCATTTCAAGCCTTTTTCTTTTCATTTTGTACCTGAACCTTTGAAAGACTCCTCAACCCTGTCAGTGGTCTTCACAGTGTAAGAGACTTTTGATCAATGAAAATTTTTCTTCCCTTACCTCTAGCATGTCCTTTCCCTTGTAACTTAGATTTTTGAAGGATTTCCTGGCCTATCAGGAACCTTCATAGGATGTAAGAGAAGACTTAGCAACGAAAATATCCTTTTCTTTATGGCTGTAGTTCTTCTTCCCCCATCTTCTCTCTTTCTTTTTTTTTTAGGGACTTCAAAGGAACCCTTTAAGATATTCAAGGGACTTAGCTTTACAATGAGGATGTAGTCCAACTTGACCAAAACATCCTACCTGGACTTCGTTCTTCACTTAATTGCTCTTCCCTTTTGCATGGAAAGTGGATGACTCTGGGGCTATCGAAAATGTAGCCATGTCTTTTCCAGGCCTTAG
The DNA here is from genome assembly GCA_021397845.1 of Areca catechu. Classification (NCBI taxonomy): domain Eukaryota; kingdom Viridiplantae; phylum Streptophyta; class Magnoliopsida; order Arecales; family Arecaceae; genus Areca; species Areca catechu. Next base: position 6,798,546 of record CM038048.1, read on the forward strand.
TCACTCCAGGTGAGCATCAGGACCGTAGGATTGGCACCAGAATTTCTGGGGGCATCTCATCCCCGTTCCTCCAACTTTGAAGTCGTGCAGGACCGAACATAGGATACCATGAGTTTTCAGCTTGCCAAGCTATGAATTGAGTGATAGGTGGTGGGCTTTGAAGCTTCCAGCTGACATCTTTGGATTATGAGTAAGTCGATTGAGGGATCTCTGGCTCTGGAGTCCAAGGATTCTAGGGTCTTCTAGCCTCGAAGATGGAATTGCTATGTCTCCTGATCTCAGAGGCAGGACCGCTGATGTCTCCTAACCTCGAAGGCATGACTCCTACATCTCCCAGCCCCAGAGGTGGGATGGTTGATGTCTCCTGATTTTGAGCATGAGGCTTCGTAAGTTTCCTAGCATGAGGTGCCAAACTATGAGTTAAGTCGATATGGTAGGACTCCTTGGTTTCCTGATGGAGATCTCTGGACTATGAATAAGGTAGCAGATGCGGAGCTTCTGGAGTTTCCCGGCTTGAAGGTGATGAATTATGAGTCAAGCGATAGATGGCAGGTTGCCCTGACGCCACCTCTGGACTGTGAGCATGACGAGGAGCACGAGCTTGATGGGGGCCCGGCTTGAAGGTGTCGATCTATGAGTCAAGCAGTAGGTGGTGGGCTGCCCTGCCACCACCTCCGAATTGTAAGAACAGTGAGGAGTACGGGCCTCTTGGGGGGACCTGGCTTGAGGGTGCCGAACTGTGAATCAGGTGATAGGTGGCAGGTTGCCCTACCACCACCTATGGACTGTGAGCACAGCGAGGAGTGCAGGCCTCTTGGGGGGACCTAGTTGAGGGTACCAAATTATGAGTCAAGAGGTAGATGGTGGGTTGCCCTGCTACCACCTCCGGATATAAGCACGGTAAGGAGTGCAGGCTTTTTGGGGGGACCTAGCTTCAAAGTGCCGAACTATGAGTCGAGCGGTAGATGGCGAGTTGCCCTGCTGCCACCTTCGGATTGTGAGCATGGCGAGGAGTGCGGGCCTCTTAGGGGGACCCGGCTTAGGAGTAACGAACTATGAGTCAAGCAATAGATGGTAGGTTGCCCTGCTGCCACCTCTAGACTGTAAGCATGGCGAGGAGTGCGTCCTGATGGGGGGGCTGGCTTGAAGGTGCCAAACTGTGAGTCAAGTGGTAGATGGCGGGTTGCCCTGCTGTCACCTCCGGACTGTGAGCATGGTGAAAAGTACAGGCCTGATGGGGGGCCCACTTGAAGGTGCCGAACTATGAGTCAAGCAATAGATGGCAGGTTGTTCTTCCATCACCTCAGGACTTTGAGCATGGCGAGGACTGCAGACCTCTTGGGGGGACCCCTAGCTTGAGGGTGCCAAACTGTGAGACAGTAGGTGGTGGCTTGCCCTGCTGCCACCTCCAGACTATGAGTATGGTGAGGAGTGCGGGCCTCTTTGGGGGACTCAGCTTGAGGGTGCCAAACTGTGAGTCAAGCAGTAGATGGTGGGTTATCCTGCCGTCACCTCTGGACTGCAAGCACGGCGAGGAGTGTGGGCCTTTTGAGGGCACCCGACTTGAGGGTGCCGAACTATGAGTAAAGCGGTAGATGGCGTATTGCCCTGCCTCCACCTCTGGACTGTGAGCATGACAAGGAGTGTGGGCCTCTTGGGGGGACCCAGCTTAAGGGTGCCAAACTGTGAGTCAAGCGGTAGATGGCGATTGCCCTACCGCCACCTCTGGACTGTAAGCATGGCAAGGAGTGCAGGCCTAATGAGGGGCCCAACTTGAATGTGCTGAACTGTGTGTCAAGCAGTAGATGGTGGGTTGCCCTGCCGCCACCTCCAGACTATGAGCATGGTAAGGAGTGCGGGCCTGATGGGGGGCCCGACTTGAAGGTGCCAAACTGTGTGTCAAGAGGTAAAAGGTGGGCTACCCTACCGCCACCTCCGAACTGTGAGCACGGTGAGGAGTGCGGGCATGATGGGGGCCCAACTTTAGGGTGCCGAACTGTGAGTCAAGCAGTAGATAGTATGTTGCCCTGCCACCACCTCTGGACTAGGAGTACGGCAAGGAGTGAGAGCCTTTTAAGGAGACCCAGCTTGAGGGTGCCGAACTATGAGTCAAGCAGTAGATGGCAGGTTGCCCTGCCACCACCTCTGAACTGTGAGCACGATGAGGAATGTGGGCCTTTTAGGGGGACCCGGCTTGAGGGTGCCAAACTATAAGTCAAGCGATAGATGGCGGTTGCCTAGTGAAGGAAAACCTGGTGCACCGAACGCCTACTGTAGATATACTGTACTAGGGAGTACATATTGCATATTTAAAAATTTAAGCATGCAAACGGAAATTACCTACAATTCACAGGATCTAACATAAAAAGCATGTTACAACTACAGAGGCATGTATAGGCTCATACCTGATTGAAGAGGAATCTGTCAGTCTTCAGATCAAATCAACAGCAACTGGTTGAACTCCTTCAATAACAAATAAGATCTGCAATGGCATGATAAGATATGCAACACAGCAAGAAGAAGATTCAACCCGACCTCTCGAGGTATCCATGTATCCATCCTCTAGAGTATCCACGCGCAGGGCTCTCGCTGATCTGACTCCAGGATGGATGCTAGTCTACCAGGAATCCATAAATCGGTCATGGACATGTGGAGCAGGGAATATCAAATAATCTATACCGACGGTCTTCTCCAAGACCGTCCAAACTCCACCTAAAGAAGCACACATTGGAGATCAAAAACCAGGGAATATGATCACAAGTGCTAAACAAATTTCAGCACTCAGAAATCCGTCTCATTAACTCTCTCACGGCTTTCTCTTCCCTCTTTCTAATCTTACGGCCTTCAACCGAAAGAACAGCCAGCAATCAAGAAAACAAATAACGTGGAGAACACCCAGAAGCCGTGTACTTCCTTCCTGTCGCTATCTCACGGTCTGCAACAGTGAGAACAAAAACCAGCAGAGAGAAAGAATCCCGTGAGGACTGTCTTCTTTCCCTTATGCTCTGTTCTTCCCAACTCTGTTTTTTTTTCTTCTCTTCCTTTTGCTGCACGCCTAGCAATGAGAAAACCAAACCATGGTCATCCCACTCTGGCTATCTCACGGCCAGCGACCATGATAAATAACTGGCTGAGAATTTAAAGAAACCCGTGAGAGCCCTCTTTGTCTTGATTCACAACCATAGACCCAGAAAAAACATCGGTGGAGAAAGAAAACCATGAAGCCCCTGTTCGCTCCTCTCTTTTGCATATCTCTTGCTCTTTATTGTTTCTCTCTTTTCATGGCGATCAACGATCATGTAGTATATATAGGCAGAGAATTCAATCCATGCGGGAGAAGAACACTTGAGAAGGCCAATCCAAATTGCAGCCGAACTCTTTTAAATAAGGCTTTGAATCAGTTTCAAACACTTGGAACCACTAGAGGAGGAGAACGCCGGGAATACACATGAGAAAGAGTCTGAGAGCAAGGAAAGATGGCGTGAGAGAAACACCGAGAGACCGAGTAGAGCCAAACCGTGTGGGAGAAGATCACCGGAAGACGTATGGGAGAAGAACCGGTCCAAGCCAAGTTAAAACCCGGTTCAACAAACCAAATAAAATCCGGTTTATTAAAAACCAAAACTTGGTTCACCAATTTCAAAAACTGGTTTAATAAAACCCGGTCCGACTAAACCCAATGATAAAATCTGGTTCAATCCTGGTCTTCCAGGAACAATTCCTGGTTGACCCAAATCCATCCTGATCGATCCAAATTAGACCAGAAAAAATCAATGTGTGCTCAATCAGTCTATTTGACCTAAATACCAAAACGATTCCTAATCGATCGATTCCTAGATCAGAAAGAAATCCTCGATGGCATGTGACCTCATAGGCTCGAACCTAAACGGTAGCATTGGAACACTTCCAGTACCAGTACAAGATACCATCTAACAATGGGTCCCGGCGTTTGGATAGGCCGAAGATGCGAGAGCAATCTATCGAATCTCTGGCATATAGTTACCGTATAATTCATCCCTTTGACCTCTAATGCTCAAGATGACTTAGGATTAGACTGCCAACCCTAACTGAGTCAATCCACTACATGTCTTAACCTCGCAAGTCCAGTGACTCCTCACTAGGACTACCTTGGCCAAGGATTTGCTAAATTGAGACACTGCGAGATATTCAATACAAACAATTTGGACAGGTCAATTCCATCTTTGTCCACCACTGCTCTACAAGTACTTGTCTGTACCCAGAAACCTTCCGTCACCGTATTAGAAATCCGGGTAGTCCGGCACCAAAGCACAAGGAGTTTCTTGCAAGATACCATGGTGACCTCAGGTCGGAGGGACACATATACCCATATCCAATCGCGAGCAATCCTTTGACAGAAATGAGCTCCACGGAGTCACATTCAATGAGATGTCACACATCCCACTTGCAGATCACATCAGTGTCACCACACTCCTTTGGTCAAGAGGACAACCAAACAATATGAACCACAACAACCTACACTATATACATTGTCGTCCTATACAATGTATCCTTTGGTTGTGAACCTTTTAAAAGACCACTCGATATATCCTCTCTATATCGAAGTCAGTGCAGTCCTAAGGACTTCATCACATAAATTGAGTTCATTACAGGAAATGGATGATGTGATGAGCTGCCAAAACAATGTTTTATTAATTCATATATAGATTATAATACTGAGCACAACCGCCTACAACCTAGGCGATTTGCTTTGGGATACAATTCCCAACACCCAGCTGCCACCTCTAGATTGTGAGCACGGTAAGGAGTGGGGGCTTGATGGAGGGACCTGGCTTGAAGGTGTTGAAATGTGAGTCAAGTGGTAGATGGTGAGTTGCCCTGTCGCCACCTCTGGACTGTCAGCACGATAAGGAGTACGGGCTTGATAATGGGCCTGGCTTGAAAATGCCGAACTATGAGTCAAGCAGTAGATGGTGGGTTGCCCTGTCACCACCTCTGAACTGTGAGCACGGTGAGGAGTGTGGGCCTCTTTGGGGACACAGCTTGAGGGTGCCGAATTGTGAGTCAAGCGATAGATGGCGGGTTGCTTGCCATCACCTCCGGACTGTGAGTATGGTGAGGAGTGCGAGCCTTTTAAGGGGACCTAGCTTGAGGGTGCTGAATTATGAGTTAAGCGGTATATGGCAGGTTTCCCTACCGCCAACCCTGGACTGTGAGCACAATAAGGAATGCGAGCCTGATGGAGGGACCCAGCTTGAAGGTGCTGAACTTGAGTCAAGCGGTAGATTGCAGGTTGCCCTGCCGCCACCTTCGGACTGTAAGCATGGCGAAGAGTGCGGGCCTGATGGAGGGAATCGACTTGAAGGTACCAAACTGTGAGTCAAGCGGTAGATGGCGGGTTGCCCTATTGCCACCTTCAAACTGTGAGCACGATGAGGAGTGTGGGCCTTTTGGGGGGACCTGGCTTGAGGGTGCCAAACTGTGAGTCAAGCAGTAGATGGTGGGTTGCCCTGCTGCCACCTCCAAATTGTGAGCACGGCGAGGAGTGCGGGCTTGATGGGGGGCCCGGCTTAAAGGTGCTGAACTGTGAGTCAAGCGGTAGACGGCGGGTTGCCCTACCGCCACCTCCGGACTATGAGCATGGCGAGGAGTGCAGGCCTGATGGGGGGCCTGGCTTGAAGGTATCGAACTATGAGTCAAGCGGTAGATGACGGGTTACCCTACCGCCACCTACGAACAGTGAGCACGACGAGAAGTGCAGGCCTTTTGGGGGACCTGGCTTGAGGGTGCCGAACTGTGAGTCAGGCGGTAGATGGCGGGTTTCCTTGCCGCCACCTTCGGACTGTTAGCATGACAAGAAGTGCATGCCTTTTAGGGGGACCTGGCTTAAAGGTGCCGAACTTTGAGTCAAGCAGTAGATGGCAGGTTGCCCTGCCGCCACCTCTAGATTGTGAGCATGGCAAGGAAGGTGGGGCTTCGTATGTTTCCAGGCTTGGTCCACCAGACTTTGAGTCAAACGGAGATGTTCCTACACAGTTGAAAGACAATGTTGCACCGAAAAGGAACTTAAATAACTGACAAGAATTCTTACATCACCAGTAGTGCCCTTTTCAAATTGCTCATGTTCCAGGTTCGCGTGCATCGGGTGGCGCAAAGGCCGGTGAGGTAGTAGGCTCCACCCGGTCAGGCCTCGACTTCCTTGTCGAGGCCCTTCATGGGGGTCACAGTAGTGCACTCGAGGCCCTTCATGGGGGCCGTAGTAGTGCTCTATTCTTCTCCTGCTTCCCAAGGTTAGGCCTCGTCTCTTGTCTCACCCAGCGCCATGTAGATCTCGAGGTGAAACAACGACAGACGCCAAGATCAGTGCAGAAATCCTTGAGGGTCCTAACTGAGGTGGGGCCCTGGCCATTATTGAGGGTGTAGTTTCTCCCCTTAGCCCCCTTCGAGGTTCTCCCTACCCACCCAGGATGTCATCCATACTGACTTCTCGGTGGGCTGGTTGTCAATGGCGAGTGGGATCTTTCGCTTGGCTAGCAGAGGCTTTGTATGCCCATGCAGTCACCACTGGCCGTGGGCTCCCACAAACCTCTCCCTTGTAGTGGGGGACTTGACATCAGACCAGCTTTTCCACCACCCTCCTGGCATGCCAATCTGTTGCCGCCAAGATCGTCATGGCCTGTAGCTCTTGTGCATGTCGCAAGTGCACCGAGTTCCCATGGGGTGCTCATCCCTCCCTTTCCTGGCTGACTCCTTGGTCCGGTCACCTTGCAAAAAAGAGAAGACCCGGGCTAGGAATTCCAGTGGGGGCACTCCGATAATCAAGTCAGGTGGGACGATCACGAGAAAATAACCTCTATAGCAGAGAGCTTGGGGGGCTCTCCGCCAAGAGGGTGAAAGATAGAATTGAGGTGGAAAGAACAACCTGAGATGGGAGCAAAGAGCTTGGAAGGGTCTGCTAGGGATCCCTTGCTCGCTTGCCCTCATCTCCTTCTCACCTGTTTGTTTCTTTTCCTCTTCTCCTCCACTCTATGGGAGGGGCTCTCTCCTTTCTATATGGGATGGCCCAAAACAGGTCTAGGGCTTTGTCCCGGTGTCCCTTTCCATGTGCCCACTTTGGGATGGGCTTACTGTTGCCTGTGGCTTCCCTCCTGTTGGACCGGTCTTTAGGAGGAGATCCTTTCTTTGGAGGTGCATGCTAGTATGGCACAGGACTTGTCCCTTTTGGTGATGCAGGTCCCCGTGTGAGGGGCGGGCACCATGCCGTTGAGCCCCGTGCCATGGTGGGGAGTTTCCATTCCTAGAGAGAACGTTCGAGCGTTGCGAGGCCCTGGAGTCTTAATGGAATACTCTTCTTGGGGGAGGTTCAGGTTTCAAGTCGTGAGGGTTGAAGCTCCCGGTTGCACGATCGTCAACATGGTGGTGCTCTACATGATCTGGGGCCTGAAGGCCCTTGAAGAAGCACTCTTTGCACAGAGCACGCGGGTGATGCATTATAGAACTTGAATTAATGGTGGGGTGTGCGCCACCTTCCAAAGGTTATAGGCGGACGGGGACCCCTCTTTGATGTGGTTTAAATTCCTGTTGATCTTTCCCTCCTTTGCTATTGGCGAGAATTATTTTCTCCGCGAGGAAGGAAAGGGGGCTCGCTTCGGGAGCCTCGTCTCGGTAGCATGAGCATCACCCCGGCCGAGAGTTGGCCTCAGACGGTGATGGGAAGAAGAAATGAAAAAAAATGCTTTATGAGATGAAGGAATGAGACTAAATATTCTAAAGGAGATTAGTTAAAGATCAATCTAATTAATTTCTTAAGCATATGGCTAATCGAACTATAATGACTAGGAATTTAATGAACACAACTCAATATGATTAAACGCAAATCTAGAGTGGACTAAACAGAATAATAATGATCTACCATAGTAAATTAACCATCTAAATTAAGCTAGTCCTACTTTTTTAATAATCCAAACCCTAAGAAGTTAGGGATTACCTGACCTTGATCAATCCAAAGGATTTCTCTCAAGGTAAGTTCTAGGATGACCAAAATACACCACTTGGTGGCTCACTCAGCATTCTGGGTTCTGGCAAGAAGTTCCTTCTTCTAAAGTCTGGATTCCGGAGGCCCTGTCACAAAGAAACCTGGGATTAGAAACAAGCTAAAGAACTCAAATTAAAGAAGGGAAGAATGATGGGTTGAAGGATGGATGAAGGCTTCTTCTTCTTGAGGGAATCGACTCCTTTCTGATTCCTAGGGTTGGAGAACCGGCTCCTTGCTTGATCACTTGATTCTTGGCTTGATTTCTTCTTGAACTTTGATGCGAACTTGATCTTCTTTGAGAGATGCAATGGAAAGAAAGTGTTTGAAGTGGAGAAAAGAGGAGGAAGAGGAAGAGAGAAACAAGGTCACATAGACCTAAAAGAAACCTAGGCACAAAGCCAAAGAGGGGCACATAGCCAAGACCTTCACATAGAAGAAAGAGCTTTTTTTTTCATTCATTTATCAATCTCCCACATTTCTCATGCCCAAGGCTTTTTAAAGACTTACATTTGAATTCAAACTAACCTAATTTGGTGGAGGATATCATGGGGAAGTTACATGGAATAAGGAGAGAATTGTGGGAATAGGTTTGATATGATTTGGAGGAGTGGTCCCCCCTCACTTTGGCCGACCACCCTTGCTTTGGAGAGCTTTGGTCGGCCAAGCATGAATTTAAATTCAAATGACATGCTAAGGCTTGACTTGGTTGACCATCTTCAAAAACTTGGACTTGGTGATTTGACCTCCTTCTTGATTTTGACAATTTGACCATCTCCATGACTTTGGACTTTGACTAATTGACTTTCTTCAAGAATTGGCTCCTTGGGACTTGATTAAGAGTCAGCTCCTTTAGTGGTGAGGTGTCTGATGAGGTGGCAAGAGTCGGCTCCAAGGTGGTGGTGATGTGCCTTCAAGAGTCGGCTCTAGGGTGGTGATGTGTCTTCAAGTGTGGGCTCCATTGGTGGTGAAGTGATGAAGTGGTACTTTGAAGCCCGAGTTGCTTCTTGATAAGTCTTCAAAAGTGAGTTGACTGGATTGACTGACCCAACAGCGGACTAACCTGTCCTTGATTACATTTATTTTGAAATAAAATATTGACATGATTTGTTACTCCAACCATAAGGACTTTTGGATGGGTTGAAGTCTTTTTGTTAACCTGGTGCCCACACCAATTCTCCCAGGGTGGGAGGAACTCGACCCTGTCGAGTGATATGTTTCTATTATATCCGGGTCGATTTGTTGCAGGTCCTCTCGGGTGATCCAGGAGTCTTCAGATTCAGGACGTCCTTGCCATCGAATCAGATAGCGTTGGTAGCCCTTATTTCTAGTGGTGATAATCTGGTCATCCAAGATTCTTTCAACACTCTCTCTTTGCTCAGGAATATTTGGTGGTGGACACTCATTTGGGACATCACTCTCAAAGGATACACTAGGACCAAAAAGCTCATCAGGTATTGGTACAGGTTCCTTGTATTCTTTGAGGTCAGAAATATTAAAAGTAGAACTAATGCCATAACTAGATGGTAAATCTACTACATAAGCATTAGATCCAATTCTCTTTATTATTCTGAAGGGTCCGGCTCCCCGGGCATGGAGTTTCTTCATTGTTCCGGGTGGAAACCTCTCTGGTTTGAGTTTAATCATTACTAAATCCCCTTCATTAAATTCTTTAAGCCGTTTATGTAGATCAGCCGTATGCTTATAAAATTCATTGCTTGTTTGAATCTTTTGGCTAATCTCCTTATACAAGTCCTTAAGATGCTGTGCATATGATTCGGCGGATTCCGACACCCGTGCATGTGCTGGTAATGGGACTAGATCTAAAGGTCTCTTAGGTTTATATCCATGGACCACTTCAAATGGACTCTTCCCAATAGATCTATTGACTGAGCTATTATAAGCAAACTCAGCACGAGGAAGTAAAAGATCCCAGTTCCCTAAGTTTTCTCCAACTAAACACCTCAATAGATTACCTAAGCTTCGGTTTACAACCTCGGTTTGGCCATCAGTTTGAGGGTGATAGGCTGTAGAGAATTTCAGTTTGGTACCTAACATGTGCCAGAGGGTTTTCCAGAAGTAACTGGTGAACTTGACATCTCTATCTGACACAATGGTTCTAGGTAAACCATGAAGCTTAACGATATGATCCAAGAAAAGTTTGGCCACTTTTGACGCATCTAAAGTCTGAGAACACGGAATAAAGTGCGCCATCTTAGAAAATCGATCGACAACCACAAAGATAGAATCATGTTTCTTGGGAGTTCTAGGGAGACCTGTCACGAAATCCATACTAATGTCTTGCCACGGACCTTCAGGGACAGGTAAAGGTGTGTACAAACCAGTGTTTTGTTTTTGGTGCTTTGCTACCGCACAGGTTCGACACTGGGCTACTATCTGGGCAACATTCTTCTTAAGACTAGGCCAGAAAAATTGATCCTCCATAGCCAAGATGGTTTTGTTTCTACCAAAATGTCCAGCTAATCCTCCAGCATGGGCTTCCCAGATCAGAAATTCCCTAACAGAAGTTTTGGGAATGCACAGCCTATTTTCCTTGAAAAGGTATCCATCTAATAGAATGTAATCGCTATGTTCACTAGACGGACCTTGTTGGAGGGAGTGATAGATATGACCAAAGTCAGGGCATGTAGAATACTCACTCTTCAACCTATCAAATCCTACTATCTCAGTCCTCACAGTATTCATCAACATAGATCGACGGCTTAATGCATCAGCAACTCGATTCTCAGTACCGGCACGATGTTTCAGAACGAACGTGTACCCTTGTATGAACTCTACCCATTTCCCGTGCCTAGGGTTCAACTTCTTCTGAGAACTAAGGAACCTAAGAGCTTCATGATCAGAAAATAAAACAAATTCCTGCGGTAAAAGGTAGTGACGCCAATAGCGTAAAGCTTGTACTACCGCATATAGCTCCTTATCATAGGTTGAATACCTTAGTCTCGCATCATTCAACTTCTCACTAAAGAATGCTACTGGGTGATTCTCTTGACTTAAAACTCCTCCAATTCCAACCCCAGAAGCATCACAAGCGACCTCAAATAATTTGGAAAAATCCGGAAGCCTTAAAACAGGTGCTTGTGTCATTATCTCTTTAATCATTAGGAAAGCTTTATCAGCCGCTCTAGTCCATTCAAAATTTCCTTTCCTAATGCAATCAGTGATGGGTGCCACTATCGTACTGAATCCCCTAATAAACCTCCTATAGAAAGTGGTTAGACCATGGAAACTACGTACTTCATGGATGTTCTTGGGTACAGGCCATTCTACTATGGATTTGACTTTCTCTGGGTCAGCTGACACTCCTTCAGAAGTAACTACAAATCCTAGAAAGATGACTCTATGTGTGAGGAAGTCACACTTTTTGATATTGGCATAGAGGCTATCTTTTCTAAGAACTTGACAAACTTGGCTCAGGTGATCTAAGTGGTCTGCCTTGGTTTGGCTATATATAAGGATATCATCAAAATAGACCACAACAAATTTTCCTATGAAGGCTTTCAACACCTGATTCATGATCCTCATAAATGTGCTGGGTGCGTTGGAAAGACCGAATGGCATGACTAACCACTCATATAATCCATCTTTAGTCTTGAAAGCGGTCTTCCATTCATCCCCAGGTCTAACTCTAACCTGATGATAGCCACTCTTTAAATCAATTTTGGAGAAAATTGTTGCTCCGGCTATCATATCTAACATGTCGTCAAGTCGTGGGATCGGGAACCTATACTTCACCGTAATCTTATTGATGGCTCGGCTATCTACACACATCCGCCAAGTACCATCCTTCTTAGGGGTTAACAATGCGGGGACTGCGCAAGGACTTAGACTTTCCTTAATAAACCCCTTCCTAAGTAATTCCCCAATCTGTTTCTGCATTTCCTGATGTTCAGCTGGGTTCATCCTATAGTGAGGCAAATTAGGTAAAGTTGCCCCGGGGACTAAATCTATGACATGCTGTATGTCCCTTAAAGGTGGAAGGCTATCGGGAAGATCTTCGGGAAATACGTCCTTATACTCTTCTAATAATTGGACCACCTCTGGAGGGTGTTCTATAGGTGTGTGGTCCTTAACCTCTTTTGCTGCTACCACCCAAATAGGTGCTCCCTCTTGGATATCTTGTTCTATTTCTTTTGCACCTATCAGATTTAATCCAGTTTTCTTTTCCTTCAAGCTACTGGTTCCTCTCCTGACATTGTCCTTAGGCTCTTTTGGATGAATGACAATTCTCTTGCCATTAAAATTGAAAGCACAGGAGTTTGACCGACCAAAGATGGTCACATCATGATCAAACAGCCATGGCCTGCCTAAGATGATGCTACTTACTCCCATAGGAAGCACATCACACCAGACCTTATCTTGATAGGATTGAATTTGGATTTGGACTTGGCACCGTAGCTTGATTGGAATAGATGTAGAGTCTATCCAGGATACCTTATATGGATTGGGATGTGGTACAACGGATAACCCTAAACTCTTTGCTGCACTAGTGGAAATGGCGTTGACACAGCTTCCACTATCTATCACAATCTTACAGACCTTTTCCTTAATTTTGACAAATGTTTGTAGGATGTTAGTCCTACGCCAGTCTTCTTGTTCTTTGGTCTGTGTCATGATACACCTAACGACTCCTAGTAAATCTGATGAGTCCAAATTTTCCTCATCTCCCTCATACTCATCAGCTAAGCAATCTTCTGCTTCATACACTTCTTCGTCACCATTCTCTAAATGCTCTAAGCCTTCTTCCTCTACTTCACCAATGTGTAAAGCTCTAGAGGGACACTGACTCATATAATGACCCGGTTGACGGCACTTATAACATACTTGACTTGTCCTACCTTGACTTTCAGGCCCTTTTCCTTTATCTTCTCTAGATGGGGTGGCTGAATTGGGCCTAGGAATTGGATTTGAGCTGGACCTAGGCTTAGCTGTGGGAGTAGGAACCGAACTGGGTCTACTAGCAAGTGGACTGAACCTAGAGGGCTCTGGTTTCCTAAAAGTAGATCTCCTCTGAAATCTCTCATAGTCCATGGCAACCTGATATGCCTGCTCTAAATCATGGACTTCCCTCAAAAATAATTCCCCCTTGATGTCTTCATTCAGCCCTGATCTAAACCTAGACAAAGTGGCTGCCTCCGACTCGACCACGTTGCACCGCATGACAAACTCGTCAAATTTGGTGACATACTCAGAGACGGTTTTGTTTCCTTGTGTTAACCGTTGCCACTGATCTAGTAATCTCTCTTGATAAGACATGGGTAGGTATTTTTCTCTAAGTTTTCTCTTCATATCTCTCCATGTGCTTACCGGTACATCTCCCCTCTGTCTAATCGTGCGCTCTACATTTCCCCAATGTAGTCTAGCCTGTCGAACCAGCCTGATCTTAGCAAATTTGAATCTCCTCTCATCTGACATGTCATACCAATCAAAATACTGGTCCATGTCAGCCTCCCAATCTATATACACCTTAGGATCTAAGCTTCCTTCAAAAGTTGGTGCATCTAGACGGATGTTCCTTAAGGCCCGGTCATCCTGATCGAAATTTTCATGGTGATGCCTTCTTTGATTAAAGTCAGGGGTGTGATCATCAAAATCGTGTTGTGGCCTTCTATGGGTTGGGTCAGGAGTGCGTTCTTGCCGTTGGGCTCTGGGATGGTCTGGAGGTAATCTGGGAGATGGTGGTTCAGTTGGAGTTAACCTAGCTTCCTCTAGGACCCCTATTCTATCCTCGACCCGATCAAGCTTAGCATTCATTGTAGCCATTTGCTCTATCATAGACTTCATGAGACTCTCCATATTAGGGTCCATGGACGAACTTGGTTGATCTTGTGAACGGTGGAATGGTGTTCCTGATCTAGTGGTCATGAAAATGATGCACTCGAACGACTATGGCTCCTAGACCTAGAGCACAAGTTAAGAACCCAATTGAAAGACTAACTAACCAGTAGTAACTTATATCACTTGGCCAGGTAGGTGGAAGGGGAGCTGGAGATCCCTGAATACCAACCTTAGACACCAATCAGAGATTGGCCAGGTAGGTGGATCAAACCACAAGCCCTTACACACCAATCCTAGACACCAAGTTAATAAGCACACACTAACTAGCTAATACAATCAACTTGATTTCTAATTCGAACCCGACCTGTTGGTGTCCCTAACCCACTAGGGTATTAGGTCTAATTGATTTTAATTAAGGATTGGGTTCGAATGATGAAGGGAGGTGGTTTTTTTGGGCTAAGGACAGGTAATTACTTCCTGACCTTATGTTAATTTCATGCCCTTAGATAGCTTAATCATGAAATGAATGCATGACTAAATTACTGATGCAGAGTGGTGTGTTGCAGTTCGAAAGTGATGTTGGAAGGTGCAGTAAAAAACGTCAAAAAAATTTGAAAAAAATTAATGAGAACTCCTAACTTATAGATGTCATACCAGGTGAAGCAGAATTTCAAAATAAAATCTAGACTGTTCTAGGCAGATCCTGAATAAAGGCACTAAAAGCTCAAGAACAGAACAGAAAACCTAATGACACTATCGGACTGCAGGAATTTTCATTTTTTTTGTAATTTTTTTCTGAAGCTGAAATTTTAAACGGTGATAAACAACTTAAAATGGAACAAGAAAAAAAATATGTCAAAGAAAAATGCACTACTTGCCTTTGGAGCTGCAGGCGGATTACAGTCAGCCTACACCTAATTACAGCAAGCAGGGAAAAATCAGACTTACATAGAATTCTTCTATGTAGTCCAAAGCAATGACCAAGATAGGACAACCTTACACTATAAGGATCCACCTTATAGTAGGACAACCTGATTTCATCTTGGTTTTGCAATGCAAGGGTTGGCTATAATCTTATAGCACCAAAGATAAATCGATGCAAACCCTAAACACAGATATGCCCTAATCAACCTGCTCTGATACCAAAAATGATGGGAAGAAGAAATGAAAAAAAATGCTTTATGAGATGAAGGAATGAGACTAAATATTCTAAAGGAGATTAGTTAAAGATCAATCTAATTAATTTCTTAAGCATATGGCTAATCGAACTATAATGACTAGGAATTTAATGAACACAACTCAATATGATTAAACGCAAATCTAGAGTGGACTAAACAGAATAATAATGATCTACCATAGTAAATTAACCATCTAAATTAAGCTAGTCCTACTTTTTTAATAATCCAAACCCTAAGAAGTTAGGGATTACCTGACCTTGATCAATCCAAAGGATTTCTCTCAAGGTAAGTTCTAGGATGACCAAAATACACCACTTGGTGGCTCACTCAGCATTCTGGGTTCTGGCAAGAAGTTCCTTCTTCTAAAGTCTGGATTCCGGAGGCCCTGTCACAAAGAAACCTGGGATTAGAAACAAGCTAAAGAACTCAAATTAAAGAAGGGAAGAATGATGGGTTGAAGGATGGATGAAGGCTTCTTCTTCTTGAGGGAATCGACTCCTTTCTGATTCCTAGGGTTGGAGAACCGGCTCCTTGCTTGATCACTTGATTCTTGGCTTGATTTCTTCTTGAACTTTGATGCGAACTTGATCTTCTTTGAGAGATGCAATGGAAAGAAAGTGTTTGAAGTGGAGAAAAGAGGAGGAAGAGGAAGAGAGAAACAAGGTCACATAGACCTAAAAGAAACCTAGGCACAAAGCCAAAGAGGGGCACATAGCCAAGACCTTCACATAGAAGAAAGAGCTTTTTTTTTCATTCATTTATCAATCTCCCACATTTCTCATGCCCAAGGCTTTTTAAAGACTTACATTTGAATTCAAACTAACCTAATTTGGTGGAGGATATCATGGGGAAGTTACATGGAATAAGGAGAGAATTGTGGGAATAGGTTTGATATGATTTGGAGGAGTGGTCCCCCCTCACTTTGGCCGACCACCCTTGCTTTGGAGAGCTTTGGTCGGCCAAGCATGAATTTAAATTCAAATGACATGCTAAGGCTTGACTTGGTTGACCATCTTCAAAAACTTGGACTTGGTGATTTGACCTCCTTCTTGATTTTGACAATTTGACCATCTCCATGACTTTGGACTTTGACTAATTGACTTTCTTCAAGAATTGGCTCCTTGGGACTTGATTAAGAGTCAGCTCCTTTAGTGGTGAGGTGTCTGATGAGGTGGCAAGAGTCGGCTCCAAGGTGGTGGTGATGTGCCTTCAAGAGTCGGCTCTAGGGTGGTGATGTGTCTTCAAGTGTGGGCTCCATTGGTGGTGAAGTGATGAAGTGGTACTTTGAAGCCCGAGTTGCTTCTTGATAAGTCTTCAAAAGTGAGTTGACTGGATTGACTGACCCAACAGCGGACTAACCTGTCCTTGATTACATTTATTTTGAAATAAAATATTGACATGATTTGTTACTCCAACCATAAGGACTTTTGGATGGGTTGAAGTCTTTTTGTTAACCTGGTGCCCACACCAGACGGGGTGCTCACCTAATGAGCATGACCTTGGCTGGGAGCTGACCTCGGTAGGAGGGCTCACCTTGGAAACATGAGTGCGACCCCGACCGCGAGCTGGCCTCAGGCGGGGGGCTCGCCCTATAAGCACAACCCAGGTTGGGAGCTGACCTCGATAGGAGGGCTCGCCTTGGCAGCATGAGCATGACCCCGGCCGAGAGCTGGCCTTAGGTGGGGGGCTTGCCCAATGAAAACGATCATGGCTAGGAGCTGACCTCGGCAAGAGGGTCGCCTTGGTAGCATGAGCGCAACCCCAGCCGGGAGCTATCCTCAGGCGGGGGGGCTCACCCTATAAGCATGACCCCAGCTGGGAGATGACCTCGGTAGGATGGCTCACCTTTGTAGCATGAACGTGACCTCGTCCATGAGCTGGCCTTAGATGGGGGGCTCGCCCTACGAGCACGACCTCGGCTGGGAGCTGACCTTAGCAGGAGGGCTTGCCTTGGCTCTTTGGTTTGGCTATCGCGCTCTGGTGGCAGACTCTTTGTCAGCGGGGCTACCAGCAGAGACTCCAAATCAACAGATTTGCTACATCACCTCTCTATATTCCCTCTCAGATTATAAATATCCCCTCTATTTTTCTCCCTAGGCTCTTGTCTTAAAAGACTAGCCTTGTCTCTAAAGAACAAGCTTTGTCTTAAAAAAACAAACCTTATCTTAGGGGGAGGAAGAGAAAATAGCAGGTTGGATTTTCTGATGGGAATTGAAGTGGTCTGGCATCAAAACACATCAGCCTTCTATAGAGTAGGATGGGCCACCTGATATGCCTCTTCTATAGCCATATGATAAGACTCTTCAATGAGAAGGAGTCTTATTGGATGGACAGACTTATCTCACCCTTTCATAAACCAAGAGACATATAAATGTCTCTTCGATTTTTCCAGCATTTTAATATCCTGCCACATGTTAATTACCAATCATTTAAAGTGCCAAAAGTCATGGAAGTATGAAGGGATGCATCAGATATCTGAGAGCCTTCAAACAGAAGGACTCTGCAATGTGTTTCAGCACCAATCCATCAAGGGTCGCAACCTTTCATGTTGTGCCAACCTCTTTCCACGAGTTTTCCATCTTTTAACCATTAAAAAACACTTCAAAAAGGCATGGAGATTAGGATGAGGGCCTTAGAACTTATCTAGGACTTGTGTCTGACTAGTAGAAGGACTCTTTGTCCTTCTGCACATACCAATATTGGTGTGAAACCAAATTGGCACCAAAAAGTCCATGCCAACATGGACTCTTCCATAAATCCAAGATAAGTCCAATAAAAATCTAGATAAAATCTAAATTATGCTGCCCCACTTAAGACTTAACCCAATTTATTTTTTACTTAAATTAGTTAGCCCAAATAACAAGCAACTAAGCCCAATCCAATTGGGCTTGGAGTTGGGCTATCCAACATATGCTAGTATGTTAATTAGCTAACCAATTAGGATCCCATGACCCTAATAAAAATCCAATTGACTTTCTTGGTGAATTTCCTAATGTGTGTGACCCTTTGGATTTTACATCTAGCCTGCAGTAGGCCTAGGTCCAAGCCAGTTCGATCCAATCGAACTCGACTGACCTAATTAGGTCAAATTGAGCTGACCTAAGTTGCCCAATTTGAACTAGCTTCAGAATTGACTCATGAATCCAATCGAATTGATTCATAAAAATCTACAAGACATGATTGATGTCTAATAATATGTCATGCCTACCCCGAATATATAAAATTTGGTAAAAATTATCAAAATACCCTTCAGTGGAAAGTTACCGTGCAATTCAATCCTTCGATCTCCCTATATCCCGATTAAGTGATGGGCATGGATAAATATCAAACCCTAGCACTTAATCCTTTTGAATCTTAATTCGATAATGAAGACTCAATCAATGAAGGATTAGAAACCCTATCTAATCTCATCATGCTTTGATCAAAGACTTCCTGAGTCATCATTCAAAGAGATCACATGGGATAACTTCTCCTCTTACTATGAGTGATCGATTCCTTGTTGACCTACTCATTACCTTCATACACAATCCACCATATCTAGAAGCACCTCGTACATGACTTAATTATCGTGAATGTATACACCCAAACATGAATTCATGTGTACAAGATACTATGATAGTCTCAGTTCTAGGGATCATATACACAACTCCCACTATGAGAACCATCTTTTGACAAGTAGTAAGACCTCCATAAGATGTTCTCAAGATGGATCAGTTTAATAAACTCATATCCTAATGAGCATCCACATCTTTGTATTAGTGTCCCTATACAAGTGGCTGTGTGACCAACCACCCTCCTTTTAAGCATACATAGGATGTGCTAGTCTTACTGAAAAACATCGATCTCCGAATTAATGATCCAACGACTAGGAATATTTTAGATTAGGGTTTATAGGAACTTAGGTCTCACCATTATGATCTCTATCATAATCCTAATTCCATTGTCCTAACCTATGGGATTCATCATAATCTTAATAAGATGCAGTAATATGATGAATCAAAATGCTTTTCCATTTATTAAAAAATATCATACTTGAGTTGGAAGATTATAGAAATGCCTATACAAAGATTGGTTTTTAGGGCACTATAAGATTATAGAAATGCCCATACAAAGATTGGCTTTTAGGACACTGTTCTTTCAAGAAAGCCTTAAAGAGCATTGAAGAAGCATTCAAAAAGGCCTCATTAAGAGCTTCAACTGCAACCACTCAATAACTTTGGATTTGTTTTTAGTGTTGCTTTCTTTTTAACTTTATTTTTGAGCTATTACAAGTACAGCAGGTGGCTATAACTTGTAAGTTGTTTTGAGGTTGATTGGTTATCCTTGAAAACCAAGTTAGGTTGTTAGTGAGCCCGAGAAAACTAACTTTATATTGGATTTTGGATTATGAGCCTGTAGTAAAACAATCTGGCTATATTCGGGATGAATATAGAGGAAATCCCAAGTGTGCACCTTAGTAGTGGACATAGGAGCTGGGTTGCTCTGAACTACTCTAAATTTCATGGTGTTTGTGCTTGTCTTGCTTTACTTAATTGCTTCTGCTTGCAATACTTTATATACTTCACTTACCACATAAAGTTTTCAAAATACATATACTTGTTAATTTTTTTACAATCCCAATTCACCCCCCTCTTGGGTTGGCCAACTAGGCAACACTTATCTTAAAGTAAAAGACTTGTCCTAATGGATGGACTTCATCCTGATAAGGAAACAGAGTAATCAGAAGTCTTCGAACTTCTTTTCTGATGCATAAAGCCATGCCACCCCCCCTTTAAATAGATGAAGGGACTTGAATTTGGGGCATCAAATGAAGAGCAGAGGCATCATCAAGGGTCGCATATGTTGATAGGGCATGATGAGAAGTGGGGCACGATGAAGAGTTGCATTCTCTTCTCTGAAAGAAAAAATGCGACGCCTCTTGGTCTTCTATCTAGAAGAACACTGGTTCGATCCCAAGCCCCACCAATTTATGTAAATAAATAAAATTTTGTGTTAATTTAGGGAATGACATGTGGTGCCTCCTCATGAGGAGGTGCCTCTTGGAATTTTGTGCAGACAAAAGCGGATGCATCTTCTCATTTCACAATATCTAGGGGGCCAATGAGTCCAAGATCACGTGTTTAAACCCTAACTAGCTCATAAATTAATATTTATTTAAATAATAAATTTATAAAGAATTTAAAATGGATAAATAAAATTTAAGCCATTTTAAACTCAAATAAATTGGTCCAAAAGAGACTACGAGCCTGGGTCAACCCGAACTTGCTAGATCAGGCTAAATTCGGATCCAATTCAAATTAGAATACTTGGAAAAATCTAAAAAAAATTATAAAATCATAATTAATTCTAGATAAGCTACCTAACATGTGGATAATCTTAATTTAAGTTCATCTTAAATTAATTAGCCTCATCAGCAAGCAATCAAACCTAAACTGATTACGTCAGAAGTTCCAATTAGCCCATATATGATAGTATGTGAACTTGGCTAACCTATTTAGGATCTAAAATTCCTAATAAATTAAAATAACTTCTTCGATGAGTTCTCTAATGGGTGTGACCCTCTGGGTTTTTCTTTATGTTTAGCTCGAATTGATTTAATTAAGCAACCAACTAGCCAAATTGAGCTAACCCAAATTGTCAATTTGAACCAACTTTCAAATTAACTCATGAAATCAATCAAATAGATTCATGAAAAACCTTCAAGACATGATTGACGTCTAGCAATATATCATGCATACCCAGAAGATGAGAAATTTGATTAAAATTATTAAAATATCCTTTAGTATCAAGTTACCGTATAATTCAATCCTTCGATCTTCCTTTATCCCGATTAAGTGATAGACATGGATAAATGTCAGACCCTTACACTTAATCTATTCGAATCTCTAGTCATCAATGAAGACTCAACCAATGATAAATTAGAAAATCACTTCTAATTTTATCATGCTTTGATCAAAGACTTCCTAAGTCATCATTCGATGAGACTACACTAGATAACTTCTCTCCTTACTAGAACTGATCGATTCCTTGTTGACCTACTCATTACCTTCATACACAATCCACCATATCCAGAAGCACCCCGTATATGACTTAATTATCATGAATGAGTATGCACCAAAATATGGGTTCATGTGCACAAGATGCTATGGTGATCTCAGATCTAAAAATCACATGCATAACTTCCACTAAGAGAACATTCTTTTTGATAAGTAAAACTTTCATTAGATGTTCTCTTGTCAAATCAATTCAGTGAACTCATAACCTAATGAGCATCCACATCCTTATATTGTGTCACTATACAAGTGGTCGTGACCACGCTCTTCATCAAGCATACATAGGATGTGCTAGTCTATTCGGATTCATCGATCCCCGAATCAATGATCCTATGACTAGGAATATTCTAGATTAGGATTTATATATTTTAGGTCTCATTGTTATCCCTTTAACCCTAAAATTATTATCCTAATCTATAGGATTCATCATAATCTTATAATTAAAATACAAGACACAACATATGATGAATCAAAAATTGCCTTTATTATCATTCATGGGCATAATTCTTTCACATGGCTATCTGGTCATAGGATCCAGGTAGGGTTTAAAGGCACTCTCTTCTCATTCAATAGATCTATTATAGCATGTAGGGGTGCCACTTTTGACTTGACCCATGAAGAAGAACATGACTTGAGCCATGAAGATGAACATGACTAAGTAATTAAGTTCATATTTTAGATCTAAAATAAATTACATAAGATATAACTTAATTGGTTTGATCTAAAACAAATTGTATGAGATGCATGAGTTAAAGTTTAGATCTAAACCAACAAATGACATCATAAACCATTAAGTCCATGAAATTAAACCTAATCTAAAAATTAATTTAGGTTTTAAATTTTATTTCATGGATGCGGGTATGGGTTTCTGAATTAGGTCTAGTGATTTAGCTACAAATTACGATTTTGATTAGATCAGCTTAGAACCCTTTTTCAATTTTGAGCAGTTGATTGAACCTGATCAATATAAAATTAGGATTAGGTCAAAATGGCTCGAAATTGATATAAGATGTAGTTTGGTCACATCTATTCACACTTAATATGAATTAATTATTTAAGACATAATTTGGCTCAGTGGTGAGCTCGAGTCATTAAGTTGACCTAATTGATTATATTATTGGTCAATTGAGATCTAAGGTAATTCAGATCATGGTCATTAAGTAGGGCTAACTCTGATCTAGCTAACTTGGTTGGTATCTAAGAAAAAAGGTTTAATTAGGGTTAGGTCAAAATGGCTCGAAATTGATCTAAGATGTAGTTTGGTCACATCTATTCACACTTAATATGAATTAATTATTTAAGACATAATTTGGCTTAGTGGTGAGCTCGAGTCATTAAGTTGACCAATTGATAATTATTGGTCAGTTGGGATCTAAGGCAATTTAGATCATGGTCATTAATTAGGGTTAACTCTAATCTGGCTAACTTAGTTGGTATCTAAGAAAAAGGTTTAAATGATAAAACCCTACTATGGATCTAACTTACCTGGCCAACTTGGTTAATTAAGTTTATGAATAGGTTGCTTTTAATTTGAGTTTACACATACTATCTAGTTTTATCAAACTTGAGATTGTGCTGACCCAAACCTATTTAGTCAGACATATGATTGGGCTAACTAATTTAGATAAGACCTAAACTCAAACCTTCGCATTAATATTGAGGTCTTAGATCTTCTACTATTGTAGGTATGTGAGTGTCCTATTAGTGTTGATTGTTGTCCATTAGTTATAATGGTTCAATTGCATCAAAAAGATGGAACCACCCTATTAACTTGAGATATTGCTACGTATGATAGGATTGGACCCAATAACTGAGCATGGTGAGGGACCTGATGATGGCTTTACCTAAGCATTAATGGTGGGCCAAATTTAACTAACGATTGGCCTAATAATCAAGCATGGTGAGGCTTCATGACTTAGAGACTGAGTCATTGCAATATGCATAAATTGCATTGAACAAGTGTTATCCACCTATCAATATAGCAATTGCCAATAAGCAAGTATAGTTCGATACTATATATCAATGGGACTATAGCACATACTAGAAACCTTGGTTGCATAAGAGTTTCTGCATCTCCATAGGGAAGTATGAGAAATCCATGAAAATAGTGAAAGTTAAAATTGTTACTTAAAATCCCTAGAATAATTTTTGTAATTGAGTACAAAAGTCTAATCCAATCTTTTACTCTTTTATAGCTAAACCATGTCATCTTTTAATCCATTAGCCCTTATACTTGAAATAAACTGACTTGTTGGCCTTAACTATAAGGACTAGTTTAGGAACTTCAAAATAGTCTTGAGTTTCGAGAAGTCAGTCTATGCGCTCGACCAGAACCCCCATCGTACATCTTAGTACTTGCTAGATGGTAGCACATAAGAAATGGATGGACTATCATAAGGTGAAGTGCTATATGCTAGCCTCAATGTTAAATGAGTTGCAAAGCTTGTGTGAGGATATGCCAACTACCAAAGCTATAATTACTCACCTTCAAGAGATGTATGATGAGCAGAGTTGTACCACACATTTTAAGGTCTCAAAAAGATTGTTTAATACCAAAATGTGTGAAGGGCAATCAATTCATGATCATTGCTTGACAATGATCAAAGACATCGAATAGCTTGAGAAGCTGAGCATACCAATTCATAGGGAACTACAAGTTGATTTGATCTTTCAGTCTCTGACTAACTCATTTGCTCATTCATAATGAACTATATATAAACAAATTGAGTTACACTTTGTCTGAATTATTAAACATGCTAATATATAATGAGGAGACCTTAAAGAGTTCAAGAAACTCTATTCTTACTATGGAACAGGCATCTTCATCCAAGAGAAAGTCTGTGTAGAAGAAGAAGAAGCTTGCGAAGAAGCAGAAAAAGGACAGTAAGACTAAAAAGAAGGATGATCAAAAGAAGCTTTCTATGAGCAAAGAAAAATATTTTTCACTACAATACTGATGGGCACTAGAAAAGAAACTATCTGCTATACCTGAAGAAGTAGAAGGTGGATGCACCTTTAGAAGGTATGTCTATGCTCGTTATTGAATCAAACCTTACAATATCTTCTACTTCAAATTGGATATTAAAGTCTGGTTCAAGTACTATTATTTGCACTTCAATGCAAAGTTTGTTAAGAAATAAAGCACTGAGGAAAGAAGAGATGATCCTACATATCAGAAATAGTACAAAAGTTACTATAGTTGCTATGGGAGCATAACCATTATCGTTACCTTTAGGGTTTAGTTTAGTTTTGAAAGATTTTTATCATATACATATAGCTAGCAAAATCTTGATTTCTATCTTTGTATTAGCATAGGAAGGTTATGAATTTATATTCAATAAAGACTTTTGTTTGATTTATTTTAGAAATAAATTAATTATAAATGCTCTCTTGATTAACATTATGCACCATTTATATACATTAGTATTTGTAAAGATTAATGAGCAAATAGTGAATGCCATAGGACATAAACGATCTACCATAGGACATAAACGATCTAAAGATGACCTAAACCTAAAGTATATGTGCACCTTAAGCTTGGTCACATTGGAGAGGATAAGATTAACAATTGAAAAAGGATGGTATCCAAGACCCAATTCATTTTAGATCATACTCGGTTTGTAAATCATTCCTTCAAGAAAAAATAATCAAATTACCCTTTGCAGGTCAAAGAGAGAGGGCCACTAAGTTACTTACCCTAATGCACACTGATGTGTGTTGATCATTAGTGTACCAGCAAGGGGTGGTTTTCAATACTTCTTTACCTTTATTGTCTCATGAGATACAAGTCTAAAGTATTTGATAAATTATGGAGTTCATTCATAAAATATAAAAATAAATAGGAAAATCCTTTAAAATTCTCTAATCAATTTCGGGAGATGAACACCTTAGTAGAAAATTTCTGGATTATCTCAAGGATAGTAGCATAGTCTCATAATGGATCCCTCCTAATATACTTTAACTCAGTGGAGTATCTAAAAGGAGGAATAGGACCTTATTGGATATGGTCCGATCCAGATGAGCTTCACAAACCTACCATTGTTTCTTTGGGACTATGCCCTACAAACTTTGATTTATATTTTAAATAGGCTTCCCTCTAGTTCATTTCTACCATTCCATATGAAATGTAGTATGGTAAGAAACTAAGTCTTGACCATCTCAAGCTTTGGAGATGTCTAGCCTATGTCAAGAGACTAGTGGTAGACAAATTAAAGTCCAGATCGATGAAAGCTTACTTTATAGAGTATCCTAAAGTATATGTAGGATACTACTTTTACTCCCCAAAGGATTATAATATAATTATGAGTCAGCATGTCACATTCCCAGAGAAATGGTTTGTTCAGAATGGTGGCAGTGGAAGGTTAATTGAGCTCGATAAGAAAGTCTTTGAAGAGTAGCATGCTAAAGATCATGTCAAACCCAATGAACCAGTGGATGTAGTTGCTCCACCAACTCGTAGGTCAAGTAGGGTCTCCCATCTTCTTGAAAGGTACTTAGGTATACTTATAGAGGACGTAGAGAAAATATTTCTTATAAGAGACTAGGATCAAATAATAGATCCTAAGATATGAGGTGATGATGTTAGACATTGACTCTAAGAAATGATTGAGTATTGGAAGTCAAAAATTGACTTATACACTTTAACCAGGTCTTATCCATAATGGATCCACTTAAGGGGATAGTACTTATTGGGTGTAAATGGATCTGCAAGAGGAAGATAGGTGCAGATGGTAAGGTAGAGACCTATAAAGCTAGGCTGGTGGCAAAAGAGTATAGTAGCTATCAAGATACTTTTTCACTAGCAGCTATGCTGAAATCCATCTACACACTGCTTGTCATTATAGCATTTCATGATTATGAAATATGACAAATAGATGTGAAAACCGCATTCCTAAATGAATTTCTCAAGAAAGATATCTATATGGAGTAGCCTTTGAATTTCACTTTTAGCGATAAAGATCACAAGATCTGTAAGCTACATCAATCCATTTATGGATTAAACAAGCTTCTTAAAGTTGGAATGCTCATTTCAATGATGTAATCAAATCATTTGATTTCATCAGGAATGAGGAGGAGCTTTGAGTATATAAGAAGGTTAATGGAAGGGCTATGATATTCCTCGTATTATACATGGATGACACATCCTCGTAATTGGGAATGATATTCCCTTGTTAACTTTGATTAAAAGTTGGTTGTCTAAGGAATTCTCTATGAAAGACCTAGGTGAAGCATCTAATATTCTAGAAATTAAGGTCTATAAAGATAGAGTGAATAGGAAGCTTGGCCTTTCACAAAAACTATACATAAAAGAAGTGCTAAAAAGATTCAGCATGGAGAACTTTAAAAGGGAATTATTATCTCTTAGGCATGCATAAATCTTTCCAAGAAGATGTGTCCTAGCGCACTCAAGGAGACACAATACATGAGCAAGATCACATATGCTTCATAGTTAGGAGTCTCATGTATGCCATGTTATGTACTTGACCTGATATTGCCCTAGCTATGAGTGTCATAAGTAGGTATCAAGCAAATTCAGGCTAAGTGTAATGGATTATTATGAAGAATATCCTTATAAACTTAAGAAGAACTAAGGATTTATTTTTGGTCTTTGGAGGAAGTCTTGATTTACGGGGAGAGGGATACACTAATTCAAGTTTTATATCTGATCTTGATGATAAAAGGTCTATATTAGCAATGGTAGTTCTACTAACTAAAAAAGTTTCAAACAACCCATCATTACTGATTCTACTATGGAGGCTGAGTATATCACCGCCTCTAAAATTGCAAAGAAAGCCTTCTGGTACAAGAAATTCATTGTAGAGCTTGGAATAATGCCATCAGATACCATCCCCTTATATAATGATAATAATGGTGCCATAGCCATTGCTAAGGAGCCTAAGTCTCACTAGAAGTCTAAGTACATCGAGTAGTGGTTTCATATCATATATAACTATCTTGAGAAAAAGTATATCGAGATACAAAGAGTAGACTCCAAGGATAACATGGCAGATCCAATAACAAAGCAGTTGAGCCGGTAGAAGACTGATATCCACCTCGAGAGAATATGATAGATGGTGAGGACACCAGAGCTAGGAAAAGATGTCAGAATCCTCCAAGCTCGTTATGGATCACCCATGAGTAGTTATTTTATCTTAATTTCAGCTTGAGTCCTGTAAATAACATTAGTTTGCTTTGTTTTGTGAATTGGTCAAGTTGAGTCTTGTAATTAGTGTTTGAAATAGTCAAGGGGGGTTCAAGTCCAATTGTTAGCCAAGGTCAGGCCTAGTTGTTGAAGCCATGTCACTATGCCATGTCATCTGCCATGTCACCATGTCATGGGGCCTAGTTAACTGCCACTTGGAGTAGTGTGCCATGCCACATCAACCTTGGTGGATCAATTCTATGACAAAAGAAGGTTGTCCAAAATTTTTACCAAACATTCGGACATTGGAACATCCAGACATCAAGACATTGGGATATCCAGACATCGAGACAATGGGACATTGGGACAATTTTAAAGTTCATCTTTATCCAAAAGAGGTGCCATCCAACTTTCCTTCACATCGCCCATTTGAAAATCCAAGAAGATGCCATTAAGAGAAGTAAAGCAAAAGGATTCTGCTTCTCATCTGGCACCCCTTAATCCTCAAATTGTCACTCACTCCAAGATGGATGCCCATCCAAGGAATCATTCAAATTTAAATGGGAGAAGAGTCCAAGGATAAGTGGAGGTTCATCTAAATTTCAAAGGAGTTCAAGTTTTCATGGAATCCATTCAACATTTAAAGAGGAGTTTTATTATCTTGCCTACCATTCAAATGTAAAACCAGGAAGGAGTCATGCCAAGGATGGATTATCGCTAATTGAGAAGGAATTAAGGTGCCATCTCATGTCATTTTTTGTCGCACTTTTCTTCTTAAACCATGGAACACCTCATTCATTGCCCAAGCCATGAGAAGTCCAAGTACAAGGGGGATCTACTCAATTCAAATTTTAAGGAGTTTCCATGCAAGTCAACAAGTGTAGAGTCTAATGTAATCCCTAATTATCATGTATTCAAAGAGTTTTATGTTATCATGTTACCTTGTATGGAGGGTCTAAAAATACCACTCCATTCTACCACCTTGTATCCAACTTATGATTGATTAATGAAACTCTGTCAGTTTTTCTCTAATTGCTGGGTAAGCATTGAGTGCAATTGCTGGTTAAGTAATTGTAGTGTGTGAGTGCTCTACTGGTTAAGCATTGCATTAGTGTGTGTGGAGTACTGAAGCCCTAGTTATATTCTGAGTCCAAGATCCAGAAGCCCAGTGCCACCATCTTCAGCATGCAGTCCAGATCCAGAGCCAAGCCATCCATCCTTCTTTCCCTCTCTCATTTTAGAATTCTACTCCATTTTCATCATTCTAATCACAGTTCTTTTGCAGGATCCCTAGTGTTCTCAATCAGAAGATGAGGTTTTCTTTGCCATCCAACCATCAATGGGAAGATCTACTCCGAAAGATTGAAGTTTGCAATCCTACCACGAGATCTTGAAAGTTGAATATAGATCTATTGAAATGGAGGAGGAAAAAGTGTTATTAGTAAGTAACCATCCGAATCTCATTAAATCTAGTTGATTGAAGTCAGGAAATCCTAGTTTTTGTGGTTTCTTAATCATTGGATACATAATTTTTTATGACATTGCATGCTGATCATATTGCGGGTAGTTAGTAGAGACTTAGTCTAATTTTTTATTAAATTAATTTGATAATTTATCTAAGTTTGCTGCCATTGCTCATCATAACTAATTTATTAATTATTATAATTAGTCTTTGCATCCATCCTGTATCAATTTTGGTATCATAGTGTTTCCTATGAACTTTGGTATCAGAGTGTTTCGTCCCCCATCAATTTTGGTATCAGAGCATGGTTAGGACTTAGTTTTTCTTTAAGTACTCAGGTCGGGTGCTTCACCATGGCCGTCTAGTCATAGAAAAAAGTAGGGCTGCGGGTAGTTAGTAGAGACTTAGTCTAATTTTTTGTTAAATTAATTTGATAATTTATCTAAGTTTGCTGCCATTGCTCATCATAATTAATTTATTAATTATTAGAATTAGTCTTTGCATCCATCCTGCATCAATTTTGGTATCATAGTGCTTCCTATGAACTTTGGTATCAGAGTGTTTCGTCCCCCATCAATTTTGGTATCATAGCATTGTTAGGACTTAGTTTTTCTTTAAGTACTCAGGTCGGGTGCTTCACCATGGCTCTCTAGTTATAGAAAAAAGTAGAGCTGCAAGACCCACGCATCCCATTCAAAGGAAATTTCTTATGGCGTATAGGGATGCCGTTGTGATTGATCCTTGAAGAAGAAAACAAAGAGATATTCAACTTTAGGGTTAATTTTCTGCATCACGTCCATCCCAGTATATTTGATTTTAGTTTTGAAAACTTCTCAGGATTTAATTCATTTTGTAGAATTTCTACATGCCTGATTACTACTTAAGAATATATTTGCACTAAAATTTTAGCATATAGTTATTTCGACCTATTAAATTCCAGAATAGTTTAATTTATATAATTTAAAATCTGAAATTCAAATTTTAATAATTTAAATTTTAAATCTAAAAATTGAAATTTAAAATTTAAAATTTAAAGTTTAAGTTTTGAGTTGCAAGTGTTACCTTTATCTTATCTTGGTAACTAGTTTGTTTGGTTGTGTATTCATTACCTTTCCTTGGCCCAAGAACAATCCCTTTGCATTCGAACCTAAGCCTAACTTAAAATTGATTAGCAACCTAATACAGCTTAGGGATACCAACAGGTTGGGTTCGAGTCTTGTGAGTGAACTAGTGCACTCAACCTTTCAATTATTATTGAAAGTTGGTGTCTAAGACTAGAGGTACAGAGGCAAACGCCCTAAGCGAACTGGTGGTTTTTAATTAGGACCCTATGTCAAGCAAGGGGAGCCTCCCACCACCCCATCTCTTACCTAGCCAGTGGAAGACTAATTATAAAATTGGGTGTAATTTGAGTTAACTCATTCCACTTGAGCTCTAGGTCTAGGAACCTAGAAGCTAGGATTGCATTGCATGACCACTAGATTAGAAGCCTAACCCCAACCTAGTCTGATCATGGAGTCCACTATAAAAACCTTACTGAAGACCTTCAATGACCAATGTGCTCTGATGGACAATAGGTTTGACCGACTGGATAAGCGAGTCGACAACCTAGAGAGGATCCATAGGACCTGTACTAATTCTAGTTCACCTAAGCAACTTCCCCTGGGACAAGAATTCATCGCCTGCACCCACCAGGATTAGTGCCCCTTATCAAAACCCAAGATCTAGCCAAGTCCACCCAAGTCGACCCATACCTTAGCAAATTTGACCCAATTCTCACCCGAGTCGACTCAACCCTAATCCGAGCCGACCACCCCTATGACCCTATTTGTTCATAAGAATGATCCTGGAGAGGAAATATCTATTACAGACTCAGAGTTAATTGACCAGAAGATTACTCAGACTAAAACTGTAGTGGAAGTATATGAAGCTAGAGAAAACCTGATAGATGAGTATAAAGGAGAAGAGGAAGTCGATGAGTCACCTAATGTATTAGAAGGACCATTAGGAAAAGAGAATCATGAGGGATTTAACATCCCTACCATTAGGGCTTTACCTGAGAAAATCTTAGAAGAGACCCAAATAGGAGAGCTTAGTCCTGAAATTTTTGAACTAGAGGAATTTATCGAAGACATGATCTCTTTAATTTGGTACCCTCGGGATGAGGTCACCTCTTCGATTCTAATTAATGATCTCTTCCCTGAACCTACTGACCCGTTCTTCGATAAAGTGGACTTTTTGCTACCTATAGATTCATGTCCATTCTTTAAGGTCACCCCCATGAATCTAGACCCAGTTGTCAAACCCACCTCATATTTCCTACCCTTTCCTGAGGCTTCCAATGTTTTTTGAACCACCCAGTTGCATTTTGTTGAGGTTAGCATGTTTTATCAGTCTTTTGAACCCATTCAATTTGTTACCTACTTCTGGAAGACCTTATGGCATTTATTAGGAGTCCATGTCAAATTTTCATCTACATATCATCCATCAACTAGGGATCAAGCCCAAAGTTGTAGTTATAGATCTAATAAATTTTATTTGATAGGAGTGCATAGTTGAGTCCGTTAGGTATTGATGTGAGTCATATGCATAGCATGTTAAGGAATTGCATAAAGAAATAAGTAAGAAAATTATTGAAAGCAATGAATCTTATGAGCATATATGGCTAACTCACATAAACATTTCAAAGAATTTAATGAGGGAGACTCTGTCATGATCAGGCTTCATCCTAAATGGTTCCCACTTGGAACCATGAAATACTACATGCCCGTAGTGCAGGACCATACAAGATCATAAAGAAAATTGGGTCTAATGCCTATGTGATAGATTTACCACCTGAATTAGGTATTAGTCCAACCTTCAATGTATTAGATCTTGTTAAGTATAAGGAGCCAATAATGATACCTAGCATTTGGGCCATCTTTGAGAGTGACCCTACCCTTGAGTGTCCACCAGCCAAATTACCAAAAAGGTAATATAAGATCGAGCGTATTTTGGATGACAAAACTATCACTACTTCTTGTAAAAAATTTTAGCGTTACCTGATTCGATGGCAAGGTAGACCAAAATTTGATGATTCATGGATCACTCGAGAGGATCTGCAAATACTTAACCCAGACTTGCTAGAACATTACCAGAGCAGAGTCAACCCATACTCGACAGGGTCGAGTTCCTCCCACCCCAGGAGAATTGGTGAGGACACCAGAGCTAGGAAAAGATGTCAGAACCCTCCAAGCTCATTGTGGATCACCAATGAGTAGTTATTTTATCTTAATTTTAGCTTGAGTCCTGTAAATAACATTAGTTTTCTTTGTTTTGTGAATTGGTCAAGTTGAGTCTTGTAATTATTGTTTGAAATAGTCAGGGGGGTTCAAGTCCAATTGTTAGCCAAGGTCAGGCCTAGTTATTGAAGCCATGTCACTATGCCATGTCATCGTGCCACATCACCATGTCATGGGACCTTGTTAACTGCCACTTGGAGTAGTGTGCCATGCCACATCATCTTGGTGGATCAATTCTATGACAAAAGAAGGTTGTCCAAAATTTTCACCAGACATCCGGACATTGGAACATCTAGACATCAAGACATCCGGACATCCAGACATCAAGACATTAGGACATCTAGACATTGAGACAATGAGACATTAGGACATCAAGATATTGGGACAAGTTTAAAGTTCATCTTTATCCAAAGAGGTGCTGTCCAACTTTCCTTCTCATCGCCCATTTGAAAATCCAAGAAGACACTATTAAGAAAAGTAAAGCAAAAGGATTCTGCTTCTCATCTATCACCCCTTCATCCTCAAATTGTCGCTCACTCCAAGATGGATGCTCATCTAAGGAATCATTCAAATTTAAATGAGAGAAGAGTCCAAGGATAAGTGGAGGTTCATCTAAATTTCAAAGGAGTTCATGTTTTCATGGAATCCATTCAACATTTAAAGAGGAGTTTTATCATCTTGCCTACCATTCAAATTTGAAACCAGGAAGGAGTTCACGCCAAGGATGGATTAGCACTAATTGAGAAGGAATTAAGGTGCCATCTCATCTCATTTTTTGTCGCACATTTCTTCTTAAACCATGGAACACCTCATTCATCGCCCAAGCCATGAGAAGTCCAATTACAAGGGGGGTCTATTCAATTCAAATTTCAAGGAGTTTCCATGCAAGTCAAGAAGGAGTGTAGAGTCTAATGTAATCCCTAATTATCATGTATTCAAAGAATTTTATGTTATCATGCTACCTTGTATGGAGGGTCTATAAATATCACTCCATTCTACCACCTTGTATCCAACTTATGATTGATTAATGAAACTCTATCAATTTTTCTCTAATTGCTGGGTAAGCATTGAGAGTGCAATTGCTGATTAAGTAATTGTAGTGTGTGAGTGCTCTGCTGGTTTAAGCATTGCATTAGTGTGTGTGGAGTACCGAAGCCCTAGTTGAGTCCAAGATCCAGAAGCCCGGTGTCACCATCTTTAGCATCCAGTCCAGATCCAGAACCATGCTGTCCATCCTTCTTTCCCTCTCTCATTTTAGAATTCCACTCCATTTCCATCGTTCTAATCAAAGTTCTTTTACAGGATCCCTAGTATTCTTGATCAGAAGAGGAGGTTTTCCTTACCATCCAACCATCAACGGGAAGATCTGCTCCGAAGGACTGAAGTTTGCAATCCTACCACAAGATCTTGAGAGTTGAATCCAGATCTATTGAAACGGAGGAGAAAAAAGTGTTATTGGTAAGTAACCATCCGAATCTCATTAGATCTGGTTGATTGAAGTTAGGACATCCTAGTTTTGGTGGTTTCTTAATCATCGGATCCAGGATTCTTTATGAGATTGCATGCTGATCATATTGCGGGTAGTTAGTAGAGACTTAGTCTAATTTTTTGTTAAATTAATTTGATAGTTTATCTGATTTTGTTGCCATTGCTCATCATAATTAAATTCTTAATTATTAGAGTTAGTTTGTGCATTCATCTCGCATCAACTTTGGTATCAGAGTGTTTCGTCCTGCATCAATAGATATATAGCCAATTGGCTTTAATGCAAGTGGGAGATTATTGGTAAATGCCTTAGAAACCAAGTTGGCATGATACATTATAACTTTTCTATGACATAATTTTGTACTTAAATTTTTAAAATCAATAAAATTAGACTTTAAATTTCATTCATATATAATGTGTCTATGAATTATCCATGGAGTTAATGAATAAAGATACTATTCTTATGAGTTAAGAATTTAAGATATAACTCCTAAAAGCTCTCGATCATTGGATCATCATGAGGATGGTGACTAATCTGTCAAGATCAATGTATGATCACCTTCCTTTCAGGTAGACTAGTCTTGAGTCTATAGTACAAAGATATTGGAGTGAGAGTGTAAGTGATTGTTAGTATACAATGGCACTGAGCGTGACCAAGTTTAAGAAATTATATGAATGTCTACTCACTCATCAGTGAGTTCTCAAATGCTGTAATTGTATTATGAGTAATTCCTTAGCCTGTAGTGTTTGAGCTACTCATAACAAGGTTGCTATGGTTTGACAATATATAAATATGGTCCCTATCCATTTGGAATCTTATGGTATTTGTTGGCTATAGTAGCTTCACTATAGGAGTATGAAGTACACTTATATAGGAACTGTTAGCCTTAGTAGTTAAGGTATATATACGACCTAATTGGCTAAGTCCTTGATCTGAAGCCATAAAGTGTGATATTGAAAAGGAGTTTTTATGGAAATTATAATTGGACTTAAGCTAATTAAGTTTGGAATATGATGGATGCTTGGAATTTGACGAGCTTCCATAACCTACATCCTATCAGGATTTTTTATAGAGAATTGATCACACAATAACTACACCTAAGGATTCATTTCTATTCTGCTAAATTATCACTATATATTACTAGATGTCACTGTGGATAATGAGAGCTCACTAGGATCATTTTCGAATCAATGATCCAAGTTAGTGTTAACTTGAAATTGTTTCAGTCCAATAGAAGAGTTTCGATGATACTGTGATAGAAATCATAGTATATGTCACTATAAAATGGAATAGAATCTAAGGGATCATATACAATAGGAGTCGACCTAACTAAAACATGGGTTAATGTAAGAGTTACATATTCAATACCTACTAATTTTGGCATCGGCCAATTTTAGCACTTGCTAAAATTAGCACCTGCTAATTTCAACACTTACTAATTTTAGTATGATAGATCTATTTACAAATATTACAATAATATTTAAATTTATTATTTGACTTAATTAAATTAGTTTAATTATTATTTACTTTATTTAAAAAGTTAATCGGATTAGTAATTCAAGTTGGATTTGAATTATAGACCTAATTTATTTGGATCAGCAACCTTTTTGAATTTGATCCAATTTGGGCTTGAAACAGTTTCAAAAATTAATCAAAAATTAGCCAAATTTATTTAACAACTAGGAGACCTAGTTGAATGGGTTTCTTTCTCTTATCTCATGCAGAAACCAAGAGGAGGGCATGGAAAATGCGAGCCTCCTCTTGGTGCATATAGTGAAAAGAGGGAGGCACCAAGTTGGCGTGCCTCTTTTTATCTAGGACTCTCTCTCCTCTTTAGATAATATTGGATTATTATCTGATTTAAAGTTTGACCAAATTAAATAAGAAATCAATTTTATTTAGAATTTTAAGGAGGCGTGAAGAGCGATTTTGGCATGGAGTTTTAAGGGAAGTAGATTTATGGAGCGTAGAGTGAATTCTGTCACACATCCCTTCATAATTTTGTCTAGAATTTTTTCTTCTATAAAAAATTGAGATTTATATCTCTATAGAAAGATGAGGACTTGTCATTTCCAAAAAAAATATTATTTTATTTTTCTAGAATTTGATTTTTTGAGAGAATAGGAGAGAAGGCTGCTGAGTTTTAGTTTCTAGGCTAGTAGAAGAAGGTCCATCTTCATGCATGAAGAAAGACTTGCAAGGATCTAACAGTCCAGGGATCTTGGTGATTTAGTTAGAAAAGATCTATATGGATACTAGTAGAGGCTAGGCACATACGTGGCTCCAATGAATCCCAAGAGATCCGATCAATTTGATATATCCAGCGTTAGAAGAAGGATTTTAGCGATCAAGGTAAGTAGATTCCTTCTTCTTATACATTTTAACTTTTCATATCTAATTAGTTTTAATTATTTCAACAAACTAGAGATATGATTTAGATGTACATATAATTTGTTTAAATCAGCATGCCTTTAGAAAAATTATTTTTCATATATTTTGCTTTCGTTGTGATAAGGGTTTTCAAACCTAGAATGGCATGCTTTTCATCAAATCATGTATCCCAACACCTTACCTATCGAAGATACCTTTCTACGGTGGGGCCTTTGGTGTTGATGGTGTGGGCACCAGAATCGGACAGAGGCTCCTCAACTCTCTGTGGATCTCTAACTAGGGTTTAGTCTGTTGGGTTCTGTAATAAGGCTTCAAGCCTAAGCAATTTTTAATTTAAGTCATGTATTCTTGTTTAAGTCTAGTACCTTGATCATTTGGTCAAGTTGGGTCAATGGGTCCTGTATTTAGCTAAGTTTGTTCTAGTCCAAGTCTACTTGAAGATTGGGCCCAAGCTTGGAGTGGTCATTGAGTCTAGTCCATTTATTAAAAGGTCAAACCATCTCCCAATCTTTGAAAGATGCCACTTCAGCCCTTGAGCGCCACCTCATCCATCCCATGTGGTGCCACATCACCATGACAAGTGGGCAGCCAAGGCAAGAAAGAAATGCTGAATTTGTGGGCGCCATTCCTTGATTCTTTCCTCCCTTCCCTCCATGTATCAAACCTCTTTCCAAAGGAGCTATGGGCAGCCAAGGAAGGTCAATGGGTAATGGAGACATGATCCTTGTTTCAAGCCCCATATCAAGCTTACTTTCCAAAGAGCTTGGTTGGCTATGAAAGAAATGCATTGACCCAAAAATCAAGGAGACAACTCCAATCTTTCAAGCCCCAATTCAAGCCACAAAACCTTGGTCGGCCAAGAGAAGAAGATATCTTAATTTGGGTGCCCTCTTCATGAAGCTTTGTATTTTTTTTCTTTTGAACTTGAATGGATTTTAAGGTGCCTATATAAAGGACCTTACCCCTCCCTTATATGGACTAATTTTGAATGAATGAAAAAGAAAAGTTTGAATGATATTCTTCTAGTTTGCCTTCATTCCTTAAGAACGTCGATCTCCAAGAGGAAGTGCCTTCGCCTTTGGGCGTCGAGGGGTATGAGGCCCCAAGCTACCATCTCTTCTGCACAAGCCATCTTCCATCTTCGAGTTCGGAGGCCATTTGGATGATCCAACTAGACGCCTAAGCAAGAAGATGCCCC
Source organism: Areca catechu (assembly GCA_021397845.1). Classification (NCBI taxonomy): domain Eukaryota; kingdom Viridiplantae; phylum Streptophyta; class Magnoliopsida; order Arecales; family Arecaceae; genus Areca; species Areca catechu. The sequence goes on from CM038048.1 coordinate 6,835,547, forward strand.
CCATCATCACCATCTCCAACCTTTTTTTCTCATTTCTTCTTGCTTATTGCCAACCCCTAACCTTTCTCTTGATTGCTCGCAGGTCCTCCAAGTGCCATGGACATGAAATCAGTTTTCCTTGCCATTGCGACCTTCTGACAGAAAGACGGTGTATCCGCAGGGTTGAAGGCTTGATTCTCCAGGCCGTATCCGTGAGAGTGAGTGAACTCGGCATCGGGCGCATCAAAGATTTACAAGGTTTACAACCCTAAACTCCTAAGTTGGTATTGATCCAAGAGCTAAGTCCTATGGGGTTTCTCAATCCCAGGGTCCTCTTCTTATCCTTATTTAGGGACTTTTTTTCTTACTAGAAGTTCTTATTGTTATTGAAACCCTAGATCTGCTCTTGCTTGTCTTCGGGAATCATTAACTCCATTAAAAAAAAATCTAAAAATCATGAAAGAACAATCACTTGCATCATTCCATCTCATCCTAGCCTCTAGTTAGTCCCGCATCATGTTTGGTATCAGAGCATGGTTAGGACTTAGCATCTTCTTAAGTACTTGGATTTGGTGCTTCACCATGGCCGTCCGGTCATAGGAAAAAGAAGAGCTGCAAGACCCTCACATCCCATTCCATGGAGATTTTCTATGGCATGTAGGGTTGCCAATGTGATTGACCCTTGAAGGGAAATACAAGGAGGTAGGTTTTAAACCCTAAAGAAAAAAATTTTGCATCATTGGATTTCATCATCTTTAGATTTTTGCATTATGTCTATCCAGTACATGGCCTGTTGTTTTAGTTATTTCTATCTGTAGGAATCTTCAATTTTGATGATTTTTATTTGTTTGGATTCTCCATAATTAGATGTGTTTTCCAGAATTTTTTAAGATTTTATTTCAGTCTTTAGAATTTCTACATGGCTGATTACCATCTGAAAAAAATTCTGTTCTGACAATTCCAGCAAGTGCATCTCATCCCATTTTCATTTTCCATATAGTTTAAATTTTCCATTTAGGTTCATATTTTTTTAATTTCTAGCATCTTATTTCTGCTAGCATACATCAAAAATCAAAAAATAAAACTTAGATACATTTCATTAGATCATTTGTATGTCATCATTTTCATAACTAACTTAAGGACGTCAATATCATAAGATAAGGGAAGGAAGTCATTACCTTTTCTTAGCCCAAAAACAACCACCCTTGCATTTCAAACCCAAACCTAATCTAAAATCTAGTAGTAACCTAATAGATTAGGGACATCAACGAGTTGGGTTTGACCATTTTGGGGAAGCTGGTTGCATACAACCTTTCAATTGGTACCGGGAAGCTGGTGTCTAAGGCAAGAGGTCTAGCATCAAACGACCTAAGCGGTGTTGTGGTTCTCTAATTGGGTCCTTATGAAAGCAAGGGGGGCCTCCCACACTCCCACATCTTCTCTGGCCGGTGAAAGGGCTAATTGCTGTGCTGTGTGTCTACTACGTTGAACCATTTTGATTGAACTCCTATGTCTAGCAAACCAGTAGCACCTTTCGTTGTGTGTTGCATGTCGACTAGATCAGGAGTCCCCTATCACCTCCATCTTCCCAATCAAGTGAACCCATGGAGAATGATCGCGATGATCAATTAAAGGTCATCATTAAACAGTTAGCTAGGATGAACAATAGGTTTGATGAGCTTGAAAACAAATTTGAAATAAGGCTGAGAATCCTAAAAAAGGGTAATAGACCATCCATTGAACTTGAGTCTGAGTCACCTCCCCATCCTAGGGAATACCCTCAACATGATCCTTCCTTAGAGGCTGAACCCAGGAGAGTTTCCTATCTTAACCCAGCCCAAGAGATCTACCCTAGGAGATCCAATCAAGAGAACATAAACCATGAAGAGAGGGCTATTAGAAACATCAAGCTAGAAGCTCCCTCATTTCGAGGCAGTCTTGATCCTTGGGTTTACATTGCCTGGGAGGAAGATATGGATGATTATTTTAAGTGGAATGAAATGCCTGAGGATGGAAAGGTTAGGTTTGCCCGAGTGCATCTATGGGGTCTAGCCGAGTCTTATTGGAACAATGTTCAGGGAAGGAGGGCGTATGAGAGACACGAACCCATTAGGACCTGGAAAGGAATAAAGAGCAAACTTTGTGAAAGGTATATCCCTGTATCCTACCAACAAAATCTCTTAGACCACTTAGAGAGGTTAACCCAAGGTAATGGATCAGTCAGTAATTATATTGATAGATTCGAGCATCTAATTTGCTATATTATGAATATGGATCGATATGATATCCTAATCCGATTTGAAAAGGGTTTGAGGGAAGATATCCTGACAGAATTGTTTAGACATAATATCTATAGTTTGGAGCAAGCCTACCGAGTAGCCCAAAACTATGAGAGGTCCTTGAGACATGCTAGATCAAGTACTTTGGATCTAAATCTGACCTCTGCCAACTTGAATCATATCCCCATTGGTCCGACACCAAGTGTGAACCAGACTTTTGTTGATCAACCCTCATCTGTATCACCTCTAACCCAAAAGGATGACATTGAAAAGGAATTAGGTATGGCCGACCCAGGATTAGTTGACCAGAATGAAGCCATACTGAAAGAATAATTAAAGGAGGAAGAATTAGAACCCATGATAGAAGTATATGAGGCTAACATGAGTTTGGTAGATGAATATGAAGGAGAAGACTTCAAGAAGGACAACTCTAGTACCTTACCAGAAGAAATCCTTGTAGAAGATAAGAGTGTTGAGCCTAGTCCTAAAACATCATAACAACAAAAAATTAGTGAGGACTTGGTTCCTGTAAGTCAATGTCCTCAGGAAAAGTCTACTTCTTAAGCCTCAACCCAAGACCTCATTCAACTCCCTTGTAAAGAGTTCATTCCTCTAACCCTAGTTGATAATCTTTTTCTGGAACTGACCAAGTCTTCCTTTCATGGAAAACTTGCACTTACAATGACCAAATTCTCCATCCATCAATATGACCTTATGACACCCATAGATCATCATTCAAATCTTAAGGTCATCTTGAATAACCAAGGTCTATCCCATGTTTCCCATAGATTGCCCTAAGACTTTGATTCCTATTTCCTACCCTTTCCTAAGCCTGTTTCTAAAGCCATTAGGTTACATTTTATTGAGATCACCAGGTTACATGAACCCTTAGAGCCCATCCTATTTGAGACCTACTTTTGGAAGACCTTATGGCATTTGCTAGGAACCCATGGTAAATTCTCATGTGCATACCAGACCAGGGTCAAACCTAGAGAGTCAATAATCTGTTAGGTTTAGGCCCTAGAGAGTCCAATAAAATTTCTCTTAATAGGAATACATAGTTGAGTCTACTTTTTATCAAGTATCAGTGTGAGTCTCAAAGTTTGCAAAATCATTTGCACTGTATATTAGAGGCATGCATAAGAAAATTAGCCAAAAAATTAATATAAGTAATAACATATATAAAAAATTTTCTGATTCCTGAAAACGAGCTAAAGAGTTTGAAATTGGGGATTCTGTAATGATTAAGATTAGGCCTAAATGGTTCCCACCAAGAACTGTTAAGAAACTTCATACTTGTGGAGCTGGCCCCTTTAGAGTGATAAGGAAAGTTGGCCCTAATGCCTATGTGCTTGAGCTACCCCTGGATTATGGCATTAGCTCGACTTTCAATATCTTGGACTTAGTCGAGTATAGGAAATCAGCAAATGTACCCAGCGAGCCATTTGGACCTGACCTTTCATTTAAGAGTGAACCTAACCCAGAGTGTCCACCACCAATTTTACCTGAAAGAGGAGAGCGGATCGAGTGTGTCCTGGATGATCAAGCTATCACTACACAGGGCTAAGGTATCATCATTACATAGTCCGATGGCAAGGCCGGTCGGAGTCTGACGATTCGTGGATTACCTGGGAGGACTTGCAGTGCCTCAACCCTGACCTTTTGGAGGAGTACCAAAGCCAAATCAACCCTTATTCGACAGGGTCGAGTTCCTCCCATCCCAGGAGAATTAGTGTGGGCACCAAAATCAGACAGAGGCTCCTCAACCCTCTATGGATCTCTGACTAGGGTTTAGTCTGTTGGGCTCTATAATAAGGCTTCAAGCCTACGCAATTTTTAATTTAAGTCATGTATTCTTGTTTTAGTCTAGTACCTTGATCAATTTGGTCAAGTTGGGTCAGTGGGTCCTGTATTTAGCTAAGTTGGTTCTAGTCCAAGTCTACTTGAAGATTGGGCCCAAGCTTAGAGTGGTCATTGAGTCTAGTCCATCTATTAAAAGGTCAAACCATCTCCCAATCTTTGAAAGATGCCACTTCAGCCCTTGAGTGCCACCTCATCCATCCCATGTGGTGCCACATCCCCATGACAAGTGGGTGGCCAAGGCAAGAAGGAAATGCTGAATTTGTGGGCGCCATTCCTTGATTCTTTCCTCCCTTCCCTCCACGTATCAAGTCTCTTTCCAAAGGAGCTATGGGCAGCCAAGGAAGGTCAATGGGTAATGGAGACATGATCCTTGTTTCAAGCCCCATATCAAGCTTACTTCCCAAAGAGCTTGGTCAGCTATGCAAGAATGCATTGACCCAAAAATCTAGGAGACAACTCCCATCTTTCAAGCAAGCCCCAATTCAAGCCATAAAACCTTGGTCGGCCAAGAGTCTTCTTGAATTTGGGCACCCTCTTCATGAAGCTTTGTATTTTTTTTTATTTAAATTTGAATGGGTTTTAAGGTGGCTATATAAAGGGCCTTACCCCTCCCTTGTATGGACTAATTTTGAATGAATGAAAAAGAAAAGTTTGAGTGATATTCTTCTAGTTTGCCTTCATTTCTTAAGAACGTCGATCTCCGTGAGGGAGCGCCTTCGCCTTCGGGCATCGAGGGGTGTGAGGTCCCAAGCTACCATCTCTTCTGCACAAGCCATCTTCCATCTTCGAGTTTGGAGGCCATCTGAATGATCCAACTGGGCGCCTAGCAAGAAGATCCCCCAATCATCACCATCTCCAACCTTGTTCCCTCATTCCTTCTTGCTTCTTGCCGACCCCTAACCTTTCTCTTGATTGCTCGTAGGTCCTCCAGGTGCCACGAACATAGAATCGATCTTCCTTGCCATTGCGACCTTCGAACGGAAAGCCGGTGCATCCACAGAGTTGAAGGCTTGATTCTCTAGGCCACATCCGTGAGAGTGAGTGAACTCAGCATCGGGTGCATTAGAGCTTCACAAGGTTTGCAACCCTAAACTCCTAAGTTGATATTGATCTAAGAGCTAAGTCCTATGGGGTTTCTCAATTTCGGGGTCCTCTTCTTATCCTTGTTTAAGGACTAATTTGCTTGCTAGAAGTTCTTATTGTTATTGAAACCCTAGATCTGCTCTTGCTTGTCTTCGGGAATCACTAACTCCATTAAAAAAAACCTAAAAATCATAAGATTCTATGGTAGGGCTTCAAGAGCCACTGGTTCCGAGGCAAGAACACCTGACTTTGATTCTAGATCACCTGCAAACACTCAACAAACGAAGCTTTCAGTTAGATAGAAGCAATGTAAAGAAAAGATGGAAAAGTAAAAGAGAAAAGGAAAGGAAGAAGTTGGCTAGGGTTTTCTTGATTACTGGATAGGTAGGGCCTCACACCCCGCGATGCTCTGTAGAACAAAGGAAAGGGCCTCACACCCTGCGATGCACACGACAAAGGAATTGGACAGAATAATATCTTTATTGATGAATGAATAATAATAATACAAAGTGGGGGTTGATGGGGTATTTATAGACCCTTAACAGTGATGTAAGGGATACAAGGACTAGACTTGTTTTCCTTTGGACTACAACTCCTGGAATCCTTGCTCTAGGTGTCCTGGACTCTTGTCTCTAGGCTAATCTAGACCTCTCTCCATGGTGGGCGACAACAAGAAATAGTCTTCATAGCTTGGACGACAACAATCTATTAGGTGGGCGTCAACTGAGATGGGGGATAATTTTGAAGAGTCTTTGTGGCTTGCTCCTCTTAAAATCATCGACAAATCATTTCTTAACTTTAAATTAGCGACAATTGAGATGCATATGGCATCTTATCTCCTTCCTTCTTGGCATTAATCCTTCTTAAATTTTATCATGATCTCATTTGCATTTAGAAGGATTCCTTGAAATTTGAATGTTGATTGCTCCCCTTTGAGATAGAACTCTTGAGGTAAGAAAACCATTGAACCTTTTCCAACTTGGGCGACCAAGATGGGATTGAAAACTCCTTGGAAGTGGATGAGATAACTTGGCTGACTCCTTTGATTTGGCATCAAATAGTGAGAGGAAGTGGCGCTAATTAATGTTGAACTCCTTCTCATTTACTCCTCTCAAAATTGGCGCTAATTATTCATGAAAAGAGACCGACCAAGGGAGTGTGACATGGCAAGTGTGTTGTCCCAATGAAGTGGCATGTGGTGTTGTCCGGATGAAGTGGCAAGTGATGTCCAGACAAGTCATGTGGTGTTGTCCAGATTTTTGAAAAGGTGGTGCCAAGACTTGGTTAGAATAGCACCTGGCTTGACTTAGCATATGGAGTCACATGGAATCTTGATTTAGGTACACATGGATCTTGATTTGAATGCACATGAAGTCACATGGATCTTCAATTGGGTTTCTCTTGTATTACAGGATTCAATAACTAACTAATCACATGATTTAACCAACTAAAAATCAACTCTAAGCCCAACTTGATCAAATTGATCAACAAGGCATAACCTCATGCAACAAAAAAGAATAAATTTGGTAAACAAGGTTTAGCCCAATAGGATTTGACATAACAGATAAATGGATTTTTATACAAACCCTAATTGGTAAAAAGGACTAAACCCAACTAAGCCTATGTAACAGAAATTAAAATAAAATATTTACAGTTGGTAAAAGGGGTTGGTTTCAGGGCTTTATTCATAGGTGATCCACAGGAATGTGGATTCAACCTGTCGATATTTTCTAGCCCTGGTGTCCACACCATAGTCTTGTTGAATTAGCAACTTAATCTCCTTCAAGAAAATACAGTCCTCGATATCATGCCCGTAGTCCTAGTAAAATTCATAGTATTTCCTAGGGTTCTTCTGAGCCTTCTTGTTCTTCTTCCCTAGCCACTAGATAAAATATTGACCCTTAATTTCCATCAAGATCTATCCTCAAAGAGCATCAAGAGAGTGAAGTCCTCCTGACAGGGTGGCCTAGGGCTTCCAGATTGGTGGTGGAACTCCTCATCCTGCTTCTTTTCTGTTGCTGATGTTGTTGGGGAAGGGTTGGATGGGAGTGGTCCTCTTGTGGACATTTTCAATCCCCCTTCTCCTTCCATTTTTGCACCATGCCTTCTTCAATGTTGATGTATTCCACACAGGCCAAAAGCTTAGGAAGGCTTCGAGGTAATCTCTTAGAGAGGGAAAAGTAGAAGCTGCCTCCACATAGCCCTCTCTTCAAGGCTGACATGGTGATAGAGGGTTCGAGGTAGTGGACCTTTAATATAGCTACTTTGAAGTGACCCATGTAGTGGAGGGACTCACCTTCCTCTTGTTGGACTTAGAAGAGAAAATCAAAGCTCCGCTTGGATCTCTTGCTACTCTAGAACTAGGCCATGAACCTTTACCCGAACTCTTCAAAGGAATGGATTAATCCCAGCTGAAGCTGAGTATACCAGGCTCTTGCCACTTCCCTGAAGATAATAGGGAAGGTCTTGTACATGAGGGCATTTGATATATACCTTGGAGAAGCATAAGGGACCTGAAGCTCTCTAGGTGGTTGAATGGATCAAAGGTGTCATCATAGGCCTCCATGGTAGAGGGCTTGAGTGGTGGGGCACCAGTTCTTCCATAATCTTATGGGTGAACAGGAGGGGAACTATGAATCAAGGCTCACCCCCTAAAGCCATGTTATGCTAGTGAAGCTCTTTCACCTAGTCATCCACCTTCTGGAGCTTTTAGGCCAGCTCGCCCTACCATCTAGATCGCCAAGCTAGCGAGGGCTTGAAGATTTCTCTGGTGAAGCATCTTGCATAGAAGAAGAGAAAATAGAAACAAAGGAGTTAATGGGCATGCCTTGCTTGGCTCCTGAGGGGATGGGTGACTTCAAAACACAATAGGTTAAGATAAGACTCAGAGAAGAGCTTGCCTTTTTTTATTGGGCCATCCACCATATATGAGGAATGCTCGGCTGTACAGCAGGGTTGACCCCAATCCTAGCCTATGCCTCAGGCTCACCTTGCCATGCAGGCTATTCACCCTGCTTGGGGGAAGTGCGCCCGAGGTGGATGGGTGGTAGATGGGCTCCACCTTGAGCCTAGGCGAGGCCTATTAAAGACTCTGTACCAAGATCGTTAGTGTTTGAACTTATTGGGATAGCTACTGGAATTGCTCGATGGTGATAGTTAGAGCAGTTGAATGCCATGCCTCTCTTCCCTCTAGTGGAAGTGGAGACGGGGTGGCCAAGACTAATGCTTAGGGATGGATGTAATGGTCCTCTTTTTCTTGGCCATAGAGTGAACCAAGGATAAAGTGATACCAGAGATAAACCCAATCCTCAATGAAATTCTTAGGCATGGTCCCTTCCCCTAGCACCAATCTATTACATATCTTTATGAGATGGTACTAACTCAGGCTTGGCTTGAACTGGGCTGAAGCAGAGTAGGTACCGACGAGGAGTTGAGGAGCCTTACAAGGTCATATCACTGAGAGTCAGTCTTGTAAGATAGAGAAGATCAAAAAGTCTGATGCACCGGGGGTGGGTTTCTGGTGGTGGACCATCCGATGCCTAAGTTAGTCTCCTAGAGTGGCAAACAAAGGAGGTTTGAAGTCCCCTCTAGGCTTGGAGTAAGAGTAGGACAGGAGCTAGAGAAGAAGTAGAGGAGAGATAGAGAAAGAGGGATAGAATAAAATCTATGAAGGAAGGGGACTTCAGTGCATATGAGTCTCGCTTCTCTAGGAATGGCACATGTGTGAGTGGAGCTTATCGAAGACTCAATTCAGGGAGCTCGAGGTGTACGTCCATGGGAGAGCAAGAAGAGGGTTCCTTTATGATGGAAGGAGATGGCTCTTAAGAAGAGTGTTCTTTCGATCCCATCTCCCTTATCTCCCTTGTTCTTCTCCTTGTGTCCTTACTATGCCCTTATTCGACATTGGCCCTCTTACTTAGAGGATTACCGGGAACCAAGTATAGGCATGTTCCTGATACATAAAGACAAGAGATGATGGCTATCATGCTCTAGCTACTACATGCATGCCAAGAGTACGAGATTATGCCATGGTAGGTGAGGCAAGGAGTGATGGCTAATACAGCACATCCCTAGGTATGGCATTTCTCAAGTGGCAAACATTAAAGATTGCTACACCATGAGCACACGCAGATGGGTGGACTAAGCAAGTCAGTAATAATTGATATATATGCACCTTGAGTCTACGTGGCAAGGTGTGAAAGAATGGTGCCCTAAAAGCCAATATTTGTATGGACATTTCTATGATCTTCCAGCATATGTATGATATTATTTATTAATAAAAGGCATTTGATTTATCATACTGCTACATCTTTATCAAGATTATGATGAATCCCATAGGTTAGGAAAATGGAATTAGGGTTATGATGGAGATCATAATGGTGAGATCTAAGTTTCTATAAATCCTAACCTAAAATGTTCCTAGTCGATGGATCATTGATTCAGGGATCGATGAATCTGGTAAGACTAGCACATCTTATATATGCTCGATGGAGAGGGTGGTTGGTCTCACAGCCACTAGTGTAGAGACATAATACAAGGATTGGATACTCATTAGGGTATGAGTTCACTGAATTGATCTGATAGGAGAACATCAAATGGAATCTTACTTGTCAAAAGAATGTTCTCTTAGTGGGAGTAGTGCATGTGATCCTTAGACTTAAGACTATCATAGTATCTTGTGCACATGAATCCATGTTTTGGTGCATACTCATTCATGACAATTAAGTCATGTATGGGATATTTCTAGATATGGTAGATTATGCATGAAGGTAATGAGTAGGTCAACAGGAATCAATCACTCCTAGTAAGAGAGAAATTATCCCATGTGATCTCTTTGAATGATGACTCAAGAAGTCTTTGAACAAAGCATGATGAGATTACATTGGGTTTCTAATCTTTCATCGGTAGAGTCTTCATTATTGAATTGAGATTCGAAAGGATTAAGTGCTAGGGTTTGACATTTATCCATGCCCATCACTTAATTGGGATAGCGGGAGATCGAAGGATTGAATTGCACAGTAACTTTTCACTGAAGGGTATTTTGATAATTTTAACCAAATTCTTCAACTTCTGGATAGGTATGACATGTTGCTAGATATCAATCATATCTTGTAGATTTTCATGAATCAATTCAATTGGATTCATGAGTCAATTCGGAAGTTAGTACAAATTGGCAACTTAGGTCAGCTTATTTGACCTAATTAGATCAATCGGGTTCGATTAGATTGAATTGGCTTGGACCTAGACCTACTGCTAGCTAGATGTGGAACCCAAAGGGTCACACACATTAGAAAATTGGCAAAGGAAGTCAATTATATTTTTATCAGGGTCATGGGATGTTAATTGGCTAGCTAATTGACATACTAGTATATGTTGGCTAGCCCAAATCCTAGCCCAATTGGATTGTGTCAGCTTGTTTGCTAATTAGGCTAACCAATTTAAGTAGAGTTTAAATTGGGTTATGTCCTAAGTGGGATAGCCTAATTCAGTATTTATCTAGATTTATTTGGGACTTATCTTGGTTAAATGAAGAGTCTATATGACATGGACTCTTGGTGCCAACATATTGTGTGCGCCAAGAAAAAGTGTGCACAGAAGAACCAAGAGTCTTTCTACCAGTTAGTCACAAAGGCCAGATAAAGTCCAAAGGACTTCTTCCTTATCTCCACATTTGTTTTGGAAGAGGTTTGACCAGTCAAATGATTGAGATTTGGCATGGAAGGGGTTGGCGCAAAATGAAGAGTTGCGTCTCTTCATTTTGGTGCTAATCTGAGACCAGGAGTCCTTCTATTTGATGGCTCCTGTATTTCTTCGACATTTCATATCTAAAACCATGCCTTTTAGCATTCCCATAACTAGTCAAAGCCATGTGGTAGATGGAGGAGAATGCTGGAAACGAAGAGACAATGTTCTATCTCTTGGTGCATGAAAAGCATTATCATGATATGTCCTTATATCCTTATAAGACTCCTTCTGCTTGAAGGGTCTTGTCAAATGGCTGAAGGAGAGACATATCAGGCACCCCATCCCCTCTCTATAAATTAGCATCGGTAATATGATGCCAAGGCATGAGAGTTTTCCATCAGAATAATACCTGGTATTTTCTCTGCCTCTTCCTTAAGACAAGGTTTGTCTCTTTAAGACAAGGCTTGTTCTTTCAAGACAAGGCTAGTATAATTAAGACAAGAGCCTAGGAAGAAAAATAGGAGTATTAGGGATCTGAGAGAAAATCCAGAGTGTTCTCTATGAGCCCTATAGAAGGGTAGGGGATCCAGTAAAGGAAGAAAATCTGAAAGATTGCCAGAAGAGTATCAGTCAAACAAGCAACCTTTATAGGAGTGCTTTCTTGGTCCGATTTCTATGTGGTGGTCCGATTTCTATGTGGATCACTTCTTGAGGGCATGCACTTGTGTAACTCATAGAAATTAAGGAATATAGCATTCTAGGTATTTTTATATAATCCTAAAGTTTAGATTTATTAGTTATCATGATTAAGTGGTCCTAGGGTTTAGGGTCCGGCTGGTCAGGATTTCGAATATTAAAATTTTGAAACCTGATCTTCCATTGTGCTCTGTCCGAATCCTAACCATGGTATCAGAGCCATCTTGATGCATGCAATTAGTAATCTCTTTAGTGTTGATTGCTTACTATGCTATGAATCGATGCATGATTAGTTTATATATTATATATGATATATTATATCCTAGTAGCTGCTTCAGATTGGGTGGTCACCATGGCCGTCCAGTCATAGGAGCCAAGTAGGGTTTAAAGGCCCTCTTTTCCTATTCAATGTGATCTCCTATGGCATGTAGGGTGCCGCTATGGCCATATCCCATGAACAAGTGAGGTAAATGGATTGATGTTATAATCATGCTTAAGTTATGCGTATTAGGGATAATATGCTTGATTGTTAGAATGAATGTTATGTTGACTTGATTAATTAGGATGTGTTAGAGACCATCAGGCCCTCATAAAAAATTATATTTAGTCATAGTATAAGTTAATCATGATGCTAATCCGATTAGGGTTTGATCAGCCAATTGGTGTCTAGGTAAAGTTATTCTAGGAAGGTAAAGGGAATGAGGTTTTTAATTGGTTCCGTTGTCTGAAATGGCCAATTCAATTGGTATCTAAGGAAAGCAACGGGAGACCCCCTCATCTCTTCCACTTACTTGGCCAATTTGGTCATATCTAAATCCTAAATTGGAAATACAAATTGATTAAGCACACTACAAATTACCTTCCTTCATGCTAAGCCAAATCTATGTCAAAAATCTATAGTAGGTTTGTTGTGATTAATACAAGGCCTACTCTAGGATTTGATATGATATTTGCCTTGGTGCATTTTTATGCTTTATGGCATGATTAGTGGTGTTGCTTTGTTGTGATTGACACAAGGGCAACATTTATTAAAAATGCTGTATGGAAATGAAGGGTCTAACTAAACTAAAACATTATAATTTGTTGTGATTAACACAAGGCTATAAGTGTCTTAGAGGCAAGTGTTATGTGGAGAGTTGCATGGGTTGCAATTAGAAAGGGATTTTCCTACCCTTGAACTCATGGGTGTTTGTTGTGAGGCATAAGGAATTGGGATCTCAACCCCACTAAGGAAGCCCTAGCAGGGTTTCCCGCTTACCATAGTTGAGGGTTATGGTATTCGAAATAAAATAGTGGGAGACATAATTAGATGCAAAAGTCCTTGTCTAATTATGAATATCATCATGAGTGGTCTGCTTATAGTTATTCTTTATTTACTGTAGATTTTATATTATGGCTTCTACTCTTTCACTGCGAGGCATCTTGGATGCCAACAAATTGATCGATCCAAATTATGTGGACTGGTTGAGGAACTTGAGGATTGTATTAGCTCAGAAAAAGATTGCCTATATCCTTGATCTTTTGACCTAGATCCGGTAGGAGAAGATGCTACTGAGGAGGAAAGAGCCACATATAAAATGTGGCAAAATGACAGCATGACTGTCAAGTGCATCATGTTGGCCTCTATGAGCAATAAATTGCAGAGGCAACATAAGAAAATGGAACCTTAATCCATATTGCTCAATCTTAAAGAGCTTTATGGAGAGCATAGTCGGACTGCTCGATATGAGACATCGAAGCAGTTATTCTAAGCATGGATGAATGAGGGCTCTTCTATTCAGGAACATGTCCTCAAGATGATTGACTTGATCACTCGATTATGTCAACTGGGGTTCATGATGGATGGAGAGCTTAATCAAGACTTGATCCTACAGTCACTCCCAGATTCTTTCTTACAATTTGTCATAAAGTATCACATGAATAAACTGAATATGTCATTGCCTAAGCTACTGAATATGCTTAAGACAACAGAGAGCCACTTTAAATGTGATAAGGCTCAACTTCTTCTAGTTAATGAAAAAAAGAAGCAAGCAATGAAGAAGAGTTCAAAAAGAAAAAGGAACCCTAAGAGTGCTTCCAGAAGAGGAAAAAGGCAAGGAAGCCCTCTGGTGATGGGACTTGCTATCAAGCAAGGGCACTGGAAGAAGAATTACGAGTTGTATCTTACAAGTATGAAGCATGATACTGGTGGAGCATCAAAAGGTTAGTACATGATATAAACAAACTTATCATTGAGTTCTTCAGCTTCTGATACATGGGTTTGGATACCGCATGTGGGTGTCATATCTGCAAGTTATTGTAGGGGTTACAAAGACCTACAAGCTTGAAGAATGGTGACTTCAAGCTATTTGGTGCGAGTAGTGATCTCATTCAAGCTAAAGCTGTTGGTACCTATCTGCTATTATTGCCATCGGGCAATATTCATGAATTAAAAGATTGTTATTATGTATCCAACATCATAAAGAATATTATTTAATACCTTTGTTGTTAAAACAAGGTTATGAAATAAATTTGTCGAGCCATGGGTGCTCGATTTTCTTTTCAAAGAAATTCTTTGGTTGTAGTACATTTGCTAATGGTCTTTTGACTCTGTCACTCAATGATGAAGTTATGCTTATTGAAAATAAGAAAAAAAAAGAGATGATGTGAATGTCACTTATCTTTGGCACTGTCATTTAGGTCATATAAGTGAGTCCATGATAAATAAGTTATACAAAGAAAATTTCTTTGAACCTTTTAATCTTGAGTCATTCCTACTTGTGAGTCCTGCCTCATAGGTAAGATGACCAAATCTCCATTCACAAGACATGGAGAGAGGGCAACTGAGTTGTTAGGTCTAGTACACACAAATATGTGTGGTCCTATGACAACCTAGGCCAGAGGAGGATACACTTATTTTATCAATTTTATTGATGACTTATCAAGGTTCGGATATGTGTGTCTTATGAAACACAAATCTGAAGCCTTTGATAAATTCAAAGAGTATCAAAGTGTGGTTGAGAAATAAACTGGGCATAGTATTAAAATCCTTCGATCTGATAGAGGAGGAGAATACTTGTGTAGTAAATTTCTCAATCATCTTAAAGACAAAGGCATACTCTCTGAATGGACTCCTCCATACACACCATAACTAAATGGTGTAGTAGAAAGGAGGAACCAAACCTTGTTGGATATGGTACGGTTCATGATATGCTTCATAGATATTCTAGTATCCTTTTAGGGTTATACCCTAGATACTACTACCTACATATTGAAAAGGTGCCATCAAAGGTAGCTAAAAGCACTTCATATGAATTATGGAAAGGGAGAAGGGCCATGTCTTAAGTTTTTTAAGATTTAGGGTTATCCTACTTATGTCAGGAATGTTTTTGGACATAAGCTAAGTGCTAGGACTGACAAGTATAGGTTTGTAGGATATTCTAAAGAAGGTATGGATTACCTTTTCTACCACCCACTGAGCAAAAGGTCTTTGTTAGTAGGCATGCCATATTCTTGGAAAAGGAGTTTATCCAAGAAAAGGGCAGTGAAAGGATATTTGAACATGAAGAAGTTCAACCTACACCTAAAGCAATTCCTCAACCAGATGTTCCTGAGGTTCAGGAACAACCACAACACACCTCCTATTTGTTAGTCAGAGAGAGTATGAAGTGCACCTCTCAAATATGGTTTTGTTTTTGGGAATGATAATGAAGCCAGAATCATACAGGATGATGATCCTGTGATTTATATGGAAGCTGTCATGAGTAGAGACTCTGATAAATGGCTGGAAGCCATGAAATCTGAGATGGACTCTATGTACTCTAATCAGGTTTGGACATTAATAGATCCACCTGAGAGAGTAAACCCAATTGGATGTAAATGGGTCTTCAAGAAGAAGATTGGAGCAGAAGGTCAAATAGAGATCTTACAAGGCTAGGTTGGTGGCAAAAGGTTTCAGACAAAGACATGGTATTGACTATGATGAAATTTTTTCAACAGTAGCTATGCTCAAGTCCATTTAAATATTGCTTGCATTAGCTACATCCTATGACTATGAAATCTGGCAGATGGATGTAAAGACTACTTTCCTTAATAGATATCATGAGAAAGAAGTCTATATGTCACAACCAGAGGGGTTTGTCTCAAGTGAGAGACCAAACTAAATATGCAGGCTTAAGAAATCCATTTATGGATTGAAGCAAGCATCGAGGAGTTGGAACATCCGCTTTGATGAAATAATCAAAGAGTTTGGTTTCATCAAGAATGTGGATGAACCGTGTGTGTACAAGAAGATACTTAGTGCTCTTGTTTTCTTGGTTTTGTTTGTCGATGACATACTCACATTGGGAATGATATCCTAATATTGCAATCAGTTAAGTCTTGGCTATCAATGCAATTTTTCATGAAGGATTTGGGAGAGACATCCTATATACTAAGTATAAAGATCTATAGAGATAGATTTAAAAAGAAGCTTGGCTTATCCCAATCTAGGTACATTGACTTAGAGTTGAAGAGATCAATATGGAGGGAAGTAAGAATGGTTACTTGCCTATGAGTCAAGGCACACACCTCTCCAAGAAGATGTCTCCTAAGACACCAGAAGAGAGAGAGAATGAGTTTGATCTCTTATGCTTCGGTTGTAGGATCAATTTGTATACCATGTTATGTACCAGGCTTGATGTTGCTTATGTCTTAGGCATAGTAAGCAGGTTTCAGGCTGATCTAAAGAAGGATCATTGGAAAGCTGTGAAAAATATTCTTAAATACCTGAGAAGGACTAAAGATGTTTTTCTAATATATGGTAGATCAAAGTTGAAACTATAAGGGTATACATATTCTTGTTTCGATAAGATCCAGATAATAGCAAATTCATATCAGGATATGTCTTCCCCCTATATGGTGTTGCAGTGAGTTAGAAGAGTACAAAGCTAACTATAGCTGACTCAGTTACTGAGGTAGAGTGCATAACTGCAAGTGAAGCCACAAAGGAAGCTACGAGATGAAGAAATTCATCACAGAATTGGGCGTGGTTCCTGCTATACAACAACTGGTGTTACTTTATTGTGAAAATCTAGAGCTGTTGCACAAGCTAAGGAGGAACCAATGTCTTGTTAAATGCCCAAGCACATACTAATATGCTTCCACCTTGCTTGAGAGATCATAGAAAGACAAGATGTTCTTGTTGAACGAGTAGATACAAAGAACAATATAGCAGACCCATTCACTAAAGCACTACCAAAGCAGCAATTTGATCGCTACTTAAATTGTATGGGTGTAAAATACAAAGGTGATTGGCTTTAGTACAAGTGGGAGATTAAAAGAATAGTGTCCTAAAAGCCAATCTTTGTATGGGCATTTCTGTGATCTTCCAGCTCATGTATGATATTATATATTAATAAAAGGCATTTGATTCAAAATACTGCTGCATCTTTATCAAGATTATGATGAACCCCGTAGGTTAAGAAAATGGAATTAGGATTATGATGGAGATCATAATGGTGGACCTAAGATCCTATAAACCATAACCTAAAATGTTCCTAGTCGATGGATCATCGGTTCGGGGATCGATGAATCCGGTAAGACTAGCATATCTTATGTATACTCGATAGAGAGGGTGGTTGGTCTCACAGCCACTTGTGTATGGGTGCTCATTAGGCTATAAGTCCACTGAACTCATCCAACAAGAGAATATCAAATGGAAGTCTTACTTGTCAAAAGAATGTTCTTTTAGTGGGAGTTGTCCATGTGATCCTTAGACTTGAGACGACTATAGTATCTTGTGCACATGAATTCATATTTTGGTGCATATTGATTCATGTCAATTAAGTCATGTACGAGATATTTCTGGATATGGTGGATTGTGTATCAAGGTAATGAGTAGATCAACAAGGAATCAATCACTCCTAGTAAGAGGAGAAGTTATCCCGTGTGATCTTTTCTAATGATGACTCAGGAAGTCTTTGATCAAAGCATGATGAGATTAGATAGGGTTTCTAATCTTTCATCGATTGAGTCTTCATTATCAAATTAAGATTTGAAAGGATTAAGTCCAAGGGTTTGACATTTATCGATGTCCATCACTTAATTAAGATAAAGGAAGTTTGAAGGATTTTATTGCACGGTAACTTTTCACTGAAGGATATTTTGATAATTTTTACTAAATTTCTCATCTTTTGGGTAGGCATGATATGTTGCTAGATGTTAATCATATCTTGTAGATTTTCATGAATCAATTCGATTGGATTCATGAGTCAATTCAGAAGTTGATTCGAATTGGCAACTTAGGTCAGTTAATTTGACCTAATTAGGTCCATCAAGTTTGCTTGGATTAAATTAGCTTGGACCTAAACCTACTACTAGCTAGATGTGGAACCTAAAGGATCCACACATTAAAAAATTGATCAAGGAAGTCAATTATATTTTTATTAGGGTCATGGAATCCTAATTGGCTAGCTAATTAACATAATACCATATGTTGGCTAGCCCAACTCCTAACCCAGTTGGATTGGATCAGCTTGTTTGCTAATTAGGCTAACCAATTTAAGTGGAATTTAAATTGGGTTGAGTCCTAAGTGGGGCAGCCTAATTTAGTATTTATTTGGGATTTATCTTGGTTAAATGAAGAGTCCTACATGGCATGGACTCTTGGCGCCAACATACAGTGTGCACCAAGAAAAAGTATGCACAGAAGGACTAAGAGTCCTTCTGCCAGTTAGTCACAAAGGCCAGATAAAGTTTGAAGGACTTCTTCCTTATCTCCACATTTTTTTTGGAAGATGTTTGACCGGTCAAATGATGGGAATTTGGCATGGAAGGGGTTGGTGCAAAATGAAGAGTTGCGTCTCTTCATTTTGGCACTAATCTAAGAGTAGGAGTCCTTCTATTGGAAGGCTCCTTTATTTCTTCGATGTTTCATTTTTGAAACCATGCCTTTTAGCCTTCCTATAACCGGTCAAAGCCATGTGGTCGATGGAGAAAAATGCTGGAAACTGAAGAGACAATGTTCTATCTCTTGGCACATGAAAAGCATTATTATGATATATCCTTTCATCCTTATAAGACTCCTTCTGCTTGAAGGGTCTGATCAAATGGCTAAAGGAGAGACATATCGGGCATCCCATCCCTCTCTATAAATTTGCATCGGTAATCTGATGCCAAGGCATGAGAGTTTTCCATCAGAATACTACCTACTATTTTCTCTCCCTCTTCCTTAAGACAAAGTTTATTCTTTTAAGACAAGGCTAGTCTAATTAAGACAAGAGCCTAGGAAGAAAAATAGAAGGGGTATTAGGGATCTGAGAGAGCATTCAGAGTGTTCTCTGAGAGCCCTACAGGAGGGTAGGGGATCCAACAAAGGAAGAAAATATGAAAGGCTGTTGGAAGAGTACCAGTCAAACAAGCAACCTTCGTAAGAGTACTTTCTTGGTCTAATTCCTATATGGATCACTTCTGGAGGGCATGCACTTGTGTGCCTCATGAAAATTAAGAAATATAGCATTCCAGGTATTCCTATATAACCCTAAAGTTTAGATTTATTAGTTGTCATGATCAAGTGGTCCTAGGGTTTAGGGTTTCGGCCTGTTAGGATTTTGAATATAAAAATTTTGAAACCTAATCTTCCACTATGCTCTATCCTATGGAAGGTTGCTTCATTGCCTGAGCTGGCTAACACATGTCCAGAGAGGGTTGGAGCCTGGTTGCCATGTTGGGCCATCGAAGCTTGATGTATCAACTATTATATCATGTTCATATCCATTTCCTAGTAGTTCAAAGGGGCAAAATCAAATCCTCCTTCTTTGCCTCCAGAATGGGCTCCACCAAGGCATTGATTCCTCAAATGTGCTTATCCTTAATTCTAAAGAGAAAAGAAAAGAATAAGAAAAAAGTCTAAAAAAGAGCCAAGAGAAGAAGAAACTAGAGAATGAAAGGACTCAGCAACAAGAAGATGATGGAAAATGATTGAAAAGCCCAAAGAGGGCAAGTGTGGTCTTGTTTGGTAGATCCAAAGACCAAGAAGCCCTGGTAGCATTTCTTCTCCCATTAAATTGAAAGAATGGTGCCCTAAAAGCCAATCTTTGTATGGGCATTATTATCATTTTCTAGCTCATGTATGATATTATTTATTCATAAAAGGTATTTGATCATCATACTGCTGTGTCATATCAAGATTATGATGAATCTCATAGGTTAGGGCAATGGAACTAGGACTGTGATAGAGATCATAATGGTGAGATCTAAATTCATATAAATCCAAATCTAAAATGGTCCTAGTCATTGGATGCTCGATTCGGGGATCAATGAATCTAGAAAGACTAGCACATCCTATGTATGCTCGATGGAGAGGGTGGTTGGTCTCACAACCACTTGTATAGAGATACTAATACAAGAATGTATGTACTCATTAGGTTATGAGTTTGCTGAACTGATCTAACAAGAGAATATCAAATGGAAGTCTTACTTATTTGTTAAAAAAATGTTTTCTTAGTGGGAGTTGTGCATGTGGTCCTTAGACCTGAGACTACTAGAGTATCTTGTGTACATAAACCCATATTTTGGTGCATGCTCATTCATGAAAATTAATTCATGTACTGGATGCTTCTAGATATGGTGGATTATGTATGAAGGTAATGAGTAGGTCAATAAGGGATCGATCACTCCTAGTAAAAGGAGAAGTTATCTCGTGTGATCTCTTTGAATGATGACTCAGGAAGTCTTTGATCAAAGTATGATGAGATTAGATAGGGTTTCTAATTTTTCATCGGTCAAGTCTTTATTATCGAATTGAGATTCAAAAGGATCAAGTGCTAGGGTTTGACATTTATCCATGCCCATCATTTAATCGAGATAAAGGGAGATCGAATGATTGAATTACACAATAACTTTCCATTGAAGGGTATTTTGATAATTTCTACTAAATTTCTCATCTTCCGGTTGACATGTTGCTAGACATCAATCATGTCTTGTAGGTTTTCATGGATCAGTTCGATTAGATTTATGAGCCAATTTGGAAGTTGATTCGAATTGGCAACTTAGGTCAGCTCAATTTGACCTAATTAGGTCAATCGGATTCGATTGGATCGAATTGGCTTAGACCTAGACCCACTGTTGGCTATATGTGGAATCCAAAGGGTTACACATATTAGGAAATTGACCAAGGAAGTCAATTATATATTTATTAGGGTCATGGGATTCTAATTAGCTAGCTAATTGACATACTAGCATATGTTGGCTAGCCAACTCCTAACCCAATTAGATTGGGTCAGCTTGTTTGCTAATTAGGTTAACCAATTTAAATGGTATTTAAATTGCATTGAGTCCTAAGTGGGGCAGCCAAATTCAGTATTTATATGAATTTATTTGACATTTATCTTGGTCAAATGGAAGAGTCCAACAAGGCATGGACTCTTGACACCAAAATAAGTGTGCGCCAAAATGCATGCGCACAGAAGGACCAAGAGTCCTTCTACCGGTCAGTGTCTAAGGCCAGATAAAGTCCAAAGGGCTTCATCCTCATCTCCATGCCACTTTGGAAGAGTGTTGACGGTCAAAAGGGTGGAGTTCGGTGTGAATGGGATTGGCATAAAATGAAGAGTTGCATCTCTTCATTTTTGCGCTAATTATAAGACCAAGAGTCCTTCTATTTGAAGGCTCTTGTATTTCTATGATGCCTCACATCTAAAATCACACTTCTTGGCCTTCTCATAACCGGTTAAAGCCAAGTGGCAGAAGGAGGTTTTGTGCTGGAAACCGAAGAGACAAGTCTTGTCTCTTGCACATGAAGGGTCTTATCCAGATATGTGTTTTCCATCCTTATAAGACTCTTCCTATTTGAAGAGTCTTATCAAAAGGCTAATGATGGATAGACTTATCAGGTGTTCTATCCCACTCTATATAAGGGCATCGATAATTGGATGCCAAGGCAGATTAAACTCCCATCAGAATACTATCTCCTATTTTCTCTCCCTCTCTCTTAAGACAAGTTTGTCTCTTTAAGATACAACTTGTTCTTTCTAGACAAGGCTAGTCTAATTAAGACAAGAGCCTAGGGAAGAAAATAGGAGGAATATTAGGAAACTGAGAGTGGATTCAGAGTGCTCTCTAAGGGATCTAGCAAAGGAGAAAAGTCCGAAAGGCTACCAGAATAGTCCCAGTCAAACAAGCAACTTGTATAGGAGTGCTTCCTTGGTCTGATTCCTATATGAATCACCTTTGGAGGGCATGCACTTATATGCCTGGTGAAAATAAAAGAATATAGCATTCCAGGTATTCCTCTATAATCCTAAAGATTAGATTTATTAGTTGTCATGATCAAGTGGTCCTAGAGTATAGGGTTCTGGTCGGTCAGGATTTCGAATATGAAAATTTTGAAACTTAATTCTTCCCCCAGTCAAAGCTATGTAGAAATTTTGCAGAGAAGAGAGTATTCTCCTTAAGGTGAGAATGAACATGGTAGTTTTATTGAATTTTTTTCTCTGCCGTTCATTGCTAAGTAGCAGAGTTTAAAGACCTAAAGACTCAACTACTTCTCTAAACAAAAGGAGTGAAGCGATTAGTTGGCGATATAATAGCCAACAATAACAGAAATATTCTTTCTAACTTATTGACCGATTCCTATGCAAGCAAAATAACAGCAATAACTAATGTAAATCTTAAACCATAATATGCAATCAGCATGGTTTTTATCTTACGCCGCCTTGCATGCCATGTGCAAACTATTTCACCTCAATCCTTGTATCTTGGGTTTTTGATGGGTACTCGAGTTGATCTTCTTGGCTTATCATTGCCCCCACTGAACCTTGTCCTCAAGGTTCAAGTTGATAAACTTGTTTCGTAGATCTTGTGTATTTTTCCCATGTAGCATCTTCTTTTGGAAGCTTTTTCCACTGAACCAGGCTTTCAACAAAACTTGACCCTTCTTAATCCATCTAGCATCCAAAATAGCTTCAGGTTCCACAATAATCTCACCATCATCTACTATGGGTGGTAGTTCAGTGCTAGCTGTATCAGTCTCTCCTACTTGCCTTTTAAGCATTGAAACATGAAAAACAGGATGAATTCGAGTCCCTTCAGGTAATTTGAGTTTGTAAGCTACCTTTCCAACCTTTGCTTCGATTTGGTACGGACCATAAAAGTAACTAGCCAGCTTTTGATATGCTCTCCTATAGACCGTTTGTTGGTGATAAGGATGGAGTTCAAGGAAGACTAAATCCCCCACTTGAAATTCCACGTCCCTTCTTTTTGAATCAGCCACTTGTTTCATTCGATTGACCGCTGCATGTAAATTGGCTTTGAGCTACTGTAAAATGGCATTTCGGGATACCATTGTTTGGTCCACTTCATTGACAGAAGATGCTCCAACTTGATATTAGGGAATACTCGACGGTGGCCTCCCATAGAAAGCTTGAAATGGTGTCAGAACAATAGAACTATGGTATGTAGTGCTGCACCAAAATTCAGCCCATGGAAGAAAAGAACTGAACTTTCGGGGTTGTTGGAAAACAAAACATCATAGATACTGCTCGACACACCTGCTAACTATCTCAGGTTGATCGTCGGTCTAGGGATGGTAGGCAGAGCTCATGTGTAGTTTAGTTCCCGACATTTTGAAGAATTCGCACCAAAAGTGACTTATAAAAATTGGATCTCGATCACTGATAATTGATTTTGGCATGCCATATAGCTTGACAATCCCTTCCACAAATTTTTCGGCTACTACTTTTGCTGTATAAGGATGCGATAAAGCCTAGAAATGAGCTGATTTACTTAGGCGGTCAACTACCACCAAAATAGTGCTCTTGCCATGAGATGGTGGTAAACCTTCAATAAAATCCATGGTGATGTCATCCCATACTTGACAAGGAATGGGCAATGGTTGGAGAAGACCCGCTGGAGATAAAGTTTCCATTTTATTCTTTTGGCAAACCGTGCAAGAGGCTACATATTGTTGAATCACCTTATGCATCGATGGCCAATAGAATTGCTGTGCCAACCGCTTGTATGTTCTCAATACTCCAGAATGTCCTCCATATGGTGAATTATGGAATTCCTGCAACAGCTGCTTGACAAGATGGGAATTAGGAGGAATAACTACACGGATTTTTGTAACATACCAAACCATTCCTCCATTTATATGGAGCTCCAGGATTTTTAGTTGCAAGCTTGCCAATTCGGACCCCCGTTCGCTTCGTCCTTGATTGCATTCCACAAAGATGTTTGAGGAACAAAAAGAGTATTAAGGGTAGGACTGCCTATCACTCTTGACAAGGCATCAGCAGCTGAATTCTCTTTTCCTGGCTTGTAAGTAATCTCATAGTCATACGCCAACAATTTAGACACCCACTTCTGTTTTTCGGTGTTATTTGCGCTGGTCCATCAAGTACTTGAGTCTGCGTTGGTCAGTTTGGATATAGAACTTTCGGCCCATCAAGTAAGGATGCCAAGTCTGAATAGCTTGAACAATGGCGAGCATTTCTTTGGCATAGGTAGACCATGATTGCTTTGTGACTCCCAAGGCTCGGCTCATGAATGCTATGGACTTCCCTTGTTGAGTTAATACTGCTCCAATGCCATTACCGGAAGCATCAGATTCAATGACAAATGGTTCATTAAAGTTAGGCATAGCAAGTGTAGGAGCAAAAGTCATAGCTTGCTTCAAATCCTTGAATGCATCTTCCGCTTCTTCCGTCCTCTGAATTGCCCCTTTTTTAAGAGGTTGGTAAGCAACATAATTCCATAATTGCAGATGAACTTTCTGTAATAACCTGTAAGATCTAAGAATCCATGCAATTCAGAAACATTAGTGTGTCGAGGCCAATTGAGCATAGCCTTAATTTTTCCTTGGTCCACCTTAACACCCTGTGCAGTTACGATGTGACCCAAATATTCAATTTCTGGCCGGCCATAAGCACACTTGCTAAGCTTGATGAAAAATTTGTGATGCCTTAATATTTTAAAAGCCTTTTTAACATGTTCAAGATGCATGGTCCAACTGGGCTATAAATTAAAATATCATCAAAGAAGACTAACACAAATTTGCGAAGATATGGACGGAATATATAATTCATAATGGCTTGAAAAGTTGAAGGAGCATTACACAAGCCAAAAGGCATAACCAAATATTCATAATAACCATCGTTGGTGCAAAAGGCAGTTTTGTGAATGTCTAATGGGTGTACCCGTGCCTGGTGATAACTTGATCATAGATCAAGTTTAGTAAAGAAGCCTGCCCCATACAGTTCGTCAAGCATATCATCAATGGTTGGAATAGGGAATCTATCCTTGATGGTTACAGTATTAAGAGCTCTATAGTCAGTGCAAAAATGCCAAGTTTCATCTTTCTTTTTGACTAACAAAATAGGAGAAGAGAATGAACTTGTGCTAGACATTATTAGCCCCAATTTTAACATGTCATGAACTTGTTTTACTATTTCGACCTTTTAAAAATAGGCATACCTGTATAGTCGTACATTAACTGGCTCGGTCCCCTCTTTGAGGTTGATGTGGTGATCTATTTCCCTTTATGGTGGAAGCTGCTTTGGTTCCAGATAGATGTCCTCAAATTCCTGTAATAATTGCTGCATATCCGGGTGGATTTTTTTAGGTACTTCTTCTTCCATGGTTGGTTGTAGACATATGGCAAAAATAGAATTTTCCTGCTTGATCTCTTTTGAATTTGCTTTGAATGTCGTAGGCTGAATCGGTTGGTTATCAATTCCTTTCAATTGATGACGTTGGTCCCTCCATGAAAACTCCATTGTCATCCTTTTCCAGTCACAAACCACCATGCCCAACTGTTCAAGCCAATGAACCCCTAACACCATATCCAACCCAATCAACGGTAATGAATAGAGAGTTAAGGTACATGGGATACCTTGCAATAGGACTTGAACATTTTCAAACCTCCCTTGACACTTTAGAGGCTCACCATTAGCCACTTTCACACTAAAGGATCCAGTTGGTACTACTGGTAATTGTAACAGTTTGGCTACCCTTTCATTGATGAAATTATGTGTTGACCCGTTATCAATAAGAACAATCAGTCCATGAGGACCCACTTTAGCCAAGACTCGCAAGGTTCGAGCTTTCACCCACCCGCCCGGTGAGAGCATGGAGTGAAATTTCAGGTTCACAGGTTGGTATGAGCTCCTCCTTCATCATCGGTTTCACTTTTATCATAATTTCCTTCAAGCAATAGTAGCTGTGGTCCTTTGCATTTGTGCCCAGGTACAAATTTCTCATCGCAATTAAAACAAAGTCCTTGAGCTCGCCTCTTTTGCATCTCATCCCAAGTGATTCGTTTCATTGGTGAAGTAGACTTCAGTTTCATTGGGGAAGAGTCAAGAGTGGTCCTGTTGAATGGACGTGTAGCCTTCTTTTGATGATTCAGCTGCTCATCTCGCATTCTGGCCAAACTGATAGCTTCCTTCAAAGATTTTGGCTTAAACATTCTAATTCCATCTGCTATTTCAATTTTAAGTCCTCTCATGAAGGTGCCACCAATGCCTTTTGAGTCCAACCTTGCACTTTATTTCCCAACCTCTCAAATTCCTTCTAGTACTCGCGTAAGGGTCCCATCTATCTTATTTTTGACAAAGACTCATCAAAATCTTCACAATCCGTAGGACCAAAATGAGACCATAATTCCTCCACAAAAATGCCCCACGACACTTCCTTCCCTTCCTCCTGATAAGCCTTGCACTACCACCGTTGATTTGCTTCCCCTTCCAGATGAAAAGAAGCCAAGGATACCTTTTGTGTTTCCAAAGTGCCCTGGTAATCAAAGAATTGGTTGACACGGTTAAGCCATTCAGTTGGGTCATCACCAGAATACTTGGGAAATTAAAGCTTAGCCAACTTGGAAGAGAACATTGGCCGTCCCCCTCCCGTGATTTCACGAGAACGCCCATTGAAGGTCTGTCCGCTGTGTTCGATGACATTGCTGGAGAGTGGATCTTGCCTTGTAAGCAAGACTTCAGAGATTTTGCTAATAGCAGTTTCAAGCTGATGTAGTTTGTCGTTGATGCCCAACTCCATTCTGCTTAGATTATCTTGAAGTCCCCCAAGACTCGCTTCCAAATTCTTGATTCTTTCCTTGTTGGTAGAGTCATTTTTGTTGGGTTTGTTGACCAAGGCGGAAACATAGATTTCAAACTTTTTATCTTATGAAATCTATACCAAACCCTTTAGCCCTAGATCTCCTTAAAAAAAAAATTAAAATATATATCATTCATATACATGATTTAAATATATATATATATATATATATGTAAGTACTAACCTGTATCGCAATATCCAAAATGCAAATCTCCACCAGGTGCCCAAATGTTCACCCTCCAATGGTGATCCACACGGAGAAGAGATGAAGACAACAACTTCTTGATCTTAGATCCTCTTCTTGAATTCTTTTTCAAGAATTCAATTCTTGTACTTATAGGCTGGAATTTTCTTTCTTGAAAATTTCCTTTCTTCCTTCTTTCCTCTTCTTGATCCTTTCCTCAACTTCAATCCTTGTAGAAAATTCTTATTTGAAGTGGAAGAAAAATTAAGACAAGTAATGTCTTAATTCAAGAAAGAAAAGATACCCTTCCTGTTTCTTTCCGTTCAAGACCTTCCTCTTATTCTTGTTTAGGATCAGAGTTTCGACAGAGGATACCTCTGTAAGGAAAACAATACCCAATAAGAACAAGGGGAAAGAGTATTCTGGAGAGGAAGAAAGGGAATCTGATCTCTGAATTATCTTACATGAAAACCCCCGAGAACCCAATCCTATTTATAGATATCAGAGGGGTGTCTTTTCAAAAAACAACGCAACCCTCTGCTATCCCAAGAATCACGTTCTTTCCATCCTCATGCGTCCCCTCAGATTTTTCACGCCTTTCCTGATTTATTTCAAGATTTTCCGATGAAAAAAAAACCTCGGAAGAAACTTCAGAAAAATCGCGATGTTCTGAGATAGAGTTGCGACCGAAAAGCAACGGATTTCTTCTAGCCATCTGATCTTGATCCAAGGGACTCCAGATGAGACGCCTAAAGAAAAGATTTCCGCCCCCTCTCATCTGGTTTTCACGGTAAAAGAAGTCCCCACGCACGTGAAGAGGAGTCCACGCGCGTGGACTCTTCCTTTGGTGCGCGCGCGGGAAAGATGGCTTGGGCGGTCTTGGAAAAAGGGTTTAAATTGATTTTTAATCAATGGGTTCAACCACGGGTTAGCCCAAAGTCCCAAAATTTAAATTAGACTCTAATTAGGTTCAATTAGAACCCAATTAAGCCCAATTCAGAACCAAATTCGAATCCAATTCGAATAGAAGTTGGGTCTGCAATACATGCTAGTGTGTTTGTCCTGCAAACATGATTTGTTTCTAAACTAAATCCCTCATCGACTCTTTTTTGTGTGTGACCCATTGGGTTCCACATCTAGCCAGCAGTAGGTCCGAGTGCTATTTGACTTAATTCGGTTAGATCTCAACTAAGCCGATATAGGTCAACTCAAGCTAGCTCGACTTGGTCAATTAGAATCTAATTCTAATTAACTGATTTAAATTATCATAATTTAATCATTTCCCTACAAGACAAGATTGTCATCTAGCAACGTATCATGTCTACCCGGAAGATGTGGAATTTTGGTGGAATTACCAAAATAATCTTCAGTGGTGAGTTACCGGGCAATTCAGTCTTTTGATCAACTTGCATCCTGAATATGATTATGGATATGGATACCTTGTCAAATCCAATTTCATATTCATCCCTAGCTCAATCTTTTTAATGATGATTCATTAATGAACTATTAGAAACTACTTCTAATGTTCATACTTTGATCAAAGATTTCCCGAATCATCATTTGATCGAAATTGGCTGGATGCAACATCCTCTTACTAGGACTGATCAATTCCTTGTTGACCTACTCACAACCTTCATATACAATCCACCATATCCAGTATCACCTCCTGCATAACTCAGTGTGATGATTGAGTGTGAACCAAAATGTGGATTCATGTATATAAGGTACCATGACAGTCTCAGGTCAAAGGACCACATGCACTACTCCCACTATGAGAAATATCTATTAACAAACAGATAAGGTTCCATTAGATATTCTCAATCTGGATCTATTCATTGAACTCATTCTCTAATGAGCACCCACATCCTAGTATTAGTGTCAAACACAAGTGACTGTGAGATCAGTCACCCTCATACATTGGAAAAGCTGATCTTTACCAGAAACATTGATCCCCTACTCAATGTCCCATTGACCAGGAATATTTTAGATTAGGGTTTTAAGGCTTTAGGTCTCACTGGTATAATCTCATCATAACCCTAGAACCATAGCCCTAATCTATAGAGTTTCATCATATAATAATTAAGACACAGCGTATGATGAAAATAAAGCCTTTATTGAATGATAATGTCAATACATTGATTTTTGGGATGGATAAGGAAAAATCCTAATGAAATATAATATTTTGATTGGCCTTTAGGGCAAAATCGTTTCAATCTCCCACTTGCACTAAAGCCAATCGCCTTTAAATTTTAACCCCATACAATCGAGGTGGCGATCAAACTCTCGCTGTGGTAGAGCCTTAGTGAATGGGTCTGCTATGTTGTTCTCCGTTTCAACTCTTTTAATGCAGACTTCTTGTCTTTCGACAATCTCTCGAACAAGATAGAAGCATCTCAGAATGTGCTTTGATTTTTGATGGACTCTTGGTTCCTTTGCTTGAGCAACAGCCCCAGTATTATCACAGTAAAGTGATACTGGACCTTCAATCTCGGGAACAACACCCAACTCTGATATGAACTTCTTCATCCAGACAGCTTCCTTGGCAGCTTCACTAACAGCAATGTACTATGTCTCAGTTATTGAGTCAGCTACAGTCTGTTGTTTAGAACTCTTCCAACTTACAGCTCCTCCATTTAGGATAAAGACATACCCAGATATAGATTTGCTGTCATCTGGATCTGATTGAAAACTAGAATCTGAATAAGCTTCTAATTTAAGATCAGATCCACCATATATTAGAAAAATATCCTTGGTCAATATTTTTCATAGCCTTCCAGTGATCCTCTCCTGGATCAGCCTGAAATCTACTGGCTATACCTAAGGCATATGCCACATCAGGCCTGGTACATAGCATACATAATAGACCCTACTGCCAAAGCATAAGGTATAGAATTCATTCTATTTCTTTCTTCAGGTGTCTTAGGAGACATCTTTTTAGAAAGATGTATGCCATGACCAATAGGTAAGTAACATCTTTTACTTTCCTCCATGCTAAATCTTTTTAGCACTTGGTCAATGTACCTATACTGGGATAAACCTAGCATCCTCTTGGATCTATCTCTATAGATCTTTATACCCAGTATATAAGATGCTTCTCCCAAGTCTTCCATGGAAAACTGTTTAAATAACCACACCTTGACTAATTGTAACATTGGGATATCATTCCCAATGAGTAGTATGTCATCTACATATAGAGCCAAGAAAACTATGGCACTCCCACTAGTCTTCTTATACACACAAGGTTCATCCTCATTTTTGATAAAATCAAATTCTTTGACTGTCTTATCAAATCGGATGTTCCAACTCCTTGATGCTTGTTTTAATCCATAAATGGATTTCTTCAGCCTACATACCTGATTAGGTCTAGTCTCCAAGACAAAACCTTCTGGCTGTGACATATAAACCTCTTCCTTAAGGAAACCATTGAGGAATGCGATTTTCACATCCATCTGCCAGATTTCATAATCATGATATGCTGCTATAGCAAGCATGATCCGAATAGATTTGAGCATGGCAACAGGAGAAAATGTTTCATCATAATCTATCCCTATTTTTGTCTGAAATCCTTAGCCACTAATCTGGTTTTATACGTTTCGACTTGGCCATCTGCCCCAATCTTTTTCTTATAGACCCATTTGCATCCAATAGGGTTAACACCCTCTGGTGCATCAACCAAAGTCCAGACTTGGTTGACATACATGGAGTCCATTTCGGATCTCATGGCTTCCAGCCATCTATCTGAGTCACTACTCATGACAGCATCCGTATAGGTTAGAGGCTCATCATTTTCAATGATTCGGGCTTCATTATTTTCAATAATGAACCCATACCTCTCAGGTGCATGTCGCATCCTATCAGACCTACGGATAGGAGTGGTGTGTTCAGGTTCTATACTAACTATGTTATGATTTGGTTGAGATGTACCTATTTGTTGAACTTCTTCAAGTTCAATATTTCTCCCACTGCCCTTTTGTAGGATGAATTCTTTCTCCATAAAAGTGGCATGCCTACTGACTAAAACCTTTTGTTCAGTAGGGTGGTAGAACAGATATCTTATACTATCTTTAGGATATCCTACAAATATACACTTATCTGCTCTAGCATCTAGCTTATGTCCAAAATTTCTTTTGACATAAGCTGGACATCCCCATATCTTAAGATATTTAAGATTGGGTTTCCTTCCCCTCCATAATTTATATGGAGTGCTAGAAACAGATTTAGATGGTACTCTATTTAAAATATTAGCTGCGGTTTCCAAGGCATATCCCTAGAAAGAAACAGGTAACTCAGTGAAGCACATCATGGACCGTACCATATCTAACAAAGTACGATTTCTCCTTTCAGTAACACCATTTAATTGTGGTGTATAAGGAGGAGTCCATTCAGAGATGATCCCCTTTTCTTTAAGGTGATCAAGAAACTCGGTGGATAAGTATTCACCTCCTCTATCTGATCGAAGGATCTTAATACTTTTCCCTGTTTGTTTCTCTACCATACTTTGATACTCTAAAAATTTTTCAAAAGCTTCGGACTTATATTTCATTAGATACACAAATCCGTACCTTGAAAAATCATCAGTGAATGTGATGAAATTTGAGTATCCACCCTTGGCCTGAGTTGTCATAGGCCCACATACATCTGTATGTATGAGTCCTAATAACTCAGTTGTCCTTTCATTATGTCCACTAAATGGAGTCTTGGTTATTTTACCCATGAGACATGATTCACAAGTTCCTAATGATTCATAGTCATAAGGATTAAGGAAATTTTCCTTGTATAACTTGTTAATCCTTTGCTCACTAATATGTCCAAGACGACGGTGCCAAAGTAAAGTATTGTTCACATCATCTCTCTTTCGTTTGTTACTAACATGAAGTATATTGTCATTAGTAGATAGAGTTAAAAGACCATTGCAAAATATGCCATAAAATATTATTTCATTAGAAAAACTGATTGAGCAGCCACTGCTCATTACATTCATAGTATAACCTTGTTTAATTAACAAGGGTACAGATATGATGTTTCTAATGACCTTAGGCATATAATAACAACTTTTCAACTCTAAAATCTTCCCAGAAGGCAGCTTTAATATATAAGTTCATACAGCTTCTGTTTGGATGGAATCTTCTCCAGCACCGTAGAGCTCGAAGTCTCATTTCTTCAAAACTCTAATGTTTCGCAGTCCCTGCAATGATTTGTAGATATGATGACCACAAGCGGTATCCAATACCCAAGAGTTTGAATTAGAAGAGTCTAATGACAAAATTACATGTATCTCATACATACCTTTTGGTGCATCACTAGCACCAGGCTTTACACTTACAAGGTAAACCTTGCAGTTTCTTTTCCAGTGACTCGGCTTGCCACAATGAAAGCAGGTCATTTGTCCGGAGGCCTTCTTTCCTTTCTTTTTCTTGATGCCCCCTTTAGGGTTCAGCCTCCTCTTGGAACCCTTTTTGCCTGTTTTCTTCTTATTTTTTCCATCCACAAGAAGAAGTGGAGCCTTATTTTTTTTTAAATGGCTCTCTGCCGTTTTCAACATATTCAACAGCTCAGGCAAGGAAGAATTAAGTTTGTTCATATGATAATTGAGAATAAACTGTGAAAATGACTCTGGGAGTGACTACAAGATTAAATCCTGATTCAACTCCCTATCCATAACAAAACCCAATTAACCTAATCGGGTGATTAGGTCAATAACCTTTAATACATGGTCTTGTACAGATGTTCCTTCTGTCATCCTTGCACGGAATAACTACTTAGATATTTCATATCTAGCAGTTCGACTATGTTTTCCATAAAGTTTTTTTAGATTGAGCATTATGGAGTTAGTGCCCATGCTTTCATGTTGCCTCTGCAACTCATTGGTCATAGAGGCAAGCATTATACATTTGATAGTAAGTGAGTCATTTTGCCACATGTTATATGTGGTCTTTTCCTCTTGCGAGGCATCTTTCCCTAATGGTTCCAAGGTAGGTGTATCAAGAATATAAGAAAGTCTTTCTTGGCTGAGTACTATCTTCAGGTTTCTCAACCAATCAACATAGTTTGGTCCAGTCAACTTATTGGCTTCAAGAATACTACGGAGTGAGAGTGGAGAGGCCATTTAATCTACATTAACAAAGAACATTACATAAGCAAACAACCAATGTTGACAAAACATAATTAAATTAGGACTTTAACTTAATTATGTCTCCCACTATTTTATCAAGCATCATAACCCTCCATATAATGATCGAGAAAATCCTAATTGGTTTTCTTAGTGGGGTTGAGATCCTAATTCCTTATAAAAGACCTTGTGTGTACACAACAAATCTTATATAAGTTCAAAGATAAGAAAACTCTTTCCAATTGTAACTAATACAATTCTCAACTTATCTTCGCCTCTAAAATATTAATAGCCTTATATGTGCACAACAAACTATAATATTTTAGTTAAGTCAGACCCTTCATTGCTATATAGTCATGATATTAATTATAATACCCTTGTGTGTACACAACAAAGTATTATATTAAATCATGCCATAAACTTCAAATGCACCAAATTAAAATTATGTCAGTCATCATAAGAGGCCTTGTGTGTACACAACAAACCTAATATGAATCATAACATAATAATGACTTGGCATGAAGGAAGGCCACATGTAGTGAATATTACACTAAGCATATCAATCAATAATTAAGTTAATCTTATCGGCCAAGTAAGTGGGAGAGTGGTGGGGTCCCCCTGTTGCTTTCCTTAGACACCAATAAGAATTGGCCAGGTCAGTAACGGAACCAATTAAAAATCACGTCCTCTTTACCGATCATGAACCACTTTTCCTAGACACCGAATGATCAATTAATCATATTGATTATTTCGCTTTTGGTATATGACACTACAACTTAATATAATTTGAAAGAGGGCTTTATTAAAACAAAGCACATTCTATATATATAACTAAGCAAATATGTGCCAAGTGTGTCATCATATTAGGACAACCATTTACCATATAATGGATCCACCATTATGCCAGAGCAACTTTATTTCAGTATGATGACTGGAAGGCTAAACATATCTCTATACAAATTAAGGTTTGAGTGAAAACCTTAATTAGTGGCATACATTAAACATATATGCACAATTAACACAAATATGTGATTAGTGTGTCATCATTCTAAGACAACCATTTACCACATAATGGATCCACCATTATGCCAGGGCAACCTTATTTCAGAATGATGACTGGATTACTAAACATATCTCTACAACAATTAGGGTTTAAGTGAAAACCCTAATTAGTGACAATACATCAAACACAAACCACATCATATCTAAATTATCTACATATGCCTATAAAAATCAGCATATATATTTTAATCTTGATAAGGAGGCTCTAATACCAATGTTGGGTTTGTTGACCAAGGCGAAAACATAGATTTCAAAATTTTTATCTTATGAAATCTATACCAAACCCTTTAACCCTAGATCTCCTTTAAAAAAAAAAATTAAAATATATATCATTCATATACATTATTTAAATATATATATATATATGTAAGTACTAACCTGTACCGCAATATCCAAAATGCAAATCTCCACCAGGTGCCCAAATGTTCACCCTCCAATGGTGATCCACACGGAGAAGAGATGAAGACAACAACTTCTTGATCTTGGATCCTCTTCTTGAATTCTTTTTCAAGAATTCAATTCCTGGACTTATAGGCTGGAATTTTCTTTCTTGAAAATTTCCTTTCTCCCTTCTTTCCTCTTCTTGATCCTTTCCTCATCTTCAATCCTTGTAGAAAATTCTTATTTAAAGTGGAAGAAAAATTAAGACAAGTAATGTCTTAATTCAAAAAAGAAAAGAGACCCTTCCTCTTTCTTTCCTTTACCGTTCAAGACCTTCCTCTTATTCTTGTTTAGGGTCAGAGTTTCGACAAAGGATACCTCTGTAAGGGAAACAATACCCAACAAGAACAAGGAGAAGGAGTATTCTGAAGAGGAAGAAAGGGAATCTGATCTCTGAATTATCTTACATGAAAACCCCCGAGAACCCAACCCTATTTATAGATATCAGAGGGGTGTCTTTTCAAAAAACAACGCAACCCTCTGCTATCCCAAGAATCACGTTCTTTCTATCCTCATGCGTCCCCTCAGATTTTTCACGCATTTCCTGATTTATTTCAAGATTTTTCGATGAAGAAAAACCTCGGAAGAAACCTCAGAAAAGTCGCGATGTTCTGAGACGGAGTTATGACCGAAAAGCAACAGATTTCTTCTGGCCATCTAATCTTGATCCAAGGGACTCCAGATGAGACGCCTAAAGAAAAGATTTCCGCCCCCTCCCATCTGGTTTTCACGATAAAAGAAGTCCCCACGCGCATGAAGAGGAGTCCACGCGCGTGGACTCTTCCTTTAGTGCGCGCGCGTGGGAAAGATGGCTTGGGCGGTCTTGGGAAAAGGGTTTAAATTAATTTTTAATCAATGAGTTCAGCCACGGGTTAGCCCAAAGTCCCAAAATTTAAATTAGACTCTAATTAGGTTCAATTAGAACCCAATTAAGCCCAATTCAGAACAAAATTCGAATCCAATTCGAATAGAAGTTGGGTCTGCAACACATGCTAGTGTGTTTGTCATGCAAACATGATTTGATTCTAAATTAAATCCCTCATCGACTCTCTTTTGTGTGTGACCCATTGGGTTCCACATCTAGCCAGCAGTAGGTCCGAGTGCTATTTGACTTAATTCGGTTAGATCTCAATTAAGCCGATTTAGGTCAACTCAAGCTAGCTCGACTTGGTCAATTAGAATCTAATTCTAATTAACTGATTTAAATTATCATAATTTAATCATTTCCCTACAAGACAAGATTGTTGTCTAGCAACGTATCATGTTTACCCGGAAGATGTGGAATTTTGATGGAATTACCAAAATACCCTTCAGTGGTGAGTTACCGAGCAATTCAGTCTTTTGATCTACTTGCATCCTGAATATGATTATGGATATGGATACCTTGTCAAATCCAATTTCATATTCATCCCTAGCTCAATCTTTTTAATGATGATTCATTAATGAACTATTAGAAACTACTTCTAATGTTCATACTTTGATCAAAGATTTCCCGAATCATCATTTGATCGAAATTGGCTGGATGCAACATCCTCTTACTAGGACTGATCAATTCCTTGTTGACCTACTCACAACCTTCATATATAATCCACCATATCCAGTATCACCTCATGCATAACTCAGTGTTATGATTGAGTGTGAACCAAAATATAGATTCATGTATATAAGGTACCATGGCAGTCTTAGATCAAAAGACCACATGTACTACTCTCACTATGAGAAATATCTATTGACAAACAGATAAGGTTCCATTAGATATTCTCAATCTAGATCTATTCAGTGAACTCATTCTCTAATGAGCATCCACATCCTAGTATTAGTGTAAAATACAAGTGACTGTGAGATCAGTCACTCTCATACATAGGAAGTGCTGATCTTTACCAGAAACATTGATCCCCTACTCAATGTCCCATTGACCAGAAATATTTTAGATTAGGGTTTTAAGGCTTTAGGTCTCACTGGTATGATCTCATCATAACCCTAGAACCATAGTCCTAATCTATGGAGTTCATCATATAATAATTAAGACACAGCGTATGATGAAAATAATGCCTTTATTGAATGATAATGTCAATACATTGATTTTTGGGATGGATATGCAAAAATCCCAATGAAATATAATATTTCGATTGGCCTTTAGGGCATAATCCTTTCAATTTTGTATAGCTCTGATACCAAATGATTGGTCCCAATCAAAGCTATGTAGAAATTTTGCAGAGAAGAGAGTATTCTGTTTAAGGTGATAATTAACCTGGTAGTTTTATTGAATTTTTTTATCTGCTGTTCAAATTTTTTTGTCTGCTGTTCATTGCGAGGTAGCAGAGTTTAAATACATAAGGACTCAACTACTCTAAACAAATGGAGTGAAGCGATTAGTTGGCGATATAATAGCCAACAATAATAGAAATATTCTTTCTAACTTATTGGCCGATTCCTATGCAAGCAAAATAACGGCAATAACTAATGTAAATCTTAAACCATAATATGCAATCAGCATGGTTTTTATCTTACGCCGCCTTGCATGCCACGTGCAAACTGTTTCACCTCAATCCTTGCATCTTGTGTTTTTGATGGGTACTCGAGTTGATCTTCTTGGCTTATCACCAAACATAAATTAATTATGAAGGGGTGGCAAAATGCTACAATATTGCTGAGCATGGGTGAATGATTAAGATATGGCAGTTAATGCTAGCGATAAACGAATATACCATATTTGAAGGAACACTTCAGGGTACCCCATTACACAAAAGTAGTTCAAATTCTTACCCTCTGCCAAAACTACACAAATCTTTTCAGGAAAATTTATCCAAGTCTTGGATTAGATTTTGGATTGGATCATTTTATTTTATAGACTAGATTATTGCCATACCCCAAATTATGGATTGGATTGGTTCGAAAATGGCTCGACTAGTGCAATAAATTTAAAACTCAAGGGCCAGATATTTTGAAAAAATCTATTCTTTATTGATGTGATATTTGATTACATGTCAAAATAAAAAAAGAAAATTTTACAAGATTCAAGCTTGAAGCATCATTTGCCTGGGAAGGATCTTTGGTAGTCTATAGAGATGTTCTGGTGCTTGCTTCACAAATGCCTCTAGCGATGCACTCTTCAGTTTGGGAGGCAGCATTGACTTTGATTTCAAAGAGAAGCCACTCGGAGATTCTCATGAATGCCTAGATGCTTTCATCTATTACAGCCTTCAAACACTCGTATAAACACATGCAAAAATTCGACGTGATGGTGGGAAGGTGTGCTTGAATCATCGACTTGCACTTTTCAAAGCCTACAGTGAAAGCAATCTTGCAAGCTTTCATCATGGCCTTGACTCCCTTTTTCTTTAGCCTAGATGCCTTTATGTCGACAGTCCAGGCTATAACCCCCCTAGTTTGAGAGTTTGCATAGAGGTGCTTTATGCACTCTTCTTCCTCTTTAAATAGGCCCTCTACGTGCTTCACCCTTGAGGTGGACAATTGGAGTTTAGCTTACAGTTTAGATGGCTCCATAGTAGCTTGGGCCTTTCCCCCTACAGAAAGGCCCTTGATCTTCTGAGGCAACTCCTTATGACGATTAGCTTCGCCATGGCTCCGGCACTCTCGGTCGAAGCATCTATCCTTCCAAGGAGGGGGTTTCTAGAAGAGTGAGCAACAAAAGCAGTATTTCAACTCTTCTTCCCCCTTTCTTCTTCCAACACCTTTTTTATGTGCTTTATTTTATCTTGAGCCCATGAGCAATCTTTTTCTATCCGAGTAGCTCATCATTCAAGGTCCTAATGCTTCTTCTTTACCTTTATTATTTCTTCATCTCGCCGATCATTTTTCTCTTGAGCTTCCCGGAAAGCTTCTTCGTAAGAGTCAATTTCCTTCACCAACTTGGTGTTAGCAGATTTTTCTTGTCCAAGAACATGATCTAGCCAGTTTGCCCTTTCCTTTTGCTACAGCAAGCTCCTATGTCAGGACTTTTGTAGAAAAATCTATGAAGAAGGCCAAATAATACCCTAACTGCACAAAATCCAAATGAAGCTATGTTAAGTAAAGAGTAGCAGGAGATGAAGAAGAGGGATACAAGGATTCCTTACTCGAATGTATGATCCCAGGGCATCTGTCATTTGATTTTGGGCAACAGTCCCACCATCAATTTCCTTTTAGTTGGTGAAAGGAGTCCCTCGAGCAGCTATGCAGCAGCTTTGAGATTTTCCGATATGGAGCTATGGTGAGATGTTGGCCATGGACGTCTAGTGAAAAGGAGCATTGGTGGAAAGGTTTCCAAAGTGTCCACCTCTCCATTGGGGCCTCCTTTGGTGGACTACAGTACCCACCATCTCCATTAGAGTCTTTCCTGGTGGATCAGTGGTGTCCACCATCTTCGTTGGGGTCTCTTCCTATGGACTTGTAACATCCACTACTCCCATCAAGACTTCCTCTAGTGGGTTGACATCACTGGATGGCACAGTTGGGGGTAGGGTAGTTGGCATATTTACATCTCCTCCTATCAAAGCCAAAAACAAAGCTTGGGTGACCATAGGGTTGATGTCGCTATCCATCAAAGCTGGAAGACTAGTAGTCGGTGCAGATGTCTTGGCTGTTTCTTCCTCTATGATGTCCTTTCGAGTGCTCGGAGCTCTTCTAGTCTCATCTTGTTTCAAGGATGCTAGAAAGAAAATCATCGAAGGATTTGTTGTAGAGATTTTCCAAATGGATTTCAAAAGAAGAAGAGCAAACTTTAAAAGGGAGAGGAAAAGAGAAGATAGAAAGACATTATCATTAGCCTAGAATTTGTAGAAGATCTAGTGGTCTAGAGTGGATAACTAGTTGTATCAATCTCCTTAATGGCTAGCAGCTGGTAGCATGCAAGCACCGTCTCCATTAAATGAAATGCATGATGTCTCATAAGGAGTCATGAGCAAGTATTCCCATATTTAAGGCATGATGTTAGCAATACTTCCTTCGTCTAACCCACTTCCAGTTTAGACTCGAAAGTAGGGAGTAAGTATTTTGGGGGTATTTTCAATGCCTTGGATTTATTATCGGATGCAATTTTAGGATCGCCAATCTAAATACCGATCCATTACCTATGCCGAACTTTAGTGCGGTAGTATTTTTATTCTTAGTCTCTATTGGCTTCCTATCTTCAACATGGCTTTCTTTGTCACATGATCAATCTTTATAATTTCAAATAGCCAATCACCTAGAACATGGAAACGATTACTTGGTATAGATAAGATCAACCAACAGCTTCCTTCCTACATAAAAGTAGATGAGGGCTAAAATTCTATGCTCATAATAGTATAATTAATAGCCCAATACTCATAAAATCGTACAGTTCCTCAACTATCCATTACAAATAGCCAGGGCCCCAAGGATTCCGAGTAAAAAATCTTTCCTAGCTTACTATTGCCCCTATATTCCACATTTCTAACTTGAGTATCAAAGGATTCTTATCGAAACCAATCTCGACTAGAAATTTTTTTTGTAGGTCTCTCCAATAGAGATATCGGTCAATCAGCTATTTTTCCAATTTTAAGCTGGAATTTATAGCAACAGTTATCAAGATAAATTTATCTTCCTTGATAACAATTAAAAGAAAAGCTTTTCCAAATTTTCTTTTATAAAAATAAAAAAAGAAAATTTGAAGAAAGGCTTCACCTCACTTTGCATCGCTATTATTTCAATATATATATGTTGATGCTAAATCACCTGTGGCTGAAGCTTCGGCGGTATCGGGCATCCGGCTTGCTCTTCTGATCTTGCTCCTAGGTATGGATGGATACCTGCAAAAGATCCCGGATCGGATTTTCGATGGGGGACACTCTGATGCTCAAGTCAGTGGATAGTCTAGGCAGCAACAGAATGGAGAATTCAAGAAGAGCATCGATGGAAAAGGAAGTGAATAGAGTGGCCTAGCTTGGACCTGTTGGTCTTAGACCTTACTTATCCTTGGGAGGTCCCCTCTTACCCTATTTATAGTGGTTGTAATAACCAAATACGGTTATAGTTGTTGCAACCGAATAATCAAATAATTAAAGGTGGTTGTAATCGAATAACCAAATAACCGAAAGTAGTTGTAGCCGAATAACCGAATAACCGAGGTAGTTGTAACGGAATAACAAAATAACCGAAGGTAGTTGAGATAGTTATGATAAATGAGGCCAAGTGATAGGGTCATAACATTGCCCCCCATTCCCAAGCTAAAAAATATTGCCAATGAACTGCTTCGGCTTTGATTCCATTTTTAATGAAGGGAGTAATAAATAATAGCCTTTGCACTTTGTCGGTTAGCCGATTAGATCTACCTTTGATAGTGATAGAGAATAAGATAGGACGGTTAGATCATCACTAAGCTGCTGAGTAATGTATGTTGATTATATGCACTTTGGTGCGTCACCGGATTTGCCGCAAGATAGACCATGTAGATCATCCCTGAATTTTTAACAAAGATTAAGACAAGCTGGTTGAGGCCATTTTGGCACTTCATCAAATTTATCATGGATCATTCCTGAGCTTTTGATAGAGAATAAGATAGGTTTATCAGGCCCATCTCAGTATTTCGTAGGGTAGATCACGTAGATCATCCTTATGCCTTTGATAGAGAATAAGACAGGCTGATCAAGTCCACTTCGCCACTTCGTAGGGTAGATCACATAAATCATCCTTATGCCTTTGATAGAAAATAAGACAGGCTGATCAGGCCCATCTCGGTACTTTATAGGGTTGATCATGTAGATCATCCTTATACCTTTGATAAAGAATAAGATAGGCTTTAGTAGGCCTTTCCTTGGGCTTCAGTGGACCCTGATAAGATAGACTTCAGCGGATCTTACGCATAGAACGGCCTCGGGCCTCTTGGACGTTGATCGGCCTAGCACATGTAGATCGGCCTTCAAGAAGATATCGGCTATTAAGAAGTCATCAATCTTGAAAAAGATATCAATCATTAAGAAAACATCGACTTTTAAGAAGATATCAGTCATTAAGAAAACATCGATCTTTAAGAAGATATCGGCCTTGAAGAAGATATCGGCCATTAAGAGGAGATCGGCCTTTAAGAAGCCATCGACCTTGAAGAAGATATTGGCCTTAAAGAAGATATCGGCCATTAAGAGGAGATCGGCCTTTAAGAAGCCATCGACCATGATGAGATAAGCCTCAATAGGTAGACTCAGAGATATATCAACATACTCTGTGAATCTCTCTTCAGAAACATGCAGTTGGAAAATGATTTTAAGAATCTCAAAAGTTAAAGGATCTTTTCTGGCTTAAGAGTAAGCCTATAATTCTCATCGATAATCTCTTGCAGTCTGCATCATGAAAAAAGGATTCTATTTATAAGAAGTGTAGGGTAACGGCATACTTACAGTTTTGGATGTAGCGTAGCATAATCTCTTGTAGTCTGTATTATGAAAAAAGGAATCTATTTATGAGAAGTGTAGGGTAACGGCATACTTACAGTTTTGGATGTAGCGTGGCCTCTTGGCCCTGAGCACAAAATGCCTCCTCTTCCTTGGGTTCCTTGTTTCTTCACCTGGCATTCTTGCATCTTTATAATGGCAAATCATGTCCGCGACTTCCTCCGTTAGGCCTATTGCCCCAACTAAAATTTCTTCAAATTTTAGAAAGAAGTGGTATCATAATGACTGGACCCGAGCTTCTTGGCTCGATATCAACTGCAATTCCAAGATATGCACAGCTGATGTTGGAAAGGCACTGAGTGAGGTAGGTGGTAGAGCTCCAAGGGGTTGACACAGCACAACAGTCAAGGAGGTGCAGGAACCGTAGGCCTGGAGCACCGGATCATGAGCAGGAGGCTCTGAAATGGGAAATCCTAGCAAGGGAGTTGACAGCCACGTCTAGGCAAACTAGTGCAATTAATGCACGGGTGAGGCATACTAGTGCGAGGCGAAGCAAGGCAGTCCTCCAACTGGATAGGAGAAGTAAGGCATATCTTCGATCGGCCTCAAGGCGATGTGTGCCACGAAGCGGGTCTTGGACCAGATCCAAGTCGGTGAAGTGGATCTCGGTTGAGCTGATCCCAGTGAGGTGGAACTCAAAGCAGAACCCATGGAGCAGATCCTGGTGGGGCTAATCCCGGTGAAGCTGATCCTATTGAAGCAGATCCCAGCGAGGTCCATTGCAGCAAGGCGAGTCACGGTGAGGGGAAGACCAGAGCGGTTACATGTGGGTGAGTCTCTAGAAGAGGGAGATACTGATGAAGGCGTCGATGATAGGGTCACCTGGGTAGATCAATTTTGAAGTGGCAGTGACGGTGAGTAGACCCTTCGAAACAGGTAGATCCTTGCGAGGCTCCGAAAGGTGGAGATCTGCACGGGCGAGGCTTCGGGCCATAGGAGAGCTCGGCGAGGGGCTCGTCCATCTCGATGGCAAGGGAGATCGCATGGGGGAGCCAACCAACTCAGTAGCAATGTGGTCCCAGATGAGGAAGAGGATCACCTGTTCTGGGTGATGGAAAGCAACCCGTGGAGCTGGTCATCGAGAGATGCAGAGGAGCTCGAGCGAGGGATAGCGGCGGTCTCGGATGAGCGCCTGGTCGAGGCGGCAGTCACTGTTGAGGATCTACACGACGGTGTAGCCGACGTGGTTCTTGAGGCCGAGGAGGAGATCGAGGTTGCGAAAGCCAGCGCCGGCGTCGACGGAGAACCAGAAGCAGGCGAGGGAGATGCCGATGTTGGCGACGGTGGTGATCTTGCCGACGCCGCCCTTGTTGGAGGCATCCACTATCACGCGTGGGGTCTCGCCAGCGAGCTGGGTCTACAGCACAGGCGGCAGTGGCCTGGGCTCACATGGGGCCCCCATCCTTGAGGAGATCGATGAGGGCAGCGAACTCCGACGGGATACCTCCAGAGAAGGGGTTGCCGAAGAGGGAGATGATCTGGAGGGAGGGGAGGCCGGCGAGGGAGGCATTGATGGTGCCGGAGGGGCCATAAGTGATGCCGGTGAAGTTGCCGCAGGGGTTGCGGATGGGGGCGACAATCTAGGAGGCGAGGGTGCCACCGAGGTTGGCGGTGATGTTGCCCTTGAACTCGAGGAGGAGCTCCTTCTCCTCCACCATTGTCGGCGAGGTCATCCTCACTATCAAGCCGGAGCTTGAGCCCTCGTTTCTTGGTCCTGCGAACTTGGATCAGGGGAAGGAGGAGCTTGATGGAGTCATCGGCCTCATCCTCTCTCTTGCCCTTTCCATCGAGGATTTCTTGAAATTCTCCTTTCAAAGAGGGGATTGATCGCGACCCCTACCTGGTGCGCCAATCTATTGACGCTAAATCACCCATGGCTGAAGCTTCGATGGCGTCGGGCATCCCGCTCGCTCTTCTTATCCTACTCCCGAGCACGGATGTATACCTGCAAAAGATCCTGGATCGGATTTTCGGCGGGGAACACTCTGACGTTCAAGTCGGTGGATGGTCTAGACAGTAACAGAATGAAAAATTCAAGAAGAGCATAGATGAAAAAGGGAGTGAGTAGAATGACCTAGCTTGGACCTGTTGGCCTTAAACCTTGTTTATCCTTGGAAGATTCCCTTTTATCCTTTTTATAAATGTAGTAATAATCAAATACAGTTATAATTGTTGTAATCGAATAACTAAATAACCGAAGATGATTATAACTATTATCAAATAATCGAAAGTCGTTGTAGCCGAATAACTAAATAATCGAAGATAATGATAACCGAATAATAAAATAATTATAACCGAATAATAAAATAATTATAACCGAATAATAAAATAATTAAAATTAATTAAAATAATTAT
This sequence comes from Areca catechu, assembly GCA_021397845.1. NCBI lineage: Eukaryota > Viridiplantae > Streptophyta > Magnoliopsida > Arecales > Arecaceae > Areca > Areca catechu. The sequence continues at coordinate 6,879,764 of CM038048.1, forward strand.
GATAAATAAAATCAAGTGACAAGACCATAATAATATGCGAACATGGATTATCAATTTCATTACAAATAAGTATCTAAGAGACCATTCTACAAACATCTTGTGACAAGCAGACGCTAACTCACCACGATTCCACGATGCCAACCTTCTCGGCATCCGTGCAAACAGCTGCCTTCTTCACCCAAAACCCCTCAACCTCCGTATCCCAAACATCCTCGTCAACCCCATCCCCAAACTCCTCCCAGTCATCCCCAATCCCAGACTCGAACAAGTCCTCGAATCCATCATCCTCTTCCTCCTCTCCGTCGTTGTCCTCCTCCTCATCGCTGTCGTCACTGTCGTCGCCGTAGCTGGCGTCTCTCCGTCTCTCTCTCCGCATCCTCTTTCCCTCCCGAACCAGCTCCAAAAGACGCTCCCTCTCGGCGAGAAGCTCGTCCTCCACCAGTAGTTTCCCCTCGTGGTTGTAGGCCTCTACGAGGAACACCGAGTCCCGCACCCCCTTCACGCTCACATAGAACAGCTCCGGGTGGCGCACCAGCATCGCCCGCAGCCGGTTTGGCAGCCCGAAATCCTTGCGCAAGTGCGTAAGGTGGTCCACCAGCGTCCGCTTCTCCACCGTCATCCCCAGCACCTCCCGCACCGCCAAGCACGCCCTCTTCTCCTCCTCCGCCGTCCGCCGCCGCCACAACCGCCACCCCTCCTCGTCGGCGGAGGCGGCGGCAGCGTAGGGGGAGACCTCCGGCAACTCCTGGAAGCGGATGAGGTAGTCGCGGTGGCGGCGCTTGACGTTGAGCCCGCGGCGGAGGTGGAGCTGCTTGAACCTGGCGGGGCGGTCGATGATTCGGTCAGAGGAAGGGTTTTGGATGGGAGGGAGGGGAGAGGCGAGGGAGGGGTCCCAGGAGACGAGCTCGAGGGCGCGGCCGTAGGAGGTGTCGATGGTGCGGAAGCGGTCGGGGTGGCGGTTGCAGAGGCGGGAGCGGAAGTCGGGAGGGAGGCCGAGGTCGGGGGCGAGGTGGACGAGCTTGGAGAGGAGGAGGCGCCGGCGGGGGGAGAGCATGAGGAGGCGCTGGAGCTTGGAGGCGAGGGAGGCGGCGATGCGGGCGCGGAGGAGGGACTCGTCGGCGGCGAGGGCGGCGGCGGCGGGGGTGAGGGTGACGGAGAGGAGGGAATCGGAGGTGGGGGAGGAGCGGCAGGGGGCGTAGAAGAGGTGGAAGAGGGCGGGATAGCGGAGGATCATGGAGCGGAGGGAGCGGGAGTGGTGGAGGCCGAGGTAGGGCCGGCAGCGGGAGAGGACGCGGAGGGGGAGGAACTGGCGGGGCTTGGAGAGGAGAAGGGTCTTGAGCTTGCGGGCGAAGCGGAGCTTGCTGTGCTTCGCGGCGTGGCGGTCGAGGGGTCGGCACCGAGGTATCTTGGTGGAGGAGATAGGGAAGAAGAAGAAGAGGGATTTTGTTCTCGTTGTGATGATAGGTGGGAGGTTGATGATGGTGGTGCTTCTCAACAAGGTGGAGGTGGAGGACGAAAGGGTGGGGGGGACGAAGGCGGTCTTGATTCCGGGGAATTGTTGTTGAAGAGATGAGCAAGCGACGGGGGATGGGGTTTGCCTGGGGGAGGGAAGGGAGACAACCATGGCCATGTTCAAGAGGCGGTGGATGAAGAGGAGGGGTTTGAGCGGGGAGGCAGAGGACGAGGAGAATGGACCACCATTCTCTGTGTCGAAGATAAAAGTTTCCTATTCAAATAGGATGGAAACCAAAGATCACTTGCGTACTTACTTGCCTCAAACGGAAAAACATTTAATTATTTTTAATATAAATTTATGTTAATTTATTTTTATATACTATATTTATTGTTAGGTTAAACATATAAATTTTAATAAAAAATTTAAAAAAAATGATATCAGTAACATTAAATCCAAATAATAATATTTTAGTTATATATAATATTTCTTTTAAAGATCCTCTAATGTGAAACTTCAAATGCACATTTTATTGTAATGGCATGAAAAAATTATCTTTAATTTTCAAGATTTTTTCTTTCAAATTTTTTAAATTTTATTTATTGCCGTCTGGATCGTCGTGGCCTGCAGCTCTGACGCGTCGAGTTCCCACCGAATCTTTGGTTCCCGTCTCGCGGTCGGCTCGCTAGCTTACTCGGAGATCCTGCAAAACAAAAGAAAACCTTGGATCGGGAATTTCAACGAAAGCATTCTGGCGATCAAGTCAGTGGGACGATCGAGGGAAACAAATACCTTTGAGACAGAGAGCTTGGAAGACTCTTCGCTTCTAGAGGGTGATAAAAGAGAAGATAATAACACAAAAAATGAAAGAGTCTTTGTTGCTCTTCTTCGCTTACCTTTACTTACCTTTCTTTGCGGATTTTATATAGACGGGAGGCTTTCTAGGGATTCCCGGTTCTCTCCTTCGAAGGAGATTTTTCATTGCCCGCTATTGCCTTTGTATTCGGCTCGTTCTGTGCTTGAGCCTCCAGCCATAATGGAATGTTGCCACTTTGGAGAAGACCATCCATGTGCTATCGGGCATAAGGCCGTAGAGGGACGCCCTTCTCTGGGAGGTCCAGGCATCCTGTCTTAGAAGTTGCAGTCTTTTAATCGTGCGATCGTCGACGTGTCGGCATACCGAAAGGTTGGAGCCTGGCGTTGTCAGGATCATGCAGATCGTGCGCACGACGCGTCGCAGGGAGGGGGGCTTGCGCCCATGGCAGGGTATGCACCACCTCTTGGAGGCTCAGGATGACCAGGTACCCCGTGGCAGGGTATGCGCACCTCTCGGAGGCTCAGGGTGGCCAGGTACTCCGCTGCCTCTATTTTGAATGCTGGCTTCCCCCTTCTTTGCGCCTTTGGTACAAAACCATGCTCCTGGTAGGACAGCCTACTCCAGAGTGATGGACTCGACCTCGACCGGGAGCTGTCCTCAAACGGGGGGCTCACCCAATGAGCCCTGCCTTGATTGGTAGCTTACCCCGGAAGGGTGGTCCCTTTTGGAGAGCCGGACTCGACCTCAACCGGGAGCTATCTTTAGACAGGGGGCTCGTCCAATGAGCCCTGCCTCGACTGTGAGCTGACCTCGGAAAGAAAGTCCCTTCTGGAGTGGCGGACTCGACCTTAACCAGGAGTTGACCTCAGACGGGGGGCCCGCCCAATGAGCCCTGCCTCGATTGGGAGCTGACCTTGGAAGGATAGTCCCTTCTGGAGAGGCGGACTCGACCTCAACCGGGAGCTGACCTCAGACGGGAGGCCCGCCTAATGAGCCCTTCCTCGACTAGGAGCTGACCTCGGAAGGGCAGTCCCTTTGGTTCTTCATCATGCGGCCATGCCCAGGTGGTGGGTTTCTCACCGCTGCGACCGTCCACAGGTTCCATGTCAGCAGATGTCGTCGCACCAGTCTACGTCAGCAAATATTGCCATATCAGTTGGCCCCCACTCCTGAGCCCGGAGAACGAGGCGTCTGCTTTGGACGAAGGGAGTAGTAATTGCATGGGTGTAGAGGGGGCGTGGCCCTTCCGCTACTAATGCCAGAGACACCGGCGTTTGGGCGGTTATGTCTTTGTGCCATTTGGGTGCTGTACATTAGTCTTCAAAAGGGGTACTCGCGATGCGGAACGCTATCTCGATTTGTGGTATCTCTCTGTTGGCTTGGCGCAAGACGCGACACACATCTTCTCCTGGTCGTTAAATAGGACCCATCTTCTTAGTTCTTAGAATTTCTTCAGGCGGTGAAGAGACAAGACTTGTGTTTCAAAACTGTTCCCTTCTCTTCTGTTCGGGCAGAGTCTTGGCAAGTTAGGCTTCCTTCTTTCCTTCCTCCATTTTCTCCTGTTGAGTTGGGGGAGTACCCTGATAGTGGGTTTGGTGTGGAGGTAAGGCTAATATGTATGCTTTATCCTGCAGGGATGAAGTTCAGCCACAAAGATCTCTGGAAAATATCCTGCAGGAGGACTGCCATCGGGGAGCCCGAGGGGGAGCCCAATTCAAAAGTTCGGAGGGGCGACCCTGGGACTATAGGGGTGGCCAAGCCCAAGGTGGCCCTTATGGGGGAGTGGGACGCCAACTCCCTTTGGGTCGAGGAGAGGGCACAGACTGCGGCGGTGCTTGAGAGGGCGTTGGTGGTTACTACAGCAATGGAGATGGCTAGAAAGGAGGCAGCGAAGGCCATCCCCAAATTCAAGGCGTCCCAGGCTTTCAGGGATGAAGTTGCCGAGGTTGTCCTGGACTCCTATCACCAAGAATTCCGGGAGTACAAGAGCAAGGCCTTTCGCTTCTATGGGTTGAAGGGGTTGGACAACATCAGGCCTTTTATCCCGTACCCTAGGCAAGAAGGATGAGTCTGTCTTCGAGGAGGAGTCAGAGTCAGAGGAGGTTGGGGAGGAGCCCGAAGCTTCCCCGAGTGCCTCACGGGGGGCCAGTGTCACCCATTGGCCTGGAAAGGGGCCGGCGGTCGATGTTTAGATCTTCCTTTCCTTATCTCTCTCTTTTTTTGTATATCAAGGAGGGCCTCCGATTTGTTGGGAGGATGTACAAGACATTTCCATCAATGAAACATTTTCTTTTGGATGGCTATTGTTCCGCTTCTTTCTTTTTGTGTTGCCTGGCTGTGGGTCAGACGACAGATGGTGGGATTTGCTTGGAGTTTCCAGTTGACATCTCTGGACTATAAGCTGGGCGATAAAATTGTTTATCTTTGAGTGTAGGGCTTCATGAGCTCCCGAGTTAAGCACCGGGTTTTAGGAGTCTCTAGGCTTGGAGTGCCGGGCTCCTTGGAGTTTCCGGGATTATGTCCCGGGCTTCTTGGAGTTTCCAAGCTTTGGTACCGGGCTTCTTGAAGTTTTCGGGCTTTGGTGCCAAGCTTCAGGAGTTTCCGTGCTTTGGTGCCGGCTTCTTGGAGTTTCTGGACTTTGGTACCGGGCTTCAGGAGTTTCTGGGCTTTAGTGCCGGGCTTCAGAAGTTTTCGGGCTTTGGTGTCGGGCTTCTTGGAGTTTCCGGACTTTGGTGCGGGGCACGACAGCTCTCGGCTTGAATGCGAGGCTTCACAAGTTTTCTAGCTTTGGTGTGGGGTGCGGTGGCTCCTGGCTTGAATGTGGGGCTTCATGAGTTCCTGCATAGGTGAAAAGCAAGGTTGCACCAAAAAGAACTTGAATTTATTGGGGAAGAGCCTTATATTATTGGTGGTACATTTTCAAGTTGCTGGCGTTCCAGGTTCACGTGAAGCGTATGCCATCGAGTCCAGCGAGGTAGTAGGCCCCACCCGGCAAAGCTTCGATCACTTGGTAAGCACCCTCCCAGTTCAGGGAGAGTTTCCCACATTCCTTTGGTTGAGATGCTTCCGCTCGCTGGAGCACGATGTCGCCCAGGTGGAACACCTTAGCCGCATGCGAGAGTTGTAGGAGCGCACGATTCACTGCCGGTAGGCTGCCATTCTGAGTCGGGCCTTGTCCCTTGTCTCGTTCAACAAGTCCAGGTTGAGGAAGAGGCATGCCTGGTTCTCGCCTTCACTATGTTGTTCTATCCGGAGCATGGGCAATTCGAGTCCCACTGGGATTATTGCCTTAGTCCCAAAGACAAGGTTGAAGGGCGTCTCACCGATGGCCATGCAAGGGGTGGTGTGATAGGCCCATAACATGCTGGGCAGCTCGTCCACCCATCGGCCCTTGACTTCGTCCAGCCTAGTATGGAGCCATTGCAAGATGGTGCAGTTAGTCACTTCGACCTCTCTGTTTGTTTGAGGATGATCCACCGAAGTGAAGCGGTGGCGGATGTCGAGATCGGAGCAGAATTTCTCGAAGGCCCAATTGTCGAACTGCTTCCCGTTATCGATGATGATTGTGTGTGGGAGGCCATATCTACAAATTATAGATTTCTAGAAGAAAGCTGGCCTTCATCTTCGTTATCCATGCTAAAGGTTCGGCCTCGACCCACTTGGTGAAGTAGTCGATGGCCATAATCAAGAACCTCCATTGGCCGGACGCCGTAGGGAAAGGACGTAGGATGTCCATTCCCCACTAGGCAAACGGCCATGGGGCTGATAGTTGGGAGATAGGGCTATCGACTATCACTGAATGCATGTGTGGCATTGGCACTTGTCGCATTTCTTCACAAAATTAGCCGCATCCTCCCGTATGGTCTCCTAGAAGTATCCCTGCCAGATCACCTTGTGTGATAGAAAAATGCCCTACGAGCTAATCATTGTTTGGGTCTTTTTTGTAAACGTCCAACTCATGCATGACATCATAATAAAGGCATTTGATTCATCATATATTGCTGTGTCATATTTTTGACTATGATGAACCCCATAGAGTAGGGCAATGAAATTAGGGTTATGATAAAATAACAGTGAGACCTAATTCCTATAAACCCTAATCTAGAATGTTCCTAGTCATTGGACCTTCGATTCGGGGATCGATGAATCAGGTAAGACTAGCTTATCCTATGTATGCTCAGTTGATGAGGGTGGTTGGTCTCACAGCCACTTATGTAGAGAGACACTAATACAAGGATAAGGGTGTTTATTAGGTTATGAGTACACTGAATTGATCCGCATCGGGACTATCTTATGGAAGTCTTACTCCTTATCAAAAGATAGATCCCAGAGTAGAAGTTGTGCATGTGATCTTTAGACCCTAGGTCACCATGGTTCCTTGTGCACACTAAGCCATACTTTGGTTCATACTCATTCATGGCATTGCGACATGTATGGGGTATTCTGGGTATGGTGGAAGGTGTACGAAGGATGTGAGTGGACCAATAAGGAATTGATCAATCCTGGTAAGAGGATATGTTATCCCATGTAATCTCTTCGATGAGTGACTCAAGGAATCTTTGCAAAGTGGGATGAGATTAGAAGTGACTTCTAATCAGTCATCAGCTGAGATTCGATATGATTAAGTGTTAGGGTTTGACATTTATCCATACCCATCACTTAATCGGGATAATGGGAGATCAAAAGATTGAGTTGCACAGTAACTTACTACTGAAGGGTATTTTGATAATTTCTATCAAATTTCTCATCTTCCGGGTAGGCATGACATATTGCTAGATGTCAATCTTATCTTGTGGGTTTTCATGAACTAATTGGATTGGTTTCATGAGTCAATTCGATGTGTGATTCGAATTGGACAATTAGGTGAGCCGATTTGACCTAATTAGGTCAATCGGGTTCGATCGGATCGAATCGGCTCAAACCTAAACCTACTGCTGGCTAGATGTGGAATCCAATGGGTCACACACAATAGAGAGTAGGCCAAGGAAGTTTCTCATGATTTAATTAGGGTCATGGGATCCTAATTGGTTAGCCAGATTGCATACTAGCATATGTAGGCTAACCCACTTCCTAACCCAATTGGATTGGATCCGGTTGCTTGCTAATTGGGCTAACCTAATTAAGAGAAACCTAAATTAGGTTGAGTCCTAAGTGGGGATAGCCAAATTAGATCTTGATCTGATTTTATTTTGGACTTTTGGACGTTTTATTGAAGAGTCCATTTGAGTTGGGACTTTAGATGCCAAAATGATATCTTGGCATTCAAAAAGGCCTGGAAGAGTCTATAGTCCTATGATCTAAAATATATTTATATGGATGGAAAGAAGACTTAATGCTTTTTCTTTTGACACCCATATTGCATGTACTTTGACTAGTTAAAGGTTGCATGGGGTGTAGATAAAGTTGACCACAAAAGGACTCTCGGCACCTCTTGGCGCGCGCGGGAAATGAAGGTGCGCATAGAAGGACAAAAGTCCTTCTGCAGATGAAACACTCCAGTGTTTCATCAAGAGGCGCCTTCTCATCTTATCCCCATGCCCTTTGGATTTAAATGACCGATCAAAGGGAATAAGAGGGCGGCATGAAATGGGAAAAAGAGTAGCGCGCGCAGATGAAGAGTCGCGTCTCTTCATCTGTGCACGATTCTGAGGTAGAGTCCTTCTGCTCTCAGGACTCTGCTCTTCCCACAATTTTTAAATTTGAAATGATGCCTCCTACCATTCTTCTTAATCGATAAATGCCACATGGCACATGGGGATTTAATCTGGAAAGGGAAAGAATAATGATAAGACTATTCAATCCTGAAGAGTCATATCAAATATGAAATAACATATCTGATAAGAGATTTCAAGATGGTTTTCATGCCCCTTGAAATATTATATAAAGGGGGTACGGTGAAATGAGAGATATAGTTTTCGGTCATCAGAAAACAGGAATCCCATTTTCCCGAGAGTCTATCAGTCTGAGTGTTCTTCTACTCCCTCCTTCTTAATTTAGGACAAGACTTGTCTAGTTAAGACAAGATTTTTTCTACTATGACAAGGCTTATTTTTAGAACATAAGCCTAAGGGGTCCTAGAGAAGAGTTGTCCTAAAACCAAGAGTGGTTTAGGACTGTGTCTAGAAGCCCTACAGTAGGTTAGGGTGTCTTATAGTGGTCAAAGGTCAAAAGGCTGACAAAAGAGTTTTATTAAAGCAAGCAACCCCGGTAGGGATTCTTCCTTGGTACAATTCTCATGTGGATCACCGTTGGAGGGCTTGGACTTGTGAGCCTCATGGAAAAGATTGGATTTCAGTGATCCAGGTATGTATTCTGACTTCATTTATGTTTCGTTGATTGGTATTGCATAAAGGGTTCCTGGGAATTAGGGTTTTCTAGCCATATTAGGATTTCATGCTTAGAATTTTGTTTTGAAATTCACTTCCGCATATTGGATGATTCTCGGCACCGTGGGAGAATTCCCATCATTGTGGGCTATGGTCCTGCCCTCCACATGATTGCTGTAGATACCTTCGTGTATCTCCTAGAGTATGTAAGTGGCCTTCGAGGGCTTCAGGCACTTCAGTAGGGGGTAGGAGTAGGACCTCCGGTATAGCTTCCCATCCAGGATCATGTAGCATGCAGCCTTCTTCATGAGAAGGCCGACCTTCTTTCGGTCCTCTGGCAGGGTGCTGGCAGTAATGTACTTGATGTAGGGGTCTATCCAGCTAGCCTCGTGGGAGACCGACTGGACCTCGGTCGCAGCCTCGCAACTGGGGGCCTCGAGATGTTCGATGAAGGTGCGCCCCAGCGAAGTATCTAGCAAGGTGGCCAGCCTGGAAAGGATGTTGACTCAGGCATTCTCTACTCGTGGGATATGGGAGTTGCTAAAGTGCTGGAGGGTCGACGTGTGAGAGCGCACTCAATCTAGGTACTTCACCATCATGGGATCCCGCATTGTATACTCGTCGGAGACTTGGCCAGCTACCAGCTGTGAGTTTGTGAAGACCTTCAACCTTTCGAAACCCAGTTTGTGGGACACCTTCAGCCCCATGAGGAGCGCTTCATACTTTGCCTGGTTGTTGGTCACCTTGAAGAGGAATCACAGTGCGCATTCCGCAACGACCCCATCAAGACTAGCAAGGATGAGGCCAGCTCTGCTTCCTCCTGCTTTGGATGCACCGTCCATATGAAGTATCCATGTTTCTTTCACCGGGGTCGGGTCCAGCCTGAGCTCGGCTTGTTGGTTCGTCTCCTCTAGACTTCCTTTGGCCTAGGTGCATTCCACCATGAAATCGGCTAGAACTTGGGTCTTCTATGCCTGTCGTGGGTGATATGTGATGTCAAATTTGCTGAGCTTTAGCATCCACTTGGCCAAGTGCCCGGAGTGTCGGGATGGCTCAAGATAGCCCTCAGGGGCTGATCAGTGAGGATGGCAATGAGATGCACTTGAAAATAAGGTCTGAGATACTACGCAAATGTTATTAGTGCAAAAATATTTTTTTCTGGCTGGGTGTACCTAGTTTTGGTATCATGGAGTAGCTTACTGGTATACTAGACTGGCCACTGAGAGCCGTCCCTGTCATCACGAACCATCATGGAGCTAACCACCTTCGATGAGACCGCAAGGTACAGGAGGAGCTCTTCCCTGGGCTCCTACATTGATAGTAGTGGCAGTGAGGCGAGGAGCTTCTTCAGCCCCTCGAATGCTTCTTGGCATTCTTCTGTCTAGGTGAAGTCATTCATCTTTTGGAGGACCTTGAAGAATGGCTGGCAATGCTCAGCGGAACGTGAGATGAAGCGGCTCAAAGCTGCAATGCACCCAGTCAGATGTTGGACCTCCTTCTTGGAAGCGGGATGCCGCATGTCAGTGATCGCCTAGATCTTCTCGGGTTTAGCTTCTATCCCCCTTTGGATCACCATGAATCCTAGGAACTTTCTCGCTGCCATGTCGAAGGCACACTTGGTGGGATTCAGCTTCATTTGATAGTGGCGGAGGTTATCGAAAGCCTCTGCCAGGTCGGCGATATGGTCCTACTCCGGGTTGCTCATGACAAGCATGTCATCCACGTACACTTGCATGTTGCGACCGATCTGGTCCTTGAAGACCGTGCTGACCAAGCACTGGTAGGTGGCCCCTACATTCTTGAGGCCAAAGGGCATCATCTTGTAACAATACATACCTCGGTCGTGCACTCCTCATCTTTCGGATGCATGCGGATCTAATTGTATCTGGAGAACGCATCCATGAAGCTGAGGTACTTGTGACCCGAGGTCGCATCCACCAGCTGATCGATCTTGGGAAGGGGAAAGCTATCCTGTAGGCACGTCTTGTTGAGGTCAGTTTAGTCCATATAGACTCTCCACTTTCTAGAGGCTTTCCTGACCATCACCATGTTAGCAAGCCAGTCAGGATATCATACCTCTCAGATGAAGCCTATCATAAGGAATTTTTGACCTCCTCATTGATAGCCTTATGCTTTTCCAGGGCAAAGCTCCTTTTCTTCTGCTTGACCGGATGATGGTTGGGGTCGACGTTCAGCTTGTGAGCTATCACCTCCAGTGGGATACTGGGCATGTCAGCAGCAGTCCAGGCAAAGACATCTATGTTGGCATGCAGGAAGCTAGCAGACAGGATCTCTCTTCTTTGATCAGTAGAGCCCCAATCTGTATCACTTTCAAGGGATTGTCCCCTAAAGAAAAAGACAACAGGGGTTTGATAAGCCCACTCTTTGGTTTTGACACTGCCGGATCAGGCTGGTCTACGGTAGGACTGAGATCCGATCCTCTTAGACCTGGGATGGTCTGCAGCAGCGCTGCATCGGCTACCAAGACTCCCTCATCTCTCCGGTCTCCAATGGGGTCGGGAACCGGACTAAGAGGCGTTTCGTGGAGATGGTGGCGTCAAGCAGATTGAGTCCTGGGCATCCCAGGATGGCATTATAGGGTGAGGGGAGCTTTACGACAGTGAAGGTCACCGGCACGGTGCTTTGCTGGGATGGTGTCCCAGCAGTTATTGGGAGTGTAATTTCTTCCTCGACTCCAACTGAGTCCCCGATAAAGCCTACCAGAGGCATAAACACCGGTCTTATTTGGTTAGTGGATAAATTCATCCTTGCAAAGGTATCATAAAAAAGGATGTCTGAGGAGCTTCCACTGTCTACCATGATTCTTTTTGCAGGATGCTTGGCTATCATTATTTCGACGATGACAGCATCATTATTCGGGTTGTGTACCCCAGCTGACCCTTCTCCCATATAGGGGAGTACATCATCGCTCTCCTCTCCCCCTAGCCCTCTTCAAGATTTTCCCTACCCTCCAGGATATCATCCCTATCGACTTCTCGGTGGGATCGTTGTCGATGGTGAGGGATTGAGGCCCTTCGATCTGGGCCACAGGAGGTGCTCCCCCCTTCACATACTTGCCGAGATAGCCATGCTTGATCAACTCTTCGATCTCCCTCTTCAGGTGGCGGCATTCCTCCGTGTCATGGCCGTAGTCCCGGTGGAAGAGATAATAGCGGGATTTGTCCTGCTCGATCAATGTCTTCAGTGGTGGGGGTCGGTGTAGAAAGTGCTCGCCCTCGATTTTCATTAGGATCTTTGCCCTAGGGGCGAGGAGAGGGGTGAAACTCTCTTCGTCGGTGGGGTTAACCTTGGACCTGGACTTCGGTGTGGGACCTGCACCATCCTTTGGTTCGGGTAGCCAGATGTCTCCCTGATGGCCTGTCTCTTTGGGGTCCTCCCATCCAACTCCCTCCTAGCATGATCCGTCTCCTCGATGCAGATGTACTTCTATGCCCGGAGAAGAAACTCCGAGTACATCCTTGGGGGCTTCTTGTCGAGGGAGTAGGGAAGCAGGAGGTTCATAGTCCCCTCTTCAGGGCTAGCATGGTGACAGACTCATCGAGGTTGTAGATCTCCAAGGCGGCGGTCTTGAACTGGGACATGTAGTCTCGGAGGAGTTCTCGGTCCTACTATCAGATCGAGAAGAGGCTATTGGCCTCATGCGGTTCCTTCCTGCAAGCATCAAAGTGCACCGCGAACTTCCCCTCTAGCTCAGGGAAGGAGTCTATACTTTCATGTTCGAGCCTGGAAAACTAGACCTGAGTGACCTTTCACAGAGTGGCGGGAAAGGCGATGCAAAGGAGAGCATCAATGGCCCCCTGGACCTTCATAAGGGCCTTGAACTTTCTAGGTGATCCAGGGGGTCGGTTGTCCCATCGTAGGGATCAGCCTGTAGCATTCAAAATTGGCCAGGGATCAGTTCCTCTTGGATCCTTTTCAAAAAGGGCAGACGGGTGTCATAACCCATGGGTTCGCTGGGGTAGCCCTATATTTTTGTGAACTGACGGGCCAGATCTGCTAGCTTGTGCTCATGCTTTTCGAGGCACCTTTTGGCTCGACGGTGGATGGCCTCATCAGTTGAACCCTCAGTGGAGGATGCCGAGGGTGAGGGTGGACCAGAGTGGAGGAACTCATGCCTGAGTTCCTAGCCACACCGGTGCTACTAGCACGAGGGTGCACAGTGGTCTAAGACCAGAGAGCGGCTCCCCCGGTCGGTTGGATCATGCTGCGTTCTCTTGCTGTTTGCCTGGTGAACCTCCCAAGGGGGTGACGCCACATGCAGCGGCCCTTCTCGGAAGGATCGTAGACTGGTACGAGGATCGATTGTGTGAGCTGCCAGGGTCCCGGGCTACTACGGTGTTTCCAGAGAGCATTGCCTCTAGTGGAGCTGGTGCACCATCGTGACTAGGAGCTGGACCGGGTGGGCGAGCACGGTATACTAGGAGTCCGTCGAAGGTGGCTGCGATAGAGCAGGATGATCCCCCTCTGGGCATTGGTTGCCATGATGAGGGGGGTCCTCCATCGATAGGTAGGGGCTTCGCAGGCTCGCGTGGTCACCATTGAACTGTGAGCACCCATGGGATCTTCCTTGCTATGAGGGGAGCGATGTTTTCTTCTGACTGGTCCCCCCTTCCTAGCGCGCCAATCTGTTGCTGCCCGGATCGCCATGGCCTACAGCTCTGACGAGTCGGGTTTCCACCGATTCCTTGGTTCCAGTCTCGTGACCGGCTTGCTAGCTTGCTCGGGGATCCTACAAGATAGAGGAAAATCTTGGGCTAGGGATTCCGGTGAAGGCACTCCAACGATCAAGTCAGTGGGATGATCAAGGAGAACAAATATCTCTGAGACGGAGAGCTTGGGGACTCTCTGCTTCCAGAGGGTGATAAAAGAGAAGATAGTAACACGAAAAAGGAGTCTTTGTTTCTTTTCTTCGCTTACCTTTACTTACCATTTTCTGCAGGTCTTATATAGATAAGAGGCTTTCCAGGGGATTCTCGATTCTCTCCTTTGAAGGAGGTTTTCCATTGCCCACTATTGCCTCTATGTCCGGCTCGTTCTGTGCCTGAGCCTCCAGCCATAACGGGATGTTGCCACTTTGGAGGAGACCATCCAGGTGCTATCGGGCATAGGGCCATAGAGGGATGCCCTTCTTTGGGAGGTCCAGGCACATGTCATGGAAGCTGCAGTCTTCTAGTCATGCGGTCATCGACGTGTCAGCATACTGCAAGGCTGGGAGCCTGGCATTGTCAGGATCATGTAGATCATGCACATGATGCACCACAAGAAGGGGAGTCTGCACCTATGACAAGGTATGCGCCATCTCTCGGAGGCTCAGGGTGGCCAAGTACCCCGTGGTAGGGTATGCACCACCTCCCAAAGGCTTAGGGTGGCCAAGTATTGCACTGCCTCTATTTTGAATGCTGGCTTCCCCCCTCTTTGCACCTTTGGCGGGAAACCATGCTCTTAGTAAGAGGGCTTGCTTTGGAGAGACGGACTCGACCTTGACTGGGGGCTATTCTTAGATGGGGGGCTTGTCCAATGAGCCCTGCCTCGACTGGGAGCTTAGCCTGGAAGGACGGTCCCTTCTAAAGATGTGGTCTCGACCTCAATCGGGAGCTGTCCTCAAATGGAGAGCCCGCCCAATGAGCCCTGCTTTGATTGGGAGCTGACCTCCGAAGGGCGGTCCCTTCTGGAGAGACAGACTCGATCTTAACTGGGAGCTGACCTCAGATGGGGGGCCCACCCAATGAGCCCTACCTTGGTTAGGAGCTAACCTCGGAAGGGCGGTCCCTTCTGGAGAGGCAGACTCGATCTCAACCGGGAGCTGACCTCAGACGGGGGGCCTGCTCAATGAGCCCAACCTCGACTGGGAGCTGATCTCAGAAGGGTTGTTCCTTTGGTTCTTCATCATGCGGCCGTGCCCAGGTGGTGGGTTTCTCATCGCTGCGACCGTCCGTAGGTTCCACGTCAGCGGATGTCATCGCACCGGTCCACATCAGCGGATGTTGCCATATCAATATTCATACTAAAACATATATTTTTTTAATTATATTTGGTCCAAATAGGTAGCCCGGTTTTGATCTTTATAAATGAAGGATCTAAATGATCCGATCTAAATCATCAAAAATTAAAATAATTTAAAAATTATAAAAATTAATAATATGTATATAAGTTTTAAGAAAATAAGATATAAAGAAATTCATTACTAGCTCTTAAGTTAGTTTAATTTCTAAAAATTGATGATATTCTTTTTTATAAATATCTTTTCTTTATTCGAAAGGAAATGGTTTAGAATTTATTGTGAGTGAATAAGGCCTGCCCGCAGGCTAGATGGAGTAGCCCGTCATGAACAGGGCTATTAAAAGGTTGGGCTAAAATGCTCTTTTGTTAAATGGGTTGCTAAAATATTTGTCTAGTCCTATTATTTCATAGACTAGCCTATGGGCCATGACCCATTTTGACTTCTCACTTCCATCTTATTAAAAAAATATTCTTCCAACAATTTGTAGGATAGAGAACTTGATCGGCAAATATGTAAAACTTTATTTTTCACATGCAATTAGTAGATAAAGAGATGGATTATGTGCAAAAAGTTATTTCAATTTTCTGAACTAGGATCAAATCAAATTACAAATAGAGATTGTAATATGTCAGGTGGTTAGGATTAAGTTGAGATACATGTATTAAAGAAATACTGATCATAAGCCTAGCTTGTTCAATGGATGGATTAAGTGGAGGCCTATTTAATTAATTAATTATTTTTTTTAGCTCTTGTGCATTGCTTGATTTAAATTTAGCCCCCTTCTTTTCTAAAAAGTCTCAAATAGAAACATCAAGTTACCTTTCCATTCCAAACCATTCCTGATTTCCTTCCATCCATCTTCCATATGATATTGTTGATAACCAAGTTACCTCCAACTAATCTTGGAAAGAGGCTTTAATGGATTTACAATTGTTCAAGCAAAAATTTATCCCTCCATCCCACGCTTCCCCATCCTATTGACAGCATCAAATCCTAATCCCTTTTGTTTGAGCTCAAAGAAAGTTGGAGACCTCTTGAAGGTTGATTGTGCTCTTGATTGAGCACAATTTATCATAATCTCTTAAAGAATGCATGCTTGGATTTGAAAGCAATTCATTGAACAATATATCCTCCCTTAGAAAATTGTTCTCTCTTTCAATGTGGTTTTTTAGGTTTAATTTGTCACCTCTATGGTGATGCGCTTATGAAACTCATCTTTAATAATGTACCTGTTGTGATTAACTAGCTCAAGAAAAGGTGTTTACTGGCCCAGAAGTTCAATTGATCTTGTTCAAACCGGTCGACCAAGCTGATGGATATATGGACGATTCTGAAGCCCGACGGAGCAACGATTCGACAATACGTTCCAGCCATAGATATTGTATAGCATAGGATCAGTATTCGGCTTGCTCCAAAGAGGACGACTCTGAAGTATATGCCTGATCCATGCTGTTCCAAAGCAAATGGCTAATCTTTCTTCAGCCCAATTCGAAGAGGGTAGTTTCGAAGCAAATGGCTAATCCGTCTTCGGTCCAATTCGAAGAGGACGGTTTCAAAACAAATGGCTAGACTTTGGCCCTTTTCGAAAAGGATGGTTTTGAAGTAAGTAAATGGTTTACCTCATCCTAAAGCCACCAAAAGCTAATTTGGTTGTCATAACCAACCATGTGATTAATAGCCCCGACTTCAATAAGACTGAAGTAACCAACTTCCAACAGCAACTTCATTCAGTTACAGGGAAGTTATATTAACTTAACTCCCCTAATAGAAATCATGAAAGATTAACTACTTTCAGTTATAATGACACCTATAAAAAGTGATAAGAGGGGACCTCCGAGGTAAGCTATTCAACGCAAGTCTGGGCCAGTCCATGACTAGCTCTTACTATGGCATTTTAAGCTCTCCACCCCTTTCATTCCATCTCAATTTCTTTCTATAAGCACTCCATTCTGTGGCCTGAACTTTACTGACTTAGGCATCGAAGTGTCCCCCACCAAAGAAAACCCAATAAGGGGGTTTGTTTTGCAGGAATACTGAAAGGCAAATCAGCTATCCAGGCACTCCATCCAATATGCAGGGATCAACGTCAACAGATTGGCATGCCAAGTAGGGGATGATTTTTGATTGTGAAATTCATTTCCGCCTAGGAAATTAGAGCTTTCAAGAAGTATACGATGGTTAAAGGGAGAACCCAGAATGTCTCAGCTAGTAGGGGATGTCCTGTATCCCAAAGGAATGAGCCTCTATTGGAGAATGATATGGCACCTCCCGCCTTCATCGTAGGGCAGCAACAACTAGAAGCCCTCATGAATCGAGTGGACGTGCTGACTACCATGGTTCAAACCTTCCAAGAAGCTGCACTTCAAGGATGATACCTGCCAGCGACTTCCAGACAAAGTCACCAATCCAGGAGGAATGAGGATCAACACCAAGAATCTACTCGACGTTCCTCTCAAGGTTGGCAATCTACAAGCCCCGAAGTTCTCAACATCACAGACCCATGGATAGCTGACTTGATAAAAAGAGATCCCGAAGGTCTCTTTCAGCTTCTTCTAGTGACTCTATACCAGGAAATAATAGGTGGAGGGAAGCACATCACAACTATGAAGAGAAGTTCAAAGTGCTGGAACTACAAATTGAGAAACTCAATGACCAGTAGAGGAGTGATGAGATTATGGCCTATGAGTCACAACCTCATTCTCCCAAACAATCATGGAAGAAATCATTCCCCGCCACTTCAAGGTTCCTCGGTTGAAAGTGATACGGCTATATCTGCTGATGTGGAGTCCATCTGAATGCCGGCTATCAGCTGACAGGTGGAGGTGCCACCTGAGCATGGCGCCCAAGCGAGGAGCCGAAGTGAGCCCCCTGCCGAGGTCAGCTCCCAGTCAGGGTCGAGATCATACTACCACAGCTGATGGAAGAAGGATGATAGAGATTCAAATCATGATGGAAAAAAGGGTTGTCTTCATCAAAACCCTGTCGCTAGGATGGTACGACTGACAGGCAGCGGCTCATCGCCTGAGGCCTACAGAGGGAGATGCCTCGTTAGAGTGCCAGGATCCTCTCAGGTCCCAGTTTACACAGAATAGGAAGGGATGCCCCATTTGAGGGACGGTGCCCCTCAGCCTACCATCTGCATCACCCACAAGAAGAAGGTTATGCCAAAGGATTCAAACCCTGGGGCAGTCGCCCGCATGCCAATGCTCTGCCAAGCTTCCCAAAACATGGTGTTCAACTAGAATGTCAGAGCCAGTGACATAACTTCCTGCCCCAAAGGGGAAAAGGGGAGCTCATGCATAGTCCCGAATGCTACTAGGTGTCCACCCTCGGGACTCTCCCAAAAAGGGAACAACTGGGAATCAAGCTCAAGGGGCAACATAGCCTCTCCATAACAAACTAAAAGGGGCCTCCGACCGAAGAACACAAGAAGAAAAAACACAACAAGTCACAGTAGAGAACTTGCCACAAGCGATTAAGGGGCATGCGAGGTAACCTTCAACATACAAAAGGGTAGAGCAAACCAGACAAAACACTCTAAGGCTACCAGAGAATTCGTCGGAAGAATCCCATGAACACAGCCAACCCTGCTCGGGTTCTCCTTCTCCACCGATGCTCCTTCCCCACTCTCTCACTTTCCTTTCTCTAATATACGACCTCCGAATGTGGAGACCTCACAAGGATCCACCAAGGAGGATCTGTTCCCCTGGATCACTTGCTGACTTGATCATCGGAGTGCCCCCACTAGAATCCCCAGCCTGGATCTCTTTCTCTTTTGCAGGGCCAGGAATGCGCACAGGATTCCAAACGAGGAGGGTGGTGCCGACATCGCACCAAAGCTACAGGCCACGATGATCCAGGCGGTAATAGATTGGCATGCCAGGTAGGGGGGTAGGATGTAGAAACATTAGTCAAACTAATCACCCCACTACAAAAGTAGCTCCACTTGAGGCATGATGGTAACACGCACACGGGAAGCCTCCACTAGCCACGTGGGAGGCCCTCCTCCTCATGGAGGCCCATGCAGCCCAAAAGGGGAGCTCCCCGCTCCGCCTAAATCGCTCCCGATGGATGTTCATCTCGTCATGCTCGCCTAGTAGATGCAGACTCTGACTATGGACGTGCGGCAGTTGTAGCATCAGTACCGGTCTCTAGCCACCCAACAATATCCAAAGATCCCCGAGGCCCTAGATGCTTGACCCCGCAATAGCTTATGCTCTTTTCAAAGCAGGCCATTGCAACTACAAGACATGACTGATCCCCGGGGTAGCCTCTAAACCCCGGCAAAGCGATAGAGGAGCGGGTCGATCGATCGAGAGGGCCAGCCCCTAGTCTTGAAGCGCACCACCCTCAGGCACCATAGACGCTGCCAAAGCAAGGCCCCCCATTATGACCCTTCTTAGTGGTCACCTTTGTCCTTTCCAGCAGCCTCAGCAAAACGTTCCACTGATGAGGCTATCGGGCATGTGGCAGAAGAAGCTAGTGAGGACACCAGAGCTAGGAAGAGATGTCAGAACCCTCCGAGCTCATTATGGATCACCAATGAGTAGTTGTTCTATTTTAATTTCAGCTTGAGTCCTGTAAATAACATTAGTTTGCTTTATTTTGCAAAAGAGTCAAATTAGGTTTGCTTGAAGTTGAGTCTTATAATTGAATGAGTCGATGGAGTTCAAGCTCAATTATTGACCAAGGCCAAGCCCAGTTATTGAAGCCATGTCACCATCATGCCACATCACCTTTGTGGATCAATTCCATGACAAAAGAAGGTTGTCCAAAAATTTTACTAGACATCCGGATATTGGAACATCCAGACATCCAGACATTGAGACATTGGGATATCTAGACATTGAGATAATGGGACATTGGGACATCAAGACATTGGAATAATTTTAAGTTTCAAGTTTATCCAAAAGAGGCGCCATTCAATTTCCTTCTCATTGCCCTTTTTAAAATCCATGAAGATGCCATTTATGAGAAGTAAAGCAGAAAGATTCTACTTCTCATCTAGCACCCCTTTCATCCTCAAATTGTTAACCACTCCAGATGGATGCCCACATAAGGAATCATTCAAATTTAAATGGAGTCCATTCAACATTCAAAGGTGTTTTATTTAAATGAAAGGAGTTATCATCTATCTACTTTAAATTCAAGGAGTCCAATTCAAATGGAGGGCCTTTTTATCTACCATTCAAAATTGAGAACCATGAAAGTTCATGCCAAGAGGAGAATGGATTAGCGCTAATTGAGAAGGGATTAAGGGTGCCATCTCATCTCATTTTTTTGTCACCACATTCTTCTTAAACTCGTGTAAAGCCTCTTTCACCACCCAAGCCATGGAGAAGTCCAATTACAAGGGAGGGTCTACTCAATTTAAATTACAAAGAGTCTTCATCAAGGTCAAGAAGGAGAGTATAGTCCAATGTAATCTCTAATTATCATGTATTCAAAAGAATCCTATGTTATCATGCTACCTTATATGGAGGGTCTATAAATACCACTCCATTCTATCCCCTTATATCAAACTTATAATTGATTAATGAATCTCTACTAGTTTCCTTTCTCCAATTGCTGGGTAAGCATTGAGAGTGCAATTGCTAGCTAAGCAATTGTAGTGTGTGAGTGCTCTGCTGGTTAAGCATTGCATTAGTATGTGTGGAGTACTGAAGCTTGAGTTATCTCCTGAGTCCAAGATCCAGAAACCCTATGCCACCATCTTCAGCATCCAGTCCAGATCCAGAACCAAGCCATCCTTCTTTCCCTCTCTCATTTCAGATTTCCACTCCATTTTCATCGTTCTAATCATAGTTCTTTTGCAGGATCCCTAATGTTCTTGATCAGAAGAGGAGGTTTCCCTTGCCATCCAACCATCAACAGGAAGATCTGCTCTGAAAGAACTAAAGTTTGCAATCCTACCGCGAGATCTTGAGAGTTGAATCCAGATCTGTTAAAATAGAGGAGGGAAAAGGGTTTTTGTTAAGTAACCATCCTAATCTCATTAGATCTGGTTGTTTAAAGTCATGATGTCCTAGTGTCAGTGGTTTCTCAATTATCAGATC
The DNA here is from genome assembly GCA_021397845.1 of Areca catechu. NCBI lineage: Eukaryota > Viridiplantae > Streptophyta > Magnoliopsida > Arecales > Arecaceae > Areca > Areca catechu. The sequence goes on from CM038048.1 coordinate 6,900,438, forward strand.
CATGGTTCTTTATGTGATTGCATGCTGATTATTTTGCGGGTAGCTAGTAGAGACTTAGTCTATCTTCATTAAATTAATTTGATAGCTTATCTGAGTTTCCTTCCATTGCTCATCAAAATTAAACTCTTGATTGTTAGATTAGTCTTTGCATCCATCCCACATCAGCTTTGGTATCAGTGCTGGCATTCCGCATCAATTTTGATATCAGAGCATGGTTAGGACCTAGTTTCTCTTTAAGTACATGGATCGAGTGTTTCACCATGGACGTCCAGTCATAGAAAAAAGTAGGGCTGCAAGACCCCTCGCTTCCCATTCAAAGGGAATTTTCTATGGCATGTAGGGGTGCCACTGTGATTGACCCTTGAAGAAGAAAATAAAGAGATAGGCATCTTTAGGGTTAATTTTCTGCATCACGTCCATCCCAATACATAGTCTGTTATTTTAATTATTTCTGTATATAAGAAGATTAGAAAATTCTAATTCTTATTTTGCTAGATTCATTACATTTGATTTTATTTTTTAAAATTTTCTCAAGATTTAATTCAGTATGTAGACTTTCTACATGCCTGATTATTGCCTGAGAATAGTTCTACTCTAGAATTTCAGCATATAGTTATTTCGGCCTATTTAAGTTCCAGCATAGTTTAATTTCTGCATTTAGGTTCATATCATTTAATTTCTACAATTTAAAATCTAAAATTCAAATTTTAATAATTTAAAATTAAAATCTAAAAACATAAATTTGAAATTTGAAATTTAAAGTTTAAGTTTTGAGTTGCAAGTGTTATCTTATCTTATCTTGGTAACTAGTTTGTTTGGTTGTGCATTCATCCTATCTGAAATTATTTTAAGGGCATGCTATATCATAAGATAAGGAAAGGATTTCATCACCTTTCCTTGAACCACAAACAACCAACCTCATCATGCATTGTCCTGGTCCTAATCTAAAACTTAGTAGCAACCTAATACAACTTACGGACACCAACAGGTCGAGTTCGAGTCTTGTGAGTGAATTAGTGCACTCAACCTTCCAATTATTACTGGAAGCTGGTGTCAAGGCTAGAGGTCCAGAGGCAAATTCCCTAAGTGGATTGGTGGTTTTTAATTAGGACCCTGTGTCAAGCAAGGGGAGCCTCCCACCACCCCACCTCTTACCTGGCCAGTGGAAGGGCTAATTGTTGAGTTGGGTATAATTTGAGTTAACTCATTCCACTTGAGCTCTAGGTCTAGGAATCCTAGAAGCTAGGATTGCATTGCATGACCACTAGATTAGGAGCCTAACCCTAACCCAGTCTGAACATGGAGTCCACTATAGAAACCTTACTGAGGACCTTCAGTGACCAATGTGCCCTGATGGACAATAGGTTTAACCGACTATTAAGTGACTCAACAACCTAGAGAGGATCCGTAGGACCCGTATTAACCCTGGTTCACCTAAACTAACTTTCTTTGGATCCAAAATTCATCAGCCAGAACCCATTAAGATTAGTGCCCTTTATCAAAAATCAGGATCCAGCCTAGTCAACTCGAGTCGACCCATTTCTCAATAGATTCAACCTAATTCCCCAACTTGACTTAACCCTAATTCGAGCCGACCCACCCCTGTGACCCCATTTGTTCCTAAAAATGACCCTGAAGAAAAAATATCTATTGTAGACTCAGAGTTAATTGACCAGAAGATTACTCAGACTAAAACTGTAGTGGAAGTATATGAAGCTGGAAAAAACCTGATAGATGAGTATAAAGGAGAAGAAGAAGTCGATGAGTCACCTAATGTAACTGTAGTGGAAAAGAAAACCATGAGGGATTTAACATCCCTACCATTAGGGCTTTACTTGAGGAAACCCTAGAAGAGACCTAAATAGGAGAGCTTAGTCCTGAAATTCTTGAACCAGAGAAATTTATCGAATACATGATCTCTTTAATTCGATACCCTCAGGATGAGGTCACCTCTTCGATTCCAATTAATGATCTCTTCCCTGAACTTACTGACCTGTTCTTCAATAAAGTGGATTTTTTGCTACCTGTAGATCCATGTCCATTCTTTAAGGTCACCCCCATGAATCCAGACCCAATTGTCAAACCCACCTCATATTTCTTACCCTTCCCTGAGGCTTCCAATGTTTTTAGAACCACCCAGTTATATTTTGTTGAGGTTAGCATGTTTTATCAGTCCTTTAATCCCATTCAATTTGCTAACTACTTCTGGAAGACCTTATGGCACTTATTAGGAGTCCACGTTAAATTTTCATATGCATATCATCCATCAACTAGGAATCAAGCCCAAAGTTGTAGTTGTAGACCTAATAAATTTTATTTGATAGGAATGCATAGTTGAGTCTATTAGGTATTGATATGAGTCATATGCACAGCATGTTAAGAAATTGCATAAAGAGATAAGTAAGAAAATTATTGAAAGCAATGAATCTTATGAGCATATGGCTAACTCACATAAACATTTTAAAGAATTTAATAAGATAGACTCTATCATGATTAGGCTTTGTCCTGAACAATATACACTTGGAACCATGAAAAAACTACATTCCCGTAGTGCAGGACCATACAAGATCATAAAGAAAATTGGATTTAATGCCTATGTAATAGATTTGCCACCTGAATTAGGTATTAGTCCAACCTTCAATGTATCAGATCTTGTTGAGTATAAGGAGCTAATAATGATACCTAGTGAGCCATTTGGGCATGATTCTATCTTTGAGAATGACCCAAACCTTGAGTGTCCACCAGCCAAATTATCAGAATGGAGAGATAAGATCAAGCAGATTTTGGATGACAAAACTATCACCACTAGGAGTAAGGATTACCAGCATTACCTGGTTCGATGGCAAGGTAGATCAGAATCTGATGATTCATGGATCACTCGAGAGGATCTACAAAGAACTAACCTAGACTTGCTAGAACATTACTAGAGCAGAGTCAACCCATACTCGACAGGGTCGAGTTCCTCCCATCTCGGAAGAATTGGTGAGGACACCAGAGCTAGGAAGAGATGTCAGAACCCTGCGAACTCATTGTGGATTACCAATGAGCAGTTGTTCTATTTTAATTTTAGCTTGAGTTCTGTAAATAACATTAGTTTTCTTTATTTTGCAAATTAGTCAAATTAGGTTTGCTTGAACTTGAGTCTTATAGTTGAATGAGTCGATGGAGTTCAAGCTCAATTGTTGACCAAGGCCAAGCCTAGTTGTTGAAGCCATATCACCATCATGCCACATCACCTTTGTAGATCAATTCCATGACAAAAGAATGTTGTCCAAAAATTTTATCAGATATCCAGACATTGGAACATTCAGACATCCGGACATCTAGACATTGGAACATCCAGACATCCGGACATCCAGACATTAAGACATTGGGACATCCATACATCGAGACAATGGGACATTGGGACATCAAGACATTGGGACAATTTTAAGTTTCAAGTTTATCCAAAAGAGGTGCCATTCAATTTCTTTCTCATCGCCCTTTTTAAAATCCAAGAAGATGCCATTTAAGAGAAGTAAAGCAGAAGGATTTTACTTCTCATCTAGCACCCCTTTCATCCTCAAATTGTCCCCCACTCCAGATGGACACCCACTCAAGGAATCATTCAAATTTAAATAGAGTCCATTCAACATTCAATGGTGTTTTATTTAAATGAAAGGAATTATCATCTATCTACTTTAAATTCAAGGAGTCCAATTCAAATGGAGGGCCTTTTATCTACCATTCAAAATTAAAAACCAGGAAAGTTCATGCCAAGAGGAGAATGGATTAGCTTTAATTGAAAAGGGATTAAGGGCACCATCTCACATCATTTTTTTGTCACCACATTATTCTTAAAATCATGGAAAGCCTCTTTCGCCCCCTAAGCCATGGAGAAGTCCAATTACAAGGGGAGGTCCACTCAATTTAAATTACAAAGAGTCTTCATCAAAGTCAAGAAGGAGAGTAGAGTCCATGTAATCTCTAATTATCATGTATTCAAAAGAATTCTATATTATCATGCTACCTTGTATGGAACATCTATAAATACCACTCCATTCTACTCCCTTGTATCAAACTTATGATTGATTAATGAAACTCTACCAGTTTTCTTTCTCCAATTACTGGGTAAGCATTGAGAGTGCAATTGTTGGTTAAGCAATTGTAGTGTGTGAGTGCTCTACTGGTTAAGCATTGCATTAGTATGTGTGGAGTACTAAAGCCTGAGTTATCTCCTGAGTCCAAGATCTAGAAACCCTGTGCCACCATCTTCAGTATCCAGTCCAGATCCCGAACCAAAGCATCTTTCCTTCTTTCTCTCTCTTATTTTAGATTTTCACTCCATTTCCATCATTCTAATCATAGTTATTTTGCAGGATCCCTATTATTCTCGATCAGAAAAGGAGGTTTCCCTTGCCATCCAACCATCAATAGGAAGATCTACTCTGAAGGAACTGGAGTTTGTAATCCTACCGCAAGATCTTGAGAGTTGAATCCAGATCTATTAAAATAGAGGAGGAAAAAGTGTTATTGGTAAGTAACCATCCTAATCTCATTAGATCTGGTTATTTAAAGTTAGGACATCCTAGTTTTGGTGGTTTCTCAATCATTGGATCCAGGGTTCTTTATGTAATTGCATGCTGATTATATTGCGGGTAGCTAGTAGAGACTTAGTCTATCTTCATTAAATTAATTTGATATCTTATCTGAGTTTGCTGCCATTGCTCATCAAAATTAAACTCTTAATTGTTAGATTAGCTTTGCATCCATCCCACATCAGCTTTGGTATCAGAGCTGGCATTCTGCATCAAAAGTGGTTGGAAGAACAAGAGCATAGGCTGGCGGAACTGTCCCGCCAGTTTGCCAACATGCAAGGCTCCTCCCGTGAGCCAGTGGGCCATGATGCCTGAACTTCCTTCTCCTAAGAGATCTAAGAGGGGCCGATTTGGTGTTGGTTCTGCATGCCCCAGGTGGATCCCTACGAGGGGACCGCCAACCCCCTGGATCACCTAGAGAGCTATAAAGCTCTCATGAGAGTCCAGGGGGCAACAGATGCCCTCCTCTGCTTAGCCTTCCTCGCTACTCTTCGGAAGGTTGCTCGAGTCTTGTTCACTCACCTTGAACCCGAGAACATCAGTTCCTTCATGGAGTTGGAAAGAAAGTTCGTGGCACACTTTGATGCTTGCCAGAAGTTGCCGCGAGAAGCTGATAGCCTTTTCTCCATCAACCAGCAGGACTGCGAGTCCTTGCGGGACTATGTGGCCCGCTTCAAGATCGCTGCACTGGAGATCTACAATCTGGATGAGCCCATCGCCATGTTGGCACTGAAGAGAGGGCTCCGAACTTCCCGCCTGACCTACTCCCTAGATAAGAAGTCGTCGAAGATGTACTCTGACCTCCTCCACGTCTATAAGTATTCATGTTGAGGAGGTGGACCGCACTAGGAGAGAGCTGGATGGGAAGCCATTGGAGAAACGAACCCCTGGGGGAGGCCCCAGGGGCATGCAAACCCGAGCCAAGCCTGAGTCCCTAAGCGTGGCCCAAGCCGAAGAGCAGTCCCATTTTGGAAGAAGCGTATACTCCTCTCCTCATCCCAAGGTCAAAGATTCTTATGAAGATTGAGGGTGAGTGCTACCTGCATCGCCCTCCCCCACTATGGCCGTCCGGCAGCCACGACAAGACAAAACACTACCGGTTCCACCACGACCATGGCCATGATACTAAGGAATGCCGCCACCTCAAAAGGGAAATTGAAGATCTGATAAGGAGGGGCTACCTCGGAAAGTTCATGGGGGGCAAGACCTCGGCGAAGTCTCATGTACTCGTGGCCCTTCCTTCTATCCCTGCAATTGACAATCGACCCACTAAGAAGCCCATGGGTATGATGTGTCGGGGGACAAACTCCTCCCAGACTGGGAAGGTCCCTACAGAGAAGTTGAGACCCTTCTCCCTGTATCTCTACCTCAAGTAGTGACAGACAAATTGCTCCTAAAAAAAGGGGTGGAATCTATGAAGTTGGTCACTATATAGATATCCATAATAAAATGAATGAGATGTCACAAAAGATAGTAGATGAGTTATCCCGAAGGATGGTTGCATGTTTAGTAAGGGACGCTTCCTACCCCACCTATATGTAGTGCACAACAAGAAGTTTACGCAATCAAGTATAGCCCCACCCACTACATCATAGACTGTATAGAGGCCACTTAGTTTCCTGAATTTGTCCATGAACAGGTCCAACAAGCTCAAGCCCAACAAGCCCGTAGACTAGGAAACGATCCATATTCAAATGCTTACAACCTAGGATGGTGCAATCACCATAATTTCTCTTGGAAATCATAGCCACCTGCTGTCCCAATTCCATCAAGCCAAAACTATCAAGAAACCAGCTACAGCATACCTCACCCACAATACTAAAACCCTCCTCAATCATCGTCCATTAGCTTTAGCTCAACCTTTGAGGAGAGAGTTTTGAAGGCTTTAGATTAGATAGAAGTCAACACTTGTTGCCTAGGTGGCTACCCAAGAGGGGGGGTGAATTGGGTCTTTTTAAAAAAATTGAAGGCAAGTAATGTGCAATTCAAAATCTTTTGCAAGTGATAAGTGCTGTGATAGAATTATAAAATGCAGAAGCTAAATAGAGACAAGAAAACACAACACAAATACATCAAATTTATAATGGTTTGGAGCAACCCAGCTCCTACGTCCACTACCAAAGATATCACTTGGGATTTCCACTATATTCACACCCGAATATAGTAGGATTGTTTTACAGGATCATAATCCAAAACCTCTATACTTTGGTTTTACGGGATCACCAAAGAAAACCCAACATCCTTTGGTTTTAACAGGCTCACCAAAGAAACTCAACTTGGTTTTTACAGGATCACCAAGAACCTAACCCTTGGTTTCAATCAGGCTCATCAAGAACCTATTTGGTTTTTCAACTGGGCTCACCAAAATCCAACAATTCAAAGATTGAATTGAAAATAAATGCAACAAGAATGACAAACTCAATTTAGCTGATAGTTGCCGGTGCAGCTTGTTGGAAGTCCACTTGAATGCACTTGAATAGACTTTT